>CM035232.1:54631219-55265194 GCA_020226215.1 Sindora glabra | reverse complement strand
TACAATGTGTCCAACATTACCTTCATTAATTAGGGAACCATTTCCTTTTCCCTTAGAACACTACCTTATCTAACTCCATTCCTAGATCTTACACATTTTCCTTGAGGTATAATTCCTACAAGTCATTGAACAAATGACATTAATTTGGAAAGGTTACATAATCAATCAATATGAAAAATTAGATAAGTATTACCATGCAATTAATTAATAACAAAAGGTGTAAATTGTAATAACATAAAGTACATGTGAAGAATCAAATTTAATGCATTTAAATGTAATAGAACATAATCACTTAACACCAAAAGTGAATTCTATAATAGCATAAATTACATCTAAATTAAGCATCAATCTTAAATCAAGAACAAAAGTAAAAATTGTAATAACATGATTAATATGAAAACTAATATTAGGATTTGAAGTGTTTAAAGCATTAAATTTCAAATTAAAATGCATACTCAATTAATAAATATCATTAGCAATAGATTGATTATCGTCCTCATCTCTAGTATCAACACTGTCATTCTTTATGGTATCGCTTAGTTCAAGCATTGCCTTATCTCCTTCTAATTTATCATCCCCAAATGAAGAAACATAAATAGATTATCATCACCTTTCCTTTCCATAACCTTATTAATATGAATTAAACCACTTAGTTGTATCTCTTAGCTTTCATTATTGTTAAGTGCTAAGCTTTAAAGGTCATTATTAGTGTTTATGGTCAATGAATTGGTAACTTCTCCTTCTTGGTAAGTTATATTTAGGGCATCAATGGTGTTTATAGCTTTTACTTTACAAATAACCCACCAACAAACTTTCTCACTCTTTTAGGACTTGGGTTTTTAGCTAAAGTATTCTAGATAATATACTTATAAAGTTTCTTATACTACAATGAATGGCTTGCACTTTTAAAACCTTCTTTTGCTATGCACTTCAACTATGGAGATTGGAAGATGATAGAATAAAGTTCTATGAAGGTTAAGACGTAGTTTGGAAGATGATGATAACCATAAAAAAATTGATTATTATGCAACTTACTTAACAAAATGTTCAATCTCTTTATAGTTCAACATGACATATATAGTTCCTACATTGGGCCCTATATCTGTCAAGTATCATACCTTTTTCTTTCCCAACTACTCATCTTAGATGAAGAAAGATAATGAGAGCTCTATCTAGGCCATCAACCTTACTTTCATCATCATTTATTCAATGATATTCAACTTCACTCAAGGATAAGATTTAAAGTAAAAAGAATAAAATGTTGATATCTTTATAATTATGTAAGCTTCATAAATCAATCCTTTCATTCGAGCTTTATTGTTAACCTTCTTTAAATGATGTAGGAACTAGTAATTAGAGATTTTGTATTTCATTAAACATACAAGGCAATAAGGATAAAGGGTAAAAAAAATTTATGTTTACTTCTCAAAGGGGTACATCTAACTGCATTGCACCACCTTACTAACTTTAACCTCATATGGAAAGTGCATTGTCAAATGTTCCATTAAGTTAAAAAAACCAAGTGAAAATATCTTCTTCAATTTGCACAATGTGACAACAATATTACCTTCTATTTTCTCCAATTTACTTATTTTGGTCAAGGTATTCCAAGTTAGGTCTACCACTAATTCCTTCAATGTTATTGGAAAAAGTCTCTCCCTAAACATATGGCACTAATGGTTCTTCATATATGATATCTTGCATTCTTTTATATCAATCCATTTGGATCAGTTTGGGCAATATCCATTTGAAGACATAAATTTTTTACTTGTTTGTATACTAATAATTTTTTTTTGTTTCTTTGTTAATGTGAATGCCATCTTAGGTTTCACAATCTTGCCATCATCTAACACTTTCAACTTTAAATCTGGATGGGGACAATGTATTATCATGTCTTTCATTACTTTTCAACTATCCTTGGTTTTCCCATTGATATCCATCCTAATGTTGAATATGTTATCAAAGACATTATTTTTAATGTGCATCATATTAAGTTTATGTTTTATCAAAAGAGTATCCTAATAAGGTAAGTCCTTGAATGTACTCTTTTTGTCCAATTGTGATCTTCCCAAACTTAGGTAACTTATGCATTTTCTTATCATTAACTTTTGGCAAGTTGAAGGCTCTCTTCCAAATACCTATCCCACTCAACCTTGGTGGCTCAAAGGGTCTCCTTTTCTTTCAAAAAGATTTCTATCCAAAGCATCTCAATGATACCTAAAAAATGTTAGGTTTTCTCCATTCTTTCAAGTAGGATGCTTTACTGCATTCCATGCATATAGGACATGATAAAAACACTATAAGTACTCTACCTAAATAACTTGCTATTAGCAAGAAAATCATTTATTATCCATATTAAAGTAACCTATATTTAAAAGCTTTGTTTCCCAAAAGCATCATATGTATGAACTTCATTTTCTTATAACTTCTTTAACTCATTAACTAGAGGTTGCAAGTCCAAGTCAATATTTTGACTAGGATTTTTTGAGCTAGAAATTATAAGAGTTAGAAACATATACTCATTTTTCATACATAACTAAGGTGATAAGTTGTAAGGGGTGACAATGATAGGCCAACATGAATAAGACTGTGCAACTTATCCATACAATGTAAAACCATCTAATGAAAGTCCAAGCCTTACATTTCGAGGCTTTATGGTAAAAAACGAATGGCTCTCATCAAAAGATTTTCATGCCTTTTTGTTACATGGTTGGCACATAATCCTTAGTTCATAATGAGTATCATTATGCCATGTTATATGTTTAGTAATTTTTGAGAACATTTATAGTCTTTGAAACCTTAAGGTTAACTAAAGGTAGTGCAAAACCTTGCATGGTATGCCCTTCTATCTCTAACCATTGTTCTTGCTTAGCTTGTATCGGGAGTGGTGATAAAGTGGACATTCAATTTTTTATTTGTTCTCTTTTATAGTAAATCATGCATCGATTCTCACAAATATCTATCCTCTCATATCTCAAGATAAGTTTAGGAACCATTTGCTTAGTTTTGTAAAAATCCTTAGGTAAATTAGGATCCTCAAGTAGAAACTTATTTAATCCTTCTAGGATTCAATTGAAAGTTGGATTCAAACTTAACGTTTGACAATCGTGACACTACTAACAAGGAAATATGAGTTTCGCAACTTTTATACAATGGCCTTTTTACAATTCTTAATAGGTTGTAAAATTATTAAGCATCTAAATTTGGTGAATTTTCATAAGAAATTAGCAAGATGAATTCATGATTATTACTCTAACCAAACTTGGGGTCAAAATCAACTCTAGTTGTTTCAATGACCATCGTTGAGTAAAGATTACATGATCTTTCATTTGTGCATAAATTTTCATGATTTGCAGTGGTAGGAAAGAAATAGACACTAGAACGATCATTATTTTTGTATAGCTCTTTGTGGGAGGTTTACTTATGGCAATTAGCTATAAAACCCCACCTATAAAGGTGTTCTTCACTTCATCTATCTAGAAATACCTCATTTTCAAACTTGACACATAGACATCTAATCTTGCCATAAAACATAAAAGTGGTTTCAATGAAGCAAATTCAACAAAGGCATCAATACCATTTATGAAATCAAGACTTAAATATTTTTCTCTTAGCAATCATCTAATGTCTATCTAAGCACGCTCTAACCTTTCCATACCTACATTACCCTAGCAAAGATTGCTAAAACATTTTGGAATAAAAAAAAAAACTTGATGGAATTAGATGATATATGTGAAGATAATAATCATGTAATCTCTTAACAAAGCATTGAACCACTTGTGTTAATCCTATCAAATCTCTGAATTAAATTGAGTTAACATTGAAAATTTTCCACACAACAATCAAAATTTGATTATAAGAAACAATAGAACTAACAGAAGTGGTTCAAGGCTTTATTTACCACATTTATGGTATTTTAGTTGTTAAAAACTTTTTAATAATTTAACTAACAATACCATGTACTTAAACAGAACAAAAGAAAGTTACTCTATGAGGTAATTTTTACAATTGGTAGGTTTTGTGTATTGAGTTTAACTTTTGAAATATATTCAAACTGTGAAAGTGAGTCCTAGAATGTTTACATTTGATAAATATTTATTGCCTTTTCTCTCAATCATTAAATTTAAGTCTATTTATGTACACTTACTATACAACCTTAAAGTTAAAATTAAATATGCATTAAATGAATTTACTTGCTTCTTAGAAGAAGCATATCCTTTACTTTTGCTTAAGGTGAGGTAAGATTGGGAATCACTTTAATTTTCTACCTTTCCTTTCACAAATTCTAAGAAAGTGTAAAGGAAAACATACTAACTAAAGCCACTTCGAGCAAGTAAATTTCCACTTAACAAGTTTCTGTAATTAGATTGTTAACTTGTGAAGCACAAATTTGTAGTCCATTTTACAAAGCTTTTAGAACTAAGTAACTGTATTACCAACTCTTTGTGGCAATTGTATCATCTAGGATTGTGTATAAAAATAATGATTTGGTTAATCACAAATAAGTTTTCCATTTTAAATACATATATCTAGAATATATGAAATTAAATTAAGGTATGCATTTTAAAGATATATGATTGTGAATAAAGTGACTTAATCAAAGTAAAGTTATTAACAAAATAATTGTTTTATCTCAAATGAAATAAACAACCTAATAGCTAACCTAAGGCAGCAAGTTGAGCTTGTTAATCAAGAACCTACACTTTTTGTTTCAAGCATAAAGGAGAACATTTCTAAACAACATAAGAATTGAAAGATATATTCCACATGCCATGACATGTTACTGGTTGATGAAAGTGAGTATTGCTTAATGCTTATCATTAGAATCAGAAGGCATAGAAAGAAAAATAAAACCATACAAAGTTACAATCATAGTTGTATTTTAAAGTGGATTTGAAATAAATGAAGCTAAATATTTCCAAGCAACTTCAACTTGAAGAAAAGTTCAACTAGTAGTAATTGAGTTGAAATCAACTAATAGAATCGATGGTAGGTTAGGAAACCTTCCCTAAATTCCTTTAGTAGATACTTAAAAGTTAAAAGGTGGCTTTTACAAGGTCAAAGGCAATTTTTGGTGGCCCTATCTATATCTATGGTAGACGAGGTTCTCATAATTTTAATCAAATTAGGAAACTTATCTACTTAGATGTCATAATCCTAATTGCATACACATGCCTCTCCTAACTAGAAATTACCTATTCAAGAACCCTTTATTTAATCAAAATAACATTTTCACGATTTGGAACTTTAAATAAGGTATTAATTTTAGTAATATGCCTAATGTTACACCTATAAAGTATCATTTATTGCATATCTGTTTGTATTATACTAATATGCATGTGTAATAAAAGATAAAATGTATACTAATATATGAAAATGAAATATTTTTTTCAGAATACAACACAAACAAGAGAATAATAGAAAACAAACTAGAAGTAGATGCAATCAAAATATAAAGAAATATGATCTAACTAGGTTTATTACCCTTTAGTGATAAAGCCAAAAAAAAATAGTTATGTGTGACAAAAACTTGTTCTCTATCATTAAAAATAAAGAACTTAAAACTTAAGCACCTATATTTTTTTTATAATTTTTCAAAAAAAAATCCATCTAAAAAAGGAGAAATTGAGAACATACCCAATTAGGAGTTTTGATTTAAAGGACTCTCAAGCTACGAAACCTAAATTTGAAAGATTTAGTAAATTGAGGGATCATTTACACAATTTAAAGTAAAGATTAGTTAGTGTAGTGTTCAAATTTTAGAGCAGAACCACATTTGAATGAAACTATTTATGCACTCATAGTAGAGCTAATTAAGAGAAAAAGTTTAATGATGAAATCATTTACATTTTTTTGCTAGGGAGTGCTTGTAGAAGAAAGGTAATATCATTAACAAATTAGTTGTTAATCTATTATTTATTAATCATCTACATGTTTTTTATGAATAAAGGAAACATAAAAGAAAGCATAGGAGTTCATGTACTTTTTTTTCTTTTATTAAATCCTAGACAAAACTAACAATAGGAACAAAACTAGGACTAGAAGGCATGAAGCAAAGTTTGAGTACTTATGCATAACTCAAATGCAAACACACCAACAATCCAAAAAAAAATTCAAAACATACCCCAAAACTCAAAAACTCAAATAACTTCCTAATATAGAAGTAAATTATCACAACAACTTTAGCATAATAAAGAATGGCCAATTCCTGGGATTTTTTAAGCAACCTAATTCATAGGAAAAAACCTCACTCAACATTAAAACATACTTGCACCAGATTATGCAATGTTGCTCATGATGCAAACATTACAATTTTGGAACCTAAAATTCATTTAAAAAAGAATGCAAGAATAGAGTCAAACCTGCAACACTCACTTACCTTCAACCAAAAAACATAGCATTTTTTTACAAATTGAATCATAAATATAAAAATCAAAGTTGGAAAAGCAAAAGAGCCCTAAAATTTTTCAAAAAATATATAGCATTCAAAGGTAAAAAAAATGTAGCAATTTCCTTTAACTTTAAGTATAGAATAATAGTAGAAAAAGAGAGGAAGTTGGCTTTACTAGAGTCTTTTTCGTCACCATTAGCAATCATTTCCTTTCACCATTAAAATGTCATCGAAATCCTCTCGAATCAGTAGCCTCCATCAAACTCAATCACAGAACCCTCTATCTATTCTCACAATAATTTAGGGATTTTGGTACTCAAAATGATAAGTTGAAATGCTTCCAGCAGTTTAAATTTTTTTAATACTTTGTGAAGGTAATAGCAAAGGACTAGACCTGGGGTCCAAGTCCCTAGCCTATTACTCACTAAATGAACTAAAAACCCACAAAAAATTAGAAAAATGGGCCATTATCATGATTAATAGTGAGGCATTTAATGAGAAATTAATCTTCACTAAATTTAGTGATAACCAAATCTCTCATTAAATGCCTCACAAAATTATAAAATAAAAATTGAACTTCATTTTCAATATTCCCTCATTAATCCCTAGCAATTCCTTGCTAAATGACTATTTTCTTTTAGTGGAATGGTCATTCTATTAAATGATAAAATTTATGATTAATAGCGAGGCATTTAATAAGGAACTAATTGCTCATTAAATTTAATGATAACCAAATCCCTCATTAAATGCCTCATAAATTTTAAAAAAATGAACTTCATTTTTTCAATATTCCCTTATTAATCTTTAGCAATTCCTTATTAAATGAATGTTTTCTTTTAGTGGAATGGTTATTCTATTAAATGATAGAATTTATATTCCATAGCAAAATTGATAAAATGGTTATTCCATCTTTTATGGAATGACTTTTTTACACTCTCATCCCTTATATCTTTTATATATTCCAAAATTATCCTTTATTAATAAATATTAAAATGACATCTATTGTTTAATAATATCCAGATGCCCTTTGATAATAAATCATTCTCTAACTTTTGATAGCCTTCTCAAGGAATCTTGTATGGATATTTGTTCTTCCTTCGTCTTTCCCCATTGGACCTACTAAACTCCTACTAATTAAAGGGCATGGTTATTCATAAGTATAGATGATATACAAACAAGTCATTGAGAAAAATTAGCCTTTAAACTATATAAATTTTTATCATGAAATGCTCATGTGCATTTTATCTTAGGCACTTTCCCTATAATTGCTAGTTGATGAAGTTCTATTTCTCAAGTAGATCTATTTTTGTTGCAACCCCATGATTGATGTAGTCCTATCTTAACATTGACTTAAAGTCCTTTTATCGAGTTGTCACATGCAATAATACTCTTATGTGCATGTGTGGGATGTTTATAATGTGGAAGAAACTCTATAAGAAAGAAACACATGTGAAAGATTAGTTATATGTGATCATCTTACACATATACTTTTTCATATTTATAGCATAAAGGAATCCAAATTAATTATACATACCAAAACCTCTTCCTAAATGTTATTCTTTAATCTTGAGGGTACTTTTTTCTAATTAAAATAAGCCATTGATACTTTGGATCATGGGGCCACTCTAACATAACTTTATGTGCCAATCCATCCTTTCCTTCTACTTGCCACTTATTATTGAACTAAACATGTAACTTTTCACCTTTAGCCCATGTCATAGTAAAGGACTTCAATGTTATGGAACCTATAATGTTCATTTAAGTGGGAGCAATTGCCTTTGCAAAAGGACTTATATCCTGGATGTTAAAAAAAAATTAATCATGTAAATGATATGAAGAAAAAGCTATAGGTTAACATTACTTAATGATAAAAAAATAGTACATACACAATTAGTCCTCATAACAAATGCTGCATAGTAAGCATGACAAAATATATAACTTGCATGATAAGTAACTGAATTAAAATTGCATCAGTTATTATGATTTATAGACTCCTTTGCTGATTTACATAACCATGGAGCGAATAGGAATCATTCCATTATATAATACATTAAATGCCCTAAAATGATATAATAACATGCAATGATAAAAGTACTAAGTTAAAATGGCTGAGGCATTACCATTAAATAAAACATAATCATAACCATATATCTTGAAGGCAACTAAGCCTAAAAGTATTGACAAAAATAACATATAATATAATCCTAAACCTAATGATGATTGAGGTTTTAACATACACATACATATACATTTGAACTAGACAAAGCCAATTGTAATATTTTAATATTCAAAATATAATGAAAATGAGAAAGAAAAACATACTTTATGATGACTAGAATAAGCATAAAGCTAACTCTAAGTGCAAACAGAAAATGTGGTGGAGGTTTGGGAATTACTAGAGAAATTTTGACAGCGGAGGTTATTGTTGAAAAACTGGATTTCAAAAAGTAAGTGATGTGAAATAGAGAATTAAATGAAAGTTAAATAAATAAAAATTTTCAACTTCAAATTTCTATTTGACAACCTACATCTTAAATAAATGAAGTTGAATTAATACAAAATAAATGTATAAAGTTAAAACTTTATTTATAAAAATACCATCAAGCCACCAATTTTTACATTAGTTAATTAACAAATTGAAGTTGTAAGTTGTTTAGTGCTATAACACATAATGGTTTGCATTCATCTTCAATGCTAGTTATATGTGAAATTGACATTCAAACATGAAAATTGCCATAGAAGAACATCAATTATGATCTTAACCATCATCTTAAGTTTTTCAAAAATTAAAAAAAAAAAAAGGTCATTGCATCAAAATAGATTTTGTTTTAAAAATGTCACCATGTTAATATTGATCGACATCTATCAATTGATATATAATTACAATTCTATAATAGTGTATTTGATATTAGGTAAGGTGTACAAGCACATATCATGGTGCAAGATGTTTCTAAGTACCAGTTCAAACTAATGTTATGTAGAATGGTGAATTTATTATAATTATTTTTAAAATAATTGATATAGAATTTATTATAATTATTTGCTATCAATTCTACATCAATTATTTTTAAAATAATTGATGTAGAATTGCAATTCTACACTAGTGTATTTGATATTGTGTAATGGTATACAAGCACATCTCATGGTCCAAGATGTTTCTATGTACCAATTCAAACTAATGTTTAGTAGAATGATGAATTTATTATAATTATTTTTAAAATAATTGATGTTTATATGATTATTAATTGTTATTAATGTTAATTAAGTCACAAATTAATAATTATATTTGTTGAGTTATAATTATTAGTACTAAGTTAAAAAAGTAATACACATGTAAAATTATAATTGGGAATTTTATATGCAATTAATGCCTATGAAACTTCGATTAAGTTCGTTCTTTATTAACTCTTCAATTGTTAGAATATAAACTGATGATGTCATCTCATAAATAAGAAATTGTCATTTGTAATAATGACTCATTACAATTGATAAGAATTTTGAATAATTAGTTTTGAATAAATTAAGAAATAATAATTATTAAAAATAGAAATGTTTACCCTTAAAAATTTCTCAGCAAAATTTATAAAATAGAGAGTTGATTTTATCGTTGGGCACAAGACATCTATGTGAGACACAAAGTTGAAGTAGAAAATTTTCAAAAGAGAATAAATTACTTTCAAAGGAGTAAATTGTATTTTAAAGTTATTTAGCCAAAAATCAATTTTAGAATGACTTTTTGTACCTTAGATTTTTTTATTTTTTATTACAACATTGAAGCAAGAGTATTAAATGAGTTTAATATATATATATATTGGTACTTAGACAATAACGAATTTCAACCAATATTTTGAGTAGCCAAATGATTTATGTACAAATATTTTTAAATTTTTTTACATATGACATTAATACATCATTTTAAAAATTGTGGTATGTGAAGGCTACTATACCGAGCTCCGTCCCTCTCAAAGAAACAACATTGGACTATAAATTGTCGCACTTGTTGCCTCCATAAAGTTGTCTAAATTTATTAGACAGGGACGTGGACAGAAAAGTTATTACTTAAAATTAATTATAATTTAATTGATATATATAAATTTTTAATTAATCAATTTATTAAATTATAATTAAGTTTATGCGCATTACTCGTTTAATATTTAAGAATCTCTAATAGACAGGCAAACGACTCCAAATCACTTTCAACATATACAACTAAATTAGTCTTACTTAAATTCCTGGGGCCAGTTGATTGATGATATTTGCATGGTTAGACATTATCACCGCTGCCAGCGAAGATATTCCTTGCGTTTTGCAGAACCAGACCACGGTTCTTATTTTTCTTTTCAATCTTAAACACTAAAGCAAAGGACTTATATTTTGTGCACCAGTTAGTTATATTTATATCAATGACATCGGAAATATTGTCATTTTTTTATTACCTTTTGTGAATGCAATAAGATAATTAACATAAATGCAGAAAAATGTAAGACATATGACAATATCTCAATGTGGACTAAACATTGAATTCTGGGTGCAGGTACAGTGACAAAATCACCCGCTTCATCCAGCCCCACAGATATAAGGCTTGACATTATCTATAAATATAGAAGATACAAATTTAGGATGCAAAGATGGAAGACTACGCAATACGATCAGTACAAAGCAGCATGTGTTCCAAGTAACAGTGAAGCATCTGAATAAATTGCACGGCCACTCAAGTGGGATCAGCGTTGTTCAACTGAATTCTTCCCCAATGCTTCATCACTTGTATCTCAAAAGGCGGTCGAGCTTGAGGGACGCATTTTAGTCCCCGACAATCAATAATGTCGAATTTCTTGAGAGAGCTGCATACAATGACCCCTCTACATACTCTATTCAGATGACAGACGTTCTGCAATAAGACTGATTTCAAATGGGGGGGATGGATTGCCTCAACATTAGGGTCATCCATTTCCACTTCATTTGCTTCTAGTAACCACGACACATTATCAAAATCTGGTACCCAAAAGCTACAATCATCAAATTGGTGTTCCTCGCCGTTGAAAATATCTCTTCATATAACTCTGGGCACAACTCATCAAGTATGCTCTTCTTCGTTGAAAATATCTCTTCATATGATTCTATGACTAAAGCTGAACACAACTCATCGCGTGTGCTTTTCTCTGTTGAAAATATCTCTTCCATTGAATAGCCCAACATTGATTTCCTACAAGTTATGGAGCTGTGTTGACATTCCAGGTGTCAGTAGCTTCTTCGTGCCATTGCAATTCTTAACTAACAGCTTTGTCCACTTCGTTTTCATTATGCAGCATGCTTAAGCTGTCTAGCTGATTAAGATCTAATTCATTAAGATCTTGGAGAGAGGAGCAAAAGATGCAATCCACAGATGAACAACATACATATTCAAGCTCATTACAACCATAAACAATGCATTTTGAAATACGCAACCTGTTATTACTTTGTTGAATTGACGAAACATCACACAGACTATTCCTCCATCGGTTGCAACCTCTAATTTCCAACACATCAATGTCACTGGGGAGTCCGAGTTTACAAGGTTCCACACCCTCAATCTTAATGGTTTTGTCACTATCAATATTGCGCAAACCCCAATGAGGATACACACGCATCTCATCTCCTACCAGGTCAGGAGAGTAACCTCTCATCATACCAGAATTAATTCTATTCTGTATAATTTGGATGCATGCATTGAACTTGTCCTCATCAACAATTGTAGCACCGATGCTTTCCAGCATTGGTAGCCTCTCTAGATGCTGTGCCTTCATCACTGCCGTTCCTTTCAATTGAAGCCATCTAAAATTGGTGAGATTCTCAAAAACTACAGGTACTCGAGTGATTGCAGTGTTAGAAATGTCCAACCTCCTCAGTCGTCTCAACTTTTCCAATGAAGGAATGTGATGCAATGATTCACACGAACCAAGAAACAAAACAGTGAGGCACTCCAAGTTAGAAATAGACACTGGCAAAACATGGATCCTCATACTCCCCGACAAATCAAGTATCTTGAGAGCAAGCATGTTCATGAAAAAGTTATTTGGAATTACTATACGGATAGAGTGAATCCACATTATCATAAGTGAAGTTGAGAATTTTGAAACTTAGGAACCATGCCAAATGGAATTTCAGATGTTTTATAACATTTAAAAAAAAAAAAAGAATTTCCGTAAATCCTCTTCCCATTCTCGCTCATCTGGTAACCCTGCCTTGCACATGTATCCATGACTCTCTTTTCCGGTATTTATTGCCATTGCCCGCACCAATTTGTGTAACCAAACACCATCATTATATTTTTCTCTTTCCAACAAACTGTTGGTTATTGGCTTATTCAATATACTCTGACCTTCATCAAATTGTGCCTAAAAGCTCCGCCTTTCGTCAATCAATCCCTCATCAACGAAATGTTTTATCAAATCTTCTCTGAGAATCGCACCATCCTCAATATATAATGGCTGACTTAAAAGGCAATCCTGCAATATTTGAGTCTTGGAAATACGCACCGCTTTATATCAGCCTGATCCATCTCTACTTTTCTTGGTTTAGACAAAGTAGTCCTCCACTCTCGAATGTTTGTCTTTCCTCTCATGCTTCTTGCAATTGCAATATTCGCTAGGGTAGACATCACATTCCTCTGTCAATTCTTTTGCTATAACTGTTAAGGAGATGTTTGGCTAACAGCTCTTTCAATAACTATCAGTTGATTTAACCAAAATTGCTTAACTTAGCAATCAATCGATTTTGATATTTGACTAATTTGATTAGTTGGTTACCTTCAGGTCATCAAAATTAAAAAAATTGAACAGATTAACATTTTCAATTAATTGATTAATCAAAATGACCAAATTGTCCATAATAAATTTTCACTTTTTCACTTTTATCCTTCTTAAAAAATTTAATAATTATAAAAATTATATTAATTTAATTTTAAAAAATCTAATAATTTAATAATAAATTATAATAATTTTAAAAATTATTAAATATAATAAATATATAATATTATTTATAAAATTATTTAATTTTAAAAAATACAATAATTTAACAATAAATTATAATAATATATTATTTATAAGAAAATTTATTGTACTAACTAATATATAAAATTTAAAATATTAAAATAAAAAATACTAAAATAATTTATAAAATATACTTATATTATTTTATATCATTTTATATCCAAACATCTAATCATAAACGGTTAATTTTAAAAAATATTCTTATTCAAATAATTAATACAATTAGTTAGTTAAATCAACTAATCAACCATTAGTTAACAAGTAATTGAATCAATTAACTGCCATAATTATCATCTAATTATCAAACAAAGCTCATGTCTTTTTTAAGAGTTGCATCATCTCAAAGGCTCTTTGGAAACAAATCAAAAGCATCCTCATCGCAAAGAGGCTGCACTTGTACTATATTATTTAATAACATAAAAATAATTAATAATATTAATAAAATAACAATAAATATAATAAATATTTAAGTAATAATTAAATAAATAATAATTCATATTATTGAAATAAGATATTAATAATTAATATTAAATAATTAAGAAATTATAATATTAATAAATAAAATAAAAATAATAAGATAATAATTATAATAATTATTTTAATAATGATTATAAATGAATTATTTTCCAATACAATAGTTGTTAGTAAAATAAATCAGAAATATTCATTATCTTTCTTGTTTCAATCAAAAAAAATATGTAATCATGAGGTTTTCATTTCCTTTCTCCCTATTTTCCTTTATTGATTCTTTTCTCTTTTTTAATTGAACTAAATGGCTCCTTAATCTTTTAATTATAAAGGTGGTGATTATTACATTTTTTAAATTTCATAACTATCATTATTAATTCCTTATTTTTGTTTTTGTTATATTGATTTCTCCATCCGTTAACTTATAACTCTAAAATAAATGATAAAAAATAATATAACTAAAAAATAAACATATATTTAATATTATTAAGGTAATATTTTAATAATCAATTTTCATATTTTTTATTTATTTTGACATTATTACGATTGAATAGAGGATTAATTAATTATAGCAAAAAAATAAAAAGATAAGAGATTATGAGTGTTACTTATCAAATTTAAAAGATATAATAATTACAATTTTTAAAAACAAAGAATTAAATATTATGTTTTTCCAAGTTAAATTCTACTACCAGCGAAGAAACAAAACGTTGGACTGTAAGTTGCCCCACTGGAGAAGAATTTGAAGAGTTAAAGTTGGCCAGTGCTCCTTCTTGTGGATTAGAAATTGATATATATATATATATATATATATATGGGAATTTTTAATGGGCAACTCAAGTGAATCAATCCTAAATTTTTTTAAAACAGCCGAATGAAAATAAAAATGTAATTGGTAAGGAAATGAGATTCAAAATTCAATTTTAAATTTTTATATTTATTAAATTAAATTTTATAAATTAAATTTTAAATCTTCTTTTTATTGTATATAACAGTGCTAGAATGCCAATATATTTCGCATGGTTAGGCGTAATATTGATCCCAGCAAAGATAGTCCTTGCGTTATGCATAAGTAGACAACCGGTCTTATTTTTATTTTTAATCTTAAAATCAAAATTCAAAGGATTTATATTTTATGTACCAATCATTTAATTGTATTTATCTCAACGGAACATGAAATATTGTCTATTCCATATGTTATGTTCCTCTTAATAAATACAATAAAATAAGATAAATGTTGTATGAGGCAAAAGTATCATATTAATATTTTTTTGGAAACTTATTTCCGTTTTACCGAAGTTTGAAAATATATTATCAAAATACGTGCGAAGGCCGGAGGCACCAGGGTGGATGGCGCTCGCGGGAAGGAGGCGCCACTTTGGGTGGCGCCTTTGAGGGTGCCGTTCAAAATGGCGCCCTCAGTGTGCAATTTTCCTTTAAAAATAATTAATTTTAATGTCATTACAAAATAAAAATTTTAAAATAAATAATATGTGATTGTGATTTAAAACAAATTTTTAAAAATAAATGACTAATTTCATAATTATATTTGATATCACAAAAAAATATTTTATTCCACTTTAATATTTAATACATAAATTTATTTTAAGAATTAAATAAGAAAGTAGTTAATAATAATAATATATTTAATAAAAATAATAAATATTTAGTAAATAGTTAAATATTATTAAAATAAAATGTAGGATCGATAAATAATGATTACGTTATTTATATTAATGTTTCTTAAAATTTGATCCTATGACACTTAATATTTATTATTTTTCGAAATTATATACTTCCACCGTTCGGAATTATATTATTACAAGTAATTATTTAATACATTATTACACATAAGCAAATTTATTGAATTATTCAATAATATTCTTTATATACAAAGTTGAAGATTGTTAAAAATGAAAAGAAATATAATGAAATAAATATTTCTTTGTATTTTGTATTTATTCCAATAATATTCTTGCTACTTTGTATTTTTTTCAATAAAATTATTTTTATTTTGTAACAAAATAAATACGAAATGACGAAGTTGAAGATACTTGAAAATAAAAAAATGTGGTTATTTCGTTACATAATCTTTTCATTTTGTAATGAAATTAAAATTATAACATGAATTAATTCCTTTTTATTTCGTCACAATGTTAAAATATTTTGGCAATGAGAGGCAAAAGTACCAATTTACTATTTTTTTAGAAACTAATATTTATTTTACCGTTCCTTCGAAATATTTTATCAAAATACGCACAGCGACGAAGAGACGCCAAACGGCGTGTCGAGGGACGCCAGACAAAATTGCGTCATTGGCGCTCGAGGGAAAGGACGGCAGGCGATATGGCACTTTGGCCTACAGCCCCCTCGCTCCTCATTTCTAAGTTAATTAGCCGGTGACCGTGTGTGCTATGAATCCAAACCACTTAGATTTTGGTATTGTACATGGCCAGTATCCCCATTTACATTGACAATTGTGCTACATGGTGTGACATCAATATTTAGTGGACTCAACTTATAACGTATTAAATAAACATAGCATTTAATGTCACTTACAAGGATAATGGTTATTTATCCTTCAAATATTATAATTAATATTATTAATTTTTTTATATTTATTATAATTATTTATTCATTTCTTCACTAATAATATTAAAATAAATAATGAGAAAAATATAATTAAAAAATAATTACATATTTCATATTATGAAGATAAAATTTATTAATTTATTTTAATATTATTTATTTATTTTAACATGATAAATAAATAAAAGAATAGATAATTATAACAATTGTGAAAATAAAAAATTAATAATGTTAGTTAATAATTTTGGGAGATATTATTATCATTACTTTTATAAAAAAAAAACTAAATATTCTAATTATTTTAAAGTTTATTATTTTCTATTATTTATATATTAACTTAAAATTTGGGAGATGTGCCTCGACCGCCCTCGGAGGTGCCATTTGGTTTGGCGTCTTTCTGCCGCTGTGCGTATTTTGATAAAATATTACGAAAAATAGGTAAAACGAAAAATAATTTCTAAAAAAATAGTAATTCGATACTTTTGCCTAACAAGATGTGGAACATGAAATAATGCTTATCATTAAAAAAATAAACAGACATTGTTTAAAAAATTTGTAATTAATTTATGTTTATTAATAATTTATAATAATTAAAGTTATGAAAATAAAATACCAGAGGAGAGAATAAAACTCTAGTTAGAATGATGTTATTAGAAAAAATTGCATATATTTGATGCGTTATATGAGAATTGAATTAATTGTGTATTTGTGAGAAGAATTGGTAATTAAAATCGATATAAGTACCTACGCAAAAAGATAAAAATGTCGTAATAATCAAAACCATCCTAAATGTTGATGTTTGGCAATAAAATAATAAGATAGATGTGCATGAATATACAATAAACATGAAAAAGAACGCTAATGTTTACGTAGGTGATGTCCAGTCCCACATCCAGGATCGGTAATGTGGCGGCCATATCTACTAACCCTTTGCGCAGGCTCGAGAGTCACATTTCCGATGTCTGTGGCTCCTCTACCTCGAGCTCCCGCTCTGCCTCTGTCTCTGGCTCCTGCTCTACCTCCACCTCTACCTCTATCGACAAGCACTGAGTCATCTGTCATCATGCCACCAAGTGCTGATCCCTGATCCTGACTATGTAAATCAAATGCAGGATGACATGGTTGTGATGGACCAGCATCACCAGAAGGAAAGACATGGAATGAAGATGAAACTCTTGGTATATGTGGAAATGCCTGGAATGAGGATGGAACACCAGGAGGAAACTGGTACATCTGGGATGACGACGGATCATATAGTGCAGCCAGGAACATGGTGGAGGATGAAGGATCATCAGGTGCAGTAGGGTATATATGAGATGAGGTAGTCATATCAGGCATCATCATCATGGTCTCCTGGGCAGTTGATGGTGGAGTCTGTTGCACTGTCGAAGTAGACAGAACATCACCCTGCGACGTAGGTCATGAAGCAGTGCGACGACGTCGACGAGAACGAGGCTGATCATGGTCACCCTCTATAGGGTTTGGGATATGATGGGCATGAGGAGTTGACTCCGCATGTGAGTGAATAATCACATGATCAACCTCCTGAATGGCATGAAGGATGGAGTCCGTCACTGATCTAAGTGCATCAAAGGTGAACCTAGACTGCCCCTCAGGTGTAGTGAAGTCCTATAGTGTGGACACCTTATCTACCTGTACAAATTTTTGACATTAAAGTTAGTTACAATACTAATGCATAGGAAGAAAATCATACACAGAAAACTAGCACGCAGTATTACCACAAGGTCTAGCGCTCCCCAACGGTTGTAATAAATCGCCTAGTAACCCGTCTATACCATGCCATGTACTCGGACCGTGGGCCTAGGACTAGTCGTGCGGTCGGCTCGGCAATAGCGCACAAGTCTCGTCGGATATCCCAAAGTGCAATGCACGGCTAATGGCGGATGTGTCATTCCTCATCATGCCGACCGGACAAATGAAGGCAATAGACCTCCACCACCTGCTTTGGTGGCTCAGGAATAGGCTGGCATAGTCCAAACTGCCGTAGCACCCTATCTAGTTGGTGCCACTCGACAATCTGAAAGTGAATGAGTGGCACCACTACTGTCCACATGTCACTCCCGTCAAAACAGTATTGAGGAAGTGATGCGGTGACCACCTCAGTGTACGGCATCCAGAAGATCTGAAATTACACATTTATATTATCATTTAAATGCGACAATCAAATGGATAAAAGACTGAAATAAAAATACAAATTAGCCCCTGCATACTTTGTGGAGACGAAGACGATCCAGCGCGTATCTATAATAGGGTAGGCTGTGCACCGGACTCTTCTGGAACGTCTTTTGATAGTGCCACCTGCCAAGTACAATACCTAAGATAAACAACTTAAAAGTCAACTTAAATACAAGTGTAAATTAAAAAATTTTCTAACCTACGGGCCAGGGGTCCAATCCCTGCATCCCCCTCTGGTATATCTGCAACGGTAATTGCGGGGGCAATGGTGGGAAATCTATCTCATGCCCACAGCTGCAGTAGTAAGCAACACCCTCCTATCTCCCTGTAATCTGGAGCGGTGGCCTTACACAGCTCTCTATACAGATAGGCCAGGCAGGTAGATCCCCAACTGTACATCCTAGCCTCATGGAAGTCTCCGAGTAAAGGTAAATGCATGAGGTGGACATATGTGCCGGAGTGGTCTAGAAATAACGTTCCACCAATGAGATGCAGAATGTAGGCCTAAGTGAATCTCTGCACTGTCACCTTATCCGCATCATCTGGAAGATGAGTGAAATGTCTCTCCAACCAACTCATCCTCAGTCGCCCCCTCTGATGACATTCTCATCCACTGATAACTGGAGTCCCAGATACTCCTCTATCAAGGCTCCCCATCCCCACACAGTAGGCCTCGTCACTGCTCGACCGTCAATAGGTAGGCTGAGCTGAAAAGCAACATCCTGTTATGTAATAGTCGTCTCTCCCTACGGCATTTGAAAAGTATGTGTCTCCAGCCTCCACCTCTCTACAAAAGCACTAATCAACTGATGGTCGATCTGTACAAACTCGCACATCGCGAGGCCGTAAAAAACCTGCCTCTCGTAACAAGGGAACAATCAACTCCGGCGGCTGCTGGTGATGGTAGTGATGAGCCTGTCAAATTCTAAGCATACGGTCAGGCTGCAAAAAAATATTAATAATTATTGCATCTGATAATACAAAAACTATTCAACCAACTTTAAGATCTGACTATTTCCATACATGGCCTGCCCAATCGACTGGGATATGTGTGAGCCCTGAGCCATCAGCAGTGAAGGATCCCGTGGTCCAGGATCAACGCGTCGGGAAGTGGATGCCATCTGCCACCATAAGAATTGCATTAGAATGGAATTTAAACACATACTAATATAACATACTTGTGCAATTTAAGTACAAAGATCAACACAAGAATTTATAGCACTTGGACGATTAAAGTAATTTGTTCACATTACTAGTAATGGGTAACATATATATACATAATGATGTGCAATTTTACAATAATCAAACAAATCACATCATCTGACCATTATACTTATGACATTGGTTAAAATACTTCGTAACATATCTGCAAAAGTAAATAATCAAAATCAACGTGAGGAAAGGCCTTCATCTTCATGTAGAAGTGGGCAACGCCTACGATTATGACCTTCCTTCTTACAATGACTGCATTTTTGCCTGACACCATGGTGGTAGGTTATTCTATTGCGACCACTCCTCGATCGGCCGCCACTTAGACTTGTAGCAATTAAGCAAGGTATCAAGTCTGTACACAGGATCGACATATGGTTCCCACGATATGTTGATTGAGGCACAAGCAGCAATAATATGAGCACAAGGATACCTATATGCTTGGAATTATCCACATTCACATTGCTCTTTGTCTAATAACACTTGGACGACCTTTCCACATGATCCTCTGGCCATATCAAGGCCCTCACCACTTCAAACCTAGTTCCTTGTCTATTATAAGCACGAACATGGTAAGAAGAAGCACGTGACTAGATAGTTGCAAGCTCCTCTCTGAATCTGCTCGCGTACATGTGACCTTGTTGTAGCTCAGCATGTGCTTTTTTCACCCTTTTCACAAAGTACTTGACACATCTATAGTATGTTTGTTGAACAAGGCCTGTGATTGGTAGCTTTCTTAATCCTTTGAAGAGGCTATTAATGCACTCTATTATGTTAGTCGTCATATGACCATATCTTCTTCCTTCATCATAAGCAAGCGTCCACTTCTCCATCAGAATAGCAGTTAATTTCTTGTGGATCTCCTCATTGACTTTGCTCAAGTTGTCCAACCTCTCCATGACCTTTTCTCAATTTGGCTCATATGTTGAACATAAGGAAACAAATAGGTTAGTCGGGTTGAACTAGCAGATACATAAATTTACAGATGAAAGGTTCACAAAAAAGTTATGCTGTAAGGCGTACCAATCTTAAGGATAGCTTTCTTGGCATTGTCATCCTTGCATTTCTTGCGAATGTTACTGGCAATATGTCTAATACAGTACCGATGAAAAGCATGAGGAGGCTGCCAACCTAGACCTTCGTTGGCTACAGCTTCTTTTATAGCTCGGTGTCGATCTAATATCAGGCATATTCCTTACTAGTTCGTAACATTTACTCGTAACAATGCTAAAAACCAACTCAATTTTCATAGTTCTCCTTTCAACAATGGCAAAGGTAAGAGGTACGGGACATTTGTTACCGTCCTGGATCGCAGCAATCAATAGCACACCTCTGTACTTGCCATACAAAAACGTTCCATTAACTTGTATGAATTACTTGCAGTAGGGAAACGTGGCAATATATGGCTTGAAAGCCTAGAAAACTCGGTTGAAAACATGTTTTTGTGGATCAACACGGTTGTAAACTGTGACAAATTCTTCTGACTCTAACTTGAACAGAGCTTGGTTACAGTAGCCTAAAATGTCCAACCATTTGGGGAGCACTTCATATGATTTATCCCAATCTCCGTACACCTTGACAATTGCCTTTTGTTTTGCCTTCCATGCTTTTCTGTATGAAATTTTATACCCATACATGCCTTCCACCCTCTCTTGTATAAGCGAGATTGGAACATCTTGCTTCACTTTAATCATCTCCAATATCAAGGAACTGATATATTCGAAGTCAAGAGACTTGTGATCCTGTGTTAAGCTAGCATTAACATGTGTGAGGCCTTAAAAATCTAGTTATTGTCCAAGTGTTAGAATTCTTCAGATTAGTCGCTCTAAGGCGGAATTTGCATTCTTCCCCATAATTATCACACTTCACACTCAATTTTCTACTATTTGATTCCTTCACGTAATAACTATGGTGCCTTCTGATGTGGTAATGCTTGGTTGCAGCAATTAATACCTCCTTGCAATCAAACTCTTGCCCAATCTGTAAGTCCTCCATGTCGTAATCATAGCTTGGTCTCATTATTTTTGAAAATTCATTAGCATTCCTTATGGCATCCTAATTAATGTAAGAGAATACAGCAGCTCGAGGGGCACCGCATGATGCCTGTGTAGCATTGTCACTCCTCACACACCGCATTGCAACACTGTCTCCATCTGGAGTGGCACGTTCTTCATCATCAGTGTTACGATCACCATCACTATTGCAAGAAACCTTATCGTCTTCAAAACCAGACTCAAGGTGGGCATCCATGAATATAGGATCAGTGGATTCTTCCTCTACGACCGGTAAAGCACTTGTTAAGCCCATCATGGTACGTGATACATTTCTTGGGAAAACACTTGCAACAAATGAGTCCAATGCAGGAGTATAACTATCAGAAATGTGCAACTCGATCCCACCTGTGTAATGAAGGCCTTCACGCACCATCGAACAACTAGTATTAACGTGAGCCGTTAGATCTACGGGTAGTTTAGTTATTGGGACCCTTTCTTGTGAGCCCAGGTTGCCAGCGTGCAATTCGGATGTGATCACCTCCACGTACAATTCCATTGCAATTATTGTCGGATGTTGTTCGTAGCTTGCTATGGTACATGCCAAGTCTTCATCGTCGTCCAATTCGTATGCCATATATTAAGTCTCTGTTTGATGCTATGGAAACCTATAAACAATTTTTCCCATAGCTTGATCTTAGTGAAGCTTCAGTCGGCCATGAATCCTCTCCTGCAAAACATCCATAGTGCTCCATTCTCTCAATTTCAATGCCTTCAGGGGAGGTCCATCGTACATTACCCCTATTGATCCCTCAATCATTGTACCATTTGAATATATAAAAGCAATTAAACTTTTCTTCATCTTGTTACTTTTAGCTGCAAAACACTTACTGCACCCTCACAACTGACACATATTGTCATATACAATTTATGTTCTTATAAACGAAGGAACTACCGTTTAATATTACAAGTAAAAATGAACGGAATGTATTACTATTTTTGTAAGGTATTTATTTAATAGTATATAATAATTTACCCGTATAGGCCTAACCTATTCCGATAATTTTTTTTGCATAAAATCTGATGTAGTATAAATAAATTATTACAAAAAAAAATTATATTTGAAATAATAATTTCAATTTTCGCTTACTTGTACACAATTGAGAAAAAGCTTAATTTTAAATATTATTGCATAACAATTTTTCTTATATAACAAACATATCATATAATAGGATAATTTTTTCCAGCCAAGTAAATGTTATTTCTTTTTAAAACTAATATAATTTTTAGCTATATAATCTTATCTATAATTTAGTTCATCTTTTTCAATTATCAATTTTTTTCTTATTCTGCACAAATTATACTAATTGAATTGATAAACTTTTTCAATACACTACATTTTTTATTTTTACGATAATTTTCTCCCTTCCCACCTATTACTAAATAGCAACCACAATTATTTACACACTATTATTTGTATTTTTTTATGATTACAGTCATGAAATCTTTTTACATACACTGATTTCGTCTAATACATATATTACAGTACCTTCATATATATTTTAATGCTTTCTGAATAAACCTATGTATAGTATAATTTTTCTGAGTACGTTTATTATTCCTATATTTTTAATATCTACTATTTAAATAGAAAAATATTCATATTTTCAATAACAATTTCCTATTTTTTAAAGCTTCTGGTTACATCCACATATCCTAAAATTTTATTTTTAGTACCTCTCTTATGATATATTAAAATTTCACATCAAAAATTTTCTAAATATAACTTTCACCTAGGTCCTAAACCTATATTAGGACACCTTTCTTTATCTCATTTATTCTTCTTTTAATAGTACAACCTATCACAGTACATATAAATTCTTACAAATTTTTCATAAATCATAATTTCACATCTTAAATCATAATTTTGCACCCTAAACTATAATAATCAATATAAAATAAAAAAACTCATATTATTAATATCATAATATTCTAAACAAATTTCTCTACTAATATAAAGGATATTTTCATGATGACTAATAAAAATTATAATATAAGCACAAAATTTATAAAATACTAACTAATAAGTATTGGGAAAAGCATATAGAAAAAGCTTTTGCATGAAAAAAAAATTTGTTAGATATTTTAATAACTTTAATCTCTAAGTAAAATTATTAGGTATTATTATATCATTAAAAAATTATGCAAAAATTACGCTAAAATAAATATATTTTTCAAAACAATATATTAAAGGAACAAAAATATTTTAGAGAATTAATTTTTATTCTTAAATACTTTTATTAAAACTGGAATATATAATTAATCCTTATCAATTAACGCTTCGTATAACATTAATTTTTTTAAATAAAATATTTGATAATTAAAAATAATTTTGTGTAAAAAAATAAATTATATTATATTTATATTATTCAATATATTACATTTAAACTTTTAATAGAATGATTGAAAAAATAAAGAAGAAAAAATTAAACAAAGTAGTTAAAATGAAGAAAAATTAATGTACGAACTGTAAATCCTTGGAGAAATCTTAGTTGATGTATTTTAAATTTAAAATATAATATTTATAAATTATTATCAACAAAAATTTGAAAAAAATTTATATAAATAAAATTTAATTTAATTACTAAGTATTTTTTTAAAAAAATATAATATGAAATTAATTATTTTTATTAATAAAATCTATATTAAAGCTTTAATTTGCTTAAAATATTATAATAAGCTAAAAAATTATAACTTATTATATTTATATTAATTAATGATGTTGATATTTTAAACCATAAACAATACGAGTAGATATAAAAAGATTACAGTAGAGTAAATAGGAAATAAACAATACGTACGATATAAAGCAATAAAAAATTGATTGTATAATAAATTAATTAATTAAATAAATTATATAATTTATATAGAATACATTTATAATAAAAAAATGATATATCTTACTGCTAAAAAATATTAGAATATATGGTTTAAATACCATGAGTTAACAAAAAAGAATAACAAAAATGTACAATAAAAAGGATAAAATAAGTAGAAATAATACATAAAATATCAAGTCTTTATAAAATACCCTCAATTAATATTTACTTATTTTGATATATATTTCTCTAAAATTAACCTAAAAATATTTATCAATAGGATAATATATTCTCGTAATAATCAACATATAATAAAAATAATCTTATTTTTATCATATCCTATATCCTAAAAAATTTTATATTTTAAAAATATCTAAACATATTTTTTACCTAAATCGTAAAATTTATTTTAATACACTTTTCTTTATCCCTTTTGTTCTTCTTTTAAAATCACAAACTATCACAGATTATATAAATTTGTACAAATTTTTCCTAAATCCTATATCATAATTTCACAATATAAATCATAATAGTCAACATAAAATAAAAATTCTTCTCCGACTGTAGAATATATTCTTATAATAACTAATAAAAATTATAATATAAATACAAAAATTATAAAAATAATAACCAGTAAAAATCACAAACTATCACAAATCATATAAATTTATATAAATTTTTCCTAAATCCTAGATCATCATTTCACATCAAAAATCATAATAATCAACATAAAATATAAATTCTTCTCCTACTGTAAAATATATTCTTATAATTACTAATAAAAATTATAGTATAAATACAAAAAATATAAAAAAAACTAATCAATAAAAATCACAAACTATCACAGATCATATAAATTTTTATAAATTTTTCCTAAATCTTGGATCATAATTTCATATCATAAATCATAATAATCAACATAGAATAAAAATTTTCCTACTACTATAAAATATATTCTCATAATAACTAATAAAAATTAAAATATAAATACATAAATTATAAAAATATTAACCAAGGAAGAACTGAAAGAAGATCAGATTTGCTCAAAAAAAAAATGTTATCGGATGAAATATAGAAAAGTAAGAAAGGATGAAGATTTGTGAATGAAAATGGAAAATGGTGCGGACGGCTTCGAAGAGAGAAGAAAGGAGCTGCTGCGAAGAGAAAGGAAGATGTGCTGTGAGGCTGCGAGGTAGGGTTTGTGTTTGTGTTGTGGTTGCGAAGAAAGGATATATATAGGCCAGGAGGCGCCATTTCATTTGCCGCCTCCAAGAAATTTGAAATTCAAACCTAAGTGGGGGGCGTCACTTGAAATGGCACCTCCAGCAATAAGGCGCCACCTTGTATAGCGCCTCCAAGCTAAAGGCGCCTTTCAAACTAGCGCTCCCCCAAATTTTTCTCCTACAAAGGCGCCAAACGGTGTGGCACCTCCGTGTTACACGTACGCCATTTTGAATGGCGCCTTGCGTACTTTAGTAAATTATTTTGAAACCACGGTAAAATTAAAAAAAGTTTATAAAATAATCGTATATCGGTATTTTTGCCGTCGTATGACATAAAACACATTGCTGGCATAAATTCAACCACACTATTATTGCTTAAAATATGTGTAAATCTAAAGATAAAATTTCATATACAGGTGCTTATTGTGGTACTACTTCTTGCAGTGCTACAGTAACAAGATCGCCAATCACATCTTACCCCACATCCACATGGCTTGGCATTACAAGAATGTAACCAATAATATAAATTCAGGATGCAAAAATGGGAAAGTGTAATATTGTTGAAAATAGATAATTTAGAAAAAAATTAAGAAATATATCATATACTTTCTAACAAATAAAAGAAAAAAGTTAGTGATGGTGTATTGTAAAAGAAAAGAAATGTGTGTTAGATTTGATTAACTTGTAAAATATGAAATGTAATATTTTAAGTTGTAATTAATATTAGATGTTTATAAATAAACATTCTTAAATTTTTTATAAATAGAACTCTTATAGAAGAGGAACTCTTATAGAAGAGAGAAAACTTCCTAAATGCAGCAATACTTCATAAAAAATGTAATGTTATAATGCTTTATGTGTGAAACTTTCTACTACTATTTGCTTCTCTATGTTCTAGCTCTATTTTCCTATGCTTCTTCTGGTTTCTCCAACATGGTTTCAGTGCTTAAAATGATCTTAGTGGGCTATAAGAAAAAAGAGAGAAAACCAGTAAGACTTCCTCTTCATAAAAACCTTAAAAAATAGTGTTTCTTTATGGCTTTAAATATCTTCTTTGCTTCAATCCCTCATATTTCTATTGGAGTTAACTTCTTTATATGGAAGTTAAGATGAAAGACTATTTAAAGGCTTGTGATGTGTGGAAAGTAGTTGGATATAAAAGAGATAACATATAAAGATGATGGATAACTAGCAATAGTAGCAACACCACAAGAAAAAGGAAAAGAAAGTTGTGATGTTGTAAAATCAAAGAAAATATAAAGAAAATTCAACAAAAAAAATCTACAAAAGAAGAAGATGACGACAATGATGATAACGATATTTCAACTGAAACTTGAACGAGTCCAAGTAGCAAAAAAACCATGAGAAATAGGACAAATACGTCCCCAAAATAAAGATCATGAAGAAAGCACTTCCTACTTGCAATTGAAAAAAAATTGCAAATGATGTCAAAGATTCTGAGTTAAATAATTTTTGTGATATATTTACAAAAATCAAAACTTTAAGCTATATGTTTTTTTTCTAGATTAAAAGGGAATGTTGAAAATATCTAATCTAATCTAGCAAAAAAAAATTAAGAAATATGTTACATACTTTCTAACAGATAAAAGAAAAGAATTGATGATGATGTGTTATAAAAGAAAGAAATGTATGTTAGATTTGGTTAACTTGTAAAATATAAAATATAATATTTTAAATTGTAGTTAGTATTAGATGTCTATAAATAGACATTTTTCAACTTTTTTATAAATGAAGCGCTAATAAAAGAGAGAAAACTCCCCAAGCACAGCAATACTTGGTAAAAAATGCAATGTTATATGCTTTATGTGTGAAACTTTCTAGTTGCTATTTGCTTCTATGTTCTAGCTTTGTTTTCCTATGCTTCTTCTGGTTTTTCTAACAAATACTTAGTACAAAACAGTGAAATGTGTAAACAAGCACAAAGCCAATTGAAAATTTATTCAAAGCTAACCATTTGTGATTACATTACTTAACTGTATTCTTCGATTATACTTGCCCATCACTTAGATCTCAAAAGGCAGCTGTGTTCGAGGGACACATTTCAGTTTGGGACTATCAAAAATTCCTAAAGAGAACTACATACAATAATTCCTTTACATAGACTTTTCAAATGAGGGAGGCACTTCAATGATACGGATTTCAAATTCGGGAGATTGATTGTTTCAACATTAGTGTCATCCATGTCCACTTTATTTGCTTCTATCTTCACTAGTAACCACAACACATCATCAAAATTTGTTGCCCACAATCTATGATAATCAAAATTAGTGTTCTTCCCTGTTGAAAATATCTTTTCCATTGACTCACAAGATGAAACATAGATTTTCTCTAAGTTATGGAGTTGTGTTGACATCCTAGGTGTCAATAGCTTTTCATGCCATTAATAGCTTTGTAAGATGAGAAAATGGCAAGAATGGTGATGCCAGTTCATTTTCCTTACATAGCATACTTCAGTTGTTTATTCTAGAAAGGCCTAATTCACTAAGATCTTAGAGAGAGGAGCAGATGATACAATTACTAGATGAACAAAATAATGTATTCAAGCTTATTGCAACCATAAACAGTGCATTTTGAAATACACACTCTGTCATTACTTTATTGAATTGACAAAACACCACATAGACTCCTCCATTGTTTGTAATCCTTTATTTTTAACTCATCAATTGTGGGGAGTAGGAGTTTACAATGTTCTACACCCTCGAACTCTATGGTTTTGTCCCAATATTGTGTAAACCCCCATGAGTATGCACATGCATCTTATCTCCTACCATGCAAAGATAGTAACCTGTCATCATGGGAGAATTAATTAGATTCTCTATAATTTGGATGCATGCATTGAACTTGTCCTTATCAATAAATGTGGCACTGATGCGTTCCAGAAATGGTAGCCTTTCTAGATATTATGCTTTCATCATTGCAATTCTTCCCAATTTAAGCCATCTAAGATTGGTGAGATTCTCAAAACCTAGAGGTACTTAAGTAATTACAGAGGAAAAAAGGTCCAACCTTCTCAATTGTCTCAACTTTGCCAATGAAGGAATGTGATACAGTGATGCACAAAGATAAAGCAACAAAATGGTGAGGTAATAGAAATAGAAATAGAAAATGGAAAAATATGGATATTAATATTCCTTGATAAATCGAGTATCTTGAGAGTAGGCATGTTCATGAAAATGTCATCTGGAATTACTTCAAGGAAAGACCCAAACATACGTGAAGTTGAGAGCTTTGGACGCTTACAAGATATGTCAAATGGAATTTCTATGTCATCACATATTAAAGAAATTTTCTGTAAATCCTCTTCCCATTCTCGCTCATCTGGTAACTCTGCCTTGCGCATGTATCCATGACTCTCTTTTCCAATATTTATTGCCATGGCCCATACCAAATTGTGTAACCAAACCGTTGGAAAATGCTAATCTAGAAAAAAACATAAAGAAATATGTCATACTTTCTATTGAAAGAAAAGAAAAGAGTTAGTGAAAGTGTGTTGTAAAAGAAAAGAAAGTGTGTTAGGTTTGCTTAACTTGTAAAATAGGAAATGGAATGTTGAATGTCTATAAATAGACATTTTGCATAACATTGTAATTGGAGGTCTCAAAGAAGAGAGAAAACCCCCCAAGTGCAGCAACATTTGGTAAAAAATGCAATGATATGATTTTATGTTTCTGATGCCATAACCTCTCCACGTTTCTATTTTTCTTTCTGCATCTTTGTTTCTATTTTTGTTTTTGATAATGGCTCTATTTTTCCCTATGTTTCTTTTGGTTTTTTCCAACATGGTAGCAAAGCTTAAATGGTCTTAGTGGGCTGTGAGAATAGGAGAGAAAACCAACAAGGCTTCCTCTTCATAAAAACCTTGAAAAATAGTATTTGTTCATAGTTTCAAATAACTTCTCTGCTCCATTCCCTCCTACTTCCATTAAAGTTAACTTTCTTTTTATGGAAATTAAAATGAAAGTCTATTTAGAGGCTTATGATATGTGGGAAGCAGTTGAAATTGGAAGAGATAGCATATGAAGATGAGAGAAAAGCAGCAGTAACAACAGTAGCACCACAGGAAAAGGGAAAAGAAAGATATGATGTCATAAAATCAAAACAAAAATGCAGAGAGGAGATCTTTCAGTAGGAAGGATATACAAAAGATGATGAAGATGTTGATGCCAATATTACAGTTAAAATTCCAACAAGTTCAGCAGCAAAAAACCATGAGGAACGGCTATGTGTTTTTTCTAGATTAAGGGAGAGTGTTGGAAAATGCTAATCTAGAAAAATATAAAGAAATATGTCATACTTTCTGTGAAAGAAAAGAAAAGAGTTAGTGAAAGTGTGTTCTAAAAGAAAAGAAAGTGTGTTAGGTTTGCTTAACTTGTAAAATAGGAAATGGAATATTAAATGTCTATAAATAGACATTTTGTAAAATGTTGTAATTGGAGCTTTTAAAGAAGAGAGAAAACTCCCCAAGTGCAACAACACTTGATAAAAAATGCAATGAAATGATTTTATATTTCTGATGCCATAACCTCTCCACGTTTCTGTTTTTCTTTCTGCATCTTTGTTTCTGTTTCTGCGTAATGGCTCTGTTTTTCCCTATGTTTCTTTTGGTTTTTTCCAACACAAACACGACCGAGGCATAGTTCATGTTCTTCCAACAAACTGTTGTTCATTAGCTTATTCAATATACTGTGAACTTCATCAAATTGTGCCTCAAAGCCCTGTCTTTCATCAATCAATCCCTCATCAATGAAATTTCTTATCAAATCTTCTCTGCGAAACCCATCATAATACTGAGAATATAATGGCAAACTTAAAAAGCAATCCTGCAATTTTGTATCATTTAAACGATCATAGCTAGATTTGAGTACTGGAAATACGCACCGCTTTATATCATCTTGGTCCTTCTCTGTTCTTTGAATTTGGACCAAGTAGTCCTCCACTCTCTGATGTCTCTCTTTCCCCTCATGCTTCTTGCAATTGCAATAATTGCTAGGGGTAGACCTTCGCATTTCCGTGTCAAGACTTGTACTATAAGTCTAATGTCATTAGGAAGAGTTCCCATTGTTTCCGAGGCTCTTAAAAACAAATCAAAAGCATTATCCTCATCAAGAGGCTCCACTTTTACTATATCCTCCTGCAGCCTATACTTTTGCACACGTCAAGCAGCCAGCTTGCAACAATTATTTTAATCCGATTATCGTAAGAGGAATTCCTACATACCACACATCATCTAGAATTATAACACATTTGTTCATTTCCTTGAATGCGCGGGATAACTCACTGCTGCTTCATGTTCCAATAACTTCACTGCTGCTCTCACGTCACCCTCATTTTCCAATAAAATTTCGTTAATTGAATTGGCAATGTTTCTCTGTAACTGATGTATGCTGTAATTTGTGAAACAGTGATCCAAATAACATGATGTTTGTGAATGACTAGCTTATTGTGGAAATGCTCTAGTGATGCTGTCTTCCCCACTCCTCCCATTCCCCATACTCATATAGTTGACACCTCATCTCTCATCAGCCACTCCCATATCTTATCTAAAATACCTTTGAAATTATTCGCCCGCTAAATCTGGCGTAGGCGCCAAACCAACTTCAACTTTCCCTGCTAAGAAGGAATACTTCAAAATAATTAACATAGGAAGGAAGGCAGAGATAATAAACACACAAATTTTTGTGGCATTTTGTTGGTTGGGGGGAGGGGGGGAGGGGGGGAGGGTCAAACTTTCGGTAAATTTTCTAATTATAATTTCGGCTAAACATATCAACAGTTTTATTTATCTATCAACATTTAGTATAATTTTTTTAAATTTTTCTTTAATAAGTAATTTTTAAATTTAAAATATAGTAATGTCATTCTCTACTGACATGACAATTTAAACTAATCTTAACATTTATTAATGTTTATTACTTTGTGTGTTTGAACTCTTTTGAGTAATTTGTTTTTATATATACAATTTCTTCTACATGCTTTGCATTATGACAAAGTATACCACTCTTCTTTATTAAAATTTGCGCTACCTGTTAATTTTTAAAGTGACACAGCAAGAAACTAGAAAATCGTCAGCTTCTCAGCTATTATTCTAGTGTGAAAATTTGTGAGTTGTCAAACCAATGCAATGCTTATCAACATTCTCTTCAATTCATATAGGACTGCCAAAACCTTAGAAAATTTGTCTGATGTTTTAAAATATGCTTTAAAAAAGAAATAAATATGTTGAATAATTGAACTTTGGTTTGAAACGAGGCATAATAATTCATGAAATCTGAGATATTAACAGTTAAACAAATTATATCCGTTCTATTTAAAACGAAATTGAATAAACCTTGTCATACATCTTTGGAACACACCAAAAAAAGTGAGTGAAAAAATTGAAATTAAAAAAAAAAAGACTGATTATCCAAAAACTTAGACTAATAAAAAAATGTCATAAATAATTTTGTTTTGTACATTGAGACAAGGAAGAGATTTAAATCTAGTATTTCCAGCATATTACTTATATTTTATTTTTATAAATATATAGATTGGTTCCATGATCAATCGGTCCTGCAAGCTAGGGCAGATATCATAGATCATTGGGCTAAGACCAGCAGGTCGTTCTTTATGATGTACCAGCCGATCTGTAGTTGGGCTATGATGGATCGGACCATAAGAAAGTTGGTCCTTGCTGAATGCGATATTTACCAAAATATGAATAGGTAATGATACTTTCGAGAAATTTCTGTAAAAATCTGACATTAATGGTTGAAGTTGATTGATTCTTCTCCTCTGGCTTTTCACGCATCCATCCTTTTCTTAATTCTTCTCAATATTGTCTCTTTAGATAATTAATTAAATTCATCACCGGGCCCTTATCATAGGAACTTCAGGTCTATACTTCAAACATTAAAATGATTTAAATCTAGTATTTCCAGCATATTACTTATGTCTCTTACCATTAATTTATCACCTAATTGTTAAATAATTTTAGTATATCTCACAGATAAAATAGTGGATTGCATTATGAGTATCTACGCCAACACCCAAAAAAAAAAGGAAAGCGATAGCTTAGTACCATGGAAATGTATAATTGAAAAAAAAAACAAAAAGTATTTCATAATTATTTCTCTTGTGTTTTCATATTACACTAAAAATTTTATAGATTTTTTAATTAATTTATAAAAAAAATTAAATATTGTTCCCTTAAAAATTTGGCATTATCTCTTTAAATATTGTATATTTTATTATTGATATACTTAATTTTATACATGTATAAAATTTTAATAGTGAATAAACTTTTTAGTTTCAATTCTATTTGGTGAAATATTACTGTAAGTTCCATTATTTTTTTAGTAATAAAAAGATTTAATTAAAATTTTTTTTCATAATATTCATATATATATATATATATATATATATATATATTTGGCCCCTAATAAAAATTTTCTAATCCCGCCCTGCAATAAAGTAAAACAATATGTTGGACAAATATATGTTATTATTGGAATTGAGTGCCAGAACTTATTCATTAAATTTTTTAGGATCCAAGGAAGAACGAATTGACGCACGTTGTGTTTGGTGTGTGTCACATTTTGCATAATTAACTCCGCTCTATCAAACTTAGCCATAGATCATACAATTTATATATTAATATTAATATTAATTATGTTTTATGTGATTTTATAAAACCTCAAAATAATGGAGTGTATAATTTACTCAATTTTTATTCTTTAAGAATGCCTATCTACTTATCACATTTAATTATTATTTCAAAATTAGTTGAGTTAATTTTTTAATATTAATTGTCCAACTTTTGACAAATAATTATTTGTTATACTTTAGTAGGTTTGATTTCTATAGAAAAATGGGAATTCCTATTCAATTCTATGCACAATATCACAAAGGAAATACAGGTTGAGTATATATTCATTTCCATACAAAATCACACGCATGTGACTCCGACCCTACTTAATTTTTGCGTATTATAAACACTAAGAAAACAGAACTAAAAATAACAAAATATTGTTTGAATTAATGAGATCACCACAAATTAACAACAATTGTTAATTAGGGAAAAATGTAACAATACTCCCTTCAATTTAAAAGTGGTTGTATTTTGTCCCTTTCAATATTGAAAATTTGAACAATCACCTCTTAAATTATACAAAACTTGGAATTAATATTCTCTCTCAACTTAATTTACTATTTATCAAATGATGTTTTTTTAATGATATTTTTTAAATAAAAATCATAATATTATAGTACAATATTTTAATTTATTATTTTTCACAAATAATATTTACGTTATATAATTATAAAAATTAAATTGGATATATATAATTTTAATTAAATAATAAAAATGAGTTGTAAAATTATATTTGAAAAATGACAAAATAAATCAATATAATATAATATTTGTGATTCTTATTTAAAAATTTCATAAAAATTATGTAATATGATAAAATAATTAATCAAGTTTACAATGAGTATTTAATTTTTCTTTCTTTTAGTAAAGTTCAAGCAAGTGATTTTCAAATTTGTAAAATAGAAGATAGCAAAATTCATCCAGCCTAAAGTTAAAAGAAGTACTTATTTTTTTCCTATATTATTGTTGAACCTTTTAAATTATGTAAACTAAAGTACAAATTAGTTAAATAAAACTATAACAAAAGCTAGGTAATTAAACCTCTTTTTTCTTCAATTATCTATCTTAGCTTTGATTATTTACATTGGCAGTATAAGTTCACAAACCATCTATTTTTTAACAATAAAATGGAATAGTCATTTTATGATTACGTTTGGTATGATTAGGAATAAAATGAGTATTTCATTATATTTTTATATTTGATACAACAAAATAACGTAAGAATGGATGAAAAGAGTGCACTTAATGATAATAGAATCCTTATTACAAATATAATAAATATCTTATAAAAAATTTAATATTATTGAAAGATAAAATTATCAATTTTATTCCTAAAATTGTAAGGCACTAACAAAATGGTTCCTAAATTGTTTTTGAATGCCCAATTTCATTCTTTAATAATAGTCCATACAAACAATTTCATCATTTCATGTAGATTTATATAGACAATTTCATTCCTAAATATTGTACGAAAGAATAAAATTATCTATATAGATTATTATTAAGGATAAATGACTATTTAATATAATTGAGGAATCATTTTATCAATTCCTTATAATTTCAAGGATGAAATTAGTAACTTTGTCTATTTATATAATATCATTAATAATAAAAATTTTCACAATTTCAATTTTTTATCAATATTACAATTAAACAAAAAAATTTCTACATTAAAATCATAAAAATTCTATTATACTAAATTTTTATATTAGTTTTGTCAAGAACATAAAATATGCTATTTTAAATTCTATTAATAAGAATATAATTTTGAATAAAATATATGAAAACCAATATTTTCTATTATATTAGCAAAGTGCAATGTTGAAATAAATGAAAAATATGAGGGATACATGTATAAAAAGATCATTCCATAAATATATCAAACAAACATTTTTATAATTGTCTTATCATTTCATTCCATTCTGTCCAACTAAGTGCACTCTAACAATACATTTGGCTAGATGGAATGGAATGGAATGAAAATGAGAATAAAATGATCATTCAGTAATTATGTTTGGTATGATAAAGGATGAAATAGATATTCCATTCCATTTTTATATTTGTTATAACAAAATAATGTAGAAATAGAATGGAAAAAATGTAATTAAGGATAATAATATCCTTATTACAAAAATAATAAATATCTTATAATTGACATTATTATCAATAATGATATAATTAATAACAAAATTATCATGATTTAAATGTTATTATCAATATTATAATTAACAACAAAATTTTATAATGAAAGCATAATAACTCTAATTTATTAAATTTTTATATTAAATATTTTTAAAGAATGCAAAAATATTATATTCTATATTTTATTATTAAAAATATAATTATTAAAATATTTTAATAGGAAAATATTCAAAAATCAATATTTTTTATCATATATTAAAAAAGACTATTGAAATATATGAAAAATATGATAAATATATGTGTAAAATGGTTAATCCATAAATGATGGAATGACCCATTGCATCACTCTTAGTGTGAAATAAAGATTTCATCATTTGATAAAATGGTCATTTCCTAAAAATTGTACATTCTCATTTTGTAATACATATTAAACAAACTTTTTAATCTTTCTCTTTTTTATGCTTATTCCATTTCATTCGAATGCATTATAAGAATCTGGTTGCAAGGGTGGAGGATTTACAACGAAGCAGGATGGTTCCATCCACTTCCGCAATGAGAAAATTTAAGTGAAACCTAGTAGATAATTATAATAGTTTATTTCTCTATTTTCTCTTTCATCTAATTCAATAAATCATAGCTGAATGGGTGGGTCACAGGAAGCACCATGCGAAATCACGTCAGAAAGCACAAATGTGAAATTATAATGGAGAGAAGGAAATGATTACAGTGCACTACAAAATTTGATTATTAATTTATTATTATATAAAGTATCAAATTTGATATTAAAAAAAATATACCTAACGTGAAGTCGTATAGTCTTTCCCACTAAAGAAAGAATGGTACCGCTTGCTTTCAAAGATGAAAAATAATAATTAAAGAAAAGAGTAAAAAGGAAATAACAAGTCTCATTATTTTCTGTTTTTAAAAATAGTTTTTTATTTTTTTTGTTTTTAAAAATAAAAGAACATGTTTGGTTAACTATTTTTAAAATCTGTTTTTAAAAATTATTTTTTAAATGTGTAACTTAAAAATAAAAAAACAAAAACAACCTTTAGTTATTTTCTAAATTTATTTTCTTGTTGTAAATGTTAATTTTGTAATTAAATAAAATATTTTTTTATTTATAATATTAATCATCCTTTAATCTTTATTTTCCTTTAATCTTAAAATAATTTTTAAAAATAATTTTTAAAAATACAAAAATAAAAATATATCCAAACACACCTAAAGTTACTAAAGCCCCCCACCATTGTTTTGACTACTAGAGCTCCTCTTCCATGGAGCTTATTTGCTAATGTTCAACCTGCAAAAAAAAATCATTGAAGTTGTGAAAAAGGCATATCAATCCTACTTATTATATTTTCAAAAATCATTAATATTAATATCATAGTTACTAGTTTTTAAAATTAAGAAAGTAATTTTTTTATTTGTGAAAAAATAACAGAAAATAATACTGAGAATCTCAATATCATGGTAACACTAAAAATTTCTTTATTTCCTCAAATTCTTTTTGCAGCTGCAGCATGATATATACTTTAATTTTGTTTAAATTTTTTTATTTGAGTTCACGTGAATTTCGTTGATATATTTATATTCATAAATTTGATCCTTTTTTGTTGCAAAGGAAACCGCATCATGGGAAGGAAAAGAGATAAATTCTGGGAATACGTTGATTGTGAAAACGAGTGCAAATTTTTTGGGCGGAAAATCCCTGGAGCTTTCAGAATTGAATAACACTGAGCTCAGATCCCTGGTGGGGCATCACTCTAATATTCCTTTTCTTTTTTTTAATAATTTCGATAAAAGATTCTTTATATAAAAATAAAGAAGTATCATGTATTCTAATAACTTATAATTAAAAAAGTTCCTAAAATTATGATAAAAGAGAAAAATAATTTTCATTTTAAAAATCTAAATATATTATATTTAATATTAATCATATCAATTATTTTTTACTATCATAATAGTTTATAATTATATTTACACAGACAATATTTTTAATTAAATAAATGGAGACTAAAGTTTGATTTATTTCATCAAAAAATATATGCTATTGAAAAATATCATTTATATATATATATTCATAAAAGAGTGATTGTGATTAAAATAATGACACTTAGACCTATAATAATGAAAGAAAGTAAATTCCTCTTTGAAGAAAGGAAATTTATTTTTTAAAATTTTTTGTATTTAATATTAAATAAATAAAATATTTTTCTTTATCTTAATATTATATAAATATATTTTACCAAAAATATTTACCATATATAGAAACAAGCACAGTCTAAATGGATTTAGATACTCAACATTTCTTTCTATCAATTTCTTATTAATTTTTATTTAAACAATAGTTAAGAAGAAATAAACATGTAGTAATTATTTTTATTCAAATAAAAATAGTTAGAAAATAAATATTTTCAATTTCAGTACTAAAAAATTGCATCTATGGAAGAGTATCATTAAAAAATGAAAATTATTATTTATTAATTAACACTATATAAAAGAATTAAACTAATTAAATAATGTGGATACTATTTGTCATTTTTTTATATAAATAAATGTTTAATTTGTAGAAGTGGCAAAATTCCAAATTTGAAGCTTGCTCTGCTAATTTTGCAGTGACAAGACATGGATTTTAGATAATTCTAACATAATCAGACTAAAAGTTTATGTATTGATATTTTGATTTTGTGATAAAATGAAAATCATTCAATTTCAATGATACAAAAGTGAATGGTTAAGATTTATAATTACAATATTTGTTTGATAGTTAAAGAGTTGATAACATGATATTTCTATTTTGAATTATAAGTTTTCTTTTAATTTTAGATCTATCAATAATCTAAAATAAGTAATTTAAGTAAATTATTTATATTAATTTATATGTATATTTTTTACATTTCTTTACTATATAATAAGCCTAATTTAATAATTATTAATTCAAGTTTATTTATAATATATTGTAAGTTAAAACTTTTAAAATTCAAATGCATTCAAAAAATTACCACATAATTATTTTAAAAATATAAAATAAGCTAATAAATAATAAATTAAAATTCTAAAATTTTATTTTTATGAAGCTAGTTTTTATTTCTTCTCCTTTTTTTAAGAATAATTTCCTTCACTTATTTCTTACATATTAATACATAGTAAATCTTTTAAAATGCTCAATTTAGTAATAAAATTTACTATTATTTTCAATCAAAAGTTAGTATCCATTGATACTTTTGAAAGAAATAATACTTATGCATATTACTCTCTTACACATATCTAGAATTAAGTTTTCTAAATTTGTGTAAAATATATTGAGTAAGTTTTATTTAAAAAATAAATTATTATACATGTAATTATAAAAAGAAATAATATGTGTATTTCCTTTTTACTTTTCTCATATCATAAATTATAAGAGACACAAGCTTTACAACGTACATACTATCTCAAATAAAATATTTCTTTTATTGATTTAATTTATTGTTATTAATAATGTTTATATAAGATAAAATAAAAAATAAATGAGATGAAATTGTTTTCCTCTTCTTAATATGTGAAATTACAAAGAAAATAGATATTAACATCAAGAAAGAAAATATAACTAATAAGTTAATGTATCACATCCGAAAATAGTCTATTTGTATTAGAACAAAATTATAATAATAAATCACTTACATTTTTTAATATCTAATTTTTAGATAGAATCTATTTGAATATATATACATAGATAACTATGTGTGCACATATGTTGGTTCTTTATTAATAATTTCTTAATATTGTTTGATTTTATATACAAACTTGAACAATTTGAAACAATAAAAAGGAAAAATATTACATTATAATAAAAATAATAATAATAGGATTTCTATTAAAAATTTTGATTAGTTAAAATTAAAAAATCTAAAATTATTTGGATATAGTACATTAGTATCTAAATATAATTTTACTACATTGTATATAATAATTTTTTTTCAATAAAATTACAGTAAGTAAAGACTTAATTGTTGAAAAATAAAATCACCAATAAAATAATTAAAATAAAAAAAATTAAGAATATAGTATATAGCATTTTATAGTTTTTTTTGGATAAATAACAATTTCCTTCATTTGATACTAAAAGACCAAGTTTTATACACATTTGTTTTAATATAAATGAGTAGTTTTAAATATTGAAAAGGAAACTTTTTATTTCATGAAATGTTTGAATAATGAATAGTAATTTTTGATTAACTTTTTTACGATAATTAATTTATTATTTATTTAATAAAATAATAATTTTATTATGTACTTTTAAAGTTAAATACAAATATGAATTTTAAAAATATATTTGTGTATGAGCAAAAAAAGAGAAAAAAGAAACATTTGAAGGTAGAAATTTTTAAATTTTTGTAGAGAAAAAAATATTTGGCTTGATTACTTTTTATTTAACTATTAATTTGTTAAAAAATTGATTTATAGAGATCAAGAATTCAATTGGGGTAGTGCTGAATAAGTGGCCTAAACTTTCTTGTTACTCTCATTTTGATTTTATATTATGGTTATTTAAATTTTGAATGTTGTAGTTTTGGTGAGTAGTTTTATTGAAAGAAATTTCATGATATGATCACAACTAAAATTAAGATATTGATGTCTGCTACATACACAAATTAATATTACTTTACCTTCTTTTACTTGTGATTGTTACTACAATATAGAGGAGAAAATTTAGGTATTCTATAAGTGTTTACTGTAAAATTTCCAATTAAAAATTTACACGTGTATTACATTTTCAACTCATCACTAATAATTAGAACTTAATAAATATAATTATTAATCAATTATTAAAAACTAAATGCACATATAAAATTTTATTTGAAAACTTCATTGTAAATATTTATAAAACTTTACTCAAGCCCTCTTTTACAACTTGTTTAGAATGGGTAAATTTAGAGGGGAAAGGAATTGGGCGGATGAAATTGAAGGTGGAAATACAAATTTACTGCATTTGGCTGTCGAATGAAAAGTGAGGGGCATAATTTAGAATGAAAAAAAACTCATGGGGTCTACGAGAATAATTTCAACTCAGAAATGGAGAGTAATTCGAGGTGAAATTACCCTCAATTTTACTTTCCTTTGCTACCCTCAAAAACCCATATTAAGACTCCACAATGCATTCCGTCCTAAACATGTAAAACAAGCAGGCCAGGCTTATGCCGACCTAGCCTACATAAACTTTTGTCCATGCAAAGTTGCCCACATAAGGCCACATGAGAAAACGGGTAATAAAAAATTTACCCACACTGCCCTACATGTGGTGTGAGCATGCCCACAATCAACCTGCATATAAAAACATTTAGCATAACAACAGAGAACTTATGAATTAATTGGGACTATTATACCTAGTAGAATACAACAAATGGCTCTCTAGTCCATCACATGAAAGCTCCCCATTACTTTCATCAATGAAGGTTTCATCAACAAAGATTACTTAACCTGAGAATATTATAAAAGCACTAATTAATATCATGCAAAGATCATTATGAATATGATTGTTCTTTATTTTAAGAAGCAATTCTTTCACCATTTTAGAAAGCTCTCTGCCATGTTGCTCCTTTAATACTATCTCAGCAAGTAAGTCTTGCTTTCACTTCTCCAACTATCACTGTCAGCTTTAAAAGTAATGGGCTTAGTCAAACAAATAATTACTTGACTGAAACTTAATATTACTTAACTGTCAGTTTCAAAAGGGATTTGATAATATCAGAACCTAAATATTTGCCCACACAAATAATTACTTAATTGAAGCTTTATGTGAACTCTCTATTAACAAGACCAAAATAATGCAAGGCTCAATGTATAGATTTAGTTAAAACATGAGTTTTTCCATGACATTGTTGAAAATTAGTGAAAAAATTAATAGCAACTTCCCGAAAATAACATCCAACATCATCAATAGGATTATGCCTGACCCTGACATGCTAATAATCATATAGTGATATTGGATATCCAGAAAGATCAGGAAAAGAGTGCATTTGGATATTATAAGTCAACCATCACTAAGCATCAATATATCATGCCATATTTAGGAGAAGTATTTTCTTTAATACCTCTTCCAATTTTTGGATTCATAGTTCCTTGTAACTGAAGGAATGACTTCAATAATGTCATTTGAGAGCTTGCACACTAGTAAGTAAATTTAAAGGCCTTAGTTTTACCCCAGCCTGAAATGGGAATCACAAAAGTAGACAATCCTGAGCAAATCAGTGTGCACATGCATGAGCCTAATGGATAATTTCCAATACTAAACAAAATTTCAACACAATAACAAATAAGTATTGTAAAGGCAAAGTTGTGGAATAATGAACCTGTAAGAGACCATCTCTGAATAGCCTCATAAAAAGCATCAAAGTGCACTTATGGCTTTCAAGTTACACAGCCTAGAAAGCATATTAATTAATATCTTTGACATGTATCATCATCATCATATATAGAAATCAAACCCCCTCCTAATAGAAAAAACTAGTTGTTTTATTCTTTTGCAACATCTTTTCTTAGATTAACAGGTGCCATTGGAAAATTTACTCCATTTCAACATCAAACATCAAAATTAAAAATATACATTGTTCCAATTCAAAAGGTTTAACTAATCATTAAAAGAGTAATGCATTCACTCTACTTTCAATAATATCATTTCTACCATTGAAGTTTAATTTAAGCTGAAAATTCAACCAGCAAAAGCTCAGTTCTATCAATCATTACAAACCTATACTACATGGGCAAAAAGTAGTTGAAAAATTGAAAGAGGATAGGCACCATCTTAGCTGATTAGCAACCTATCATATTAGTGAAAAATAAGCTAATGAATAGTAATAAATTATAGAAAGAGGCACAATATAAGCAAATAAAGATATAAAATTTTAAAATGTTTAAAGTGAAATGCAAATAATTACAAACGATATCATACCTTCTTCAATAGCATTTGTAGTTGTGCTTAGATCATTTGAATCTTCCTTCAAAATAGTTTCCTTTTCATCATCTTAAAAATCTATAAATTATAAAATTATAATTATTGAATAAATTATATAAAATTTGTAAAACAATAGTTTCTCTTTTGAAAATATTACCACTAGCATCAAAACCATAAAGCCAACTCTGTGTGCATATGAGAGCTTAAACTTTTTTTAGAAGAAGGTGACTCCTATACTTGTTCAACACATGCCTTCCAATACCAAATGCAAACTCTAATGCCATAGTTGTAATAAGAATAGACAACAAATCACAAGCCATAAGTGATAAGTTAGGAAATCTTTTGTATTGCTCTTTCCACCATTTCAACACATCTAGATTCCTATATAATGCAATATCAAGCAATAGCATCTCTAAGTAAATTTCTAATTAAGATTTAGAATCAAAAGTTGAGCTAACAACTTTATTCTTAAAATCAATCCACATCTACAAAAAGAAAAAAATAAAGTTATGACAATTCAAATTAATAAAATAAAATAAATAAATTACATAAAAGGATATTTTAAAATTACATCAATTACATCCAAAGTACTTGTACTAGAACTTATAGAATTAGAAACTTGGATCATTTGATTAACATATGATGAGGTAGGATTAGGAAAATATTTTGCATACTCTTCATAGAGTTGAAATAATTTAAACTTTACCACGTCAATATTTTCTTGATATGAAGATGGATCCATACTTTGATAACTAAATTTAACATTGTCAACTTCAACCTAGGATCGAAGATGGCCACCATTGCAAGTAGAACATTATATTGATTCCAATATTTATCAAATTTTCTCTTCATATTAAAAGTCATGGCTTTTATCATCTCATCTTCATTATTCATATTATCTATTAGAAATTTCTTAATCTTCGAAACTTAACCAAGATACAAATTAGATGTACGATAACTGGATCCTGAAATTAAGTTAGTCATATCATTAGGTGGTTTCAAGAATGTATAAATTATCTCTCTTCTTTTCCATTCTTCATCTGTTGGACAATGCTTATAATTATCATCATTACATGCAACCAAAGAAAATGCACACTTATATTTCAAAGCACCTTCAAGCATTATATATGTAAAGTTCTATCTAGTGGGCATATCTAAATGTAAACATGCACTAGTATCAATTGAAACCCTTCTTGCACACTCTTGAAAACTCCTTATTCTATCTTCAAACCTTTTCGCATAAGCAATACTTTCTCTAATTTTATGACAAGCACTTGAAACTACTTTTAACCCCTCTTATATAATAAGATTTAATATATGAGCATAATAGCGAACATGAAAAAACTCACCATCACAAGGCAAACTTCCTTACAAAATCATTTGAGTCTTTAAGTTCATTTGCATATTATCATTAGCAAAAGCATTATCCAAAGTAATAGAAAAATTTTTTCTTCTCTATCTTCTAATTAATTAGTATTTATGTTACTTTTCTCGCTAACTTCACACCTGAATATGGAGGATGCATATCATAAAAAGCAAGAATTTTACTTTTCAAGTGCCAATCAACATCAACATAGTGTGCATTCACACAAATATATCCTTTGTTAGTGGAAGTAGTCCATAAGTCACAAGTCAAACATATTCTATCAGGAATATTAGATAAATTTTCTTTCAATTTCTTCCTTTGTTCAACATGAACTTTTAACATATCATAACTTACAGTAATTCTAGAAATAAATCTAATATCAGCATTGCAATATTTAAGCAAATCCCTAATCCTATCATATTCAACAAATTTGAAAGAAAGGTCATGTTTTATGATGGCCACGGCTATGTTTTCTATTACTACTTTAGGATTAAGCTTGGAACTTCTCACTTTTCCCAAATGGTCAAGAATCATAAGGGAAATTCTTTTATTTTTCATTACTCTAACTCCTTCACATTTCTCCATATGATAAGCAAAAGTTGAAGTGCCATGAGTTCTACCACCAGTTACAAGCTCATTACACCCTTTACATTTAGCCTTTGGTTTTCTATCAATTATACTGTAGGGTCAAAAAATTCCACACCTCTAAAGTAGTTCTTTTTCTTTTTTTCTCTTTGGTGTCAACATTATCATTTTGACATTCAATTTCTTTTTCATTCTCAAATTGGTGAGTGTTATTTTTAACTCCCCTTTGAGAGCTTGGATTTTGCTTTTCAAATAAATTTTCTATCTGAATTATCTCTACATCTTCTATACTTGCCATATTGAGACCTACCTACCAATATACAAATGCACATAAAAGGTAATGTCTTTAATGCATAACTGCTGACTTAAATAAAGAATGACAAAGAATCATGTGATTAATATTTTCCTAGAATACAAGATTAAAACACCACTTCCAACAAAATAGAATAGCAAAGACAAACACACATACAAACATAATAACTAAAGTGAAGATAGAGTAAAGCACCATTGTTGCATTTTTCTCCATTTGTTGTTTAGGTCCAGTAATCAGCTATAGCTAGTTGTTTCTAGGTTCTTCATTTGCTCAGCTTGCATTATAAACTTTTGCTTTATCTACCCTAATCCCTCCCTCTACACTATTCTTTTCTTTTGAATTTTTGTTCATGTGTATGTCAGTCAATCAAGGAATGGACTATGTCTATGTGAGTGTTTTTACTTTTATACTAGTTTTCCTTTAAATATTTTTTATTTTTTATTAACTATTTTATTTTTTAATCTATAAATTATAATTTGTATGTTTTAATTTTTGTTAGGTTTGAATGTGATCCATTTGAAATTTGAACAAGGAAATTTGGATTGGGATATATATATATATATATTATAAATGGGTTAGGTTTGTTAGATATTAAATGGATTAAATTTTTGAAATGAGTTGGGCATTTACATGTGTGTTAGGCTGGTGCTATAGGATTGGAGAAAATAGCAAAAAAAAAAAAAAAAGAGACTTTTTGCCCACAGTTAGCCTGTGACTGTAAGGACAATTGCCCATGCGGATTACCTATTTAAGCCTACAATTAAAACGAGTTTCATACAAACTTACTCAAAACCACCCCCTGATCGTGGACTGCTCGTATTGCCTGTGGTCATAGAGCCCATTTTACATGTCTAGTTCGTCCTATTCTCATTCTCTTGTCATAAGCTGTAACACAAATTAGAAAACTACTTTGTCCTCCTCTCTCTCCATAGTTACATTTTCCTTAGATCTTGGTCAGAAATTTCCTTTTCACTTGCTAATTAACGGCCGAAGTTTGGATACTGATCTAGTGCTCTTGGGATGGGAAGGATTCAACGATCTGCAACACTGTATGGACCGACTTAAATTTGTGATATTATCACATCTAATGATGTGGTATGATTTTAGGATTATTCATTTCCCTTTGATTTATTTATCTGATAAACAAACTTTTAAGAAAATTGCATGTGCAGGAGGAAAAAATGTAAAAAAAAAAAAATTGAACATTGAGTTTTGGCCGGAATTTTTTTTTTTGCTACAAGTGTACTAGTAACTTTTTAAAGTTATTGTTTTAAATTTTTCTATTATATTCATCATTTAGACTGTTTGGTGCTTATTAATATTTATATTATATGCTTATTTGAAGTTGAATGATGAATTTTGGTTTATGGTTGGTAATTTAATTGAAGGCTACAATTTATAAATTTTTTGCGTTTCTGGTTTTGGTTTCACTATGCGTTGATGTGTTTTTCTCTTTTGACCAAAAGCAATACTTTGAAATAGACATACATTGAGCTCTTGAACCTGGTAGTTTTGGAACTTGTACATAAGAAGTTAAATATCTTTTATTGTTATTAAATTAAATACGGAATAATATTATCAAAAGCAAAATGGATTTAATAGGAGACAATGGGAAGGGCAAAACTGATTTCCAAATTCAGAGTGTATTGGTATTATCTATACCATTAAAATTAAAGCTATAAACTATTAGTTACCTAAAAAAAAAAAAAACTCAGTAAAGAAAGGAAATTATATATATTTTGGGTAATTCAAAACTCATATTTAGCTACATCTTGTATCACAAATCAAACATTAATCACTTAAAACACCCGAAGTTTCACTTATAAGTGAGAAATTTTTACAAAATCTTGTTCTAACATGCGTCTTTATTATTATTATCTAAAAATATTTTTAAATAGTTCAATTATAAAAATTATTTTCGATCTCAATGAAAAATAATTATTAAATTTATTATTCCTTTATTAGTTTGTAAGATTCACATGCATTCTACATTAAAAAATCTAAATTTTGATTTCTAAAATATTGAAAACAAGTAACTAGTAATATGCCCCATATTATGCGCAGGAAAGCCCATTTTTTTAAAGTTTAAAATTAATTAAATTTTATATAAATTAAAATATATAAGAAAATTTTAATAATTTATTTTAAAAAATTACTAATTTTTTATTCTATACCAATTTGAAAATTTATATTATGTATCTATCAACCTCTTACTTTGAGTTATTTGAAATAAGTAAAAATGAAATAGGAAGAAAATATAAATGAAATTGATTTCTTTTATTTGAAATGAGTAAAAATAAAAAATTAAATTAAATTAAATAATTATAATATTGTTATAATATATTATAAAAAAATAATTATACTATTAACCCATTAAACTTAATTACAAAGTAATAATGTAGTCCTCATGATTATTTGGTGAGGAAGTATAGGCAAAAGTCTATCTGGGGCTCTCCTCAACTTACTTATGTTAAAGTTATGCTTTCTGATATTTTGATTGACTGACAAGTACAATTATAAAATAATAATTCATACCTCTGAATAGACGTAAGTAGTGTCCCATATTTGTCTGTCATAAATTAGATAAAATAAGGTGGTAGCTCCTACGGTTTAAATTCTTCGGGCAACATTAATGTGAGTTTCACCACACGTGGATCATGGATATATCCTCTTAATTTATCCTTATCCATAAATAATACATGTATTTGAATCTTCTTACTTCCTCCTAGCCCGTAATCTGCTCCGTGTCTCATTCTTGTCTGTGAGATGAAAATTGATTAATTTTTTTTATTGATTGAACAAGTTTTTTTTTTGTCCTTTTCCTTCTTACACAGGGTCGGCCAATCATGGCAATTTTACTTTTAACCTCAATTTCAAAAAAAATTTTACCAAAAAGCTGCGTCGCAATAACATTTTACGAAATGCTAAAAAAAAAAAAAAGAATTTAAAAAGGCAATTACGGGCAGTGGTCGCGGGAAACCCCTTCCCGTGACATTCATTTTTTTTAATTAAAATAATTTTAATTTTTTTTAAACCGTCAGAGTCCGGCCACATTTTAAAAAAATAATTTAATTTTTTTAAACATATTTTTTTAAACATATTTTTTTAAAAAAAATTAATTTTAACTTATCAATTTTTTAAAAAAATCAGATTTTTTTAAAAAAATAATTTTAACTTGTCAGCCTTTTTTCATAAACAATTAATTTTAGTTTTTCTAAACAATTTTTTTAAAAAAAATTAACTTTAACTTATCAATCTTTTTTAAAAAAATTCAGAATTTTTTTTAAAAAATTAATTTTAAATTATCAGTCTTTTTAAAAAAATTTATAATTTTTTAAAAAAATTAATTTTAACTTATCAGTCTTTTCTTTTAAAATTAATTTTAACTTATTAGATGAGTTATTTTCATAAAAAAAATATATATTGAGCTTAAATTTAACTATTTTAGCTTGAACCCTTGATTTATATATTTTTTTTAATTTTAATTTGTAATTATTTTAAGTTTTTCACATATTTAATGTTACTTAAACATTAATTAGTAAAATAAAATTAATAAATATCATAAAATATTTAGAATAATAAAAAATTTCAATAAATACAGAATTTTATGGGAGAGTAGGAAAAATTCTGTGTTTATTTTCTTTATGAAATTTTTATTAAATATGTGAAAAAATTACAACAATTACAAATTAAAATAAAAAAATTAAAAATATAAATCAAGGGTTCAAACAAAAATAACTAAATTTAAGTTCAAAATATTTTTTTTATGAAAATAGCTCATCTGATAAGCTAAAATTAATTTTTAAAAAAAATACTAATAAGCTAAAAAAATTTTTAAAAAATTCTGAATTTTTTTAAAAAAGACTGATAAGTTAAAATTAATATATTTAAAAAAAGTTTGTTAAAAAAGCTAAAATTAATTTTTTATAAAAAAAGGCTGACAAGTTAAAATTATTTTTTAAAAAAAATCTGATTTTTTTTAAAAATTGATAAGTTAAAATTAATTTTTTAAAAAAATGCTGTTTAAAAAAACTTAAATTATTTTTTTTTAAATGTGGCTGGACTTTGACAGTTTAAAAAAAAATAAAATTATTTTTTTAAAATGCAGTTACGGGACCCCCTACCCGTGACTGCCTTTTTAAAAAAAAAAGAATTTTTAAGTATTTCGGTAAAATGTTATTGCGGTGCAACATTTTAGTAAAAAGTTTTCTGAAATTGAGGTTAACGGTAAAATTGCCGTCTCATTAACCATGAAAGTTTCAAATAACTGAATAGCATGCTAGAATATTTACATCTACAAATTTAATAATAAAGGAGAAATTTCTAAAATAAGTTGAGACAGCAGGATAGATTCAAACCTGGGACAGAAGGATTGGCCGACGTATGTTTCTATTTTACCGAGCTGCATTCCTGGTTTTTGTCAATATTATGTCTCATTCATTAGCTCTCAACCAATTTAGATCACCCATAACTAAAATAATTCGAATGAATTTTACTATATTATTCTCTGTGAATACCAATGGTCCATCTCATCCCCTTATAGTATGTCGTTCTCTGTGAATACCCTTTTAGCCATCAAATGTTCCGGGAACAGGTTAATTGGCTTTTGGCCTTGAGATAATTATTTTTACCCAAAGTAAATTGGTAAACTAGTTAGAAGAGACACATGTCAAATAATGGTCAACCTAATTTAGGGAAAAATTTTATATTTGTAAAATTATTTTTAAAATTTTATACATGATGATGAGAGAAATGTTGCAAGAATAATTACAACACCTTCAAAAATTCTCTTTTTCTACTATATATTTATTCCTTAAATAATAATTGTAACAAAATACCAAGTTCGCATGCATCATAAACTAGTTTTTTTAAAACAACAATTGTATTGCACGCGCCTCTCTCCCACCTCCTTTTTATCTAATTTTAATCAATGGATATCCGGACAATCTCTTGTCTGCATGAAAGATTATTCAGAGCATGAGCTTTTCTTGCTAAACTTTCAAAAATGGTATCCATCTTCTTTTTCTTTTTCAAGAATATAGTTATATATTATTAAAATAATATAAAATAATTGATATATTCAATGTTAAATGTAATAAATTTAATAATGAAATATAACTTTTTTATTCAATTATTATGATGTTAAGAATTATTTTTTTAATTACAAAACATAAAAAATATATGATACTCTTTTATTCATATATAAGGAAATGAATTTTTTTTATAAAAAATTATCTTTCAAAATATAAACAAGGCTTAAATCAACATATTACTTTCATCTTTCGACTTTGTAATTGTTATGTGGCGATTCTGAAAGAGTTTATCAGTAATTTCCTTTTCCTAAATTGTCAGTTTCACATCAAGAAAGTTAATGATACATGGCAGTTTCATATGTACTTTCAAAAGCACCCCCTGAAAGCAAACGTAATCTGATAATTGTGCTTGTGAGATGTAGAAAAGAGCCGAAAGATTTTTAAGCTCTACAGAAGCGCAATCGAATTGACATCGGGATATGTCAATCTTTCTCACTAGTTTGGTGGTATTTAATGTTGCCTCCCTCAGGAACTTTCATCCATATTTTAGATTTGAATTTTGGATTAAGTGGATTATTATTTTTATTATTATCAATTAAAAAAAGAGATATTAACTTTGTAAGACTAATACGTGATGTCCTTGTCCAATCCGATATCAACAAATCTAGAAAAATCTAAAAAAATATATGATTTGAATTCATTTTTCAAAAGCTGGAGTAGTAATTGAAATTTATTTTAATATTTTTCCATTTTAAACTAGGTGCAGTAGTGCAAATGCCAATCATATATTTGATAATATTAATGAGTTGAATATATATATATATATATATATATATATATATATATATATATATATATATATATATATATATATATATATATATTAAAGAATAAATATAATTAGTATCTCAATTATAAAAGTGGTGATTATTATATTCTTCAAATTTCATAATTAGTATTATTAATTTTTTTATTTTTTTATTATATTCATCTGTCTCTCATTTCACTCATAATGTTAAAATAAATAATAAAAAGAAAGAATATAATTAAAAAAGCATATATTTAATATTGTCAAAGTGAGATTTAATAATTAATTTTAATATTTTTTTATTTATTTTAACAGTAATAGAGGGATAAATAATTATAGAAAAATAAAAAATTAATAATACTAATTATAAAATTTAAGAGATATTATAATTATTATTTTTTAAAATAAAATATTAAATATCATGTTTCCTCTTGTTGGAATCTATGGCCAGCGAATAAACAACGTTGAACTATAAGTTGCCCGACTGGGGAAGAATTTGAAGAGTTAAAGTTGGTCCAATTATATATATCTATATAGGAATTCGTAATGGGAAAATCAAGTGAATCAATCTTAATTTTAATAAGTTTTAAAATTTAATTTCAAATCACATTTTCACTGTATATAATAATACTGAAATACCAACATATTTCGCATGATTAGGCAGTATCTTGATCCTAGCAGAGATATTCCTAGCGTTATGCAAAAGCATACAATCGTTCTTATTTTTAGTTTTAGTCTTACAATCAAAATTCAAAGGATTTATATTTTATAGACCAATAATTTAATTGTTTATTTCAATAACAGAAAAGGAAATATTGTAGTACTGCATATAAATTCAAAGGAAATAGTAGTATCTTACGTTCCCCTTAAATACAGTAAAATAAGATGATTATCGTATGACATGAAACACGCTACATATAAATTCAACTACACTTTCACCGCATAAAATAAATGTAAATCTGAAGAATGAATTCCATGTACGGGTGCTTATTGTAGTACTGCAGTAACAATCACCCGCTGCATCTTGCCCCACATCTATATGGCTTGGCATTACTTATAAAAATACAAACAATAATATAAATTTAAGATGCAAAAATGGAAAAGTGTAATATACTCAATACAAAACAGCGAAACGTGTAAATAAATAAATAAATACACGGAATAAAAAATAACAAGCCAATTGACAATTTATTCAGAGCTAACCATTGTGATTGCATTACTCAACTGTATTAAAGAATGTCCATCACCACACTTCGATCTCAAAAGGTGGCTGTGTTTGAGGGACACATTCCAGTTTCGGACAATCATAAATCACGAATTTCTTTAGAGAACTGCATACAATAATTCCTTTACATTGAGGGAGGAAGTCCAATGACACGTATTTCAAATTGGGGAGATTGATTGCTTCAACATTAGTGTCATCCATGTCCACTTCATTGGCCTCTATCTCCACCGGCAACCACAACACATCATCAAAATCCGGTACCCACAATCTACGATCATCAAAATTGGTGTTCCTCCCCGTTGAAAATACCTCTTCCATTGACTCACAATACTCAACATGGATTTCCTCCAAATTATGGAGTTGTGTTGACATCCCAGTTGTCAGTAGCTTCTTCATGCCATTACAACTCCGAATTGACAGCTTTGTAAGATGAGAAAATGGCAAGAATGGTGATGCCAGTTCGTTTTCCTTACACAGCATACTTGAGCTGTTTAGTCCCTGAAGATGTAATTCATTGAGATCTTGGAGAGAGGAGCAGAGGATGCAATCCCCAGATGAACAAAATAAGTATTCAAGCTCGTTGCAATTACCAACACTGCATTTTGAAATATGCGATCTGTTATAACTTTGTTGAATTGACAGAACATCACATAGACTCCTCCATTGGTTGCAATTCATTATTTTCAACTTATCAATATTACTGGGGAGTAGGAGTTTACAATGTTCCACACCCTCAATCTCTATGGCTTTGTCACTATCAATATTGTATGGAAAATCATCGTCGTCATCATAATCATAACAATCCACACTCTTCTCATCTCCTACCAGGCGAAGAGAATATCCTCGCATCATACCAGAATTAATTCTGTTCTGTATAATTTGGATGCATGCATTGAACTCGTTCTTATCAACGAATGTGGCACCGATGCTTTCCAGCATTGGTAGCCTTTTTAGATGTTCCGCTTTCATCGCCGCAGTTCTGCTCAAACGAAGCCATCTAAGATTGGTGTGATTCTCAAAACCTAGAGGTACTTGAGTGACTGCAGTGCCAGAAAGGTCCAACCTTCTCAAATGTCTCAACTCTGCCATTGGAGGAATGGCATCCAATGATTTACACGAAGCAAGTAACAAAACAGTGAGGCACTCCAAGTTAGAAATAGACACAGGCAAAACTTCGATACTCTCATTCCGTGACAAATCGAGTATCTTAAGAGCAGGCATGTTCATGAAAAAGTTATCTGGAATTACTTCAACGGAGTCAAACATACGTAAAGTTGAGAGTTTTGGACAATTAGGAGCCATGCCAGATGGAATTTCAGCCATTCCATATTTGAATAAAGAAACTTTCTGCAAATCATCTTCCCATTCTCGCTCATCTGGTAACTCTTCCTTGCACACGTATCCATGACTCTCTTTTCCAATATTTATTGCCATGGCCATCACCAATTTGTGTAAAACAAGAGAATCGTTGTATATTCTACCTTTTTCCACCAGACTGTTGTTTATTAGCTTATTCAATATACTGTGACCTTCATTAAATTTTGCCTCAAAGCACTGCCTTTCATCAATCAATCCCTCATCAATGAAATTTCTTATCAAATCTTCTCTCTGAAACTCATAATCATCCTCAAAATATGATGACAGACTTAAGAAGCAATCCTGCAATGTTGTATCATTTAAACGATCATAGCTAGATTTGAGTACTGGAAATACACACTGCTTTATATCATGTAGGTCCATCTCTCTTCTTTGTAGTTTAGACAAAGTAGTCCTCCACTCTCTAATGTCTGTCTTTCCTCTCATGCTTCTTGCAATTGCAATAATTGCTAGGGGTAGACCTCCGCATTCCCATGCCAATTCTCTTGCTATATCTCTCATGTCTTTCGTAAGAGTTACATCATCTCCAAGGCTCTTTGAAAACAAGTCAAAATCTTCCCCATAACCTTCAAGAGTCTCCACCTGTACTATATTATCTTTGCAGCCCATACTTTTGCAAACATCAAGCAACCGACTGGCAACAATTATCCTAATTCCATCATTCCTAAGAGGAATCCCCACATCCTCTAGAGAAATATATGCCACACATCATCTAGAAACACAACACATTCATTCATTTTTCTGAATGCATGCAACAACCTTGCTGCCGTCTTGACGTCATCGTCATCTTCATCCCATATACTTTCATCGATTGACTTGGCAATGACTTTGTAACCGACGAATGTTGTAATATTGTGAGACACGGATCCAAATGGCATGACGATTGTGCTTGAGTAGCTCATTGTGGACATTCTTTAGTAAGGCTGTCTTAACCTCATCTCTCATCAGCCAATTCCATATCTCAATCGAATAATATTTAAATCCAACTAGATCTGTTGTGGGCAACAAATCAACTTCAATTTCCCCTGCTAAGAAGGAATAGCTCAAAATAATAAACATCAAGCACTAAGCGGAGGAAATAAACAAACAAATTTATAATGCTTACATTTCCAAACCTCTTAATTGATGTTACTGTCAACATTCTTCTCAAATTAAGTTTTTTTGAAACTAAATAGGAGGTTTCACCAAAATTTTTCAATGTATTTCTCTCTCTCTCTCTTTTGGGGTAAACTGACGATGACGAGGTTTGAACATAGGACTTTTGGCATGCTACCTAAAGCACTCACCATTAACCCACCATCTAATAGTTAAATAATATTATCTCTAGTAAAAGGGCGGATTCCATTACGAATATACACACCAACACACGGAAAAAAAAATGATTAGCTTAGTACCATGAAAAAGCAAAAGCCATTTCATAATTACTTCTGTGTTTTTCACATCACTTCCATACTCAAAAATTTGCATTAATATTACGTGTTAAATTAAAAGTAGATATGATGGTACATACCTCTTTTTGAACCGCTTCCCAAATTTGAATTGATGTTATTTTCTTCCAAATCATTTGGAGTTGTAGATTGCTTCACCCTTTTATTATAATTATTTAATGCCAATTCTGCTGCAGCTTTGACGTCGTCAGGAACTTCATTACATTTACCAATTCCCCTTCCTGGGATCTGAGCTAAATGGAATTTAATCCCGAAAGATCCAGGGATTTTCTGTCCACAAAATATGCTCTTGTTTTCACTGTCAACATATTCCCAGAACTCATCTCTTTTCCTTCCGATAATGTATTTTCCTTTGCAATAAGAAAAGATCAAATTTATTAATGTAAATATATCAACAAAATTCACATGAAATGATATGAAAAATTTTAAACACAATTAAAGTATATATCATGCTGGAGCTAAAAAAAGAATATATACATATATATATTTGATGCTTCCATAATGTTGAGATTCTCATTATTTTTTAATTATTTTTTTGACAAATTACAAAATTATTCTCGTAATTTTAAACACAATTAAAGTATATATCAACCATGATTTGGCATAGTTACGTGTGACGAATCCATTTAGCTGTGATTTATTGAATTAGATGATAGAGAAACTAACCAGGATTCACTTAAATTTTTTCAGTGCGGAAGCAAGTGGATCCATCCTGCTTCGCTGTAAAGCCTCCACCCTTGCAGCCAGGGACGGAGTTTGGCTAATATTTTTTGAGGGCCAAATTCAAAATATTTTTTAAAGAATAATGCTACATATATTGAGATAGGATTTGAAATTAGGTTTTGAATGAAAATCAAATATTACCATTAAATGCAGAATAATATAAACAAATTTATAAAATCCAATCTAATAGATATAAAAATTTTCTTTCACACAAGTAACTGATAAATTAACTAATTATTTAAAGAGTGTTTCACAAAATTAACAGTTAAACTAATTAAAATTACAAAATAACATGAAATGACATATTACTAGATATAAATATATAATTAAAAATAATTCATATTTATCTAAAAATTAAATTGTATTAACACAATTAAGAATTTTAAAATAAAAATATAATATTTAATATTTAATTAATTATATTTTATAAACTTATATATTTATTTATTTACATAATTTTTATTTTATTATTATTTATGATAAAATTATAATTACTTAAAATATAACCAATTATATTTTGTGATATTATTAATTATAGACATACATATTTTTATATATTTATTATTTAAAATTAGGATATAATTATGTTGAAATTAAATTAATTATATTTTATAAAAAATATTTAGATTTATATTATAAAAGATATAGGTTGTAAATTAATAAAAATAATAAGGATAAATTTAGAAAATAATTATATTTTATGAAAAATATTTAGATTTATATTATAAAGGACATAGATCATAAATTAATAAAAAGAATAAGAATAAATTTAGAGAAAATTTGAAAAAGTAATATCTTATAAGTTATAGTCACTCCAGGTAACTTGTTAAATCAAAAGCTATTTTTTTTCATAAGAAAAAACTAGTACAAAAAGTACCTTTAATGATTAACTTATAACTTAACTTATTGACCTGATCAATAAGTTATAAGTTAACTTATTTATTACACAAAATGAAACCAAAGGATTTGAAACTCATTTTGATTTGAAACTTGTTAAATCAACACCTATTTTTTTAATAAGAAAAAGCTAGTACAAAAAATACTTTTAGAAATTAACTTATAATTTATTGATCCGATTAATAATATATAAATTAATTTATTTATTACGTGAAATGAAGTCAAAGGATTTGAAACTCATTTTAGGTATATGTCATATTATCCCATTTTTAATATACAAAAAATTTATGGTTCAATGTAACTTTTAGCATTTTATATATTGTTAAATATTTTAAATATAATTTCATAATTATTCATTTATAAAAGTTTTAAGAAAAAGTGAATTATAAGTAATTAAATTAGAACATATTAGAATTACCTCCAGTCAAAAATACATCTATTTATTCTTTCAAAAACTTGAAGTCATCAATAATTATTATATGCTTAGTAGTAAATTTACAGTTAAATTATTCTCTTCTTTATAACTAATTTTCCTCTTAAAAAAATCATCAATCATTTTATTCTTAGTCATCAAAAAATTAATTAGTTGAATATAAATCAAATTCGTTTATATAAACATTAAAATAATAACTAATAATATAATAAAGTCATGCACATAAAAAATTCAAATATTACTATTACTATGTATGTATACATATTTTAAAATAAGATACAATTCAATGAATTTATTTAATTACTTTGACAATTAGAAATTTTATTAATTGATTTGAAAGAAATTTGTAAAATGAGAATCCTATCAAAAATAAATAAATAGTTAGCATTTTCAATATATTGTTATGGTATCAAAATGTAGCATTGTTAGGTAGAAAAAAATAAAGGATAATAGAATGACATTGAAACATATATAAAGTCTAAAAATTGATAAAAAAAAAAGAATGAAAATATTTAATATATATTAATATATTAAAAATATGTGATATGAATTGAAATAAATAATAATTTTTAAAAAAATTAAACATGATTTGATCAAAATTTTAGATGTGTTGGCCTATGTTTGTGCTTATAGAGGTTAGAGTTGTTCGCTATTGTCAAGGACTCCATTTTATGCAATAAATAAATTCATTTACAACTTATTGACATAATTAACGAACTAGATCACTAAGTTATAAGTCAGTATTAAGAAATGTTTTGCATACTACCTTATTTAACAAAAAGTTCTAATTTAATAAATTATTTTGAATAATTTATAACTTATAAATTATTATTTTTTAAAAATTTTTAAATCTATCTTTATTCTTATTATTAATTCATAATATATGCACCCTTCATATCATAAACCTTTTTTTTTAAATATAATTAATTTAATTTCAATGTAATTATATTTTGATTTTAAACTCTAAATATATAAAAATATGTATGTAAATTACTATGTAATATTATAAGATGTAATTAACTATATTTTAAGTAATTATAATTCTATTATAAAAAATAATAAAATAAAATTTATGTAAGCCTATATATATAAATTCATAAAATATAATTAATTAAATATTAAATATTATATTTTTGTTAAATATTTTAATTATATTAATATAATTTAATCTTTAAATAAATGTAAATTATTTAAATTTATATATATTTCTATTAATACGTCTTTTTATGTCATTTTAAAATTTCAGTTTAATATCTAATTTTACGAAATACTTATTACACAATTAGCTAAGTTATCAACTATTAGTTATAACCTATTAACTATTATTTAGTTTTTTAGTCATTAATTAATTTATCAATTATTAATTAATATATCAACTACTTATATGAAACAGAGCATTTATCTCTATTTAAGAAGTTATAAGTATAAAAGTTAAATTGAGGCAAAAAATTTAGCATGCATATTATATTTCAACGAGTCAGATTGTATAAATTAGCAAAATTATTGGTCTATAAATTATTTAATTTTTTTTCACTTTTTTTATTTTTTTATGATTTAAATAAGTTTTTGAAGTAATGTTTTGAGCTTCAACTTTGTAAGATTATCTTATATTCTCTATGCTATATCTTATTGAGTCAACAAAATATTATAATTATGTATTTTAAATTTCAAATTCTAAATATACAAAGAGTGAAAATATTTTTGGGAGGCTAAATAACATAAAAAATTTTTACACATAATTATATAATAATATTACAAAGGTGTAAAAAATTTTAGAGGGAAGGGTGGAGGGAGCCATGGCCTCCCTTGTCCCTCCAATGCTTTGCCACTACTTGCAACTAATTTCTAAAGTATGGTTGGTTAGGTAAAATGGAATGAAATGAAATGGAAAAAAGAATAGTAAAAAATTTTGTTTAGTATGCACTATAAAATGAAGATGCACATTCCATAAAGAATAATTATTTCATCAAATAAAAAAATCTCCATTTCATAACAAAAATGATGAAATGGATTATTCCATCATTTATGGATTAGTCTTTATATATATATATATATATTCCTCACATTTTTTAGATATTATTTTTTGAATATTTCTCTATTAAAATATTTTAATAATTACATTTTTATAATAAAATTTAAAATATGACCTTTTTGTATTCTTTACAAAAAAAATTGCTAATAAAAAAAGAAAGGAAAGGCAACTAGCATTAACTGTTTTCTCTAAATATTACTATAAGAGTACATTCTTGCAATAAAATATCTAATTTGAGCCATAATTATTGTTTAAAAGAACAACCTGTCATAATAGTCCCATCAAAACACAAACAATCTCAAGACTCCTCCATATCTTCTAGTAATTTAAAATTTCTACACTTTTATTATAATTTTTTTATTAATTATAATATTGATGATAAGGTTTAAATTGTGACAATTTTTACTATTAATTATTTTATATATTCTAATAATATTAAATTATTTAATAAGATATTTATTATTTTTCTAATAAGAATATTATTTTTAACTACACTTTTTCCATTTTGTTCCTACATTATTTAATTTGTTACACTAAACATGAAAACGAAATCCTATTTTATTCTCATTTCCTTTCCTATTCTTATTTCTATTAATCTATACAAAACCCTGAACCCTAGTAGTATAACAATAGTACATTTGGTGAAATATAATAAAATTAGAATGTGTAAAAGAATGATTAAAAATTTTGTTTGTTTTGTACTATGAAATAAGAATGTCCTTTTACTAAAAAATGATTGATCCATCAAATGATAAAATTTCTATTCAATCGCAAAAGTAATAAAATGGGCAATTCCATTATTCATGAAATGACCTTATTACACATACATCTCTCATATTTTTTTATGTATTTAAACATTGAACTTTGTTAATAATAATAAAAAAATTATTGATTTTCATATATTTCTCTATTAAAATATTTTCACAATTGTATTCTTAATAATAAAATTTAGGATAGAATATTTTTGTACTCTTTAAAAAAATTAATATATTAGAAATTTTATGATTTTATCATATAAAATATTTTTTTAATTATAATTTTGACAATAAAATTTAAATGATACTAATTTTTATTATTGATCATATTATATATTTCAATAATATTAAATTTTTTAATAAGATACTTATTATATTTGTAAAAAAGATATTATTGTCATTAATTATGCTTTTTTTCATTTCACTCCTACATTATTTTGTTGTATCAAATATAAAAATAAAATAAAATACTCATTCTATTCTTTATTTTACCAAATATAATTATTTAATAGTTATTTTATTTCATTCTCATCACCATTCTCTTTCCTTTTCTGACTCTCTTCCCATTTCATCTTATCAAACACAACATTATTGTTTATTATGTCGATCTTGGAAAAATAGATGATTTGCAAACTTATCCTACCTAGGTAAATAATCAAATCTAAGATAGATAATTATTAAAAGAAATGTTTAGTTACGTAACTTGTTATTATAGTTTTATTTAACTAATTTGTACTATAGTATATATAATTTAAAAGGGTCAATATAATTATAAGAAAAATATAAAATATTTTTTTAATTTAGGATTGTTGGATTTTACCCTATTTTACTTTACAAATTTAAAAATTATTTCCTTAAACTTTACAATAAAAAATTACTACTCATTGTCAATTTGATTAACAATTTTATCAGATTATATAATTTTTTTATAAACTTTTTAAACAATGATCATAATATGATAGTATATTAGTTTTTTTTTCATTTTTGTAACTCATTTTTTATTATTTAATTAAAATCCTATATATCTAATTTAATTTCTATTAATTATATACTAAAGAAATTATTTATAAAAAAAAACTAACATATTATAATATTGTGATTTTTATTTAAAAAATTATATAATTTAATAAAATAATAAACTAAGTTGACGTTGGGTGTTATTTTCAAGTTTTGTATGATTTAAGGAAGTGATCTCAAATCTTCAAAATTGAAAAAAATAAAATTCAACCATCCTAAAATTGAAAGGAAATATTTTGTAATTTTCCCATATTGTAATTATTGTTAATTTGTGGTGAGTTCATTAATTCAAACAATATTCTGTTATTATTTAGTTCTATTACGCTTAAATTAGAAGTATATATGTTGGTACATACCTTTTGTTGAACCGCTTGCCAAATTAGAATTATTTATTTCCCATACTGCTTCAGCTTTGACGTCATCTTGAACTTCACCACATTTACTAATGCCCCCGCCGGGGATCTGAGCTAAATGGTATTTAATCCTGGAAGCTCCAGGGATTTTCTGTTTACAAAATATGCACTTATTTTCACTGTCAACATATTTCCAGAACTTATCACTTTGCCTTCCCATGATGCGGTTTCCTTTGCAACAAGAGAGGATCAAATTTATAAATATAAATGTATCAACGAAATTCACGTGAATTCATATCAAAGATTTTTAACACAATTAAAGCATATATCATGCTGCACCTGAAGATATATATATATATATATATATATATATATATATATATATATATAGAGAGAGAGAGAGAGAGAGAGAGAGAGAGAGAGAGAGAATTTTTAGTGCTTCCATATAGTTGAGATTCTCAGTATTATTTTTTTATTTTTTTTTGACAAATTACAAAATTATTCTCTTAATTTTAAACACAATTAGAGTACATATCAACCATGATTTCACATAGTTACGTGTGACCTACCCATTTAGCTGTGATTTATTGAATTAGATGATAGAGAAAATAAGAGAAAAATAAACTATTATAATTTTCTATCAAGACTCACTTATACTTTGTTTGGAAGAGGAGAAAGAAATTAAGAAAGAAAGAACTTTTTCAAATTTTCTTCTCTCTTGTATTTGGATGGAGAGAAAAGAGGAAGAAAAGAAATATTAGATGCTAAATTTATTGTTAGAATTTTCTTAATAGTTCAAATTTTAAAAAAATTTCTCTTTTATTTTCTTTTTGATTTGAGTTTGAAAATTTTTTATTCTTCCTTTTCTATTTTCTTCTCTTTCAAACAAGGGATTAAATTTTCCTAGTGCGGAAGCAGGTGGAACCAACTTGCTTCCTTGCAAAGCCTCCACCCTTGCAACTAGTGGTGAAGCTTGGCTAATATGTTTGGAGGGCTAAATTTAGAATATTTTTAAGAGTGATACTATATATATTGAAAATTAGATTTTGAAAAAAAATCATAGATTGTTATTAAAAATAAAAAGGTGAAATAAATCTATAAAACTCAATCTAACAGATATAAAAGATTTAAAACTCAATTTCTAAACTTATTTTTGGCATATTTATAGTATTATCCCATTTTTAATATACAAAAAATTTATGATTCTATATAATTTTTAGCATTTTTTATTTTGCTAAAAAATTTAAATATAATTTCATAATTATTTTTTTCTAAAAAATCTGAGAAAAAATGAATTATAAGCAATTAAATTAAAACATATTAGAAATTACCTCTAATCAAAGTGTATCTCTTTATTCTTTCAAGAATTTGAAGTTGCCAATAATTATCATATGATCAATAGTAAATTCATAGTTAGATTATTATTCTCTTTATTACTAATTTTCCTCTTAAAAAATGAACAATTATCTTATTATTAGTCATTAAAAAATTAATTAGTTGAGTACAAACCAAATTAGATTGTATAAACATTAAAACAAGAAGTAATAATATAATAAAATCATGCAACTGAAATTTTCAAATATTACTATTTACTAACGATAGGAAAAAATATCTAAATCAACCCAATCTACCTAACTCGATTCAAAACTTAAAGGGCGAATACGAGTGAGTTTGAAGACTTAAGTGGATGCAGATAGAAAAATAAGGCAAGAATATACTATCGATCAGATTTAAGTCTCCAGAATTCTACCTGATAAAGGTCAAACCCGACCAATTGAGGCCTGAACAATGTTGTCAGAATCGCGATCCAACTCGTGGGATCGCACGATTCTATGTTTCTAGCTAGGCATTTCGTGCTAAAATGCACAAAAAATCGTTGGACTGTGGGATCTCTGATTCAGTTGTGAAGGATCAGTTAACTTAGTAGAATCATACGATCCTAGCAAGTTATTTGATCTGGCATTTTTATTGCATTGGGTTGAGTTAATACAACTAGACTTAGAAGTTTTTCCAAAAAAATCCAAAAACCTATTAACCCAAAACAAAAAATCAAACTTTCTTTTATCCAAAATGTAACCTAGAAGAGGCAAAATAGAACTAGAACAAAAAACCCACCTTACTGTTGAATCATCGAAGCTTCCTTCCATTTTTACATTTTGCTCGCCTTTGCCTGCTGTGATTACTATTCGCCCTACGCCACTCACTGCAAGCCCTAATTTTAACTTGCTGGTGCTAGTGCTGGAGCTTGAAGCAAGACACAAAGCAGAGAGAGACAAAATAGGAGACCAAACGAAACAAAGAGAAAGTCGAAAGTCCTAGAAGGTCAGCTGAGTTTATTGACTTAGCTTTGCTTAAATAGTTTTTTTATTAATTTTATTTAGGAAAATGTTAGCTTGGCTGGTTAGTTGTCTTGTTCTATTTCATATTAACTTTATTAAACTATGAATTTAAGTAAACATTTTACCTTATTTTGGAAAATTTAGAGTGAATTATTTATATTAATTATTTTATATAACAATTATTTATATTAATTACCTTACATTTGATGGAAATTTGAAATGAATTTAGGCAATCAATTGAACTTTATTTTTCAGGTTTAACTTATTAGCTTTGGAGTATTTGTTAACTTAGTGAAAATGGCTTCCTCTAGTTCAAGGCTTAATGTGAAAAGAAAAAATTTTCCTAAAAAAAAAGTGATATAGATTGAGAACATGATTTTGAAGTGGATGGGAATCCTAAAAAAGTGAGATGTAAATATTATGATAAAATAATGAGTTAAGATGTTCATAGATTAAAATATCATTTAGCTAGTAGTTACTTGGATATAGGTGTTTGCCCAAAGGTGCCTAATGATATTAAAAATAAAATGATTGAATATGTTTCAAAAGCAATGAAAATTTCTTCTAAGAAAAAATAAGGGTTTTTTGAAAATGATACTAATGATGTTGAAGTGGATGCTTCATCTAGTAGAAGAAGCAATGAAAGCATTCAATTTCAAAGGGGACCTTTAAAATCAATGTTGAAGAAACTCATATCAAGTGTGGAAAAAACTTAAACTACAATCAATCAAATGTTCAAAAAGATTTAAAGGAGGAAGTTTGTTAACAAATATCTAAGTTTTTTTATACTAGTGCAATTCCATTCAATTGTGTGAAAAATCTTGAATTTGTAAAGATGTGTCAATTAATTAGGAAATATGGAATTAAATTAAAGCCTCCTTCTTACCAAGAGATAAGAGAAAAATATTTGAATCAAGAAGTTATCCCCACCAAGAAGTTGCTTGAGGAGTATAAGGAGCAATAGAAAAATATAAGTTGCACTATCACATCAAATGGTGTTCGACAAATAAAAAAAGGCGATCCATATGCAATTTTCTTATCAATAACCTAAAGGGTACAATCTTTTTGTAATCAGTTGATACATTTGAGTGTTCAAAACAGTTGAAAAGGTGTTTAAGATGCTAGATGACATTCTTTAACAAGTGAGTGAAGAAAATATTGTTCAAGTGATTACTAATAATGCTGCAAATTATAAGGCTGTAGGAGAAGTGTTAATGGAGAAAAGGAAAACTATTTTCTAGACACCTTGTGCTACTCATTATACTAACTTGATATTAGAAGATTTTGAAAAAAATTGAATATCCACCGCTTAACAATTACTAAAGTTACGAAGATCACAACATATATTTATGGGAGGACCATAGTTATTAGCATGTTAAGATAGGGGTGACAATTTTCGATACGACACAATAACACAACAGAGTTAAATGGGTTCAGGTTGGGTTTAGGTTGGGCTTAATCATGTTCGGGTTATAAACGGGTCAACCCATCTAACTCGAATAAATTTCGTATCGAGTTCGGGTCAACCCGTTTAATAACCCATATAACTTAAACGAGTTCGAGTCGAGTTAAACAGGTTGTATTACTACTTTATAAGCATATTATGTATATTCGAGTTAGACGGATCGTGTCAGGTTGAACCATTTAATAAACAGGTCGTGTTGGGTCAACCCGTTTATTAAACAGATCATGTTCAAGTTGAGCATAAATGGGTTCGGGTTATACCCAACCCAACCCAAACCCGACTCGTGAACCTAAATTGCCGTCCTTATGTTAAGGCACTTTACAAAAGGCAAGGATTTAATTAGGCCATCTATCACTCACTTTGCTACATCTTATTTCACCTTAGGATGCCTTAGCAACAATAAGGGTGCATTGATAAATATGTTTAATTCAAAAACATGGAAATCAAGTAAATTTACAACTAAAAAGGAGGGATAGCTTGTGCAATCATTAGTAATAGATAGCAGATTTTGGTAAAATGTTGTGACTTACCTTAAAGCTGCATATCCTTTTATTAAGGTCTTTCAATTAGTTGATTCTGATGAAAAATCAGCTATAGGTTTCATTTATGAAAAAATGGATTGTGCAAAGGAAAAGATACAAGCTAATTTCAACCATGTTAAGAAAAGGTTAGTAATATAAATTTTAACATTTATTATATATTTTTTATTGTTATTCATCCTTTTTCTTATGAATTATAATATACGTTTGTTGTTATTTGTCTCATTTTTAGTTATGAGTCTATTTGGAAAATTATTGATAAAAGGTGCGAGTCCTCAATTCCATTATAATCTTACTTTCAAAGCTAATTTTGAAGTCACCAAAAGACTATTTAAATTCTTAGAAAGAATGATATCTGATAAACATGAAAGGGTTAAAATTCATGTGCAACTTAATCAATTTAAAATTAAAAGTGGATTATTCGGTACTGAAATTGCTTTGATGACAAAGGGCATAAAAGCTCTAGGTATATGGTGGGATTCCTACTGAACAAAATTTCCTGAATTGCAAAGGTTTGCCATTAAATATTAAGCTTGATTTGTAGTTATTCGGGGTGTGAACGTAATTTGAGTGCTTTTGAGATGGTAAGATTATTTTCTTATTAGTATAATCATTTATTTAAATATTGTCTTCCTTGTTTTCATTATATTTCAATCATTTCTAAGTCATAATGTTTTTGAAAAAAATAGTTTCATATAAAGCGAAGAAATCATTTGCAATAAAAGAAGATGAATAACTTAGTTTATGTAATGTACAACCTAAAGTTAAAAGATAGACAAGTTAAAAAAATCTATTGAAATGGATAGCTTTGATGATTTACCCTCTGATGATGAATGGATAACTGGTGAAGGAGAAAATTATAATGAGGATACATATGGAGGAAGAGATGATGTTCAAAGTGGTGATTTTTTACTTGAAGATGAAGATAAAGGTATTGACGGAGAAGGTGAGGATGGAGATAATGTAGAAGACATGCACTTCGATGAAGTGCAATTCCATGAGGATGAGAATGAAGATGATTTGGAAGATGTTCAACATTTTAAAGATCATGAACTTTATTAAATTATATTAACACTTTATCTTTTTAGTATTGTTTATTTGAAATTTGTAACTTAAGAATTTATTGTTCTTTTTTAATTCATGACAATGTGTGTAACCTTTAATTTTATATACATATTTAATTACTTTAAAGCTTTATTTTTTCTTACAAAAAGATTATAAGTAGGTATATAAAATATATATGAGTACTTAAGATAGGATCTTACAATCCCCTTACGATCTCACGATTTACGATCCCACCCCTTTCTTCTGATCCCAAGTAAAATTTCCATACTAACAATCTTGTGCTTAAAAATGATGTTGTTTGGCTTGCAAATTCTACTATAATCCAGCTTCACTATGGACACTAGAAGTTATTCGCAGTTTCGCACATCCTTTCCCCAATTGTTTAAAACTAGTGCCTTAACATAACAACTTTCAACTCCGACCGTTTATTGCCATCATTTACATTGCCCCACCAACGAGTTCTCTAAGTTTATCTCTTTATCAATAAATACAACATTTGTGAAGGTTTGTTGAAGCTCTATTTGAAGGCTGTGAAAGATTTGTAGTAGAGAATCTTTGCTCAAGGTAAGCCACATAAGTTCTTTAATTTTTTTCCTATTCACTTGAAAGGATTGTTCTGGTTGAATCAACAGGTTTTTATGTTTGATTAGCTCTGAATGGGTTATTTTAGGTGTTAGATTTTAAGGACATAATTGGGGGGTTTTGTGAATTAGTGAATGCTTAAGGTTTTGGGGTTATATTTGCTAAGACAAAGGAAGAAATCATGTAAATTAAAGATTGAAAGGGTTTGATTAAATGATTTTCATGGTTTCAAATTTTCTTGTACAACACTATAGCATTGTGAATCACGAGAATGCTAACCAAATTACCCTATAAAAAGAGATAGGGCAAATGCAAGGTAAAGCAAATTAAAATTGAAGAGAGAGAAAAGGTAAAATAAAAAGGGAATTCTAAGGCACTTTAGGAGATTTAGTACTCAGGGTGACGTAATACACTATAAAGCATCGATTTCCCTTATGTAATCATAACCATCAATTTAAAAATTAATTATTTGTAAGAAAGTAAATTTATAGAAAGCCATAGGAATTATTTGAAATTTACAATCTAACTCAAATAGCAGGTCTACTCCATGTCATGTGTAGAAGAGGATCAAAGGCAAGAAAGGAATATAGTAGAGCTATGGTGGCTCGAAGCACCATTAAAGCTAATCACCTATGATCTATAGCAAAGCCAAGAGCCATACACCCCAAGTCAATGACCAATGAAGACCACATACCACTTCTTACCAGAATAAAGTGCACTTGTATCTCCTTCCATGGAAAAAAAAGTTACATTTCCTAGGTAATGAAGGGCACCTTGGAAGCCAATGTCATGTCTTCCTTGAAACCTTAAAATACAATATCTCTAACCATGTGTAGCAGAAAATGCAAATCATCCCATGATACCAGAAACAAAACACATGCTCATAGTTATGGTAATAAACAGATATAAATTTTTTGTACATCATTTTCAACAAGCTCTCAACTTCTACTCTGCCTCATTATCTTCCTTACTAATTTAGTAAAAAATAAATAAGAATACTACAATTGGCAAAATTAATTATGGTAGTATTGGCATATATTTGTGAAGATAATAATTTTTTATTGGATAATTATTTTCTACATAAACTATATTTATAAACTATAATTACAAGGGACTTGAACTCATGGATCAATTCAAGTTTTGAACAAAATCATAATTATTAAGTTCTATATTTTTAAAAAATTTGTTATAATTTTTTACTGATTTATTATGCATAGGTCCATATGTATATATTAATGTGTACACATGCTTATATGTATTTGTGTCTATATGTTGGAAAAGTATGTTATATTATTTTCTCACTCTAGTATAAATATATATATATATATATATATATATATATATATATATATATATATATATATATATATATATATATATATATATATTATCTAGGGGCAAAATTGTAGAAAACTAGAGAAAATTCAAAATTTAGCATTGAAGAGTTTCTCCTTTTGATTTTTTGAACTTTTCATGTCATGAGTAGTTAAATTCTCTTTTTCTAATTCAAAATATTTGATACATTCTTTTTAATTAATTTTTGAGATCTTATTCTTCATCTTTTATATTTAATTAATTATCTCTATTTATCAATTTTTTATTAATAATTGTATAAATAGTTTTCTAAAAAGGATTATTTAGTTTGATTATTTATGTGATTAAACTTTAAAATGATTAATTGGATTATTTTTAAGTTTGTAAATTGATTCAATTAGTTGTCATGTAGTAATGAAATAAAGAGTAGGCTCTATAATTTGCACACTTATGGGGTTATTTAGTTTATTTTAATTGAATTTAGGTTTCATTTTATATAACAAATAAGTTAATTTATAATTTATTGATCAGATTACTAAGTTGTAAACTAACCTCTAAAGGGTTTTCTCGTAGCAATTGATTGAAGAAAAATAAGTTTTAATTAGATTTGTGTCAAGCCAAGCAGGTTTTAGGTCGAGTTAGGTGGATTTCAGGCTAGGTCACCTAAACTAAATTATATAAAATTTATGGCTCGAGCCTAGCCCCAACCAATTACTTTTTTAAAAAATTTAGCCCGACCTAGCCTAATTTTTTAAATGTATGACCCATTGAGCTAGCCTAATTATCTTAATAAATTAATTTTTTATTTTTTGAGTAAAAAATTAACTTTTAAAATAAAAATATATATTTAAAAAATCATATGATAATTAAATATATAAAATATTTAATTATATTAAATTATTTTTATATTAAAAATAATTAGATATAATTATTTTTTAACATATAATTATATTATAAAAATAAATTAATATAATTGAGTTTATCTAGTTGGGTCGGGTCAAGTTGGGCCTATTGAGCTTTTTAATGTTAGGCCAAGCCCAACTCAATTATTAATTAAATTATGACCAAAAGCCCAATAGACTATTAGATTAAAAAAAGAGAGTCTAAATCCTTTATTTTTCTATGTCGGGCCTATCTAGCCAAACGGGTTGTTTGTCCCATATACATCTCTAGTTCTAATTTAATAAATTACGTAAAATAACTTATATTTTATAACTTATAATCTATTACATTTTCAAATTCTTTCTAAATCTATTTTTATTCCTTTTATTAATTTACAATCCATATCATTTATAACATAAATTTAAATATTATTTTTCATAACATATAATTAACTTAATTTTAATATAATTATATCTTAATTTTAAATTATAAATATATAAAAATATATATAAATAAATAATATCATAAAATATAATTAATTAAATATAAAATATTATATTTTTATTTTAAACTTCTTAATTACTTTAATGTAATTTAATATTTAGATAAATATAAATAATTTAAATTAAATATTTATTTTTATTAATATGTCCTTTTATATTATTTTATAATTTCAATTAGTTCAATAATTAATTTTACAAAACACTTCTTAAATAATTAATTAACTTATCAACTATCAGTTATCAATTGCAAATTATCAGTTAATTTATCAGTTACTTGCATGAAATGAAATCTTATTCTATTTTGATTAGTTTTAATTGAGTCTCAATGAAGATTTGATCTATTGAATCAATTTCAATTTATTAATTCTAATCATATTAAAAAATGAATTTGGAAATAACTGCATGCTTTTGAGTTATTTTCTTCAACTGAACGGTTGATTGAATATTATGTACATTTTGTAGTCGATAATAAATCGAATAATTGATGTAAATCTAAAATCCTTTAACTTAGAATTCTTATTCTTTTGTGTAAATCCTACTCTTTATTTTTTGTTTTCAGTTCATCTAATACACATTCCTTAATATTTAATTCTATTTTTCTTGTATTAAAATTTTTTTTCCTTATTTTATAATCAAATTAGATGTAAACTAAAGTCTAATTTTGCAGGGATCAACTTGAATCACCTTTACCATTGTTTTATGAATGGAAATTAATTTTGAAGTATTACGACACGCATCACATATTCCTAAGGAATCAAATGGGAAATTAAGGATTGAAATGTTTTATGCCATTGTATTTCTAAATGAAGAATAATTGCCATTTTTATTATTTATTTGTCAATTTTGTAGGATTATATATATTAAAATTTTAAATTTTTAATTTCAAGATATTAAAAATTATAAAAATAAGTGATTATTCTCTATTTATTAAATATGTCAATTATAATCGGAAGAGACAAAAATATACTCCTCGTAAGCTATTGACAAGAGAACTTGAAGGGACGGATATTCAACCTGGTGGTTTTGCCGTCAGGAGGAGTAAATTCAGGGAAGTTTAAAATAAGAGGATCTTAAAAGGAAAGATCACGAAGAGGAGCAATTGTAAAAATAGTCAAAAAGTATGTTGTACTTCGTCAACTTTATTTATTTTTTGCTCTGTTTTTTCCGATTATTTTTCATCCATGGAAGCAAACCACGCCGTTCTTGCCATCATGATTTCACACTGTGCTTTCCCCCATAATTTCACTGGGTGCTCTCCCGTGATCAACTGAACTGAATGACAAACAAAAGAAAATAGATGAAATAAATATGTACATATTATAAATTACCTATATCCATTCTTAGGTTGGGATTTGTCGGGCCGTTTCTTTTTAGATGACTTCGTGTAATTTTTTTTTACAAAATTTTATAATTCTTTTATAACAAAATACAATTTTTATAGAGTTATTAAATATTTTTATGTTATAAATATCATTGATCATGTTATAAGATTTTATGAAAAATTACATTTCATATTTTAAACACTTACAAAATTTTATAAAAATGATAAAATACTTAGAAAAATAATTTGTAAATTCTATGAAAAATTATAAATTTTTTATAAAATCACATGACTTCTTTCAAAGTATACTTAGATTTTGTTTATTTTATTGAAAAATATTTTTCATAAAAAAAATCACTTGTGTGTATATTTATGAAAAAGTAACGTGCTGCTTATGTTTATAATTTAAAATTTATATCTAAATTTATAGTAATAAAGAAAAGTAATTTTTTTAAAAAAAAGTTATTTTACTCAAACTCTTTGTATTTAATATTAAATAAGTAAAATATTTTTACAGTCTTATTTTATAATTATATTTTATAAAAAATATTTTTTATTGAAACAAATGAAAGGTAAAAAAATATAAACAATCAATCAATCAAGTTTCATAAATTTTGAATCAATCTATTATATTATTTTAACTAATATTGTTTCCATAATTATAACGAAACAAAAGATTACAAAATTTATTAAAATTAGAATATAAAAAAAATCCAGAAGGAGCTACTTAGAAAGATTCTAAAGAGTAAAATCTCAAAACTTGTCACAAAGTGTGTTCAACGTTTGTAACACTATTTACTTCTCATTTTCTTTTTATGATTTGGTGGATTCAAAAGGGCATTAGGATTTTAAAATTTGAGGTAATATAACAAGGAAAATTTTATGATATATTATTAATATAATAATATATTAATGCACTATAAGATTTAATTATTAATATATTATTATATGATATATGAAATTTGACTTAAAAAAATAAATTTAATATACAATTACATTTAATAATATATTAATATATCATTATATTAATTATACATCAAAGCCTTTTTTATATAATAATATCAAAAAATATTATTTAATTATATTTATTAAAAAATAAATAATTTTAATTTAATAATTTAAAACTTGTAAAACACCTCATATTTTGAAATGTTAAGGATTATCAAGCACATTCGTATTATCATTTTTATCTTTTGCAATAAACTAATCTATAGATGTATATAGGTTAAGTAAGACGGGCTTTAAGTCGAATCAGGTTAAACAATGAAAATTTTATGACCTGAGTTTGGCTCGATCCAATTTTTAACATATATGACCTAAACTTTGGCCTAATAATCTAATTACTTTAATTTTTTTTATTTTTTAAGTAAAAAATTAATTTTAAAAATAAAAATATGTATTTAAGTAAATAATATAATACTTAAGTATATAAAATATTTAATTATATTAAATTAATTTTTTATATTAAACATAATTATATACAATTATTTTTTAATATATAATTATATTATAAAAAATAAATTAATATGATTAGACCAACCGAATCTGCCTATTTCTTTTTATTTCGATTCGAGATCGGCTTAATTATTAATTAAGCCAAAAAAATATTCAACAAATCTACCGAGTTAAAGAACCCAAATTTTATACTTTTTGGGACCGGTCCACCGTGTACACCTCTAAATCAAACGCTCTTCTTTCCATCATGATTTCACACGGCTTTCTACCACAATGTCAACGTTGCTCTCTGGGACCCACCCCTGTAGCGGTGATCAATTACATGATAAAGGAAACGGTAGAGATAAACTACTATAACTAGCTTTTTAATCCGTGAGTGGCAGGAGAATCTATTATTTTTTTAACATAAAAATAAGTATAATAAATATATAATAAAAATTTTATAAAAATTAATTTATTATATTTATTTTATAATTATATATTCAAAATTATAAATAATGATTTTTTAAAATATAATATAAGAGTTAAAAAATAATATATAGGTAATTTGATTAAATTAAAATTTTATAATAAAAAAATATAACCTTTCATTCATATTATTCAATAATATTAACATCTACATTGAAATAAATAGCAGCAAATGTAAAAACATAGAAAAAAATATAATAGAGTAGATAAAAATAGAGATAACATGTAAATAATAAAAATTATATTTAATTTAAAATATAGAATTTAAAAATAATATAAACATATTAATACAATTTAAATTATTAATATTTTATTTAAATGTAAAATATTTAATTATATAATTTAATTTGTACTTTCTAAATTACAATTTTAAGTTGTTTAAAAAATTTTCATAATAAAATTAAACATAACATATTAATATATACACACTATTTAGTGATATTAACATCTACATTGTAGATAATAGAAATGGACATGACAAAAAAATGTAATATAACAAATAAAAAGAAAAGAAATAATAAGTGAGTTATCAAGTAATATAACAATTAAATATAGAATAAGTAATTAAGTAATTCAATTAAATTATATTTTTAATCTATTTAAAAAATAAAAAATAATAAAATATATCATGTTCTATATACATTTCTTAATGATATTAGTGTATGAATTTCGAATAACATGAGTAGTATTGAAAAAAGAGAAGAAAAATATGCACCGGAAAAAATAAAAAGAAGATGATGTGACTCCAATTTTAAATAATATATATAACAGTTATGAATATAGTATGTAATTAAGTAAATTAATTATATCAAATCTTTAACTTATTTAAAATATTTTAAATAAAAATAAAGTATATCAAATTTTATTTATACTATTTAGTTATATTAGCCTATAGGGTTAAAATCTATCCATTGATAATATAAAATATTTTATACTATTAATAAATAAGAAGAAGATAGTTCATTAAAAAAGTAATAATAATTAAAAAGTTTTAATAATTTTTTATTGATATGACAATATATTAATGAGTGATAATATCAAGTTAATTTATATTAATAGTAAATTAAATTTAAATCTTAGCATATAATTTTCAAATAAAAAAATGAATATAAATAAAATGACATCATGAAGTGAAATAATTATTGATTTGTAAAATATTAATAAAATCTTAATTAATTTCATTTAATTTAAAAAAATTATAAAAAATGATATCAAGGTAATATTGATAAATTTTAAATAATTAAAATTTATTTAAATTAAATTATATCTTAAAATTATTTAAAATATTTTTAAAAATATAAAATATTATATATATAATGATATTAGTGTTTGAACTCTAAATAACAAGAGTACATAAAAAAATAAAAAAATAAGTAATGAAATAAATAAAAAGAAAAGGAACAATAGTGAGTTGTAAAATAATATAAAAGTAAAAATAAAATATGAAATTAAGTACTTTAATTAAAGTAGATATTTATAATTTATTTAAAATATTTTTATAATGAAGATAAAATATATAATATTATATTTATGCTATTTAATAATATCAATATTTTAGATAGAAAAATAAAATTGACATAAAAAAATAAACAATAATGTTGATTAAAAGAAATGAAACAGTACATATGGCCAAGAAAAAAACAGTGCATGAGTCATGAAACTTTGACAAAATATTAACCAATGCAATTTAATTTAAAATATAGCACATAAAAATTAATATTAAGAAAATATATACAAAATTTAAATAAATAGGTTTGATTTTAATTTTTAGATATTTTTATTAAATAATAGTTTATGTGGTTAAATATTCCATTTGATACTTTATGTATTAAAATTTTAATTTGTTTAAAATGTTTTTTTATAAAATTAAATATATCATGTTATATTTATATTATTTTATAATATTAGGATCTAGGTTGTAAAAAATGATAATTGACATGTAAAAGGAATATATATATATATAAACACGCAATGAAACAAATTTATAAAAAGAAAAGAAGCAAGGTGTGAGCTATAGAGTAAGAAAAAAGTTAAAAATAGAATATATAATTAGTTATACCATTTAAATTAATTCTCAAATAATTTTAAATATTTTTATAATTAAAATTAAATATATTATGTTACATCTGTATTATTTAATGATAGTGACGTATAAGTTATAAATGATATAACTGAATATGAAAATTTTAAGAGTTAAAAATGAAATATCTAATTAAGTATAATTTAATTAAATTATTAATCAAATTTTAAAAATATTTTTATATTCAAAATAAAATATAGTAGGTTATATTTTTATTCGATGATATTGATATTTGAATTGTAAATAACATAAATACGAAAATATATATACATATATAATAAAGTAGACAAAAGTATACATATTTTATTTTAAACATACTACTTAAAAATTGAAATGAAAACTTATTGAAAAATTTTAAATAAATAAACTTTATTTTATTTTTCATATGTTGTTTTAAATAATAAAATATATAATCAATTTTTTTTATTAATACTTTCAATTTTGAAATTTCAAATTATTTAAAATATATTTATAATAAAATTAAATATATTATATTATATATATAGTATTTTTTGATATTAATATCTAAATTGTAAATAACAGTAATGATCAGATAAAAGAACAAAAAATGATAAACATAGAACAAAGCAAATAAAAAGAAACAAAACAATGGATGAGATGTAAAATAATATAAGGATTAAAAATATTATATATCCAAGTAATTTAATTAAATAAAATCATTTAACTTATTTAAATTACTTTTATAACAAAAATAAAATATAGACTTCTTAGTTTATAGTATCTGAATTACAAATAACAAGATTTCACATGGAAAAAAAAAAGGAAAAGTATTTCGTAGAACAAATGAAAATAAGAAAATAATGAGTAGAGTTGTAAAGTAATATAAGAGTTAATAATAAAATATGAAGTCAAGTAATTAAATTAAATTAAAATTTTAAATTACTTAAAATATTTCATAATAAAATAAAATATATTATATCATATTTATACTAATAAGTAGCATTGGTATTTAAATTGCAAATAATGTGTGAATTAATATAAAAAAATGCAATAAATTAGATAAAAGTAATATGTATATAATTTAAGGGGTAATACGGTAAATACAAAAAATGGAAACTATATAATAATCTGAAAGTAATAAAAGTGTGAAGGAAGTTCGATTAACTTATTTAAAATATTTTATGATAAAATAAATTTTACAATATCATATATATATTATTTAGTAATACTAACATTTGAAGTGAAATTAAGAGGAATAAACATAAAAAAATGTAATAAACTAAATAAAATAATAAACACATGAAATTTGGTGTAAGAATTTCAAAACAATAAAAATAAAAAAATGAGAAAAGGTTGGTCCAATTTGAAGAAGAATGGGTAGTCCAATTCTTTGTCAACATGTACATTTGAGAATAAAATAAAGGTCCAAGAGCATAGAAGCAAAATTAGAAGTAACATTATAGTTCCCAAAAGAACAATTAGGCTGGAAAAAAAATTATTAAGCTCTAGAAGGCTGACAAATCAAAAGAAATAATATAAATTGGATAAGTAAAAAAGATTGTTTTAGTTTTATATGTGTGTATATATATATAATATAAAACATATTAAATGAGATAATATTTTTATATAAAAGATGGAAGAGCAAATCTTAGTTATTAGATCTTGTATTAATCGTTAAAATTAAAATATAATTTAAAATTAAGTAATTACCTAAAAATGTTATACAATTACTTAAAAAAATTATATAATTTTATATTTTAATCATAATCCTTCAACCATAAATTTAATAGTCATAATATATTCCTCTCACTTTTATATAAAAACATTCTTCACACTTTATATATATATATTCCTAAGTTTAGTTTTTGTCACTTTACGCCCATTTTGCTATTTCATTCATCTGTCCTCCCTTTTCTTTAAAAAAAAGTTTAATTTTAATTTCAGTTCTCTTATCATCTAAAATGGTTGTATTTGATTACCTTAAATTAAATGTTTTATTTTACTCCTCTTACTATATACACTTAAACTAAATTAGGTTTAAATGGATAACTTTTATTAAATTTAAGATAGAAATTATTTGATACAAATGCTCAATAAGCTCAAGTTGGCATTTGTTGAGTGAGAAATTTAGTAAAGTTAACTTTATTATGTCAAAAAATGTGAAATTATATAATTTGTGCAATGAGATGAATAGATCTTAATTTAGTTATTAACATTACGTAATTGTCCACTTTTTATTTTAGTGATTATCAATTTAAAACTTTGTTGAAGATTTATATGTCAATTTGAATTTTTATTTTTTTCAATTTAATTAAAGTTACTAATAGAGATTAAATATAATTCAATTTATATATTGAAGGACTAAAATAAAATATTGTTAAAGGAGACAAAGTACAATCAATTTATATATTAAAAAGATCAAAATTATAATTAAACAAAAAATTACTCACACTCAACTAAATTTAAATCGTTTTTTTAATTTTTTTATAAGATTCGGATATTGAAAATTGTATTATTTTTTTAATCAAAACTCGCCATTTTAATAGGAAAAAAAATTGCGTGTGTCTTTCTCCTAAAATTATCCCATCCTTTTTTCATATTCAATCAGCTCTTCTTTCTACTCTCCTTTGCGGTAACCGGAGTAAGCAAACTTTCACTCCACCACTAAAGGACAAAGTGAACCAAAGTGAATTGATTGGATGCACAACGGAACATAGCATAAACCGAACAGCCAATTAAAAAAAAAAATAGTTTTCGCAGAATAAATAGATTTCAATAATATCTGAGTCTTTTTTACAAGTTCAATTATTAACTACGTTGGACTTGAACTAATATAAAATACAATCGGCCAAACCAACCCAAAGAAAAACTATGTTATAAATATATTTAGAATGTAATGCATATATTATTTATAATTTATTATCAGTTAAAATAAAAAATTAGTTTATTCAACATGATCAACAATTATACATACATAAATATATTATTAATCAATTAAAACCTATTTTTATACAAAAAATTATTTTAATTCTTATGCTTTAATTATAGATTAAAATTATTAAAATATTTAGAGAGGTGTGGGCTGCTGGTCAAACCTTAGCCCTTATCCCGACGCCATTGTTACACAACTTCCCTCGAAGAGGGTTTTCCTCGTCGTCTCGGTTCGCCGCATTGCTATCCTGTGACTGTAAATCAAACCCACCTGTGATTTTGATTCTGTCATCCTCAAATATATTTTCCTTTTTCTTTCTCTATTTGGGGTTTTGCTTCTATAGCCTATTTTACTCTCCAGCAATCACGTTACGACCAATTTCAGCATTGGAGTTTTCCTTTCTATGGTGCTAAAAATTGCCAACTTCTAGGTATGGGCAATCAGATAGTTAAATTATAACTTTTAAATCCATTATCAAAGAGAAGAAATTCGGACAAAGAGCCTTATGGAATTTGCTATATCATTCCTCTTCCATCGTGAAAACCTTCATGTCTTCTTAAGCAAAAGAATATTTAGGAAAGTGCTGAATTTATTACCCAAATTCAGCGGGTTGGTGCACATTAAGTTCAGTATGCATAAGAAATTATGGTTAGTTCTTGTCAAAATATTAAGTCCAAGGGATGAGGTTTGAACTCTCAACCTGGGAATATATCCACCTTCTCAAATCACCATAATGTTGAAGACTCTGGGTTTGAACCTGGTCCTAACTTTAGTCTTAAAATCTTTAAGAGATTTGCAGACGAATTTAAGGTCCAATACTTTAATTCTACTGCACATCAAGGGCAACAAGAGCCATCTGTTGAGAATCTTGAGGGTGAATATAGATGAATTGTTCAAAATCCTATTAAAGAAATTGAGGTATTCTAGAAATGCCTAAGATATTTTCTAATATGTTTAACATACTTTGGAATTTTTAATTAATTGCATGCTACCATTCTGTTCTAGGTCCTTTGTGAGGCTGGGGGTTTTAGAAACGGGTTTCCAATAGCATCTGATCCCATAGAGGAATCCATTTATCCTGAATATTATAAATCTGGATGGAACTTAAATAATATATCAACAATTCCCGTTTTTCTTCTTTCTTTTGAAAGCTCTGAAGCCTTTCACAACTTTTCTCCTCAAATACATATTGGAATGTATTTTTCTTCACATAACTGGGTAAGATGCATATCCTATATTGCCTTTAACTATCATGTTTTACAGAAACCTTTGTATGAGTATTGCATTATAATTTGCTTGTTATATTTCAGTCAATTGAAAAGCAGATTTGAAGAACACCATTTACACTCATTGTGTTACATGCATTTTGGTGAACCTAAAGTGTGGTATGACATTATGAGAAGATTTGTGATTAACTTTGAAACAGATAAAAGGAAGCATCTTACAGATATGCTTGAAAGATTGTGTGGCTTGTGTGTTAATTTGGTGAGTCATGATAAAGTTCTAGTTCTGAAGAATTCTTTTTGTTTTCCTTCCTTGAAAAAATATTAAGTGCATGTATACAAGGTGTATTCTCATATCCCCTCTAATTTAAGCTATATAAATATGCATTATTTTGAATACTTGGGAGGAATAAGATTGTTCGGCTAGATGATTGAACTTGGTAGATTTATTTGTTTGTTTATGAATTTTATCTTTTGAGCCATCATGTCCCTGCTTTTGTCACCTTATCAGTCAACTTCCCTGAATTGACTAAATAAAAGAAGTAAAAGATACTATTAAAACCATCTAGTTTTAAGAGAATAAATAGCTTAATCTTAAAACCAGAATATTATTTGGAATATAAGGTTATATTGTTGCTTTGAGGCTCAAACGGACTCTGTTGTCTGTTTATATGCATAACATTTTTTAGGTTCTAATGTGCACATTTGGCACAAGTGATGCAATTGTCCCCTAAAATATTAAAACCAGAAGGTATACCAATATATTGTTGTCTTCAGTATCATCGAGAGTTTGTTCGTTTTTACCTAGGAGCATATTGTTCAAGATTTGATTATGATTTTAATTGTTCTGAAGTAATAAATTTGCTCCTCTTGAGTGGCTACTTCCTAGACAGAATGTTGTAGAGCTATATTATGAACAGAGAAGGAAGACATTCGATCATATTTGTACATTGGATTGTGTTTAGTTCAGATTTGGAGGATAATGAAAGGTATTAGGTGGGTTCTTATTTTCATGTCAATAATTGTTCGATCTACCATTAATAGCAGTATCCTTGTAAAAGCCAATCTCAACTGTTATTCAGAAGACATTGCTTTGATTTCAAAATGCAGGAAAGTAGCGCAACAAACAAATATAAATTGGAATGAATGAAACTTTTGACATGAGGTTGAAACATCCAACAACTAAATACATTCAAGTTTCCATGCATTCCTATCTTGTGCATCATTCTTTACTTACAAGTTAAATTTATCGTCGGTGGACACCGTAGCATACCACCTGTTAGCTTTGGAAATTGTGTACCCCAACGGCATTAATCTTCTCTCTGTTTTCTCTGGAATCGGTGGTGCAGAAGTAGCTCTCTTCCGACTTGCTATCTGCCTTAATAATATAGTCTCAGTTGAAATATTAGAGGTGGATAGGAATATAGTCAAATCGTGGTGGAAGCAAACAAACCAGAAAAGAAATTTGATTGATTTAGATGATGTATAGACTCTGATCGAAGATCGCTTGGAGCAGCTAATGAGTAGTTTTGGCGATCAGATCATTGTCTTGAATTTCCAGACCTTTACTTTGGTATGAAGTGGGTGAGCTATTCATGAATTTTAGTTATGTATGTAAGACACCTTACTTATCTTTCTTTTTTTTGCCACATCAAAAGTGTTACCGCATATCCAGACATGGATCTCTGATGGTAAATTTGAGAGCAAAGGTACCATGTAACTTAAATATTCTCCAAAGTTTGTGTTGCATTTCATAATTATAAAATAGTAAATTTTAGTACATTTATATTTTTTTATTGATTAAAAATATAAACATCCATGTGAATGCACAAGTTGAAATGCTAGTTTTACTCTAATTAGAACAATTTAGTTACCCATATTATTTGTCTCATGTATACACAACATAATATGAGTATAACTGCTCTCATTTCTTTAAAATACAAGAGTAATTTTAGGTGAATTGTCATATAGTTAAAATTGTTCTTTAAAATGTCAATTCTCAAATTTAGATATTACCAAGAATATTTATAACAATACACATTAGCACTTGTTTAAGTTGCCATAATGCAATTGCTTGAAGTATCATTTAAGGTACATGGTTGCAAACATCAATGTTAAACTTTAGTTGAGGGGAATGTCTTTGCAAGAAATTATTGCTCTCATTCTTTCCATTTGCAATTTAAGTTCAAGCTTTAAACCCTTAATCTGTGCCAAAGGCTTTGTGCTATAAATAAATGTTCCATGTAGACAATTTGGTGGTGACGGAATGTCATCCACATACATAGCCTCACCTATAAAATTTAGTTGTAAATAACACTTCACATACTAAACAAATCTTTAGATAACCAAATATTAATGGATTTAAATAGCAAAAAGGAAAGTAGAAGAAAGTACGCATGGCTTATTAGATACCCACGGATGGACTAGTCAAATGCTATCAAAGAGAGAGAGAGCATCAACATTTCAATCATAAATGTCAGATCTTAGGCTATAAGGTAATCTACCAGTAACATGAGGATGAAAAGAGGGGTATATTGCTATCAAAAAATGGAATATTTGGTAGCATGGCTTATTTTGACCTTCATAATATTATTACTCTTAAATATGGAATCTGAAGTTCATTTGAAGAATGAGCCAAAACTCTGAAATGTCAATAATAATACAAAGCAGAGGAGGATAAAAGTAAAATTTAGATTTTATGACACACAACAAACCTACAGCTTGTAATACAGCTCCAGCTTTTACGACTAGCTCGCCAACAAGATGGTACTCACTACCTAAATGTATGATTTGCTCCCCAGATGATAGTAAAGTTAGAAAATTATCATCATGAACTTGCTTAAAATAATCTTCTTTCATTTTACAAGCTATTATATGTGACAAACCAGAATGTTCATCTACATAACCGTTAGATATTTCAGCAGGACCATCAACAAATAAATTTTATGAATTATCAATTTAATTGCAAAAGCCTGCTTTTGACTTAATGTTTATAGGAAGACAATAGGGGCAGTATTCTTAGTCCCTGAAATGTGATGATTTTAATGAAAAGTTTTAAACTTGCTCTTCTTTCATCTTTGATTCTCTAAAAGGAAAAGGAAAACCAAAATATCTGATAATTAGAAGCTAAAAGGCAAAAGAAAATACTCCAATTTTAAGATGAAACTTATTTTAAGACCACAAAACTCATTAAGAATTTCACTTGGTGACCATAAAACTTAATAAATTATTATTTAATTTTGGTAGAATATGGAAACAAATTGTTAGTTTGATCATTCTGCAATCACTATTAAGAATAAATTGCACACAATTAAAATAAAAAATAAAAATCCTAGGCAGGGGAACATTTTTTTTTCTTCCAAAAGTTAAACCATGAATAAGAAAAATATCTGAAAGTCTTAATAGCCTTGCAACACTAAAAATTAATTAATTCAACAAACGAATCAATGTTCTCCATTCCTTTTAAAACCAATCACACTATAGGAGCTTTTCCTTAAACAAATGATTTTCTTTCAACCGCACAAAATGTTACCGTCATTCAAGAACAAGGTCTTATGGATCAAATGGGGATTTAAACATTAACCCACCCTAAAATAAAATAAGATAAAATACAATGAAACAATTTCATAAAAATTCTTAATAATTTGTACTTTTCCCTGAAAAATTATCTCCAATGCCACATAAACTATTTTCTTATGCTTTCCAAAATATGAGAAAAGCAAAATAACAAATGTCAACCTCCATTTGATTGCCTAGGAAGATGGGGAATTGACATTTTAAAGAATAATTTACACTAACCGTAAGACACAACCATGGTAACTACATGATATTGCACTATGGTTAAAATTGTATGTAAAGTTTTCCAAAGAAGGATCACTATCAGTTTTTGATGATGTTAACATTCGATTCAGACCAGATTTTGCATCCCAACCAATCATCCTGCCTTGTATTAATGTGTTTGTTGGATAATCGAAGCTTTGTCATGCATAACTACCATTTCCTCCATCCACTAAAACTAGATATCTAGAATCCAAGAATTCTACAATAGGGTCTTTTATTGCTCTCTGCAAAGGTGTAGACTAAATTTAGCTTTCAAGTCCATCAAGAAGTACAAGCTTTCCTTCAGCACCAATTCTCAAGTGCCTTTTTGTGTCATTTAATGGATTCTCTCTCTTTACAACCCAAACAATCACTCTTGGCATAATATTATTATACCATATTCCTAAATATCGCATCTGGGAGCGTTTTAGATTGAAGAACCCAAAAATAAAGCTTCCATCAGAAGAAACCAGTCCTTGGCCATCAGCAATGGACTCTGTTGGGGTTAGGGTATTAGCTGTATATAATATTTTATGGAAATACGACAATAATACATGACAAAGTAAAAGAATAGAAAATTTTCCATATGTCTTTCTGCTTGAAGTTGAACAAATGACTTGCTTGTTCTAACAATACAAATAATCTATTGTTATGCATTCTTATATGTCAAATTGAATGTTTCAACGCACGAATTTTCACCAATAACTAGGACAAATCCATATTGCTTACTTCAAGATAGGGCTACCCCATGGTCTTCAATTGGAATTGTCTTTGCTTTCATTAAAATATTGATATAAAGCTACTAGACCCGCAATATGTAATTTCCATCAAAGGAACGGAGTATACTTTGAAATACACAATAGCTCAAGCTCTAGCCAAATTGGTTTCAACAGGACTAAATTATGTTTCTCTAGTATACTTCGCAAAGGCAACAATAATATAAATAAGGCTATTCTATTTAGTAAAATGAACTACATCAAAGAAAAATAAAAGATTGATCAAACATATAAATACAAATCCTAATTGGTAGTCCTTAGAGATCAAGCAAACACAAGACTATTATCGAATCTAAAAGGAAACAACAGAAGAAACAGGAACAAATATTGAGAATAACTTTACTTTTTTTTGAGCCGTGCCAAAAATTTGTTAACATTAGAAATTTAGAACCAAAAATTAGAAGGAAAGAACATGGAAACTGAAATCGAACCTAAGAAATCGAAGGATTTGAAATAGATGGCAATGATAATGGATGATGAAGTAGGCAAACACGATCGCAGCACGACAAAAAGACGCCTCGCGACAATGGCGTCGTGGAAAATTCATGAGTGTCGCTAAGCAAAGAGATCATTGGAGACAAAGGTTGATAGAGGTTGCGCAACAATGGTGTTAAGGGTGAGGGTTTCAGGTGGGATTCGTTGTCAGTGTTGGGTACATGGACATATGTAGAGATAGAAATGAAGATGGGCTCAAAAGAAGGATGCAGATTCAAAGGAAATGATGTTATTTATCTTGGGGCATCAAATGAAATAAAAATTTGTTGTAGGATGAAGGAGCAAATTCAGACAGATATTAGCGCTGAACCTGAAACCAGTTTGAAAGAAGTCACACTTCATAACCTGATTGGCCCACATCCAGGGTGGGTTGCCCATGAACAGTTTTAAGGCATTGTAGTCTCAGCCTTAAAATAATAAAGAGAAGCTCGAGGAAAGGAACAAAAGAGTGATTAATATGCAAACAAATAAAATATTTTTAAAGTTGTTTTGTATGATGGGAAGAATTAATTTTGAGTGTAATTGATTATAAATAATTAGTTTAAAAATTAATTATAAATTAATATTTTATATTTGTTAATATTTAAATATTAACTTTGAGAAAGTTATTATTTTTAATTTAAATCCAATTTCAAATATAAAAATAATTTTGACAAGTTGATTTTTGTAACAAGTTCAGGAAATGATTGTAAAAAACCCTTCTACCGTTAAAAACATTTGGAAGGAGTAATAGCGGGCGAATGTATTATGCACAACATACTTAATTTAAATATTTTAGCTTCTCCTTTTAAGATATCAGAATTTTTTACACATGAAACATATTATAAAAGGATAATATGTAATTAAGCCTGTAACATCACTCCTCTGGATACAGTCAATTCTTATTTTTATCAATTTTGATTGCAAGTTGGATAAAATAATAATATTATGATTCTTGCTTTAAAATTTATTGATAAATTAACATAATTTAATAAAATAATTAATTAAATAGATAAGGTTACCAAAAAAATCGAAATAACTTAGGAATAAAGTGGTTAATATAAATAAACTAAGCTATTAAACATTAAAGTGTAATGGGAAGATAGTTCTCCAAGGAGTAGCTATAAGAATAATAATTTTTTATTCTTTTATTAAATACATCTTGTAAAGGTAAGCCAAATTTTATAAAACACATTTTACATTTTTTATATAATGTAAGCCAAGCACACTTTAACGATTATTCTTATAGAGCTAGTTATTATTCTTATCTTATCTATTTTGTTAATGTAAGCTTAATATGAAATTGAATACTTATTATATGAGTGAATATCATAAGTTAATAATTATATTACTTACCAGCTCTAAAAAATCCATGGTTTGAATTCTTTTCAAGGCTTTAATATTAATTGAAATATTTTTGGATTTTCTGTTATAATTTAGAGGAAACAATATTTAATGATTTTAATATAATTTTTATTTTTGTTATATTAATGACAAAAAAATTTGAATATAAAACTCTCAAAATACTGCCAAAGTTCTTGACCACTAATTAAGTTAGCCACTACTCCTTAAAATTGTCTAAATTCATACCGCAGACGCATGAAAAAAATTATTATATAAAATTAATTAGAAATTGATATGCAATTTTTTATTTATTGATTTTTAATTAACTTTACACGTTTAATATTTAGTTCTAATGGACAGGCAACCAACTCCAAGTCTCCAACTCACTTTCAAACAAATTCAAGTGAATTAATCGCCCATTATATCTTTTAGAACAGTATCAAAACGTCCATCAATAACTTTAATTGAATTTAAAAATAACAATCCTTATTTACACATAAATCTCTAACAAAGTTCCAAATTGATAATTACTTCAAGGAAAATTGGACTATTATGCCGTGTTAATGATTAAATTAAAGTATTTTCTTACATACAATAGATTATGTGATTGCACATTTTTTAACGTAATATAATTAATTTTATTAAAATTTTCCTTCTAGTGAATGTTAGTTAGTTCTTATTGAAGACCGATTTGTCAAATAATTTTTATTTTAAATTTAATAAAATTTATCAATTTAAATTTAAATTAATTTAATCTTTATATGAAGAAATCAAAATAAATATTACTTTAATATAATTAAATACAATCATTTTAAATGTTGAGAGAATTGAAATTAAAATTTACATTGATTTTTTTTACTTCCAAGTAGGGGTGCAAATGGGCTGAGTCGAGTTGGGCCTGTATTGCAAAATATTAGCCTGAGTTTAGCCTATTAGTCTATATAAGACTTTATTTTAAGCCTGAGTCTGACCTGTTTTAAAAGTCTGGCCTTGCCTGTTAGCTTATTTAAAAACCTATTTTAAATATAAATTTTTAAATAGGATAACAACTTAAAACTTAAAAGGCCTATTATAAAAATTCCTCAAATAAACTAATAGCTTATATAAACTTATATCAATATATATTAAAATGCTCTTAATAATACTAAAATTAATACAAAATTTTATATAAGAACTAATTAATAAAGAAATAAATTCATATACTCATAACATAAAATTACTAATTTAAATATTTAATATTTAATTAAAAATAAAATAATAATAATTTTTCATAACATCAAATGTTAACAATAAAGGCAAATTAGTTCACCATAAATTATAAAATAAACATTCAAAATATTTAATTTATATAATAGACTTGAAAAAAAAAGTTTATATGTTATTGTCTTTATAATAAATAAATTTAAATAAAAATATTAAATAGGCCGATCCAATAGACTTGTAAGTTATGCTTAAAATAAAAAAGCCTAACCTGTTTAATTAAAAAGGCTTTTATACTGGTCTTAACCTAACTCATTTAGTTAAATAGGCTAAGCTGAGCTAGACCTTAATTAGGCCGGGCTATAAGCCCTCGATAGGCTGCCCGACTCATTTGTACCCTTACTTCCAGGGATTTTTTTTTCTTCTTATAAAGACAAAATTGTCCCTCGATGCTCCAAAGGAACATAAATAAGGATGGTAATGGGGTAAGATAATGATAAATTAATAGTGCACTGCCTCACCCTACAATTATGGTAATATACCCCATCCTTGCATCATCACCAATTATGGAGTAAGTTGGTGTTCTATTCTTGTGATTCATGAAACATTAATAATCCATAAATAAATCTAAAAAAATTTGAAAAATTGAAAAAAAAGTTTAAAATTTATAAATTTTAAATGCACACATAATTAACATTTATTATTCAATATAATGTAATAATATTAGTTTAAAATTACACATAATTTATTTAACTAATCTTAAATTTAAAAGAAAATACTTAAAATAAATATTAATTAAAAATAATTAATAAAAATATTTTTAATTATTAAATTAATAAAATAAATTTATAATAATATATATTTTTGAATATAATATAAAAATAAAAATAATTTATTATTTCAGAGCAAATTGGAGTATTGTGAGATAATATTTCCTTACCCTGCATAATTGCTTTGGGTTAAAAACTTGTCCTATGTCTTGCGTCATAAGGCAAATTTTTATACCAAATTTGCAACTTGCAAGGCAAAATTTGAAATCCATTTTTTTTTTTGTTATCCCTAAACATAAATGCTAAAGAGGAATGATTTTTTCAGACACACCATTTGCTTGCATTCACTAATGGGAATTAATTGTTTTGTCTTTTTTCTTTCTTTTTAATTTTAGATCAATAATTAAGATTGAATATAAATTTCAATCATAAAATAAAAAATATTAAAAATATTAAATTAATATATAGTTAATGATAAAAAATATATTTAAATAAATGAATATGAAATTGAGTTAAGATAAATATTAAACATAACAAATATGCATATTTTTGCTTGCAAAACACTTTTCAAGACAAGTTATTCATTTTTTTTGGTTTAAGTTATAAATTTGAAGAATTATATATTGTATATTATGTAAAAAAATAAATGCAAAGTTTAATTATAATATATTTTTCCTAATAATAATTATGATTTAATTTATCACTCTACTAGCAATTGAGTTAAATGAATAAAAAAATTTAAAATATTTGTCATATTGAAAACACATTTATACTATTATAAAATGAGGATTGGATAGGTTGAACTCCATTTTTAAGATTTTCAAAATATTCATGCTTACACATTTAAAATTTCTTATCATTAAGCAGTTAATTAATTTAAAATAATTAGAAATTTCCCACAACCCCATTGCTTATCAAAAAATCTCTCTCACCCTCCCATGTTTTCCTTCATTCTTTATGTTTCATCATTGTCAATTGGTCTTTCTCCCTTGCATATTTTCCTTCTTTTTGTGAATTTGATGTACAAATTGATTTCCAACTCTCATATCTCCCTAACTTTGTTCTAAACTAGAGTGAAGTGTTTGGATTCAAAGATTTTTAAGGTATGATTTTCTATTTTGTATCCATAGATTGACATTTTCATAAAGCTATTCCATAAATTTTTTTTTCTTATATAAGAGAGTTCTTCCATACTTATAGTAAGTTTCAAAGAAGTCATAATCTTAAAAGATGATGCATTTTGAATTTTGTTTTATTTTACTCATCCATTTTTATTTCCTTAATCTAAATTTAACATTTGAGATACAACTTTCTCTTGAAATACATTTGTTTCATTTTTAGATACCTTAATTTCAATTTTCTACTTTCTTATTTCTAAATAATTTTGTTGCTTCTCACACAAGAACACTCATGTTAATTTATCGAAGTATGGCTTCATTCCTTTACCAATCTAATGGAAGTTAAGGAATGAGTTGCTTATGAAAATAAGTTGGTTCATTTTCAAAGTTAAAGAAATGCAATCCAAGATAGTTTGGATACTAGGATGGATTGTTATGATTCAAAGGAACTTACAATAGAAAGTATATGAATGAATATACATTGTTTACAAAATATTGAATTTTACTTTTTAGTTAGTGTTTGACCTGATAGGCACAGGTTTTATTTGTCAAATGATATTATATGCCCACAAATTATATATTCATTGTATGTATATCTAATTACTTTGATTTGATTTTGACATCTATGTAAGTGATTTACATTGTAAGAAGATGGTTTGATTAGCATATCAAGTATCAATTATTGTATAATCATTAATAACATCTTGTATAAATAAAATGATTGCATATGGAAGGATGTGCTAAGCATTATGATAGTAATTTGTTTACATTTAAATATCAATTATTAAAAACCAATATATATCCCTTACTTTACATTAAACATTCAAATTTTAATTTAAACATTAAATCATGTTTGTTTGTTTAGATTAAGGAGATAAATGATAAATATAAATAAATTGAAAATGCACAACATTTATTCAATTAAATTGTATGGATACTAGTAAGTCATATGTAGTTATTGAATAAAGCACAACGCATAAAATTTGTGCATAAAACATTGCATTTTTTTGTGGAAAAATGCCTTTAAAAATTTTAGCTATTGTATAAAGTTATTAAAATAAAATCAATTAATACTTTAATCCCCATTAAAACATAGCAACCTAATGTAGAAATGAAATTTGAAAGTTTTCAGTTTTTAGTCAAACTATTATATCATAAGCTTTGCGTAACACACTTAAATTTTAGAGTCATGGATTCCTAGATTGTAAATTTGAAATTATATATTTTTTAAAAAAATCCAAAAAAGCTTGGATAGTTAGATATAAATTACAAACTTTATCCTAAAATTATTAACCTAAACACTAAAGACCAAATTTTAAAAATCTAGAATATAAAAGTTTTAATATTTATAATCATTGAAGTACTAAATATTAAAAATATATGGATCTTTGTACTCGATTAAACTTTAATGAATATTAACTCACATAAATGTATTTTGTGCCAAACATTAAAAAATGTATGAATTTTTTAAAACATTAACCCACACAACTATATTTTTGAAAATCTTAAAAATTTTCAAATTATCATGTCATTAAAAGAAAACAAAGAAATTAGTTTACTAAATGGAAACTAATGCACATGTTTCATAACTATCTATGACCACTTCTAACTTCTTTCAACCAACAATCATACATGATAGTGTCAATTTATGTAGTTCTTTCTTAGCTATTCCTTTTCACAGTACAATTTTCTGTAATCTTTCTCTTTCATACTTATTTATTCATATCTCTAAACTAACAACAACATCTTATTATCTTTATCTTTAGTATTTTTGCATATTATCTTCTCTACTTGGTATTTTTTTTAACTACATTCTTTTACATTTCTAAACTTTTTTTTTCTTTGGATATCAAGCCAGTATGTTTATATCAAGATTTTCTGCCCTTTTGCATATGATGTTAATTTATTGTTACTATATTTCAACCTTAATGGATCCAAACTATAGTTTAATCATCAATCTATGTTTTATAACAAAAATTTAATTATATCACCCTACCCAAATAACTTTTTCAGATACAATAATGATAATACTGTAGCAGGGAAAGAGAAATTTGCAAAACGTATGAATATATGCATAGAACCAATTTTGCATTATTATGAACAATTTGTCAGCCTTACAGTTAAGTTTATAATATGAATTCATTGCATTCAATTCAATAAACAGAGTAATGTGCCTATAGTTGTTTTCATTAAATGATTAACCTTTTTCTAACAATGTACAATTTCACTACATAAAAAAAGCATCTGATTAGGCACAGCAGTACCTGTGAAGATGCTGGTATAATTAATAAAGATTAGAGTGCTAGCAAAGATGCTAGTATAATTAATAAAAATTAGTTTAGGGGAAAAATAAAAAAAATACATAATAGCTAGAGTAACAAAAAATATATAACCATTGCATTTCACATTGACAAAAATAAAATAGTATCCTTTTGCAACTTCCAATAGCTGTTATTTATCTTCAAAATTGCATTTAGTTTGTATTTAGTTTAAATTTTTATTATGAAATATATGTTAATCAAAAGTTTCTTTTAATTTATCACATATTACATAATATATAATTCATTAAATTTATAATTATACAAATAAATAATTTGTATCTTTAAAAAGGGGTTGCATTTTAATACATGCATCTTTATTTTAATAATCTATGAGAAAGAATAGGTGTGTTTTTCATATTTAATATTTTTATTTATTCAATTAGATATAATCCAAATATAAATTAATATTTTTACATTTGTTTATTTAAAAGAGTATTTTTTATTATTATATATTAATTTAATATTCTTAACAAATTTTATTTTATGACAGAATTTAATTTAAAATAAAAAGTGAATAAAAATCATCATTTCTCGTTTGTAAATGAAAATTATAAATAAGTGTACTTTTTGTTGGATACTCATTTATGTTGCTTTTGACTAAATTGGGGGGGGGGGGGGACTTTTGTCCCCATGACCATATTTTCGTTGAAACAACAAAATATTTCCTTAGAAAAATCATTATCCTTAGTTTCCTTTTTCTTTTCCGAAAGAAAAAATCAAATGGCAAAATGGACGCAAAGTGATAAGAATTGCACATAGAAATGGCAGAGAAGAGGTGCTAGAATATTATTGATATAATAATATATTAATATTTCATCCAATTTAGTCATATATTAAGTTTATTTTATTTTAAAATTAAATTTTATACATTATATAATAATATATTGAAAATAAAATTTAATAATCGTATAGATAAAATAATTACAGTAGTTTATCTTCATTGCTTCTTCTGCTATGCAATTCAGTTGATGACGACCAAACGGATGGGTCCCGGAGAGCAATGTTGAAATAGTGGTGGAAAATGATAGGGGAAGGAAGAGGGCTTGATTTGATTTGAAAGAAGAAAATGACACGAAGAAGGTGATCGTTAAACGGATTTTATAATATAGGATAATAAATTTTAAAATTATTTAATCATAATTATTTATTTTTATTATATATGATCAAATATTTTAATTCAATAATTTTTAAAACTATTATATTATTTTAAAATTTGAAATCTGAACATAAAAAAATCTGCTTGAAAATAAGAAAATAAAAAATAAATAAAGTTATAAAAGTTGAACCCGCTTCTTGACTAGTTTTGAGATTCTACTCTCTTGGATCTTCCTAACTAGCTTCTTCTGAAGAATTTTTTTTTATATGCTAATTATAATATGTCTTGTACTCTTTTGTTTCGTTACAATTATTAAAACAATATTTGTTAAAATAATAAAATAAATTCATTCAAAATTTATGAAACTTGGTTGATTAATTGTCTAAATTTTGCTTTAGTATAATTTTGAAAAAAGTTATGTGATTTATAAGTTTTTTTATAAAATTCACAAATCATTTTTATAAGGATTCCTTCATTTTTATAAAATTTTGTAAGTGTTTAAAATAAAATGCAACTTTTCATAAAATTACATGATCAGTCATATCATAACATGAAAATGTTTAATAACTCAATAAAAATTGTAATTTCTTATAAAAATTATAAAATTTTATAAAGTCTAGAAATGTACCAGCGGAGCAAATCCCAACCAAGGAATAGATTTATAGGTAATTTATGTATATATGAATATTTATCTCCTCTATTTTTTTTTTCTTTGTCATTCAATTCAGTTGATCACGATAGAGCACCATGTGAAATTATGGTGGAAAGCATAATATGAAATCATGGTGGAAAGAACTGTACGGTTTGCTTTCAAAGGTGCAAAATAGTTGGAAAAAACGAGCAAAAAATAAATAAGGTTGACAAAGTGGGACACACTTTTTGACCATTTTTGCAATTTCTCCTTTGCGAGCTTTCCTTTAAGCTCCTCTTGTTTTGATCTTCCCTGAATTCACTCCTCTTGACGCCGGAAAACAAAACCACCAATAATGCTAAAAAATGACTAGTAATGTTTAAAAATAATGTGGTGGACAATATTTGGCATTTAAGATCTGAGAGATTAAAATGCAGATGCAAAAATGGAAGAGCCTAATACTCAGTACAAAACAAGATGGATTCTAAATAACAGTGAAGATTGTAAACAGACTGACCATTGAAGGGCAATCAGCATAAGAATAATGAGCATGTCTTAGTTATAAATTCTTTAATAAACATGCTATATAATTATAATAAATGATGCGTTAAAAGAATAATATATCTTATGCAAGCTTGATCAAGCATAAAATTGATCAATATATATGATATTATTGTTATCATGTTCTTGTGTTTCCTTATTATATTTGCTTTATATGAAATATGCATATCAATATCTTGATCTATTAAATTAAATTTTACAAAATTTATTAACTTTATATAAGAAAAGTCTAGTAGAAGATTTTGTCCTCAACTTAAGGAGCAAGAAAGGCAAGAAAAAAGATAAAATCCAAGTAAAGATTGAAATTTTAAAAGTTTAGAAATATCAAGAAAAGTCTAAAATTTTTGCTGGTATAATTCTTTTTAGATTTAAATATTCTAATAAAAATAGAATTTTTTATGATATAGATATAGGGCTCAAATATGTTTTTGAAATCTTAGTTTCATCAAAATGCTTTAAAAAGATAATCCTCAACTATATTTTTATAAAATAGCATATGAAACACTTCAAAAACTAATAAGATGCAAGTTTTTAGTCTTTTTAATTTTGATCATTGTTTTTTTTATCATATCTCACAAAATACTTACAATTTAATTGTAAAATTATTTTCTTGTGATAATCACTTAAATAACTTTTTATAGACAGGTCATTTGCTTAAAATGATTAAAATATAAAAGAGTTATAAATTTTTTAATTTGAGTATAGAAATCAATTTTTTACATTTCAATCTTTTCTAACATTCACTCATTATTTTAATCATATCTCATAAAATCTATGTCATTTAATCGTCAAACTTTTTTCATGTGAAAATAGATTCAATTTTTTAATTAAAATGAGTGAGATATGAAAGAATTATAAATTTTTCAATTTAAGTGTAAAAATCAATTTTTTGCCTTTTATCTTTTTGACCTTTTGACCATATTTGAAAAACTACATAAAATAAGAGTATGAAACCAGTTTCATTTGAGAATAGACTCAAATACATTTCCAAAGATAGGTTGTTTGCTTAAAACAAATTTAAATTGAAGAATTATGATGTTTTAAAATTAACAATAGACTGTATTAGTCTAATTGTCAGTTGTTACATATAACAGTGAACTATTATTCTTGGGATCATTGCATATTGGCAAAAAAAGGCCAACAATCAATTACTAGAAGGCTAACAGTTGATGCTATGTTTTGGATGGCCTTTAGTGCGGAAATTTTATGAAGTAACAATAAAAAAAGGTTAGTTTTTCATTTTTTAAGTGTTCCAAATGGCTGTAAACCACTTTAGGTTTCTTATATAAGCTAAGAAATACTAAATATAACAAATGTAGAGTATAAACTCCATTGTTTAATATCAACTACTCCTTCTTTCATCAAAATCATAATTTGAGCTCTTAATTTTGAAATCCTTCCACTCTAAATACTTGATTTGCTTCATCCACTTTATGAGAGAGTTTATTTGAATTATTTTTTTTCTTGTATCAATTTTCATTATACTTTAGGTGATGAATTCCAAGGAAACCATGAGTGAGATATTTCTTAGAGATTAAGAGTTTTGAGCAAAGAATATCAAAGGGATTTAATTCCATTAAGAGAAAAAGGTTGCATGACTCTTTCAGGTGCTTGGTTGAAACTTGAAAGGATAGTAAATTGAAATATAAATTTGGAAAACTTAAAGAGTAGATGTACACTTTAGAAAAGATATTAAAAAAAGAAGTATTATAAATCATTGTATTTGATCTGTTTTCCCTTACTCTCTTTATTCTTTTATGACATGTTTTATTTTTGTTAATGAAAGTAGTTGGACATATTATGCTATAGTATATATCTTATTACTTGGGTGATTGAATGCTTAAAAGAGATATATTTCTATCCATAAGCTTCTTAATGATTTATGTATGCATAATTGAATAAGTTGATTTATACAAATTTATTAAATTGATATCTCTTAAGTGAAAACATCCTTGTAAATTTTTCTTTAGTTTACTTAAATTGAAATTATCTTCATGTCTTCCCAAAATCAAAATATTTTCAAAGAGAGTTTTAAAATTATTGAAAGTTTTCAAAACACTCAATTTATCTCCCTATTAAATGTAGGTTACCTTGGCCTATAGATGACACCATTACACAGATTTAGATCCTCTTCTTTTTCTTCTATCATTTTCAAAAAGATAAAGAAATATTTTTATTCTAAAACCTATTTTTTTGGGTAATTTTAAACAAAAAATTCCATATTTATCTCTTTTCAAAATTCACCTAGTAAAAATGCACCAAATACATTTTTCATTACATACACTGTTGAAAGAGGTACCTCAATGACATGGATTTCCAAACTTTAAACTATGGAGCAAGCACGTGCCATTTATTAGTTGTTGACAAAAATTGAAAAATGACTAAATTGCAAATATTGCAAATAAATGTGAAGATAGTGGATATAGAGGATCCTATAATTCAATCTATAAGCAATCGTAGTGGAGTTGAAATTAGTCAAGTAAAGATATATAGTTTGGAGCAGCTTCTTAAAGTATGATTACTTCTTAGTGTTCAACATTTCATTTTCATTGCTTTGGCAATAAGTTGAGCTTTTTTTTACATATTTGAAAGTACTGGCAATTTCATCTCTTCTAAGCAACCACTTCATCAAGCATTTTGAAAATAATCAAAGCTAATCAATTGTCTAAATTATCTCCACCAGTTATTCAAACAACAATGCTATAACTAAAGTATTTCCAATTATACAAGCAAAGCAACTGTACAATCTTGTAACTTATTCATTGCTTTCATGCATGCATTAGCAGTGTAGCAATGGCATTATCAGCACACAAAACACTACCATGCGTTTTGTATGTTCACATTTTTTTATAAGTTCAATTGGATAGCTTGAATGTAAAAAGATAAAGGACATACAATAATTTTTCATAAAGCATTAATGTAGATACAACCACATTAATCATCAATATAAAAAAGATAAATCCACAAAGCTAAAACATAAAATTGCAAGGCCTTTTTCATAATAGTAACAAACATGCCATTATATCTTGTGCACAATAATTCAATAATTTAAATATTAAATCTAAAAATACAGGAAGCAAAAATGGAAGAATGTAAATCTTAATACAAACCAGCATGCATTCCATGTAAATAAATACTTAGCTATTGTAGTGAAATTAACATAAAAAATAAGGATTTAATTGAAAATTTACTCAAAGCTAACCATTTTGATTGCATTGCTTAACTGAATTCTTTGATTATTCTAATCATTAAAATTTATCTAAAAAAGGGGCTATGTTTGAGGGATATATTTTAGTCGCAAACATTTAAAAATGCTAAATTTCTTGAGAGAACTACATATAGTAATTCCTTTACATACATTTTTCAGCTGAAGGAAGTCCTCTAATAACACCGATTTCAAATTAGGAAGACTGACTGCTTCAACATTAGTTTCATCCATGTCCACTTTGTTTGCTTCTATCTTTATTGGCAACCACAGCATATTATCAAAATCAAATACCTACAATCTGTGATCATTAAAATTGGCATTCTTCCCCATTGAAAATATCTCTTCCATTGACTCAAAATTTCATACGTTGATTTTCTCCAGGTTATGGAGTTATGTTGACATCCCTAGTTTTAATAGTTTCTTCATGTGTGAAAATTTGATGGGAAAAAGCTCACCCATTCTTATTAACTATTTGAACTTATATACAAATTATAATAATATGATTTCCATCAATTAGATATACACCTTTAAAATAAATAGGAAAGAAGATATGCATCATATCCCTAAAATATAGGAAAGAAATCATCCTAAATATGTGCATAATCCTAATACCACCCTCAAGTTGGAGCGTGAAGATGATGAACGACCAACTTGGAAAAAAGAGTGTTAAATTGTCATTTATCAAATGCCTTTTTAAAAATGTCAGCAAATTATGCAGAAGTATGGATATACATGGGTTTAATATTACCCTTGGTGATTTTATCTCTCACAAAATGACAATTAACCTCAATGTGTTTTGTACGTTCATAGAACATTGAGTTATTGGCAATGTGAAGGGCAGATTAACTATCATAATAGAGTTGTATTGGACATAAACAATTAATGCCAAAAGAAGATAGTAATCCTTTCATCCACTTTAACTCATAAATAGTAGTGGCTATGGAACGATACTTAGCTTCAGCATAAAAGCAAGAAACTGTGGACTACTTCTTAGTCTTCTAAGAAATAGGAAAATTTCCTAACATTACAAAATAAATTGTTAAAAACTGTCGAGTGAGAGGACAATTAGCCCAGTTAGCATCACAAAATCCATACAAGTGCAAGTCATAATCAACACGTAATAAAATTCCCTAGCTTGGATTACCTTTCAAGTATCGAACAACACGTAATGCTGCATCCCAATACTCTAGTTTTGGATTCTACATGAATTATGCTAAAATATGAACACAATAAGATAACTCAGGACATGTAATGGTTAAATAAATGAGACTCCTAATAAGATGTCTATATCCAGTTGGGTCTTGTAAATCAGCTCCTTTAACAAGCACTAATTAATAGTTTTGTTCAATGTGAACTGTCGCTAGCTTTGCTGCAAGTAACTTGTAATCAGATATGAGATCCGAGGCATATTTCTGTTGAGATAAAAAAAATGCTAGTGGCATTTCATGCTACCTTGATGCCTAGAAAATATTTCAATTTCCCAAGATCTTTCGTGTGAAAATAGCAACCAAGTTAATCCTTGAATTTTTGTATGGCAGTGCCATTATTTTCGAAAATAACAATGTCATTAACATAAATTAAGACACTTGGTTCCATGCTATGAACACATTGTGTGAAAAGAGAGTAGTCTAAATACGATTGTTGGAAACCATAAGGTTTCAAAGCTTCAGACAATTTAGCAAACTAGCACCTAGAAGTTTGTTTCAAGCCATATAAAGATTTACGAAGCCGACACACCTTACTAAGAGACTGAGCCACATAGTCAGGGAACAATTTTATATACACCTTTTCCTCCAAGTCGCCATGCAAGAAAGCATTTTAAACATCCATTTGATGCAGTTCAAAATTCTTGGCAGTTGCAACAGCAACAAAAGTTCGGACTATCACTAATTTTACTGTGGGAGCAAAAGTCTCATTATAGTCAATGCCTTTGACTTGTTTGTTATCATGAATTGCTAGCCTTGCTTTGTGTCATTTAATGATTCTATCTGAAATATATTTAATTTTATATATCCATTTGCATCCTATCGCTTTCTTGCTTGGTGGTAGATTTTCTATCATCCATGTGCCATTGTCCTCTAGAGCTTGAATTTCTTCTTTCATAACATCTCTCCATTTTGCATCCTTTACAACCTTAGTAAATGAGGTTGGGTTATATCCTATAGTAATAGCTTCCAGAAACTCTTGATATTTCATAAAAAATTTATCATAGTTAACAAAGTGTGCAATTGGATAATGTGTACATGAGGATTTTGAATGGAGAGATGAACCCGTTAAGGGGCTTATACAGATAATGTGAGTGATATAATCTTTTAAGCACGAAGAAAGCTTCCTACCCTAATGTTCGTGACCAAGAAGATTAGCCTATTGAGGGACAACATTCTCAGTCTACTCTTCTTGCTCTATATTCTCAATTTATTACTGCACATCATTCACTTTTCCAAAATTTTCCTTTTCCCTATTGTCATTTCCCAATGGTATATTTGGAGAGCTTAAGTCACTATCACTGATACTCACTTCATTTTGCACAACGTTCTCTTCTTCATTATTATCACTTAGATCAAGTGACAATACTAATCCACTTATTTATTTTTCACTCATCGCACCAATGTCATCAAAAGGAAAAACATTCTCCATAAATTTCACATCCTGAGAACATAAAATATTCTTCACTTTCAATATTGTACAATTCCCATCCCTTTTTCCTATAGGGGTATATTACAAAAATACACTTTTATCTTTGACTAGCAAACTTATCACCTCCTTTATCATCATTGTGAGCGTAGCACAAGTAACAAATGTTCAAATATGTGTATATGATAGCTTTACACCAAACAATATTTCATAAGGTGTTTTCCTATCAAGAAGAGTAGAAAGTGTTTTACTAATTAAATATCTTGTAGTAAGTATACATTCTTTCTAAAATTTCATAAGCAAATTGGCTTGAAACCTTAATGCCCTTGCCATATTTAAAATATGATGATGTTTCGGCTTGAAACCTTAATGCCCTTGCCACATTTAAAATATGATGATGTTTCCTCTTTATCCTTCCATTCTATTGAGGTGTATGACGAATTGAGGTTTGGTGTAAAAATATTATTTTCTTAGAAATAATTTTTTAGACTTTGGAATTCTGTACGATTATCACTTCTCATAATCTTGATTCGTTTATTAAATTGTATTTGGACCATGGAAAAATAATTTTTAATAATATGAGGAACTTTATCTTTTATTTTCAATAAGTACACCATACTACATGTGAACAATCATATACTATAGTTAGGAAATAAATGGCACCACAAGAAATAGAAGTTTTATATGCTTTCCATAAATCACAATGGATTAAATCAAAATAATTCTTTGCATTATTGTCACTCAATAAAAATGTCTCTTTTGTTTGTTTAGCCCTAAAACAAATATCACAAGAATCAAGTCCACTAACAACTTCTTTCTTATCAATATTAGGAAGCATACTAACTATTTTAGCGGCTGGATGTCCCATTCTTTTTTGCCACAACTTATAAGATCTAATGCCACTTGCTTTGTATGCACAAACTAGTATCACCTCATGAAAAAGATAAAGCCCTTTAGTCAATTCACCTGTTCCAATCAATGTCTTCGAAACACGATCCTATATTACACATAATTTATTAGTAAACTGAACAATGTAATTAACATCGTGTAATAGTTAAAAAATTGAAATTAAGTTGTAGTTTAATTTAGAAACAAATAAAACATGTTTAAGTATGAGTTTTTCCCCCAAGAATGATTGTTCCCTCTTTTGTTACATAAGTCTATGTGCCATTGAGCATTCTAATAGGGTTGAGTTCAATATCTCACAAATCTGTCAAGCACGTAAGAATGCCAATCACGTGATATGAAGCATCTATGTCGATGATCCATAAGAAAAGTGAGTCCTTACCAGTTTGTCTTACATTTGTCCCCGCAATAAACCCAAATTTTTTTCTTGCCCTTAACGAGCCTCGAATTGCATGAGCTTATTCTTTATAATTTTTGCCTCTCAATTGCACTTAAGTAATGAGATTTCTTGGATTATCACTCGAATATAGATCATAATGAAAGATTTATTTCTTTGACTGCAACCTATCTCCAGTTCCATTTCATTCTTAGTCTCTGCCATAGTAAAGATCAATAGTTCTCAGAGCCAAGCTCTAATCTCATGTGAAAATTCGATAGGAAAAAGCTCACTTATTCTCATTAACTTTTTAAACTTATATATAGATTATAATAATGTGATTTCCATTAATCAAATAGACATATCTAAAATAGATAAGAAAGAAGATATGCATCATATCCCTAAAACATAGGAAAAAAATGATCCTAAATATGTACATAATCCTAATATCATGCCATAATATCTCGTAATAAATAGATTTGTGAGATGAAAAAGTGGTAAAAATGATGATGCCACTTTACTTTTCTTACATAGCATGCTTTAGTTGCCTAGCTAATTAAGATATTATTCATTGCGATCTTGGAGAGAAGAGCAGAGGTTGCAATCTGCAAATGAACAAAATAAGTATTCAAGTTCATTGCAACTCCAAACATTACATCTTGAAATGTGTAATTTGTTCTTACTTTGATGAATTAACAAAACAACACATAGACTCCCCCATTGGTTGCAATGCTCTATTATTATCAATATCGTTAGTGGGGAGTAAAAGTTTAGAATGTTCCATACTAGATATCTCTATAGTTTTGTCATTATCAATATTGTGCTGAAAATCATCATCATTATCTACACTAATTTTATCTACTAGTCAAAGATAATAACTCCTCATCTAACTAGAATTATTTCTATTATGTATAATTTGGATGCATGCAATGAACTCACCCTCATCAATGAATATGGCATGAATGCTTTCCAGCATTGGGAGCCTTTGTAGATCTCGTGCTTTCATCATTGCAGTTCCTTTCAATTTAGGTCATCTAAAGTTAGTGAGATTCCTAAAACTTAAAGGTACTTGAGTGATTACAAGTGTGAGAAAGGTCCAACCTTCTCAATTGTTTCAATTTTGCCAATCAAAAGATCATACTTAAATTTCCACGAATAGTATGTATGAAATGTATGAAATGATAAAAACATGAAGATTAAATAATCAGAAAAAAAATTAGATAGACAATCTCATATGGTGATTATAATTTCCTAAAACTAAAGTATATTGTATTTTGTAGTAAATTTAATCATATTTTCATTTAATATATAAAATATTACATCTTTCAAGTTTATATCAAACTTATTGTGTGACGATTCTTAAAAGCTTAGATTGGCATGAAATAAATTAATGGAAACTAATTAATGCTATTGACTAGAATTTCTAATTTCATTAAAAGAAAAATAAAACTTTAAACACATGAAAAATATGTGCAAAGATGCTACCATATATTTATAGTCAATACTAATAATTGATGAAGCATTATTATAATGAATGATGTTTATAACATAATTAATATTTTTGGTTAAAATATATAATTTTAAACAAAAGCCTCTAAACAAGCATGAGAACATATGCAAAGAGTCCAATGTTAATTATTAAATAGATTGATGTTATAGATTTGAAGCAAGCTTAAAAAAAAAGAGGCCTAACTTATTTATTTAAATAAATTTATTTATTAGTTTAACTTAATTTATTTTAAGCCAAAAGTAATATAAATTATAAACCCCCTGGTGAATCATCTAATTTATTGTACACCCCTATGAATGAAATGTTAAGACAATTCAATTTCTACCCATATTTGTCGAGGGAAGTTGTTCGGGGACCATGCAACCTTTTCTCTTACCTTTTTTTTTTCCTATGTCTCTTCTATTTTAAATTCAAACAAACAAAAATCTTAGTCTTTTAGAAATTTCCTATCATTGGTTTTGTTTCCATTTATTTTCTATGGAAGACAAACAAAAGCAGAGGTGAGGCTTTGGCCCCCTTGAAATTTTGCAAAAGAATTTAAATATCAATAAAAAAATTTAAAAAAGATTTGTTAGTTTGACTCCTCTAATATAAAATAAATACTAGAGATCGTATAATAAATAAGAATATGTTTAAATTTGAAAAAATAACTTTAATATTTAATTAAATAATTTTAAATTTAAATTAATTTTTACTTGTTTAATTTTTTAAGATCAAATATTAAATTAAGCAAAAATTTGCCTCATCCAATCAATGGATCATTCAACAATTATTTTAATTTTAATGTGATTTTGTTGGATAAATATCCACCTCGGATATATAATATATATCACTTCATTTAAAGATTTGGCATGTGAAAATTTTAAAATTATAATTAATGATAATTTTGAAATTCTAAAAGAATTGTGTTTAATATAACAAATAAGTTAGTTTATAATTTATTAACCTCATCAATTTATAAGTTAACTTCTATACATATTTAACATATTAACTTATTAAAAATAATTTAACTTAATAAGTTACTAGTTTATAGATAATAGCCCCTAGCTTATTTTTTTAAAAAAATTTATCCTTATTCTTGTACTTAATTGATAACATTTGCCTTTTGGATTAATTAAAATTTATGTAATTATATCTTATATAAATCAAATAATTATATAAATAAATATATGATGTTATAAATATAATTAATTATATTTTCAGTAATTATATTCTTATTTTAAATAATAAATAAGTAAATAATAACTACATAAATAAATAAATAATATCATGGGATATAATTGATTAAATTTTTTATAATTATATTTTAATTTCAAATATCTTTATTATATCAATATAATTTGATTTTAAAATAAATATAAATTAATTTAGTTAATAAATTTATTTATTTTACTTGATATTTTTCATCTTCTTTAACATCTAATTTTACTAAATAATGATTAATGCAATTAATTAATTTACCAATTATTAGTTATAAGCTAATTTATTAATTACTTGTATTAAATATAGTTAGCATCTTAGTATTTTAATATTTTGTGGTAGAATTTCCTAACTATTAACTAAATTCAATACTTAAAGTAAGAAATCATTCAAATATTGTAAATTTGATACTAAATATATTTAATACTTAAATTAATTGTTAAATGCTATAGTATTATTAAACATATTTTAAGTATTCTTATGTTTTCTTCTTTTTCAAATAAAAATAAAAAATATTAAAAATATAAAAAAGAAGATAATGTGTAAATACTTTATTTGATGAAAATATCTATTAAATATATAAGCTTAATTAAATTTGTATAATAATCAAATTAAAGTTCAAGCAAGTAGTTAGTTTGATTCAACTCATCTATTATCTTAACTTTTTACTTTATTAAAAAAATATTTTAAGTAATTTTTCCTACATGTAAAACTTGTTTCACCTTACCTTGAACAAAAGCTTATGATAGGCTAGAGATGTAAACGTCGGATGTACTTCTTTAAAACTTTGGAAAATTTTTATGATTTTATTAATTTTTTTATAAAATTTATAATTTTTTATATAAGATTTGCAATTTTTTCTTGTAAAATCACATAACTGTTCGAGGTATAAAATACGATCCTTCTTATAAATCTTACAACATAAAGTGTCACACTTTTAATATAAAAATATTTAAAAATTCAATAAAAAACTTACAAATTCTATAAAAGAAGTTATAAATTTTTGTAGGAAAATTAAAAAACTTATGCAAAATATTATTTGGTACTCCTTTAAAAGGACTTTTGTATGAAGAATAAGATACAAAAGTAGACTGTGCTAAGAAATAATCCTATGCTTAGAGGAAAGAAAAAAGAATTTATACATTAGAAGTAATAAAAGATGGTTAAACTTCATTTAGCATGTTACACCACTAGAGAATTTGGATATATTATGTTTACTTCTAATGATATTTTTCTATGCTTGGTGACTAATTATTTGTTGTGAATATGTTTAGAGTAAAATTTTATTTAAAGAAAATAAAATTTAGTAACAAAAATAGATAGAATTAAGTTAATTAAAGGTTAGAGTATAACTAGATTTGAATATAGGTTTATAGAGGATATTTAGGGTAATAATTAACCAAATTATCCTTAAATCACCATAATATTACCAAAATTCCATTAAGGATATTAAAATCCCTTTACCCTATTATTTTTTCCCTATTCCTTAGCCAAGCATACTTGACCTTTTTCCTTCCTCCTCCTTATCAAGTTCTTGAAATCTGTCATTCCAATAATTCACCAAGATCTTGCACATTTGGGCTAGAAAATTAAGACATTGTCATCTACTTTGCTCCTAACAATGTAATCTACTATAACTTCAAGCTTTAGATGGTAAACTTCTGGAATTTAGTTGTGAAAGGGAAAATTAGGGATTTGAGTTGATTGATTTTGTTTTGTGTTGAATAAGGCAATCCAACCATTCTTCTTATTTCCTTCCATCACTCCGATTATCACATAAATAGATAACTACATAACTTTTCTAAATTCTTGCATAATAGTAGACTAAGTTGATAAGTAATGAAAACTATGAAATTGATTGATTGTAGCTTAGAAATTTAGTGATAACATGAAAAGATTGATAAATTGGATTCAAATATATGTATAAAGTTTGAATTGTGATGATATTTTGAATTAGTTGTGTAGGAAAAAAATAACAAGGTTGGCCATTGCTATAATAAATTTGAAAGAAAAATTGAAAGTCCCAAATTATATGCAGTCATGAATAAGCCATATTTGAATACCATATTCACATATTTTCAAGAAGTTTTCCCTCTAAAAGTAGATGTTTAGATATAGTATTCAATTATAGTCAAGCCAGAAGATTATGGTTGATACCATATTCGAATATAACATTAAATGGTACCCTTTATCTATAAGTATTTGGCTATTATAGTTAAATATAGGTGTTATAAGATCTCATATTCAATTATCATAGCCAAATATCTATACTAAAAACTTAGTAAGATAATTGTATTACTATTGTATGCTTTTTTAAGTGTAAAGTCATGTATTGGTACATTTAACTTGTGAATGAGAATATATGTAATGCTAATGATGAAACCTTAATAGGGATGTATAATTTGTGTGAAAGCATGAAATAGGGAAGAGAATATAAAAATAATGTTAAATGAATTGATGCAAAAAAAAATGTTGATAAAGGAATAAGGAAGGATTGATAAAAAGATAAGGTTAACTAGAAAGTATAAAGTGATTTAAGTGCTTTCTTTTCTATTGCTACTATTTGCTTGTGATATTATATGTCAATTATTTTTATTAATTGTGAATGTGGATATGGTTGAACATGAGAAAGTAATGTTAAGATGAAAAGTGAATACATATTTATTTTTTAAGTAGGTTATCTTCTTACTAAGTTATTAACTTACTCTTTTAGTTATTTTCTTTTTTTAAAATACTCTAGATAGAGTTCCTTTACCTCCTTTAACAACATAAGAGTGATAGATTCTTTGAAATCTCATTTGTGTAGCCATGATAAAAATTAGAATGCAACTAGAATTAGTGTTATGCCTTTTATATAGTTTTGGTTATACTAATAGAGTAACTTTATTTGTAAAATGTGTTTTGAAAATTTTTATAAAAAATGAATTATTTTACTTAAGTTTATATGATAATACCAATAATAAGATTAGTTTAGGTTAGTGGAAATCGGGAATATGTTCCATGCTAATTATGGCCTATAGTTTATGACATAAAAAGTCATATTTAGGCTTTTTTTGTTTAAGAACAAAAATATTTTTGATAGGAATATAATCACAAACTCTTAAGGTGGTAAAAAATGATTGATACATTCAATATTAAATATAATGAGTTTAATGGAAGATAACTTTTTCTTTATCATAGAGAAAGTTATTTTTCTCTACTATTATGACTTTAAGGATCATTTTTTTAATCACAAGTTTCAAAACATATGATTTTTTTTATTTATATACAAGAAAATGAGATTTTTCTACAAAAATTATTTTTTAAAAAATAAATGGAGCCTTAGTAAAAAGGCCATACGATATGATTCATTCATATCTAATCTTATTTATTTTCATAATGATCTTCCCAAGTAAATATGTATAGATACAACCAATAGGAATATTGAACGATATATCTTTTAACACTTGGTATGATAACTTACTTAATGATCTAAATGATAAGGACTATATATGGTTTATAGTGATTAACAATAATGCTTTATTCATATTTCAATATCGATAATGAAAAATGTAATCGCAATATGAGGTATAGCAAAGCAAATAGCACATATGATGTGTCATGAGATGAAACTTGTAATTTCCAAATACATAGCAAACTTAAAGTTATCATTTAATATAATTAATTAATGCATGATAAAGTATCACACGCTACAAGTCTTAACTACCCATGACATTTTATTGTAATGCAAGTTTGCTTCCACTTATTGATAATACAAAATTATCATTTTGTTATAAAAGAATTATAGTAAGGTAAACTAAATCAATATGAGATACCACTAAATGTATATATACAAACTGGCAGAAGGCAAAGCTTCTATATAATATCATATATCACTTAAGTTAATGACTTTTAACATCTTTATTCCTTTTCTAACAACACTATGTAAGTGTTTTATTTACTTAAAAAAACACTATGTAATCTTTGCGATAGAAGGTTGAGTAATTTATAATTAAAGTAATAAATATGATTTAAAGAAAACTTAATTCAAATATCATGATAAAAAAAGAGATATTTGACAATTGGTTATGAAAATATAACTCAAACATCATGACTAAAATAAGGAAATATAAGGCATTGTCTGAAAATCATATGAACAGTAGTTAGAGATACGTTCTTATCATACATGTGACAAAATTAATGTTGTAACTAACATTACAATTGGACATAGTTTAAGATCCAATTTCATTTTTGTTACTAATTGCTACACTAATATATTGATTTATCACCTTTCTTTATCATATTTTGAAATAGATTTTAACCACCATAAATGATTGGCACCTTGCAATAATTGTGTACGAGAAAACTAAAAGTATATTAAACATAAAAAATGATACTTTTCCAATAACACTGAAGATTAAGCGTTAACATATAGTATCTTTGCAAATGAGATGGTTGTTTGAGCCATGAACTTAACATACTTTAAATGTTAACAGATCTAGTTGGTAGGTCATGATAATCCTAAAAAAGAAATATTGCATACTTCTCACAATACAATTTTAAAAAGTTATGATTGTCTAATGTCAAAAGATATTTTGAGAAACTACTAAACTGGATAATCTCCACAGCCTTGTAGTATAAGAATAGCTACTCATGAGAGTAACTATCCTACCAATATATGATATCTTTTTATTTTGCTAAATTCTCAAGACCTTTTCATCCTTTATTAATGATGACCCCTAAGGCCTTTTCATCCTTCATTAATGATGACCCCTTGTTTAGTTTTTTTAATGTTGCTATAATTATTTGAGTTATCTTTTCTAGTTTTTGAATAGGCAGGTTACTTAGTTAATGTAAATAAGCTTGTTACTAACTTCATGCCATTTTACAAAATCTTTAAGAGGTTCATAGCAATATAAAAGATCAAAAAAGCAAAATCTTACTATATCTACGTGATTAGTAATTTCAACTTTTTCCTTCTATGAGCATTAATCATGTTGCTTATTCTTAGCTAAATCAATAAGTCTATAATTTGATATAAAAGCCTATAACCAACTTGTCACTTTAAATTAATAGAGGATGTAAAAATTAAATCATGGATTTACTTTATTCTTAGTAGCTTCATTCTAAATGTGCCTTAACCATGTGTTGTAGATTTTTATGAAATATTAATCCTTAAAAACTAAGGATATTTTAAATATAAATAAAGCTTGAATTTTTATACCTTACACAATTGAACATTTTCTAATAAGCATATAAAAGTTTAAACAATGAAGGTAAAACCTCATACACAAGAAATAACTATGACACAATCTATTACACTAGTCATTAATATATTAATCTAAATCGCTTATTCTACTAATCATTCTCATGAACATTTGATGTGAATAAGGCAAGAGAAGCTTGTTAAGTTTAGAGACTTAGAAAAGTAGTTCAAAGTATAACAAAAAGCTAATAACCATTGTTTAAATTGTAATAAACAAGGTCAAAAATAACTGTAAAACATAATAAATGAAACTAACTAATAATCAAGGATATAATTAAATAAACACATGAGTCATTACTTTATTTTGAGGAATCCATAATAGCAATTAGTATATAATGGTAGGCGATCATTATTTTTTTAATTCATGGTTATTTAATATTAAAATAGATATGCACTTGAGAAACAAACATAAAAAGTCCTAAGCTCTTTAGTCTTTAGCAAAGATTTCATTATTGTTATATAATATTTTTTTATATTTTTCACTAATTGTGTACTATAGAACACGTCTTCGAGATACATTGTATAATTAATTCCATAATATCCATCTATATGATCATTCTTTAAGAATTATATGATACTTAATAGTAATAAGTGAATTTCAAAAATTTTTAAATTTTTTTAGGCATTTTAAGCCTTAGTATATAAAATTCCACAAATCATTAATAGGATAACAATGTCAAAAGCAAACATGATAGAATAATATCTTACTATACTTTTAGAACACACTAAAAGTAGTTTTAATGATATGAAGCCTAACTTTGTGACCAAAATTTCAACTAATTATTTAAGCATTCATATAGAAGTACAAATGTAGAATATTAAATTTTATTACAGGTCAAATTTGTTAGTTTATGTGCTTAAGCTTCTGTGTTACTATTATTGGATTATAATAACAGCTTATAAGAAGACTTTTTTGCAAAAGATTACTTTTGACATGTATTTATAATTGCTTCTAATCAAAATAGCTTAGACATTTCCAAATGATTGAAATTTAGCAACAAACAATTAAATGATATATGAACATATTTGATAGCAATAACTAGGATTTATCTTAATTTAAATTAATATTACAAAATTACGAATACATGTTAGGTGTCTAAAGGATTATATATTAATTTTTTTATCAACATTTAATTGAGTATTATTTAATAGGAGGCAAAATTTTGTTTAGCCTTGTTTATGTCAAAGAAATAAGCTTTTTTATTCATGCAATCCATTTTGTCTCTTATTTCAACATTTTTTAGCAAGAAACAAGTGTAATGAGGGTTAGGTTTAAATTTAGCTAGAAAAAATATCATTCTTGCCTTTTTCATTTGTTTCATTTTCAAAATAAATAGCTTTCTCCTTCTTGAAGTGTGATCAATGCAACTTCCTATCTTTTTCTTGCAACAACTACTATATTTTTAAAATTTTTAGGCTAGTTGGATCATGTCAACAATATTTTGATTAACCATCTTTTTGTAAATGGTGAAGTCATAGCCTATTATTACTATTTTCACAATCTTATTTTCGGTAAATGGTTAACCATCGTTTAGGCTAGTTGGGCCATGTCAACATTGTATCTTTGCTTGCTAAAATTTACAATCCTTAGATAGATTTTATCAGACTCTTCTTCATATTATTAGATTAAGCAGTCTAATCTTTATTTCCTCTTAGTAAAACTAATTATGAAACGTGTGTTTTGTTTAAGCCCAATTATGCACAAAGTTGGGTGGAAGACTTAAATGCCAAGATAATATAATCCTTCTCGAGGATAATGGGAAATGCCTTAACTTAAGGAACTTGTTCTCAACTAATTTGTTACATTCAACCATTTACCAAGCTACATGCTTAATATTCAAATGGTTAACTTCAACAAAAAAAATAGTGAATTTTGGAATCTTAAAATCCTTAGCTAGTTTAATATGGTGTATCCATTCTATGAGTGCCTTTTTATAATATAGCTACATATTAGCAATCTTTTGACTAAGAACTCTATATTTTAACACTAACCTTAACCTTAATTTATTAAGCATTTTGATAGTTTGATATAATCTAGTTCAATTAGTGTATGTTATCTCATACGCTTTTATTTTGGTGTTTGTTTAAGTAACCCTTGTTGGCATATCCACCTCACTTTACGAGTTTCACATAGCTATATTTAAGTCTTCCAGTCTTATTATATTCAAACTCAGGCTTAATTTCAATCTCTTCCCTTTCTAAATCTTACTCATTGCCATGTTGAGGGTCGAGATACTATGCTACTCTTTCTGAGGCTTGGTTCATTCGAACTTGGCTTGTAATCATATCTTCAAGGATCAATCATAATATAATGGCTATTTGTTAGGAGACTACATGAACCTTATCATGGTTACTCTATCCATTTGTTATTTGATTATGGCTTGACTCTAAGAAGCCAGGCCATGATTGTTCTCTTTAATCACTTTGGCTAGCTAAATGTTTAACTTATTTGCTTAAGTACTTCAACCATTGTAAGGATAACTTTATTAGTTTTATCAGTATACGAAATGCCATAAGGCATTCCAAATGCCTTCCCAACATTGTCCTTTTAGTCATTGTTTGACTTATTATTATTATTATTATTTGTTAGAGGTTTGCTATAATTATTTTGTGCAACTTGCTTGTTGTTTCAACAGCTATTTGTTGAATTTTTTATTTTAATTTTATTGTTAACTTTGTCTAACAATTAGCACATTATTGTAATTATTTTGATTTTGGCTACATTAACATTTTCTATATTTTTAACTATAACTTCTTACTAATAAGGCTTATTGATGTTTTTAATAATCCTTTCTTAAAATAATAACTAATCATGAGTAACTCCAAAAGTAGAAATCATGTTTGTATTTATATTAAATAATGGCAAAACAATATCACTTATTAGTTGTATAAACAGTAGGAGGTTAGTTAAAACCTAATGCCTTAATTACATCCCCCAATGTGCTAATTTATTTACTAGTAAAAAAATGTAGGTGTGTTGACTCTTTTTCTTAAAGATGGATTGTGCATGATTTATTGGCAGTGTTTTAAAACCTATAACAAAGTTTAAACATAACATAGAAATTATGTTTAGACAACACATACAAAGATACAAGCAAACAATTTACACTAAAGCATGTACAAATTAATAATATTTGGATAAACATTAGTAATATAAACACTTCATTGTAAACTATCTTGAAATGCACAAGATTAAGTAATGGTGGTGCCTAAAATCCTAGCAACAACTTGATTATAATGAAAAAATGAATTAATTATATGAGAATGAAAGGTACAAAAAAGTGCTATAATTGCTAGTAGAATCCTAGAAGGATGCAGAGTGTGTGAACAATATAAGGTAACAAATGTAGCAAAATAAGCATTTAGCCTATTGAGCTTTAGGTGTTTATAGGCCATAATATGGAGGTTACCAATAGCAATAGTTGAAAGATATTATTCCCCTTTTATTGGGTCATGCATGTTACTAGAAAGGTTAAACATGTGCTAATAACTATCTTGAACTGACATGATTTCATGCCTCTGCAAATCATGTTGCCTATGTTGGCCTTTCTACTAGTAGTAAAAGTTCAACCTTCTAAGCAAAAGTAAGGACTTTCCTTTTTGTAGACTTTCGACTTCCTCACTCTTACTTCTTTTTAAAGTTAAAGGTTAGGGAATCTTTCAAGTTGAACACCATTAATCAAAATTTTTTGTAATAATGAGTTAATACTGGGATAAATAAGTTATATTTTTTTCCAACTTGGCATGACACATTGAATGCAATGCTAGCAAGTTAGTTTGTACTTTAATAGTAGTTAGTGAAATAAAACCTAAATTGATTTAATTTGCATATTAAGGGGACCAAACTAGAATAAAAGTTTTAAAGGGACCAAATGTGAGAAAATTGCATTTCAAAAGGATAAAAAATATAATTAAACCTATAAGTGAATATATATAAATTAATTATTATAACTAGATAAATATATTAATTAGAGTATTAAACTATTAATATTATAACAAATAATCGATAAGAAATTTTAGATGATAAGCATCTAACTAAAGCCTCAAAAATTATGAGATTATCACTTATTTAAAGGATCAGTGTAATGTACAAGATAGATAATGAAACAAATTGAGAGAGGATGGAGAATCATTAAGTGAAAAATATAAATAAAATACTAATATATTAATATATATATATATATATATATATATATATATATATATATATGTTGTAAATTTAATTAAATATTTGTATCAATTTTATTTAATAATAAATTTTTCTTCGAAGGTGTCTTCTTATTTTTACCCCTCTAATTAAAAAGTTCTCCATATTATAAATTGTTATATCTTGATTTGTTTTCTTGTTATTTTAGTTTTATATAATAATAATAATAATAATAATAATAATAATAATAATAATAATAATAATATGTTTAAATTACTCAATTGTTCCTTATATTTTCACTCAATTTTAATTAAGTATTTTTAGTGTAAAAGTTTTTAATTGAATCCCTATGCTTATTTTTTATTTCTAATTGGATACTTTTATCATTTTTTTATCAAAATTTGTTAGTATTTGGCACAATTAGAAAATAATCTTTTGATGTAATTTAATAATTATTAATGCATAGTTTTTATACAATTTTCAATTGTATTCAAATGACGAATAACTTAGAATAAATTAGAATATTTTATGACATTATTTCATTTTTAGATAAAAACATGGGTTTATTTGTTTCTCACTATATAAACCACTAATATCTCATTATCTGTGTAGGTCAATTGCTAGTAAAATTTAATAAGAAAACTATAAGAAGCATATAATTAGATATAAAGAAAAAAGAAGTAGAAAGATTAAATTTAAAACTCTTAAACTATGAGGACTTAATTGAAATTTGAGAATTAGAGGAAGTAACAAGATAATTTAACCTAATGAGAATGATAATGATAATAATGAATGACAATACAAGTTTTGAAAATTTATTGATATTTCTTAATATTTGTATTATAATTTTAAAGGATATATTAGTTATTTTAATAATACTTTTTAAAAAATTTAAAATTGAACGAAATAAAAAACAAGAAGATCATTTTTAGGATGTGTTAATTCCTTAATGTCAATCAAATAACTTTGGTGCTCCTTGAGAAATTCATAAAAGAATTTACATTTTTAAAAAGTTCAATTTTCTATAGAAATTTACATTTTGTTTGGACCAAACCACTCATTAGTAAAATGTAGGTTCACCATCAAATGAAAAAAGTGAACAAAGGTAAATTGGTTATGCATAAAATAGAGATGTGTTCATGGCTTCAGTGTAATTCGAGGTTTAATCATTTAAGGGACTAAACTTAAGGGCAATATAGTTAGGGATAATTAGAAAAAAGAAAAGAAAATTGCAGGTTTTCATTCTTTCAGTACGTGTTTGGTTAAAAAAAAATTATTTTTTTTCTTTATTTTTCTCTGATAGGATTATCTCAAAAAAGGGAATGATGATTTCTTTCAATTTTCTGAGGAATTCAATTTCTTATTCTGGATTTTGGGTTTATTATCTTTAACAACAACGATGACGATGACAATAATAATAATAATAATGATAATAATAATAATAAGTAATAGTTAAAAATAATAATATTAATAAATAATAAAAATGAATAATAATAAATATAAAAAATTAATAATAATGATAATAATATTAATTATATTATAATATAATAATTATAATAACAAAGATAAGTTAACAATAATAAAATACTAAATAATAATAAATGTAAATGTGAAAATAATATTAATAAAATATTAATAATTAATAATTTTAAAATAATAAGATAAAATGAATAATTATTTTAATTATAATAATAAATTAGTTAATTTTTCCTTAGTATATCAATCGTTAACAAAGTAAATAAGGAGAATTTGGTTCTTTTTCTTATTTAAATCAAATAAAGTAAATAATCATGAATGATTCATTTCCTATGTTGATTCATTTCTTTTTTCCTTCAATAGATTTTAACTATATGTAAATCGATTAGATTGGGCTGAATAGGGATTAGTCTTTGCTAAATTAGTTCATATTATTTGTTAAAAAAAGACTAAATTTTATCTTTAATTCCCTTTGTTAATTTATTTTCCTTTCCTTTTAATAGATTTCAACAAAGTTTGAAGTTAGGAATGTAAAATAGGTAGATCGAACCATATACGAATTAGTCTATGTTGGATCAATCTATATTACTTATTAAAAAAATAGACTAAATTTTGAGATATTTGAATTTATTTCATATTCATGATCTAGTTCATGAGTTCATGAATTGTTTCGTATCAATCCAATTTGGGCAAATTTCAATTCGTATAAATTAATTTATATTATTTTGAAAGAAATAGAAAAAATTTTGAAGGTGCAAATCCATCAAAATCTAGGATTTAAATGGACTAATTCATGAATTTATTTGACACCTTTATTCAAAGAAACAATCTTAATTCCCATGAGTATGTCTTTTTCAAACTAAAGTAAAATTCAAAATCTTTTATATATATATATATATATATATATATTGTTATTAATTATTCAAAGTCAATTAATTTAATATTTAAAACTTATTTTAAATAATTTATTATAATACATTTTAAATATAAAATATCTTCTTTTCTATTTATTTACTTGCTTGTCTACTTGCCTACCTAGCTTTGTAGTTCATAATTTGCCATTTTGCCATGTGTGTCAATTTGATATGCATCGGCTTCGTTTACCTGCTGCCTTCTCATTCTCTTCCTGATTCTTTTCCGGGTCTCTATTTTTGTTCCTGCTTTGTCCATTTCTTTTTCAACCGAATCTCACTTTTCGCTTGTTCATCCTTCCCTAAAGCGATTAACGAGTAACTCCCATTCCGTTGCCGAATTTATTTTGCCGGCATAGTGAAGAGTCATTCTAATTCCAACTCCGTCCTCTCTTCCTTTGATACCGTCTCACCGCCTTTGATTTGCTACCTGTGCGTCTTTCTTTGACGCCACCAAACCATTTCTGCTATCCTCATTTTCTTTCGGTATTTTATTCATAGTCAAATTCTCTCGTATACTCACCTCCGCTTCCAGCTCTGTGCTCCGAACAAGCCGCCCATGCCCGTACCCGTGAAGGGGTAGATAATGGGGGTTTTTTATTCGACAGCATAACATGACTTCTATTTTATCAGAGTGCCTCGATCAATCTGCGTGCCTCGATCTACGATCTCGGTCCAGGCCTAGCTCCGCTGTGGGGCAGAAGCTGTCCGTGAATTTGGTCAAAATGGAAGTTTTTCACCGAATGGGTGGAGGTTGCTTTAAGAATCATCGTCAGGATAACGAGGGTTTGAAGGTAGAGGCTGATAGTGGCGGCGAGGATCTGTTTGATGCCTCTGCTACTATGGCCAAACCCGTACCCGAACACCTCATCATTTTTATTAATGGGATCATCGGAAGGTAATATTTTTGTGGAAACTATGCTCTTTTAATATTGTAGATTGTGACTGTGGAAGTGAGAATCCATGATTTATTACAATTTTTTTTTGCCTGAAAGACTGAATTTTCATGAATGTCATTGCTTAAGGTTAGTTCATTTTCGGCTTATTTAATTCAAACGGGACTCAAAGGTCTTGTGTGTTTCTCACATTCACAAATTTTGGACTTGACAATATGAACTGAACTGCATATTAAAATTCATTAGTTCTTACACTACAGCAAGGCTTGATTTCAGATGGGGAAGTGCTGAAGGGGTCCTAAGGACTGAGAGGCTTGTATTTGCTTAACAGGGGTGCAATAGGAGAAAGTGATTTAGATTGGCCATTTAAGCATGTTTAACTGTTATAATTGACGATTTTTAATCAACAGAAGAGTTTTTCGTCCTCACTGTATATGATTTGTAAACAACTAGAAGGATCATGTATATTACATCATCCTGCACGAGACACCTTTGAACATGCTTCATTAGCTCATTTTGTGTCATTTCTATCCAGCATAAAATTTAATTTTCTTCTTCAGAGTATGTTAGAGGACTTGTGCTATTATCAGATGTGCATGACTTCACTGTATTTGTGTACCTTGAACCATTTATTTAATTTGGTTTGTTTGAGTTTTTCTTCTTACTTTTTCCTTTTAAACAGTTAATATTGTGGGATTCAAAGTCTCTGCATGAGGAAATGAGAAAACTTCATTTGGTGTATGTGTAAGTTAAATTGTCCACGTTAAGTCTATTGGTAGGCAGTAAGGACTAAGGAAACTTATGTCTATAACTGCTGTAATAGATGACAGAATAATTATATCATTTGCTGAATCAAGTGCTAATATACTACCTTGATGAATTTTTACCTTAAAATCATTTATTGGTTCTTAATAAAGTACTGTTTCCTATGTTGTTCTGATATTATCTTAATGTTTTGTCAAAGGGTCATGGATAAGGAGCTAAATGGATTGAGTTTTAATGAGCTGCAGAACCTAGAAAATCAATTGAATGAAGGGATATAAATAGAATGACTGGAAGCATGAATTGATTATTTTATTTTATATGCCATTGTGTCTCACAAAATACAAACTTCCATATTCTGTTTCAATTAAGGCTGCCAATTGTTATATGACTACATTCAAGCCATTTAATTTAAACTTTGGTTAAAAAAATAAATAAATAAAAAATAACAGTTGATCTGTGTATTTTTCAAGGTAGTAAACTGTTAGCAGACCTCCAATAAATAAAGTCTATGTTAGGAGGAATAGGAGGGAAAGAGATATAAAAGAATAACAGACTTAACAGCAGCTACAACTGAATAAATAACAGCTGCAACTGAATAACAGAAATAATAGACAGCAACTGTAACTAAAATAAAAGAATTCAGTTACTGTTAGAGCAACAGAATTAGGTAGTATAAAAGAAGGCGGGCACCAGAGTTAGAGGGGGGGGAAATGAGAGAGAGGAAAGGAAAGAAGGAGGTCTAGGTCTCTCAAAATACCTAGAGTTGTAATAACATTTCATAACCCTCTGATCAGTAAACTCTGTTATTGACTAGGGACCCATTTCTTGGCAATAAAGATTCATTCTTGTTCAATCTTTCTTTAGTTTTTCTACTATTTCTGAACCAAACTATCAACTGGTATCAGAGCTCCCACAATCTTGGGAGCAAAAGATAAATTCTTGGAAGTCTTTCATGGTCCGATCAAAGATGGAAGCTAGACTAGAGTCCCTGGAAAAGAAATTTGAAGAGTGGAGGCAAAATCTTACAGAAGACCAAGAAGTGAGGGAGACAAGATAGGAATTAAGTGGTGCCGGATTGAAAAAAGTTAAGGAGTTGTTGGAAGCTTTGGTGAATCAATCAAACAGGGGACCAACTCCAAAATCATCAACAAATGCCGGAGGAATAAGGGAAAATGGCCTAGAAAAAGAAATAGGGGAACTTCAGAAGATTGTTTGAGAAAGTTGGAAATTCCTTTGTTTGCAGGAGAAAATGCCTACAGATGGGTGAGCCGATTAGAAAGATATTTTCAGATTAAAGGAGTGAATGAAACAAAGAGGTTGCAAGCCATCTTAATAGCTATGGAGGGTAAAGCTCTCAGCTGGTATCAATGATGGGAAGCCAGTTTGCCACATCCCACATGGGAAGGCTTCAAAACTGTAGTAACAAGGCGCTTTTAACCTTCTATGATGCAGAATCCCTATGAACTGTTATTGGGACTGAAACAAACTACTATAGTGGAAGATTTTAAGGAGAAATTCGAAATGTATGCAGGTCCTTTAAGGGGGATAGATCTATAATACCTTAAGGAGATCTTCCTAAATGGGTTTAGAAAGGAGATTAAGGCTAAGCTCAAATTGTAGCCAATAATAACCTTCGATGACATGATGAACATTGCTCAAATGATAGATGAAAAAAATTTGGCTCTAGCCAGAATTGGGGGAGTAATGCGGAATTTTGGCAAACCAGAGTTTAAGGGACTGCCAACAGTTAGAACAGTCTCTTATGAGGTAGAAAGTAAAGGAAATTCCTAAGTAGGATCATCAAATGGAAATAGAACAACTGAATCTACTAGCAATAAACCTATTGGAACAGAAAGAAGTCGAATAGGAGGATTTAGGGTTTAGGAGGATTTAGGAAGCTATTTGATGCTAAACTACAAGAGAAAAATAAAAAAAGAGCTATGTTTTAGATGTGATGAGAAGTTTGGCCCAGATCACATATGCAAGAACAAGCAATTCAAGGTAATGTTGGTGAAGGAACAAACTGATGAGGAGGAAATAAATGAACAAGAGACTTCAGGAATTCTGGAACAGCAAGAGGGCAGCTATAAGGTCTTGCAGCTCTCCCTAAACTCAATGGTAGGTTTTGCTTCCAAAAAATCCTGAAAGTTGTGGGGCACCTTAGAGAAAAAAGGGTAATTGTTTTGATTGACTGTGGAGCCTCCAACAACTTTATATCCAAGGAGCTGGTAGAGGAACTCCAATTACCCACAGTGAAAACACCCACTTACTTAGTGGAAGTAGGGGATGGACGCAAGGTGGAATGTCAAGGCATGTGCAAGGCCTTAACCTTGCAATTATAGAATATGGTAGTCCAGCAAAATTTCTACTTATTCAACCTGAGAGGAGTTGAAGTGGTCTTAGGCCTAGAATGGCTAACTGGACTAGGGGAAATAAAAGTTGATTTTGGGAAATTATTGCTACAAGTAAAAGTAGGAGAAAGAATGCAAGAGATAAAGGGAGATCCAACACTAACCAGGACTTAAATCTCCATTAAATCATAAGAGAAAGCCTTGAAAAGTGAAGGGTGGGGTTTTTTGCTAGAATATAAAGTGATAGCAGAGGCAACAGAAGATATCAAACCAGCTCCAACAGCAATGGAGACCATCCTGAATGAATTCATTGATGTATTCCAAGAACTCCAAGGATTACCACCAAGCCAAAAGCATGATCATGCCATCCAACACTGTCCAAGACTCAAATCTCCATTAAATCATTAGAGAAAGCCTTGAAAAGTGAAGGGCAGGGTTTTTTGCTGGAATATAAAGTGATAGCAAAGGCAACAGAAGATATCGAACCAGCTCCAACAGCAATGGAAACCATCCTAAATGAATTCATTGATGTATTCCAAGAACTCCAAGGATTACCACCAAGCCAGAAGCATGATCATGCCATCAACTTGAAGGGAGGAGCAACCATTCCCAGCATCAGAACTTACAGGTATCCCCACTATCAGAAATTAGAAATAGAGAAGCTAGTAAATGAGATGTTAAAAGCTGGTATTATTAGACCTAGTACCAGCCCATATTCTAGCCCTATTATTCTATAGAGGATGGCGATTTTGTGTGGATTATAGGGCTCTCGACAAGATCACAATGGCCAACAAATTCCCTATTCTTGTCATAGATGAATTGCTGGATGAATTGGGTGGTGCTGTTGTATTTTCTAAAATCGACTTGAAATTTGGTTGCCACCAGATTTGCATGAAGGAAGGAGACATTGAAAAGACAGCCTTTCGCACTCATGAAGGACATTATGAGTTTTTAGTCATGCCATTTGATTTTACAAATGCACCATCTACATTTTAGTCATTAATGAATGAAATATTGAAGCCTTACTTGAGAAAATTTGTTCTAGTCTTCTTTGATGATATCTTAACCTACAGCCCCAATGATGAAGCCCATTTAAGGGTTGTTTTGCAGACATTCAGGAAACTTGCTCTTTTTGCTAACAAAAAGAAATGCACATTTGGCTAGCCTTGCTTAGAATACTTGGGCCACATCATTTCAATAGAAGGAGTAGCAGCTGATCCCAAGAAGATAGAAGCCATGTGGTTATAGCTGGTTCTAAAAGATGCAAAAGGATTGAGGGGATTCCTGGGAATAATTGGTTACTACAAGCATTTTGTCAAAAATTATGGCCAAATTGCTAAACTTCTGACCCGATTATTACAAAAAGACAGTTTTACGTAGAGTGAAGAGGCCCAAACAACATTTGAAAATTTGAAGATGGGAATAACTCTACTTCCGGTACTGGCACTCCTAGACTTTTCTAAACCATTTGTGGTGGAAACAGATGCTTCTAGCAAAGGGATAGGTGCAAGTTTACTACAAGAAGGCAAACCATTAGCCTTCCTGAGCCAAGGGTTGTCTAATAAGGCACAAAACAAATTTGTGTATGAAAGGGAATTAATGGCTGTTGTGATGGCAGTCCAAAAGTGGAGACACTACCTAATGGGATAGCACTTTATTATAAGAACATATCAACAAAGTCTAAAGTATTTCAATGAACAACGTCTACTAAATGAAGAACAATTCAAATAGGCTTCCAAATTGATTGGCTTTGATTTTGAAATTCAATATAAAGTAGGAAAGGATAATTCAACAATAGATGTCCTTTCTAGAAAAATGACTTTTGCAACTTTGACAATGCTGAAATGTCATAATTTAGAAAATTGGGTAGAGGAAGCACATAATGATGAGAAGTTGAGTGGTATTATTATAGATTTGCTAATTGATGCTAGCTCACATTCGGGGTACCATTTTCAAGGAAACAAACTTCAAAGGGAAACTAGTTCTACCAAAAACCTTTCCTCAAATTCCAATCCTTATGGCAGAATTTCATAACTCTCCATTGGGTGGCCATTTAGTTTACTTTAGAACTTATAAAAGATTAGCAGTTGTGGTATATTAGGAAGGAATGAAGTATGATATTCAATAATTTGTCACTGCTTGTGATACTGACCAACATAACAAGTACGAAACTTTGGCACTAGCTGGACTCCTAAAACCTCTGCCAATTCCACAATATATTTGGATTGAAATCTCAATGGATTTTATTGGAGGGCTACTTAGAGCTAAAGGCAAAGATACTATCATAGTAATAGTAAACAGATTCACTAAATATGCCTGTTTTATAGCATTTAGCCATCCTTTTACAACCAAAGATATTGCCACAGTATTTTTGAAGGAGGTAGTAAGGCTTCATGGATTCCCTACATCCATCATTTCTGATAGAGATCAAATTTTTCTTAGTAAATTTTGGAGGGAACTCTTCCGATTGGCAGGTACCAAACTGAAATTCAGCTCAGTATACCATCCTCAAACTGATGGTCAAATAGAGATGGTTAACCATTGTTTGGAGACTTATTTGCGATGTTTAACAAGGACTAAACCCAAGCAATGGCCAGAGTGGTTAAGCTAGGCAGAATTTTGGTTCAACACAAATTATAGTTATACCACAAAAAGGACTCCCTTCAAGGCTCTTTATGGTCACGATCCTCCTATACTTTTAAAAAGAACCACCATGCCTTTTGCAGTAGAGGAAGTTAATAAGTTCACAGCAGAAAGGGACAACATGCTACCAGAACTCAAAGTTAATCTTCTCAAAGCTCAAGATTGGATGAAGGCTCAAGCCAATCAGCACCATAGAAAAGTAGAATTTCAACTTGGGGATTGGGTTTACCTCAAGCTACAACCTTACTGTCTTATATCCCTAGCTAAGCGCTCTAATGAGAAACTGAGGCCAAGGTTCTATGGTCCCTTTCAAGCGGTGGAAAGGATTGATCTAGTTGCCTATCACCTAGAACTACGAGAGAGCAGCCTTGTACATCCTGTTTTCCATGTATCTCTTAAAAAAGGCATTTCCTCCACAAACTAGCCCACAACCACTACCTCCTATGCTATCAGAGGAATGGGAATTGCAAGCCAAACCAGAACAAGTTTTAAATACTCGTGATGGGTCTAATGGAGAACTTGAAGTCCTCATTAAGTGGTTCAAGTTACCAAAGTGTGACAATAGTTGGGAGTCAGCAGCTACTATCCAGGATACTTTTCCTGATTTCCACCTTAAGGGCAAGGTGGCACTTTTGGAGGGAAGTATTGTTAGCAAACATCCAATAAATAAGGTCTATGTTAGGAGCAATAGAAGGGAAAGAGACATAAAAGAATAACAGACTTAACAACAGCTATAACTGAATAAATAACAATTGTAACTGAATAACAGAAATAATAGACAGCAATTGTATCTAAAATAACAAAATTTAGTTACTGTTAGAGCAACAGAATTAGGTAGTATAAAAGAAGGCGGGCATCAGAGTTAGAGGGGGGGGGGAAGAGAGAGAGGAAAGGAGAGAACAGAGAGGTCCAGGTCTCTCAAAATACTTGGAGTTGTAATAGCATTTCATAATCCTTTGATCAGTAAACTCTGTTACTGACCAGGGACCCATTTCTTGGCAATAACGATTCATCCTTCTTCAATCTTTCTTCAGTTTTTCTACTATTTTTGAACCAGACTATCATAAACTCTAACACGGTCAAGTTACAACTCAGCGAAAATTTGATTGTTCCAAGTGCAACTGTGAGAATGATCCATATTCTTAAATGATTATCATAAAAATGTAGTTTTAAAATTACAATTAGATTTGAAACGCATTATAGTTTTTGGCATATAATATCTATATGAATTTTTTATTAGAGACTTGCTAATATATGAATTAGGTATTGAAATATGCCTTGCTCGTTTCCAACACTATTGCAGGAACAAATAATTCTAGAGCAGCTAAGGAGGTCCAAATTGCTGGTACTTGACAACATCTATATCAGTCATCCTATTTTGATTTGTAAGAAATGGAAGAAAAAAGACAAGACTGAAAGAGAGCAAATATGATAGATTGCTATTTCATAAAAGCTATTTTATGGCATTTGTTTAAAATTGTCAATCGGAGTGAAATGGCCTTGAACGTGACTAGAGTACAAAATACACTTACATGTTTGGATGAGGGCAAAACCAAAATTTGCACCACTGATCCCCCCTAGATCATGATTGCAACATGTCCAATTGTGGCTCTAGCAAAGGACTAATTTTATATGAAGATCAAAAAGTGAAAATTCTTTGAATTATCAATTTCAAACATTTTGTTTGCCCAGTTTTTGGATCATCCTTTCTTCATAGATAATGTCTATACTATTAAGTTCTCTAAATTCATCTGCAGGACCCAAAAGCCATGCTGGAGAATGGAACTCTGTGCAAACAAGTAGGAAGTGTTGGTCCACTAAACTGTTTTTGCTCATTTATATAGCTTTGTATAACATTTCTCTTGTGGTTACTGTGGTTCTATAAATGACAAGAAATTGAACACTGTTGCCACTCAGAATGACACTGCCACTATTAATTAGTTAGATCCTTGGACTGCCCATAAGACTAGCGGGAGAATTGTGTACTGTTATAATGCCATAACAGGGGAATTGACATATGATAAACCTGCTGGCTTTAAAGGGGAGGTACTGATTTTCATTGCAGTTCAAGATGACAGATTATTTCTTGGACTTTTCCTGCTTGAGAAGTTCCTTTAGAGCTGTAGTTTGATGATTCATGACAAAGTTTATTTACTGTTACAGAAATTCGGTCTGATGAAGCAAGGAATCCCAAAACACGTAATGAATCCAAGATTTCTCTTATTGGTTCTTTGTGGTGAAGGAGCTGCAGAGTTCCATCAATTTTTTCTTTGGTGTTGGTCCAGATATTGGGTGGGTTGGAATGAAAATGGCTTTGCAGGAGACACTTGGTGATCTACCCTTAACGGGAGCTCTTTATCAACTAGAGGTACAAATATTACTTGGTGATTTCTCTTTCATGCTTACTGCTTTCTTCCTTCTATTTTGCTTCAATGCTGAGAAAATCTCAACCAAGTTTCAAGGGAGATTTGGCATCATGTAATAGTGAGAGTCTAGAAAAATTCAAACTGTGAAGTGATGCTTCTGTTTGGCCAATGTTTGGATGTAGCGATCAGATAAGGTGCTATAGCCATGCTTGAAGTCTTGCAGAAGTGTCAGCAGCTGAGGGTGCCTTTGGTGGCAAGACTGCTCTTTCTGCAAAAGTGTCACCCATTTCTTCATCTTCTGCTGTGCTCATTGTTAATGCCTTCATCCTTTCCTCCAAATCTGGCAAAAATCACCAAACACGCACTTTCAATTTGCATGGAAGAAAAACAAAAGAAAAAAAGGAGCCAACCTTGAAGCATTATTGTTTTACTTGATTTGCTCAATTCCATAGCTTTAGGAGTTTTTAAACACAAGTTCTAAGTTCCAACAAGTTTACAATTTAGAGATAAATTAGAAATTGATATATAGAGACCAAGAATTCAGCCGGGGTAGTGCTGAATAAGTGGACGAAACTCTCCTGTCCGAGAACTTAATAAGTTTCCCGTTACAGATGGATGAGAAATTGATCTATAGAGTCAATTTGTGTTTACACCATTAATTTTTTCTCCAGGGAACTTAGGTAGCTCTGATTTGATATTATGACTATTGAAAGAAATTCTGTGATATGATCACTACTAAAATTAGGATATTGATGTCTGCTGCATACATAAATTAATATTAGTCTACCTTCTTCAACTTGCTATTGTTACTATAATATAAAGGAAAAAATCTATGTGGAGTTCTTTAGATGTTTGCTGTGAAGTTCCCGAATTTTATATGTGTACTACTTTTCCAATTCACCCCTAATAATTAGAACTTAACAAATGTAATTATTAATTAGTTATTGGGAACTGAATACACATATAAAAGTCTGATTGGAAATTTCACAATAAATACCTATAAAACTTTACCTAAGTTTTCTCTTAATATAAAAATTAGGCATTCTTTACAGGAAACATACAGTGAAGAGGTGCATCAGGTACTGCTATTAGCATCAAGCTTGCTGATATCCCTCCTCATGATTATTCGTGGAGGAAGTGTAGGCAAAAGTCTATCAAGGGTTCTCCTCAACCTAGATATGTTAAAGTTATGCCTTATGATAGTTTGATTGATTGACAAGTACAATTATGAGGTAATAATTCTGTAAAAGTGGTGACCTATATGGGTAGTTTTGATTACTATGCAGTTTGGTGCGGATTCATGATTTTTCCGTTTTTTCATGATAGTAAAAGTACGTGCAGTTGATGTGTTTTCTTATTTTGAGGGCATCTGTGGCAGATATCAGTTTGGTGCACATCTATATGCCTTTTGGCAATTCAGTCAGAATGTCAGATAAAGAGTTCTACACTTAATATTGGATGTTTCCTGGTAGATTTGGCTCAGAGGTCTTCTGATACTGGAAAGATGTTTCGAAAATTAGCTCGTGGCGTTTTGCTAAATATTAACTACGTACTGAAAGCAGAGTTTTAGATTAAGTTTTGACCTTAACATAAATATTACCTACTAAACAATACTAGCGTATCCATACCTCTGGATACACGTAAGTAGTGTCACATATTTGTCTGTCAGAAATTAGATAAAATAAGGTGGCAGCTCCTACTGTTTAAATTCTTAGGGGCAACATTAATGTGAGTTTCACTACATGTGGATAGTAGATATAATCCTCTTCATTTGTCCTTACCCATAAATAATACATGTATTGGAATCTTCTTCACTTCCTTATCGCGCGTGATCCGCTGCATGTGTCATTCTTGTCTGGAGATGAAAGTTGATTACTTTTATTTTTGTATTGATTGAACTGTTTTTTGTCCTTCTTGCACAGGGTTGGCCAATCCTTCTGTCCCAGGTTTGAATCTATCCTGCTGTCTGAACTTTTTTTGGAATTTCTCCTTTATTAAATTTGTATTTGGGATGTAAATATTTTAGCATGTTATTCAGTTGTTTGAAACTTTCATGATTAATGAGACTATTGTATGTTTCTATTTTACCGATCTGCATTCCTGGTTTTTGTCAATATTATGTCTCATTAATTAGCTCTCAACCAGTTTAGATCCACGATAACCAAAATAATTCGAATGAATTTCACTATATTATTCTTTGTGAATAACAGTGATCCATCTTATTCCCTTGTACTATATCATTCTCTGTGAACGCTAATGATTAATCCTATTCCTTTTGAGCTATCAAATGTTCCGGGAACAGGTGAATTGGCTTTTGGCCTTGAGACAGTTATTTTTACCAGAAGTAATTTGGTAAACCAATTAGAAGACGAAGACACGTGTCAAATAATGGTCAACCTAATTTAGGGAGAAATTTTATATTTGTAAAATTATTTTTAAAAGTTTATACATGGCGATGAGAGAAATGTTGCAAGAAAAATTATAACACCTTCAAAAATTCCCTTTTTCTACTATGTATTTATTCCTTGAATAATAATTATAATAAAATAACAAGTTTGCGCGGATTGCACACTAGTTTTTTCGAAACAAGAATTGTATTCCACGTGCCTTTCTCCCACCACCTTTCTATCTAATTTTAATCAATAGATATCCAGACAATTTCTTCTCTGCACGAACGATTATTCAGAGCATGAGCTCTGCTTGCAAAATTCTAAAATGGTATCCATCTTCTTTATTTTTTCAAGGATATAATTATATATTATTAAAATAATATAAAATAATTGATATATTCAATGTTAAATGTAATAAATTTAATAATGAAATATAACTTTTTTATTTAATTATTATGATGTTAAGAATTTTTTTTTAATTACAAAACATAAAATATATATGATACTCTTTTATTCATATATAAGGAAATGAATTTTTTTTATATAAAAAATTATCTTTTAAAATATAAACAAGGCTTAAAATAAAATTTTGGTACAGTAAAATTTTTATGATTTTATCATAGAAGTTTTTTTGTTAATTATAATTTTGATGATAAAATTTAAGTTGTGGTAATTTTTATTATTAATTATATCATATAAATAGATGAAATTTTTAATTCCATCTCTAAAATTGTAAGTGTTGACACAATAATTTCTCAATTATATTAAATGGTCAATTTTATCATTGACTAATAATATATATAAATGATTTTATCTCCCTATATAAATGTTTAAGGATAAAATTCTCTAAACGAATTTGTATGGAATGATGAAATTATCTATACGGCTATTATTAAAAAATAAAATTAATCATTTAAAATAATTCAATGATCATTTTGTTAATACTTTATAATTTTGTGGATAAAATTGGTAATTGTCTTTCAATACTATTAAATTTTTAATAAGATATTTATTATATTTATAATAAAGATATTATTATTAACAATATTTTTTTAATCCATTCCTACATTATTTTATTATATTAAATATGAAAATAAAATAAAATACTCATTTCATTTATAATCATACCAAATATAATCATAAATGTTTGTTTCATTTCATTTTCATTTCCTTTCGTATTCCAATTTCCTTTTCATCACATCACACTTGATGTAATATAAGGTTAGGTATGTTGACCTTGGAAAAATAGATGATTTGTAAACTTATATTGCCAATATAAATAATCTAGATAATTACAAAAAAAAAAGGTTTAATTACTAGGTTGTTGTTATAGTTTTATTTAACTAATTTGTACCATAGTTTATATCATTTAAAAGGGTCAATACAATTATAGAGAGAAATGCAAAGTACTTCAACTAAGACTCATTATCAACTTAATTAACTATTTTATAAAATTACATAATTTTTTATAAATTTTTTAAGTAAGAATTATAATATTATAATATATTAATTTATTTTATCATTTTTCACATATAATTTTACAACTTATTTATTATTTAATTAAAACCGTATAGATATTATTTGCAAAAAATAACAAAATAAAATAATTGATATGTTATATATTGCAACAATTTTCATCGTTGAATAACTAAGAGGCTAGTGTTATAGGAGTTCAATTTTTTTAAAAGATTAAATATTTTTATTATTAAATTATATTTAATATATTAAAATAACAAAATGAAATAATTGATATGTTATAACATATTTCGCATGATTAGGCAGTATCTTGATCCTAGCAGGGATATTCCTAGCGTTATGCAAAAGCATTCAATCGTTCTTATTTTTAGTTTTAGTCTTACAATCAAAATTCAAAGGATTTATATTTTATAGACCAATAATTTAATTGTACTTATTTCAATAACAGAAAAGGAAATATTGTAGTACTGCTTATAAATTCAAAGGAAATAGCAGTATCTTACGTTTCTCTTAAATACAGTAAAATAAGATGATTGTCGTATGACATGAAACACGCTACATATAAAGAATGTCCATCACTGCACGTCGATCTTAAAAGGCGGCTGTGTTTGAGGGACACATTCCAGTTTCGGACAATAATAAATGCTCAATATCTTGGAGAACTGCATTCCAGTTTGAGATTGCATTGCTTAACTGTATTCTTTGACAATTCCTGTCCAGCACTTGGATCTCAAAAGGCGGCTGTGTTTGAGGGACACATTTCAGTTTCGGACAATCAACAATCCAGAATTCCTTGAGAGAACTGCATACAATAATTCCTTTACATTCGCTTGTCAGTTCATTGAGACACCTCAATGACACGGATTTCAAATTGGGCAGATTGATTTCTTCAACATTAGTGCCATCCATGTCCACTTCATTGGCTTCTATCTCCGCCGGCAACCCCAACGCATCATCAAAATTGGGGAGATTGATTGCTTCAACATTAGTTTCATCCATGTCCACTTCATTGGCTTCTATCTCCGCCAGCAACCACAACGCATCATCAAAATTGGGGAGATTGATTGCTTCAACAGTAGTGCCATCCATGTCCACTTCATTGGTGTTCCTCTCCGCCGGCAACCACAACGCACCATCAAAATCCGGTACCCACAATCCACGATCATCAAAATTGGTGTTCCTCTCCGTTGAAAATACCTCTTCCATTGACCTACAATACTCAACACGGATTTCCTCCAAGTTATGGAGTTGTGCTGACATCCTAGGTGTCAGTAGCTTCTTCATGCCACCACAAGCAAAAATTGACAGCTTTGTAAGATGAGAAAATGATCCCACTTCGTTTTCCTTACACAGCATACTTAAGCTGTTTAGTTCCCGAAGCTCTAATTCATTGAGATCGCGGAGAGAGCAGAGGTTGCAATGCTTAGATGAACAAAATAAGTATTCAAGCTCTTTGCAACGATAAACAGTGCATTTTGAAATATGCAATGCGTTATAACTTTGTTGAATTGACAGAACATCACATAGACTGCTGCATTGGTTGCAATTCATTATTTTCAACTCATCAATATTACTGGGGAGTAGGAGTTTACGATGTTCCACACCGTTAATCTCTATGGCTTTGTCACCATCAATATTGTATGCGTCGTGATCATAAAAAGTCACACTCTCCTCATCTCCTACCAGGCGAAGAGAATAACCTCGCATCATACCAGAATTAATTCTTTTCTCTATAATTTGGATGCATGCATTGAACTCGTTCTTATCAACGAATGTGGCACCGATGCTTTCCAGCATTGGTAGCCTTTCTAGATGTTCCGCTTTCATCGCCGCAGTTCTGCTCAAATGAAGCCATCTAAGATTGGTGAGATTCTCAAAACCTAGAGGTACTTGAGTGATTGCAGTGTTAGAAAGGTCCAACCTTCTCAAATGTCTCAACTTTGCCAATGAAGGAATGAGATGCAGTGATTTACACGAACCCAGCAGCAAAACAGTGAGGCACTCCAAGTTAGAAATTGACAGAGGCAAAACTTCGATTCTCGAATTCCATGACAAATCGAGTATCTTGAGAGCAGGCATGTTCGTGAAAAAGCTATCTGGAATTACTTCAACTAAAGAGTAAAGCATACGTAAAGTTGAGAGTTTTGGACAATTAGGAGCCATGCCAGATGGAATTTCAGCCATTCCACAATTGAATAAAGAAACTTTCTGCAAATCCTCTTCCCATTCTCGCTCGTCTGGTAACTCTTCCTTGCTCACGCATCCATGACTCTCTTTTCCAATATTTATTGCCATGGCCCGCACCAATTCATGTAAGCGAATAGTATTGTCCTCTGTTTCTACCAACAAACTGTTGTTTATTAGCTTATTCAATATACTGTGAGCTTCATCAAATTGTGCCTCAAAGCCCCGTCTTTCACCAGTCAATCCCTCATCAACGAAGTTTCTTATCAAATCTTCTCTCCGAAACTCATGATGATCCTCAAAATATAATGACAGACTTAAGAAGCAATCCTGCAATGTCGTATCATTTAAACGATCATAGCTAGATTTGAGTACTGGAAATACACACTGCTTTATATCATGTTGGTCCATCTCTGTTCTTTCTAGTTTAGACAAAGTAGTCCTCCACTCTCTAATGTCTGTCTTTCCTATCATGCTTCTTGCAATTGCAATAATTGCTAGGGGTAGACCTCCGCATTGCCGTACCAACTTTTTTGCTATATCTGTCATGTCTTTCGTAAGAGTTACATCATCTCCGAGGCTCTTTGAAAACAAGTCAAAATCTTCCCCATAACCTTCAAGAGTCTCCACCTGTACTATATTATCTTTGCAGCCCATACGTTTGCAAACATCAAGCAACCGACTGGCAACAATTATCCTAATTCCATCATTCCTAAGAGGAATCCCCACATCCTCCAGAGAAATATCATGCCACACATCATCTAGAAACACAACACATTCATTCATTTTTCTGAATGCATGCAACAACCTTGCTGCCGTCTTGACGTCATCGTCATCTTCATCCCATATACTTTCATCAATTGACTTGGCAATGACCCTTTGTAACCGATGAATGTCGTAATATTGTGATTGAATGTCGTAATATTTTGAGACACAGATCCAAATGGCATGACGATTGAGCTTAAGTAGCTCATTGTGGACATTCTTTAGTAAGGCTGTCTTCCCCACTCCTCCCATTCCCCATACTCCCATAATTGATACATCAACCTCATCTCTCATCAGCCACTCCCATATCTCATTATAATATTTAAATTCAACTAGATCTGTTGTGGGCAACAAATCAACTTCAATTTCCCCTGCTAAGAAGGAATACCACGAAATAATAAACATCAAGAATATATAAAAAATGATCATAGATTTAAATCACATAATATATAATAAGTTAAGTATTTTGCCATCAAAAAATATGCTATGGTTAAACTCCAATAAGTAAAAATCCAAAACAATTGCATTATTTTATATTTCAAAGGAAGTCTATGTAAATTTTGAAATTAGATAAGAGGTTTCACTAAAATTTTACAAGTAAATCAATGTATTTTTCTCTCTTTCCTTTTTTGTTTTTTTGGGGTACATTGATGACGACGAGGTTTGAACATAGAACTTTTGGCATGCTACCTAAATCACTCATCATTAACCCACTATCTAATAATTAAATAATTTCATTATCTCTGGTAAAAGGGCGGATTCCATTATGAATATACAGACCAACACACGGAAAAAAAAATGATTAGCTTAGTACCATGAAAAAACAAAAGGCATTTCATAATTACTTCTGTGTTTTCACATCACTTCCATATTCAAAAATTTGCATTAATATTACGTGTTAAATTAAAAGTATATATGGTGTTACATACCTCTCGTTGAACTGCTTCCCAAATTTGAATTGATGTTATTTTCTTCCAAATCATTTGGAGTTGTAGATTGCTTGACCCTTTTATTAGAATTATTTAATGCCAATTCTGCTGCAGCTTTGACTTCGTCAGGAACTTCATTACATTTACCAGTTCCCCCGCCTGGGATCTGAGCTAAATGGAATTTAACCCTGCAAGCTCCGGGGATTTTCTCTCCACAAAATATGCACTTGTTTTCACTGTCAACATATTCCCAGAACTCATATCTTTTCCTTCCAATGACGTATTTTCCTTTGCAATAAGAAAAGATCAAATTTATAAATGTAAATATATCAACAAAATTCACATGAAACCATATGAAAAATTTTAAACACAATTAAAGTATATATCATGCTGCAGCTAAAAAAAGAATATATATATATAAATTTGATGCTTCCATGATGTTGAGATTCTCAGTATTTTTTTATTATTTTTTCGACAAATTACGAAATTATTCTCTTAATTTTAAACACAATTAAAGTATATATTAACCATGATTTCGCATAGTTACCTGTGACGAATCCATTTAGCTGTGATTTATTGAATTAGATGATAGAGAAACTAACCAGGATTCACTTAAATTTTTTCAGTGCGGAAGCAAGTGGATCCATCCTGCTTCGCTGTAAAGCCACCACCCTTGCAGCCAAGGATGGAGTTTGGCTAATATTTTTTGAGGGCCAAATTCAAAATATTTTTTAAAGAATAATGCTACATATATTGAGATAGCATTTGAAATTAGGTTTTGAATGAAAATCAAATATTACCATTAAATGCAGAATAATATAAACAAATTTATAAAATTCAATCTAATGGATATAAAAATTTTGTTTCACACAAATAACTAATAAATTAGTTAATAACTGATAAATTAACTAATTATTTAAAGAGCGTTTCATAAAATTAACTGTTAAACTAATTAAAATTATAAAATAATATGAAAAGACATATTAATAGATATAAATATATAATTAAAATAACTCATATTTATTTAAAAATTAAATTGTATTAACGTAATTAAAAATTTTAAAATAAAAATATAATATTTAATATTTAATTAATTTATTTTATAAACTTATATATTTATTTATTTACATAATTTTTATTTTATTATTATTTATAATAAAATTATAATTACTTAAAATATAACCAATTATATTTTGTGATATTCTTAATTATATACATACATATTTTTACATATTTATTATTTAAAATTAGGATATAATTATGTTGAAATTAAATTAATTATATTTTATAAAAAATATTTAAATTTATATTATAAAGTACATAGGTCATAAATTAATAAAAATAATAAGAATAAATTTAAAAAAAATTTAAAAAAGTAACACATTATAAGTTATAAGTTACTCCAAGTAACTTGTTAAATTAAATCCTATTTTTTTTAATAAGAAAAATCTAGTACAAAAAGTACCTTTAGAGATTAACTTATAATTTATTAACCTGATTAATAAGGTATAAGTTAACTTATTTGTTACACGAAATGAAATCAAAGAATTTGAAACTTGTTAAATCAAAACCTATTTTTTTTAATAAGAAAAAGTTAGTACAAAAAATACCTTTAAAGATTAACTTATAACTTATTGACCTGATCAATAAGATTTAAGTTAACTTATTTGTTACGCGAAATGAAACCAAAGGATTTGAAACTCATTTTAGGTATATGTCATATTATCCCATTTTTAATATAAAAAAATTTATGGTTCAATGTAGCGTTTAGCATTTTATATATTGTTAAATATTTTAAATATAATTTCATAATTATTCATTTATAAAAAATTTAAGAAAAAGTGAATTATAAGCAATTAAATTAGAACATATTAGAAATTATCTCCATTAAAAAACACATCTATTTATTCTTTCAAGAATTTGAAGTCATCAACAATTATTATATGATTAGTAGTAAATTTACGGTTAAATTATTCTCTTCTCTATCACTAATTTTCCTCTTAAAAAAATCATCAATCATTTTATTCTTAGTCATCAAAAAATTAATTAGTTGAATATAAATCAAATTCGTTTATATAAACATTAAAATAATAAGTAATAATATAATAAAGTCATGCACATAAAAAATTCAAATATTACTATTACTATGTATGTATACATATTTTAAAATAAGATACAATTCAATGAATTTATTTAATTACTTTGACAATTAGAAATTTTATTAATTGATTTGAAAGAAATTTGTAAAATGAGAATCCTATCAAAAATAAATAAATAGTTAGCATTTTCAATATATTGTTATGGTATCAAAATGTAGCATTGTTAGGTAGAAAAAAATAAAGGATAATAGAATGACATTGAAACATATATAAAGTCTAAAAATTGATAAAAAAAAAAGAATGAAAATATTTAATATATATTAATATATTAAAAATATGTGATATGAATTGAAATAAATAATAATTTTTAAAAAAATTAAACATGATTTGATCAAAATTTTAAATGTGTTGGCCTATGTTTGTGCTTATAGAGGTTAGAGTTGTTCGCTATTGTCAAGGACTCCATTTTATGCAATAAATAAATTAATTTACAACTTATTGACATAATTAATGAACTAGATCACTAAGTTATAAGTTAGTATTAAGAAATGTTTTGCATACTACCTTATTTAACAAAAAGTTCTAATTTAATATATTATTTTGAATAATTTATAACTTATAAATTATTATTTTTTAAAAATTTTTAAATCTATCTTTATTCTTATTATTAATTCATAATATATGCACCCTTCATATCATAAACCTTTTTTTTAAATATAATTAATTTAATTTCAATGTAATTATATTTTAATTTAAAACTCTAAATATATAAAAATATGTATGTAAATTACTATGTAATATTATAAAATATAATTAACTATATTTTAAGTAATTATAATTCTCTTATAAAAAATAATAAAATAAAATTTATGTAAGCCTGTATATATAAATTCATAAAATATAATTAATTAAATACTAAATATTATATTTTTTTGTTAAATATTTAAATTATATTAATATAATTTGACCTTTAAATAAATATAAATTATTTTAATTTATATATATTTCTATTAATACGTCTTTTTATGTCATTTTAAAATTTTAGTTTAACATCTAATTTTAGGAAATACTTATTACACAATTAACTAAATTATCAACTATTAGTTATAACGTATTAACTATTATTTGATTTATTAGTCATTAATTAATTTATTAATTATTAATTAACATATCAATTATTTGTATGAAATAGAGAATTTATCTCTATTTAAGAGATTTAAATTACAAGTATAAAAGTTAAATTGAGGCAAAAAATTTGGCATTCATATTATATCTCTACAAGTCAGATCGTATAAAGTAGCAAAATTATTGGTCTATAAATTATTTAATGTTTTTTTCACTTTTTTTATTTGTGTGATTTAAATAAATTTTGAAGTAATGTTTTGAACTTCAACTTTGTAAGATTATTTTATATTCTCTATGCTATATCTTATTGAGTTAACAAAACATTATAATTATGTATTTTAAATTTCATATTTTAAATATACAAAGAGTGAAAATATTTTTCGGGGGCTAAACAACATAAAAGAATTTGACACATAATTATATAATAATATTACAAAGGTGTAAAAAAATTTAGGGGGGAAGGGTGGAGGAAGCCATGGCCTCCCTTGTCCTTACAATGCTTTGCCACTACTTGCAACCAATTTCTAAAGTATATTTGGCCGGAAAAAATGGAATAAAATGAAATAGGAAAAAGAATAGTAAAAAATTTTATTTAGTATGCACTATAAAATGAAGATGCACATTCCATAAAGATTAGTTATTTCATCAAATAAAAAAATTTCCATTTCATAACAAAAATGATAGAATGAATTATTCCATCATTTATGGATTAGTCTTTATATATATATATATATTCCTCACATTTTTATATATTATTTTTTGAATATTTCTCTATTAAAATATGACATTTTTTGGTGAAGTAAAATATAACTTTTTTGTATTCTTTACAAAAAAATTGCTAATAAAAATTAAAGTAAAGACAACTAGCATTAACTACTTTCTCTAAATATTACTATAAGAATATTTTCTCACAATACAATATCCAATTTGAACCATAATTATTGCTCAAAAGACCAGCCTATCATAATAGTCCCATCAAAACACAAACAATCTCAAGAATCCTCCACATCTTTTAGTAATTTAAAATTTTTACACTTTTATTATAATTTTTTTTGTTAATTATAATATTAATGATAAGATTTAAATTGTGACAATTTTAACTATTAATTATTTTATATATTCTAATAATATTAAATTATTTAATGAGATATTTATTATTTTTCTAAAAAGAATATTATTATTTTTAACTACACTTTTTTCCATTATGTTCCTACGTTATTAAATTTGTTACACTAAACATAAAAACGAAATGCTATTTCATTCTCATTTCCTTTCCTATTCTTGTTTCCATTAATCTACACAAAACCCTGAACCCTAGTAGTATAACAATGGTACATTTGGTTAAATATAATAAAATTAGAATGTGTAAAAGAATGATTAAAAATTTTGTTTGTTTTGTACTATGGAATAAGAATGTCCTTTTCCTAAAAAATGATTGATCCATCAAATGATAAAATTTCTTTTCAACTGCAAAAGTAATAAAATGGGCAATTCCATTATTCATGAAATGAACTTATTACACATACATGTCTCATATTTTTTTATGTATTTTAACATTGCACTTTGTTAATAATAATAATAATAAAATTATTGATTTTCATATATTTCTCTATTAAAATATTTTTACAATTATATTCTTAATAATAAAATTTAGAATAGAATATTTTTGTACTCTTTAAAAAAATTAATATATTAGAAATTTTATGATTTTATCATAGAAAATATTTTGTTAATTATAATTTTAACAATGAAATTTAAACGATACTAATTTTTATTATTGATCATATCATATATTTCAATAATATTAAATTTTTTAATAAGATACTTATTATATTTGTAAAAAAGATATTACTGTCATTAATTATGCTTTTTTCATTTCACTCATATATTATTTTGTTGTATCAAATATAAAAATAAAATAAAATATTCATTTTATTCTTTATCATATCAATTATAATTATGTAATAGTTATTTTATTTCATTCTCATCACCGTTTTCTTTCCTTTTTTGACTCTCTTCCCATTTCATCTTATCAAACACAACATTATTGTTTATTATGTCCATCTTGGAAAAATAGATGATTTGCAAACTTATCCTACCTAGGTAAATAATCAAATCTAAGATAGATAATTATTAAAAAAAATGTTTAGTTACGTAACTTGTTATTATAGTTTTATTTAACTAATTTGTACTATAGTGTATATAATTCAAAAGGGTCAATATAATTATAAGAAAAATATAAAATATTTTTTTAATTTAGGATTGTTGGATTTTACCCTATTTTACTTTACAAATTTAAAAATTATCTTCTTAAACTTTACAAGAAAAAATTAATACTCTATCAATTTAATTAACAATTTTACCAGATTATATAATTTTTTATAAACTTCTTAAACAATGATTATAATATCATAGTATATTAGTTTTTTTTTCATTTTTGTAACTCATTTTTATTATTTAATTAAAATCCTATATATCTAATTTAATTTCTATTAATTATATACTAAAGAAATTATTTATGAAAAATAAAAAAAATAACATACTATAATATTATGATTCTTATTTAAAAAATTATATAATTTAATAAAATAATAAACTAAGTTGACAGTGGTATTATTTCCAAGTTTTGTATGATTTAAGGAAGTGATCTCAAATTTTCAAAATTGAAGAAAATAAAATTCAACCATCCTAAAAAATTGAAAGGAAATATTTTGTAATTTTTCCATATTATAATTATTGTTAATTTGTGGTGAGTTCATCAATTCAAACAATATTTTGTTATTATTTAGTTCTCTTACGCTTAAATTAGAAGTCTATATGTTGGTACATACCTTTTGTTGAACCGCTTGCCAAATTAGAATTATTTATTTCCCATTCTGCTTCACCTTTGACGTCATCTGGAACTCCACGACATTTACTAATGCCCCCGCCTGGGACCTGAGCTAAATGGTATTTAATCCTGGAAGCTCCAGAGATTTTCTGTTCACAAAATATGCACTCATTTTCACTGTCAACATATTTCCAGAACTTATCTCTCTGCCTTCCCATGATGCGGTTTCCTTTGCAACAAGAGAGGATCAAATTTATAAATATAAATGTATCAACGAAATTCACGTGAATTCATATCAAAGATTTTTAACACAATTAAAGCATATATCATGCTGCACCTGAAGATATATATATATATATATATATAGAGAGAGAGAGAGAGAGAGAGAGAGAGAGAAAATTTTTAGTGCTTCCATATAGTTGAGATTCTCAGTATTATTTTATTTTTTTTGACAAATTACAAAATTATTCTCTTAATTTTAAACACAATTAAAGTACATATCAACCATCATTTCGCATAGTTACGTGCGACCTACCCATTTAGTTGTGGTTTATTGAATTAGATGATAGAGAAAATAAGAGAGAAATAAACTATTATAATTATTCATCAGGATTCACTTATACTTTGTTTGGAATAGGGGAAAGAAATTAGGAAAGAACTTTTTCAAGTTTTCTTCTCTCTTGTATTTGGATAGAGAGAAAAGAGGAAAAAAAGAAATATTAGATGCTAAATTTATTGTTAGAATTTTTTTAACAATTCAAATTTAAAAAATTTTTCTCTTCTATTTTCTTTCTGATTTGAGTTTGAAAATTTTCTATTCTTCCCTTCCTATTTTCTTCTCTTTCAAACAAGGGATTAAATTTCCCCAGTGCGGAAGCAGGTGGAACCACCTTGGCTCATTGCAAAGCCTCCACCCTTGCAACTAGTGGTGAAGCTTGGCTAATATGTTTGGAGGGCTAAATTCAGAATATTTTTAAGAGTGATACTATATATATTAAAAACAAAATTTGAAATTGGATTTCGAACAAAAATCAAATATTGTTATTAAAAATAAAAAGGTAAAATAAATCTATAAAACTCAATCTAATAGATATAAAAGATTTAAAACTCAATTTTTAAATTTATTTTTGGCATATATATAGTATTATCCCATTTTTAATATACAAAAAATTTATGATTCTATATAATTTTTAGCATTTTTTATTTTGCTAAAAATTTTAAATATAATTTCATAATTATTTATTTCTAAAAAGTCTAAGAAAAAATGAATTATAAGCAATTAAATTAAAACATATTAGAAATTTCCTCTAATCAAAGTGTATCTCTTTATTCTTTCAAGAATTTGAAGTTGTCAATAATTATCATATGATCAATAGTAAATTCATAGTTGGATTATTATCCTCTTTATTACTAATTTTCCTGTTAAAAAAATGAACAATTATCTTATTATTAGTCATTAAAAAATTAATTAGTTGAGTACAAACCAAATTAGCTTATATAAATATTAAAACAAGAAGTAATAATATAATAAAATCACGCAACTGAAATTTTCAAATATTACTATTTACTAAGGATAGGAAAAAATATCTAAATCAACCCAATCCACCTAACTCAATTCAAAACTTAAAGGGCAAGTATAAGTGAGTTTGAAGACTTAAGTGGATGCAGATAGAAAAATAAGGCAAGAATATACTATTGATCAGATTTGAGTCTCCAAAATTCTACCTAATAGAGGTCAAACCCGACCAATAGATGCCTGAACAATGTTGTCAGAATCGCGATCCAACTCCTGGGATCGCACGATTCTATGTTTCTAGCTGGGCATTTCATGCTGAAATGCACAAATAATCGTTGGACTGTGGGATCTCCGATTCAATTGTGAAGGATCGGTTAACTCAGTAGAATCGTACGATCCTAACAAGTTGTCTAGTCTGGCATTTTTACTGCACTAGGTCGAGTTAATACAACTAGGCTTAGAAGTTTTTCCAAAAAAATCCAAAAACCTATTAATCCAAAACGAAAAATCAAACTTTTTTTATCCAAAATGTAACCTAGAAGAGGCAAAATAGGACTAGAATCAGAAACCCACCTTATTGTTGAATCATTGAAGCTTCCTTCCATTTTTGCATTTTGCTCGCCTTTCCCTGTTGTGGTTACTATTCAACCTGCACCACTCATTGCAAGCCCTAATTTTAGCTTGCTGGTGTTGGAGCTTGGAGCAAAGACACAAAGCAGAGAGAGAGAAAATAGGAAACCAAACGAAACAAAGAGAAAGCCAAGAGTCCTAGAAGGTCAGCTGAGTTTATTGACTTAGCTTCACTTAAATAGTTTTTTTTATTAATTTTATTTAGCAAAATGTTGGCTTGGCTTGTTAGTTGTCTTGTTCTGTTTCATATTAGCTTTATTAAACCATGAATTTAGGTAGATATTTTACCCCATTTTAGAAAATTTAGAGTGAATTATTTATATTAATTATTTTATATAATAATTATTTATATTAATTACCTTACATTTGATGGAAATTTGAAGTGAATTTAGGCAATCAATTTAACTTTATTTTTTTAGTTTTACTTATTAGCTTTGGAGTATTTATTAACTTGTTCAAAATAGCTACCTCTAGTTCAAGGCTTAATGTGAAAAGAAAAAAAATTTCCTAAAAATAAAAGTGATGTAGGTTGGAAACATGGTTTTGAAGTGAATGGGAATCCTAGAAAAGTGAGATGTAAATATTGTGATAAAATAATGAGTTGAGATGTTTATAGATTAAAACATCATTTAGCTAGTAGTTACTTGGATATAGGTGTTTGCCCAAAGGTGCCTAATGATATTAAAAATAAAATGATTGAACATGTTTCAAAAGCAATGAAAATTTCTTCTAAGAAAAAATAAGGGTTTTTTAGAAGTGATACCAATGATATTGAAGTGGATGCTTCATCTGGTAGAAAAACCAATGAAAGCATTCAATTTCAAAAGGGACTTTTAAAACCAATGTTGAAGAAACTCACATCAAGTATGGAAAAAACTTAAACTACAATCAATTAAATGTTCAAAAAAGATTTGAGGGAGGAAGTTTGTTAACAAATATCTAAGTTTTTTTATACTAGTGCAATTCCATTCAATTGTGTGAAAAATCCTGAATTTGTAAAGATGTGTCAATTAATTAGGAAATATGAAATCAGATTGAAGCCTCCTTCTTACTAAGAGATAAGAGAAAAATATTTCAATTAAGAAGTTATCCGCACCAAGAAGTTGCTTGAGGAGTATAAAGAGCAATAGAAGAAAATAGGTTGCACTATCACATCAAATGGCGTTGGACAGATAAAAAAAGATGATCCATATGCAATTTTCTTGTCAATAACCTAAAGGATACAATCTTTTTGTAATCAATTGATACATTTGAGTGTTCAAAAACAGTTGAAAAGATGTTTAAGATGCTAGATGACATTGTTTAACAAGTGAGTGAAGAAAATGTTATTCAAGTGATTACTAATAATGCTACCAATTATAAGGCTGTAGGAGAAATGTTAATGGAGAAAAGGAAAACTATTTTCTGGACACCTTGTGTTGCTCATTGTACTAACTTGATATTTGAAGATTTTGAAAAAAAAAATTGAATATCCACCACTTGACAATTGCTAAAGTTACAAAGATCACAACATATGTTAAGGCACTTTACAAAAGGCAAAGATTTAATTAGGCCAGCTATCACTCACTTTGCTACATCTTATTTGACCTTAAGATGCCTTAGCAACAATAAGGGTGCATTGATAAATATGTTTAATTTAAAAACATGGAAATCAAGTAAATTTGCAACTAAAAAATAGGGATAGCTTGTACAATCATTGGTAACAGATAGCAAATTTTGGAAAAATATTGTGACTTGCCTTAAAGCTGCATATCCTTTTGTTAAGGTCTTTCAATTAGTTGATTCTGATGAAAAACTAACTATAGGTTTCATTTATGAAAAAATAGATTGTGCAAAAGATAAGATACAAGCTAATTTCAACCATGTTAAGAAAAGGTTAGTAATATCAATTTTAACATTTATAATGTATTTTTATTGTTATTCATCCTTTTTCTTATGAATTGTAATATATGTTTGTTGTTATTTGTCTTATTTTAATTATGAGCCTATTTGGAAAATTATTAATAAAAGGTGCGAGTCCTCAATTCCATTATAATCATACTTTCAAAGCTAATTTTGAAGTCACCGAAGGACTATTTGAGTGCTAAGAAAGAATAATACCTGATAAACATGAAAAGGCTAAAATTCATTGCAACTTGATCAATTTAAAATTAAAAGTGGATTATTTGGTACTAAAATTGCTTTGATGACAAAGGGCATGAAAGCTCCAGCTATATAATGGGATTCCTATGGAACAAAATTTCTTGAATTGCAAAGGTTTGCCATTCAAATATTAAGCTTCACTTATAGTTCTTCGGGGTGTGAATGTAATTTGAGTGCTTTTGAGATGATAAGATTATTTTCTTATTAGTATAATCATTTATTTAAATATTACCTTCCTTGTTTTCATTATGTTTCAATCATTTCTAAGTCATAATGTTTTTGGAAAAAAATAGGTTCATACAAAGTGAAGAAATCGTTTGCACCAAAAGAAGACGAATAACTTAGTTTATGTAATGTACAACCTAGAAAGATAGACAAGTTAAAAAATCTATTGAAATGAATAGCTTTGATGATTTACCCTCTGATGATGAATGGATAGCTAGTGAAGGAGAAAATTACAATAAGGATACATATGAAGGAAGAGATGATGTTGAAAGCAGTGATTTTGTGCTTGAAGATAAAGATAAAAGTGTTGATGCAGAAGGTGAGGATGGAGATAATGTGGAAGACATGCACTTGGATGAAGTGCAATTCCATAAGGATGAAAATGAAGATGATTTGGAAGATGTTCAACATTTTAAAGATCATGAGCTTTATTAAATCATATTGACACCTTATCTTTTTAATATTGTTTATTTGAAATTTGCAACTTAAGAATTTATTGTTCTTTTTTAATTTATGACAATGTGTATAGCCTTTAATTTTATATACATATTTAATTACTTTAAAGTTCTATTTTTTCTTACAAAAAGATTATAAGTAGGTATATAAAATATACATGGATACTTAAGATAGGATCTTATGATCCTCTTACAATCCCACCCTTCTTCTGATCCCAGGTAGAATTTCCATACTGACAACCTTGTGCTTGAAAATGACGTTATTTGGCTTGCAAATTCTACCATAATCCAGCTTCACTATGGACACTAGAAGTTATACGCAGTTTCGCACATCCTTTCCCCAATTGTTTACAACTAGTGCCTTAGCATAACAACTCTCAACTCCGGTCGTTTGTTGCCATCGTCTACATTGCCCCACCAGTGAGTTCTCTAAGTTTGTCTCTTTATCAACAAATAAAACATTTGTGAAGGTTTGTTGAAGCTCTATTTGAAGGCTGTGAAGGATTTGCAGTAGAGAATCTTTGCTTGAGGTAAGCCACACAAGTTCTTTAATTTTTTTCCTATTCACTTGAAAGGATTGTTTTGGTTGAATTGACAGGTTTTTATGTTTGATTAGCTCTGAATGGGTTGTTCTGGATGTCAGATTTTAAGGACATAACCGAGGGTCTTTGTGAATTAGTGAATCCTTGAGGTTTTGGGGTTATATTTGCTAAAACAAGGGAAGAATCATGTAAATTAAAGATTGAAAGGGTTTGATTAAATGATTTTCAGTGGTTCTATTTTGGTGTCCTGGGTTGAACTTGGCTCCCACCATCACTTAGTTCCATCCTACTAAGTTTCTCCGTTGAACTTTTTTCTATACCCATATTTCCATAAGTTCTACATGCCACTAATAAAGTTGCGCATCTCACTTTATCGCCTTGACCGACATTCTCCTTATCAAATCCAGAGCATTTCTTCTAATTGCTCAACTGTGCTGAGAACATCATCCATTCAATTATAATGTTCCATATCTGGCTCCACATTACATACCCTATTTATGTCCTTGAATATCCTCTAACCATGATTCACCAACCCAGTATGACAAAAAGCACTCAGTGACTCCTATAAATGTAATCGAATTAGATTTGATATGATACTTTTGCAAGTCAGGAAAACATCAAGCCAAATATTTGCATGTACATATAGGCTAAACCACATAATTGCATTTATCTCAAATGGCTGAGTTGATGCTCCCACATTTAGCATAAATGTCAATCAGAACAGGACTTAAATAATTCATTCAAAGGATTAGAGTTGCTTCATATACATTCATAGGCCCATTTTCCTATAGTGGTAATCGTTGATAATATACTCAATTTCATTCGGTTTGATCCTGCTACCTACCATTCTTTAAAGCCATACTACACTGTAACTAGAAATCGTGTACTCCATGAATACACATCTTTTTCAAGAATCTCATCAAATATTTGCCTTGCTTGATCTATTAATACATTTTTCACATAGCCTTAAATCAAAGCATTTTAGGACTCAAGGTGATCTTTTCCCCTAACTTCAAATTGTAAACATGCGAGGCTTTCATCTTCCCACAAGCTGCATAAAAATGGATGACTATACTCCTTATAAGATTATTAAGAGGTAAACCACTGTTAACTACTGGCCAGTGCAACTGTTGGCCATCACAAGACAAGATTTATGAACTTGTGACATCATTGTCCTAAGCTGTAATCAACCACTTCGTGCTTGCGTCAGATCATTAATGTTTATAAAGAATGCAATGACTAATGTTGTATGCTTAAATTTAGTGTGATATCTTTTTTAGTCTTACTGTGATTATTAGTGTTAATGTATCTCTTGAACAAACAGATTCCTCCTTTTTTTCCTTTTTTTAATCCATTTTCTCTTTTACTATAATAATCGAACAATTACCATCTAATGCAGCGCTTTGCTTTTATTTCAACTTAATTTCCATTTCATCTTTTGGTATTTTAGATCAAGTATCCACAAGTGTTCTCTATAATTTGTTGTCATTCTTTGCTAGTGGAATACAAATAGCTTGGTTTTGTCCATGACAAGTGTTTAACAAGTTATAGTGACACAAGCATCAACAAACAAATATGCATCATAGTGTATTGCTGATCCAAAACCAGTTATCATGCCAAATATCAAGCAACATGTGTACTAATTTGTGTATAAATAAATCCAAACATACTTCATAACATGGGCTAATTTCTTCTATTTTTTACATGCGTTATGTATCTCTACTTGATTTGTGTGGATATGCTTGAAAGAAGTTGTTTTGCTTGAAAACAATAATTATTCTGATATAACATTTGGAGGCTATTTTAGTTTAGAAGATAAAATTTGATCTGGATGAAATGATGATCATTTGTTTCCTTATTAAGTTATAACATTTAAGGAAGTTGCTAATTGAAACAAGATAAACAGTTGCTATTTCAATCCTGTTATAACAAGAAACATTTAAATGAGGTTGATAATGAATAAATGAGAGGCAAAATTAGATGAGTGCAGAATTGGATGTTTTAAACTCACAAGATATGTATTTTATCCCTAAATTTACAAGTTGCTTCCTTCAATGGAACTGAAGCCTCTATTAGATGGGGGTAGCTGCTCTAACATCCTATTAACCTTCCGATATAAGTCCAAAATTAACTCCTCTTCCTACCTCAACTCCAAACTAATCTTCCGCTTCAAGTGCAAAGCTTCATTTTAGTTCATCTAACAAAGCTCCTACTGATCCAACTAAGAAAGGCAAAGCTCCTAGTGCGTCAAGTGACAAAAGCAAGGCTCCTGCTACTTCCAGTGATCAATGCAAATCCATAGTTGCTCCATCCACTAAAAATTTTAAAGCAAAACCGCCTAGTGGTAAGAAAAGAAAGATTACATCAAGAAAGCCAATGCAAACAAAATGGCTAGGATATAGACAAGGAAAAGGTCCATAGCATAGGAATCACTTCGCACAAGTGCCAAAGGATGAGGTAAATGAACTGACAGCAAAGTTTATTTATTATGGTTATGGGTTTTTAGTTAGTAGCAGGGAGCATGGCATATCAAACCTATTGGCTCACTAAAGAAGTGTCCAAAATATGCACACACACTTGACACTGACCCTAAACAAAAAATATTAGACTTGTAAATATGTCTACTAGTAAACAATTAGTTCTACGTCAAATATATTTGACCTTAAGGAATGTAGAAGGGCATAACTTTTTTGTGATATGTGATGAACAACCATTTAAGATTATTAAAGGGTTTGAGTTTAGATACATATGTAAGAGGCTATGTTTAAGGTTGGATGTGCTTAATAGAAGACCTAGCGAATGATTACTATAAGATCTACATGGAAGAGAAGCTTAGGGGTTTTTTGAAAACTGATTACATAAAAGTGTGTTTAACCATAAATTGTTGGACATCAGTTTCAAAATCTGAATTATTTGTCTTTAATGGCTCAGTTCATTGATAATGAATGGAACTACTAAGAACAAATTCTTAGCTTTTGTTTAGCTCCAATCATCAAGAGAAAACAATTGAGAAAACCACTAAAACTTATCTAAATAAATAGGGTTTGAAGCAGGTATTTACCATTAAGGTTTATAATGCTAGTTCCAATGATACAGCTATAGCATACTTAAAAAAGAAACTTAAGAATTGGAATGGTTTAGAGTTGAATGGGGATATGATACACATGTGGTGTTGTACCAGTGAAGGGTTTGAAAGATTATCATAAGTCTATTACTACCACAAGGAATGTTGTTCATTATGTTAGATCATCACCTTCTAAGTTAGCCAAGTTTAGGGAGGCTATTAAAGTAAAAAATCATAAATTCCAATGCCTTGGTGTGCCTAAATGTCCCTAATAGATGAAACTCAACCTAACGCATGCTTGAATCAGTTGAGAAGCTCCAAAAGACATTTGACAAGTTAGAAGAGGATGATAATGATTACTTGTTGTACTTTGGAGATTTTAAAAGAAGAGGGGATCATCCAACAATAATGATTGAGATAATATTAGGGCATTTACCAAGTTTTTAAAGATTTTTTATGATATCACATTGGCTTTATCTGCTTCATCACACATGACTTCTAACTCTCTTTACATATATATATTTGTTATGCAAAGTGAGTTGAAAGAATAAACCTCAGTTGAGAATGTAGATTTTATATTGTATTTCATGGCAATTGAAATGAAAATAAAGTTTTACAAGTATTGGGGTTTGATTAAATCCATGAATTCCATCACCTTTGTTACAAATATACTTGATCCAAGGTTTCAAATTAACCTATATTGCATGATCATTTAAGGAGGTCCATGGGCAAACACTTACTAAAACTATAGTAAGCAAAGTTAAAACATCATTGACTATTTATGTTTTGTTTAGTGCGCAAAGTTAAAACAAGCAATTCAAGAGGAGGTAAAGAAAACAAGCAATGCTGTGGATTAGAAATCTACAAGGTATTTCCAATTTATGTTTGTTTAGTTTTTCTAATGTGACATATGTAAGGTATTTCTAGTTTATGTTTTGTTCTATTTAGTAATTGAGATTTTTAAGCTAGATGTATATACTTCCATAGGTAGCAGTAGCAATACAAATGTAGATTAGATCACTAAATGATAATAGTGGTGCATTCGCAGTAGGTAGAAATAAATTGGATAAAGCTTTTTCATGATTGCAGCATCCTTATGGGATGATTAAGGTAGAAGTTGACAGACATGGAATTCTTTAAATTGCATAAAAGACTAGCATATAGCATCTTGATCATTCTCGTTTCTAATATGCTCGTTATTGTATATACCTACCAATGGTTATATGGCATCCTTTTTAAGAAATTAAATTGTCTTTGATGTCCTTAAAAAATAGAGTTAGGCAATCTAACAAAGAATTGATGTCATTCTAAAGAAATTTTTATGCCTACTTTGACTAATTTATCAGCAATTTTATTATATACCTTAAAGTATAGGATGTTTAACATGCCAAAAAGTAGTTTTTGGAAAATTTCATTCTGTTGTCATTCTTGTTTTAATATCTACATCATATTCTTTAAATCAAAATTTAAAAGAGCCCAGTGGCAAAGTGATTTGTTATTGTTCCCATCGGACTGTCTTTCTTACAGACAAAAGCTCTGTTTTTCTATCCCCCATAGAAACAGTTTATTTTCTTAATCCTTGGCCTTATCCTCTTTCTCATATGCTTGTTTTGTATACCTAACTCTATTTTTTTAATAACTGTAACATCTTTTTTTCCCCACTTCGAATTAAATATCTCAGTTTTGACTCTAATTAGCACTTAATTAATTTACGGCTCATATTTCCCTTAGCTTAAAAGAGATATAGGTATCAATCAACTAATTTAATAACCAAAATATGCGTATTCTTAAACTTGAAACATTGGATCTGCCTTTCTATTCTATCAGTGCTTTGGAATTTGTATTTGGACTAATAATAACTCTTTGAATGCTTGTTCACTTATGAAGTTAATTTTTTTATCATTACTTTTTTTTTCATAGTATGTAGGTTTCCTGAAACAAGTGGTGCCTTTTTTTGTTAATAATTTGAGGCATCAGTAGCTTCCAATTTTTTTGATAAATTGTACCTTATACTTTTGTGAATATTAGTATTTAGGGTTAGCACTATTTTTTGAAATATTGCTAGCCTAAGTAGAAAATCATAATATATAGTAGCATACACAGCCATTTATACAACAAAAGTGCCTTATCCTCAATGGTACATAATACAAAGATTGTTTTTTAGTGTAATACTTATTAATGGGCGTAATGACCAAGTTGGAAGTTATTTTGAGTGACTTGAACTAGCAATTTGAAACTCTTCTAAAGTTTCCTTTGTATTAGCCCCTTTAATGAAATTAATTGATTAATTCTATATATTTTTCATGTTGTTCAAATATCCTAAATATTATTTTTGTTGGCATGAATGTGAGGTGAAATGTATGTAGAATAAACATGTGTTATGAACAAGTTTTGGCAGTGTTTTCTGCTTAAAATTTGGCCTCAGTTAATCAAATAAGGAAGCAAAAATTGCTTTTTGCTAAGTCAAAATATATAGGATGGAATTTGCTTTTTAAACAGCTCAAAACCCATTTGGAACCTCCTTAATTCGATTTGATCGATTTATAACAAATTGAGAATTTTAAGCAATTAGTTACAAGTGGGCTTCAGATACAATTTATTAGTAACGGTTAATTGGAATTGGGTTTGTTAACCGGCTTTAAACTGACTAATTCCCACCCTTACTATTTACTATGTATTTATAAATGTCTTAAAATGAAATACAATTCAATGAATTTATTTAATTATTTTGATAATTAGAAATCTTGTTAATTGATTTGAAAGAAATTTATAAAACTAGAATCTTATCCAAAATAAATAAATACTTAAGAGTTTTCAATATATTGTTATGGTATAAAAATGTAGCATTGTTAGGTAAAAAAAAATAAAGAATAAGAAAATGATACTAAAATATAAATAAAATCTAAAAATTTGTGTAAAGAAAAAGAAAGAAAATATTTAATATATATTAATATATTAAAAATATGTAATACAAATTGAAATAAATAATAATTTTAAAAAAAATTTAAATATGATTTGATCAAAAGTTGAGATGCGTTAGTCTACGTCTATACTTGTAAAGGTTGGAGTTATTCATTATTATCAAAAGTTTCATTTCGTGTAATAAATAAGTTAACTTATAAATTATAATTTATAAATCTAATTAATTAGATTTATAAATTATAAGTTAATTTTTAAAGATATTTACGTATTAACCTATTGAAAAAAATAAATCTTAATTTGATAAGTTATCTTAAATAGATTATAATTTATAAACTACTACCTTTCAAATTTTTTTCAATTTTATCATTATTCTTTTTATTAATTTATAACCTATATGCTTTATAACATAAACATAAATATTATTTTTTTTATAAAGAGGTGTTTGCCAAACAAATTTTTTATTAGTTTTCAATTGATTTGAGTGTCTTTAACTATTTAATCAAGTTAATCAACTTATTTAAGTATTGGATAAATAGCTGTTTCAATTAGTTTTGAAAAAGTTAAAAATAATAACTTTTTGAAAGAGCTAATTTGCATTTAGTATAGAACAAGACATTATTGCCTATAATTATAAATCTTTTATATTTCCATTCTTTATAAATAAGAAAATATTAAACTACATTTACTTATTTCTTAGAGAAAAATCTAACACATATAGTAAATTATGATTATTTATTTTTTAAAATAAAAACTAAATAAGTATAATAAATTATATTATAATATTTACATAATAATAAAAAATTATAAGAATATAATCATATCTTTTCTATCAAATTGTATTAAAAACAGAATATATATTTCATTTCATAATAAATAATAGAAAATATATTAAAAAAATTATTAATTTTTTATTAAATAGTATTTTTTGAATTAAAGAATCATAGATGTTAAAAAAAACTATATTGTTTATGAAAGACATATTTTTATATTTAAAATGTGTAATTGATTAATATTTTTAAGTATAAATATATGAATTTTAAATTTATTATTAAAAATGGTTATAAAATAAATTTCAACAATTACTGCATTTATAAAAATATTACAAGTATTTCTTAACCATAAAATTATAATTTTTCATGTTTTTGAAGGGAACTAAATAAGTATAACAAATTATAATAATATAATTTTTTAAAATATTTAATATAATAAATAATATATTATAATTATAATATAAAATATTATTAAAGTAAAAGAATACTTAAATTAATTATAAAATACACACAAGTCCTATGTTATTTTACATGTAATTAGCTAATAATAAACTGCTAATTGTACTAAATATTTTTATATAAATAGCTAATATTATCAATTAGGTCAAATCAGTTATTATAATTAACTATTAATTAATAACTAATTCTATCAGTTAACCACTAATATAATTAGCTAATTGATGTATAGGACCAAAATATAATTAATTTAATTTCAATATAATTATATTTTAATTTTAAACTATATATATAAATATGTATATAAATAAATAATATAATATTATAAAATATAATTAATTATATTTTAAGTAATTATAATTCTATTATAAGAAATAATAAAATGAAATTTATGTAAGTAAATATATATAAGTTCATAAAATATAATTAATTAAATATTAAATATTATATTTTTATTTTGAGTATCTTAATTGTATTAATGTAATTTGATATTTAGATAAATATAAATTATTTTAATTTATATATCTATTTTTATTAATATATTATTCCATGTCATTTTACAATTTCAACTGATTTAATAACTAATTTGTAAAATTATTAATTAAATTATTGGTCTATGTGTGCTTAAGTTGCTAATTGATTTATCAGTTATTAAGTAATTTATTAGTTAATTATATGAAACAGAATCTTTGTCTCCATTTAAGAGATTCAAATAAATTATAAGTATTTTAAATTTAACTTTTCAAATAAGTTAATTTAAGGTAAAAAAGTTAGGATGTATATTATATCTCAACTAGTCAGATTATATAAATTACCAAAATCATTGGCCTATGTGTGCTTCAAATAAGTTCTTGAAGTAATATTTTGAGTTTCAACTTTGTAAAATTATTTTATATTCCCTATCTTATTGAATTAATAAAATATTATAATTAAGTATTTTAACTTCACAAATTATAAATATACAAAGAATGAAAATATTTTTGGAGGCCTAAATAACATATATAAAAAAAATTATACATAATTATACAATACTATTACAAAGTTGTAAAAAATTTAGGCGATAGCCATGGCACCATTGTCCTTACAATGCTTGGCCACTATTTGTCATCAAATTTTTAGAGTATATTTGGTTGAGTGGAATAAAATGAAACAAAAATAGAAATAGGAATGAGAAAAAAATGATTAAAAAATTTGCTTTGTATATGCTGTAAAATGAAAATGTACATTCACTAAGTAATAACTATTCCATAAAATGGTAAAATCTTAATTCCATAACAAAAATGATAGAATGGATTATTCCATCAATGGATTTGTCTTTTTACACACGTATCCCTTATATTTTTCATATATTCTAATATTACCATTTATTAATATATGATAAAAATATTATTTTTTGAATATTTTTCTATTACAATATTTTAATAATTATATTTTTAATATCAAATTTTAAAATATGGCATTTTTTGGTGAAGTAAAATATAACATTTTTGTGTTCTTTACAAAAAAAATATTTAATATAAAAAAATTTGCTAACAAAAAAAGAGAGTAAAGGTAACCAATATTAACTACCCTCCTTAGACATTATCATAGAAGTACTCGCTCATTACAAAATATTTAGTTTGAACTATAACCACTAGCTAAATGATGAGCTTGTCACAATAGTCCTATAAAAATACTAGCAATCTCAAGAATCTTTTATACCTTCAATAATTTTGAATTTTTATGCTTTTATTATGCATTTTTTATTAATAATATTGATGATAATGTTTAAATTATGATAGTTTTATTATTAATTATATTACATATTTTAAAAATATTAAATAATTTAATAATATATTTATTATTTTTATAATAAAAATATTATTATCTTTAACTACTCTTTTTACATTATATTTCTACATTATTTAATTTGTCGTGCCAAATATAAAAATAAAAATAAAATGGAACACTACTTCATTCCATTCCATTTTATTCCCATTTCTTTTATCATTCTTATTCTTATTCTGTTCAACCAAATATACCGTTAGAATGCATTTGCTTACAATGGGAATGAGCAAAGGAATGATTAAAAAATATATTTATTATGTACTATAAAATAAGAATGCCATTTCTTTAAAAAATTATCATTTCATTAAATGATAGAATTTTCATTTCATAGCAGAAGTGATAGAATAGATAATTCTATCATTTATAGAATAACCTTGTTATACATACATCTCTTATATTTTTCATATATGTTAACATTGCTTTTTGTTGATAATAATAATAATAAAATATTAGTTTTCTTACATTTCTCTATTAAAATATTTTCACAATTATATTCTTAACAATAAAATTCAAAATAGAATATTTTTGTATTCTCTCTAAAAATATATTTAATATAAAATTTAAATATATTAGAACTTTTATGATTTTATCTAAAATTTTTTTATTAATTATAATTTTAATAAAAAAATTTAAATGATGACAATTGTTATTATTGATCATATCATATATTTCAATAATATTAAATTTTTTAATAAGATACTTATTATATTTGTAATAAAGATAATATTGTAATTAACTATACTTTTCTCATTCAATTCCTATATTATTTTATTATATCAAACTTAAAAATAGAATAGAATACTCACTTTATTCCTTACTATACTAAATATAACTATAGAATGATCATTTTTATTCTATTTCCATTCCTATTCCTATTCTCCTTTTTATTCCCACTCTTTCATTTCCATTGTACTCAATGCAACATTAATTGGCCAAGTATGTTGACCTTGGAAAAATAGATTATTTGTAAACTTATCTTGCCTATGTAAATAATCAAAACTAAGATAGAAAATTCAGAAAAAAAAAGGATTTTTAGGGGTCGTTTGATTCGCAGCAAAAATATAGGAAATTGTATTTCTCAGGATATAAACTACCATAGAGTTATTTGGTTTGCATAAATGAGAGGAAATAAATTTTCCTGAGAACTTGTGTTTTCCATAAAATATGGGAAATCACTTACCCACTCCCCCCTAGGTAAGTTCTATTTCCTGTATGTTTAACTAATTCATAGACAAAAATATCCTTACTAAAATTAATTAATATCAATTTTACCCTTTTAATTGATTATCGAATTTTACTTTGTGAATGTCCATTTTAGTTAGTATTACCGTTATTTTACAGTTTGCTTATATATATATATATATATTATATGATATATTTTATTATTATTATTTTATGAAAAAAATTTAAATATTTAATTTAAATGAATTAATTAACAACATACTTTTATTTAATTTCTACGTTATTTTATAACCCACTTATTATTTTTTTTATTTTATTGCATAATTTTATTTTACTTCTTTTTTATTTTATCTATTGCTATTATTTGAAAGTTAGATTATAATTATTAAATAATATAAATATAATATGATATATTTAATTTGATTATATAAATATTTTGAATAAATTAAAATTTTAATATATATTATATTAATTGCATTATATAATTATATATTCTATTTGTTGATTGAAATTATTTGAATATTAAAATCAAATTTTCTTTAAATTTTATAAATATTTTTTAATATTAAATTTCAAGCCCTATAATTCAAATTAAATATACACACTCACACACACACATAAATTAGAATTAAAATTTTCTTAATTAGTTACTGTTTAGAGAACAAATAGTAATATGCTATTATTTGACAATTTAATTTTTAATTAAACTTAATTTATCTATTTATTTGAGATTTTTAATTGATGTTACAGCCTTGGAACGTAACAGTAACATGTTACTGTCTAGAGAAAAAATAGTAACACACTATTATTTAGCAATTTGATTGTTAATTAAACTTGATTTATCCATTTATTTAAGATTTTCAATTGGTATTACTGTTTTGAAATGAAAAGTAACATGTTACTGTCTAGAAAACAAACAGTAACATGCTACTATCTATTTATTTGAAATTTTTAATTGATGTTACTATTTTAGAACGAAACAGTAACATGTTACTGTTTAGAGAAAAAAATGGTAATATATTACTATTTAACAATTTGATTGTTAATTTGACTTGATTTATCTATTTATTTAGGAATTTTTAATTAATGTTACTGTTTTAGAATGAAACAGTAACATATTACTGTCTAGAGAAAAATAGTAATATATTATTATCTATTTATTTGAGATTTTTAATTGATATTACTATTTTGGAACGAAATAGTAACATGTTACTGTCTTGGAACGAAACAGTAACATGCTATTATTTGGCAGTTTGGTTGTTAATTAGATATGATTTATTTATTTATTTGAGATTTTTAGTTGGTGTTACTGTCTTGAAACGAAACAGTAACATGTTACTGTTTTGATTGTTAATTAGACATGATTTACTCATTTATTTGAGATTTTTAGTTAGTGTTACTGTCTTGTAACAAAACAGTAACATGCTATTATTTAACAGTTTGGTTGTTAATTAGATATGATTTATTCATTTATTTGAAATTTTTAGTTGGTGTTACTGTTTTAGAACGAAACAGTAACATGTTACTGTCTTGGACGAAATAGTAACATGCTATTATTTAGTAGTTTGGTTGTTAATTAGACATGATTTATTAATTTATTTGAAGTTTTTAGTTGGTGTTACTGTTTTTGAACAAAACAGTAACATGTTACTGTTTTTGAACAAAACAGTAACATGTTACTGTCTTGGAATGAAATAGTAATATGCTATTATTTAACAGTTTGGTTGTTAATTAGACATGATTTATTCATTTATTTGAGGTTTTTAGTTGATGTTACTGTTTTAGAACGAAACAGTAACATGTTACTGTCTTGGACGAAACAGTAACATGTTACTGTCTTGGACGAAACAGTAACATGCTATTATTTGACAGTTTGATTGTTAATTAGACATGATTTATTCATTTATTTGAGGTTTTTAGTTAGTGTTACTGTTTTAGAACAAAACAGTAACATGTTATTGTCTTGGACAAAACAGTAACATGCTATTATTTAGCAGTTTGATTGTTAATTAGACATGATTTATTCATTTATTTGAGGTTTTTGAACAAAACAGTAACATGTTATTGTCTTGGACAAAACAGTAACATGCTATTATTTAGCAGTTTAATTGTTAATTAGACATGATTTATTCATTTATTTGAGGTTTTTGAACAAAACAGTAACATGTTACTGTCTTGGACGAAACAATAACATGCTATTATTTGGCAATTTGGTTGTTAATTAGACATGATTTATTCATTTATTTGAAATTTTTAGTTAGTGTTACTGTTTTAGAACGAAATAGTAACATGTTACTGTCTTGGACGAAACAGTAACATGCTATTATTTAGCAGTTTGGTTATTAATTAGACATGATTTATTCATTTATTTGAGGTTTTTAGTTGGTGTTACTATTTTAAAACGAAACAGTAACATGTTACTGTCTTGGACGAAACAGTAACATGCTATTATTTGGCAGTTTGATTGTTAATTAGACATGATTTATTCATTTATTTGAGATTTTTAGTTGGTGTTACTGTTTTAGAACGAAACAGTAAACATGTTACTGTCTTGGACGAAACAGTAATATGCTATTATTTGGCAGTTTGGTTGTTAATTAGACATGATTTATTCATTTATTTGAGATTTTTAGTTGGTGTTACTATTTTAGAACGAAACAGTAACATATTACTGTCTTGGACGAAACAGTAACATGTTACTGTCTTGGCAGTTTGGTTGTTAATTAGATATGATTTATTCATTTATTTGAAGTTTTTAGTTAGTGTTACTGTTTTAGAACGAAATAGTAACATGTTACTGTCTTGGACGAAATAGTAACATGTTACTGTCTTGGACGAAACAGTAACATGCTATTATTTAGCAGTTTGGTTGTTAATTAGACATGATTTATTCATTTATTTGAGGTTTTTAGTTGGTGTTACTGTTTTGGAACGAAACAGTAACATGCTATTATTTAGCAGTTTGGTTATTAATTAGACATGATTTATTCATTTATTTGAGGTTTTTAGTTAGTGTTACTATTTTCAAAATAGTAACATACTATTATTTGACAATTTTGTTGTTAATTAGACATGATTTATTCATTTATTTGAGATTTTTAGTTGGTGTTACTATTTTAGGACAAAACAGTAACATGATATTATTTGGTAGTTTTATTATTAATTAGACATGATTTATTTATTTATTTGAGAAACAATAACATGTTACTATTTTAGAACGAAACAATAACATGCTATTGTTTTAGAACAAAACAATAACATGTTACTGTCTTGGAATGAAACAATAACATACTATTATTTGATAATTTAATTGTTAATTAGATATAATTTATTCATTATTTGAGGTTTTTAGTTAGTGTTACTATTTTAAAAAGAAATAGTAACATGTTATTGTCTTGGAATGAAATAGTAACATATTACTATTTAGTTTACAAATAGTAATAAATTATTTTTTAGTAATTTTATTTATTAAAAAAATTATTATAATACTACTAGATACCAAAAGAGTTAGGAAGAAAAAATTTAATATAAAATTTGATTGAATTTAAATTGATAAAAATAAAATTAAAGTTAAAAAAATAACAAAAAATTAAAAAAATTAAAAAAATCATTAAAAAAAGCCTTTTTTGCCAAATCAAAGTGGGCAAAACACCTTTGGTGTTTTGCAAGCACGTAGATCTCGAAAAGTTACATGAAATCAAAAAGAAAAATTACTTAAAATAGACAATCAAGCGCAAAGTTACGATCATTCAAACTTTTGAACTCAATTTATACGATTTTAACCAAGTAGACTTCGTCAAACCCACATTTTCTTATTTTTTGTTGAAAGAGCAAATGAAAAATATTGAAAATAAGTGATCATGCAAACATTGGTTAACTAATAAAGAATTTATGACTTTTAAAAATTTTTAATTTACCACCGCATTCACACAGTTAAAAAAAGAGTAATTTCAGTATATAACATTCATAAATCATAAAATTGGAACCTATTTAAAAAAAATCTGGCACTATCACCTCTTTAAAATCAATTAATATCTATTAATATATATTAAGTTATTATTGAGGATATTGTAATCATTTCATTGTTATTTCCTAGGAAATTCAAAGTTGAACCAAACAAAACATAGAAATTTATTTCTTGGGATATGTGACTTCCTTTATGTCAACCAAACAACATTTAAGAATTTCCTAGGAAGTCGTACACAGTAAGTAACTTCATAGGAAATTCAACTTCCCATGGGAAGTTATTTCCTGCATGAACCAAACGACCCCTTAGTTACTAGACTTTTTATTATAATTTTATTTAACTAATTCGTACTATGGTTTATATAATTTAAAAGGGTCAACACAAAGGGAAAAATATAAAATATCCTTTTTAATTTTAGGATAGTTAAATTTTACATTCTTCTACTTTACTAATTTAGAAATCACTTCCTTAAACTTTATTAAAAAATATCAATGCTTATTGCCGACTTAATTAACTATTTTACTGGATTACACAATTTGTTATGAACTTTTTAAACAATAATTACAATATTATAGTATATTAGTTTATTTTTAAATTTTTTTCACATATAATTTTTCAAGTCCTTTTTTATTACTTAATTAAAACCCTACATTTCTCATTTAATTTTTATTAATTATATAACATAAAAATTATTTGTAAAAAATAAATTATTATACTATCATATTGTGATTCTTCTTTAAAAAAATATGTAATGAAAAGGATAAACTTCAACTATCCTAAAATTAAAGGAAGTATTTTATGTTTTTTCCTAATTATAATTATTGTTAATTTATGGCTAGGCATGTAAAATAGGCCCTATGTTTGCTAGCAATGTGGCCAATTTGTGGTCACAGGACAGTAAGGGCATTTTAGTATAAAACTCTTATTTAATACAAGTTTATGCGGTTAAGCTTTACCTGCACAAGTAAAAGCCCGCACAATCACAAATTAATCACAAGTAAAAAATAATTTTTTAATCATTTTTTCTCTCCATACCTGAACCCAACCCATAGAAAAAATTCAATCCAATTACCTCTTAACAAACTCAATTCAATTTTTATATTTTTAAATTTTTTATCCAAATAATCTAATAAAAACTAAAATATTTAAATATAATTTATAAAATAAAATAAAATAATTAATAAAAATATAAAGAATACAAGCTACCCACAGATATACCCGCCTTGCATGCACGACAGTATGGACAATTTTTTTATCACCTATTTTTGCATACTGGTTTATGTGGGTAAGCCCACATGATTAAGCTTGCCCTGCCCATTTTACTTGCATATGTGTAACAAGATCATTAATTCAAACAATAATTTTTTATTATTTAGTTCTATTTTCTTAGTATTTATAATACGTGAAAATTAGAAAACGTCGGAGTCACATACGTGTGATTTCCTATGGAAATAAATATATACTCAACTTATATTTCCTTTGGGATATTCTGCAAAGAATTGAACACGAATTCCACTTTTTTTCTTTAATAGAAATCAAACCTACTAAAGTATAAAAAATAATGACTTATCAAAAGTTGGACAATTAAGCTTAAAAAACTGACTCATCTAATTTTGAAATAATAATTAAATGTGATTAGTAGATTGGCACTCTTAAGAATAAAATTTGAGTAAATTACACATTCAATTATGTTGAGGTCTTGTAAAATCACATAAAACATAATTAATATGAATGCATAAAATTCTCTGATCTATGACTAAGTTTGATAGAGCGACGTTTAATTATGCAAAATATGACACGCACCAGAACAACATGCATCAATTCTTCCTTGGATCCTAAAAATTTATAAATAAGTTCTGGCTCTCAATTTTGATAGTATATATATTTGGCCATCATATTGTTTGACTTTTATGATGATAATTATGAATAATTATGCTTATGAAGATCGGATTTATCGGCGACATCCAAGAGGGATGTTTCTTTCGCATATCTCTGTGCTGTAGTTTAAGCCTAAATTTCGACACTTTGCATTACAAGGTCCCGTATATGCTATGTTGTCCTGCGTTTGCTCTGTTTGGATGCGGAAAAATAGAAGAAAAGGCGAGAAAAGATTAAAAGGAAAAATAGAAGAAAAAGAAGGAAGGGAGGGAGAGGATATCAAGAAAGAGAACAAAGGGCAAGAAGAAGGGGGTAGTGGGAGATTTATATGTATTTCAATTTTTTAAAAATTTTATGTGAATTATATGTATTATCTAAAACATTTTTATTAATGTTTAAATTTTACTTTCACAGAAATATTAAAATATAATTATTTTCACTGACTTTGAGATCTTAACTCTACTATTGGATTTCGTCATGATGATGTTGTAGTATTTAGGATGATTAATCATTATCCCCATTATCTTCTCTCCTACGCTCAAATTCTTAAACAAGCGAAAGTTTATTCAACAACTTTCTCTTTCTTCCCTTTTTCATTTATTTTTTTCTGTCCAAACACACCGTAAATAATTTTGACTAATCCTCGTCCGTCACTTAAGGCCCAAACTCCACTAATCAATATTTCATATTTCTCTGATTTATAAATTTTGAAAGACATTTTAAACATTTGAACAGTAAAGTTATATCACAACTAAATGACTAGGAAAATAAAAAATGTGCAACAATGCTTTAAAAAGTACAGCGGACCGCAAATCAATAAAAAAAATCAAAAAGTCGATCACTTAAGGCTATCATTAATCAATATCAGCAATAATGCTAAAAAAAATAAATAAATAATATCTTTGGAGTGTTGAAATCATACCTTTATAGTAGCAGTTTCCCTGGAAAATTGAATCTTCAAACTGTTGACACTCTCTGTCTCTCCTAAGTGGAAAAGGAGTTGAAGTTAAGAACAAGCAGCAAATTAACCGAATATATGAATAAAACTGACCACAAATTTTACGGATCTGTCCAGATTTGATAAAAAAAAAAAAAAGGATGTAACTTGAGCATAATTTTTGAAAAGGAGAAGGAGAGGGGAAGTGGAGGATCTGAAAAGTTAAAGGGTGAGAGCGTACTTACAGTGCTATGGGGACTAAAAAAAATAAATAAATAATATCCTTGGAGTGTTGAAATCATACCTTTATAGTAGCAGTTTCCCTGGAAAATTGAATCTTCAAACTGTTGACACTCTCTGTCTCTCCTAAGTGGAAAAGGAGTTGAAATTAAGAACAAGCAGCAAATTAACCGAATATATGAATAAAACTGACCACAAATTTTACGGATCTGTCCAGATTTGATAAAAAAAAAAAAAAAAGGATGTAACTTGAGCATAATTTTTGAAAAGGAGAAGGAGAGGGGAAGTGGAGGATCTGAAAAGTTAAAGGGTGAGAGAGTACTTACAGTGCCATGGGGAGATCTCATCGGTGGATTGTCTCAGTCGAACGAGAAGAAGCAGATGTGTTTCAGAGTAATCAACAGGGAGAAGGAAATGAGAATGAGATGATAAGGGTAATTTTGTAAGAAACGCCTTAAGTTATAAGAAGAATAAAACTTAGAAGCAGGCAGATAAATGCTGAGAATTTATCAATGAAGACGCGTGAATTGAGACAAGACCCAGGGTAGACTTGGGAAGACTTGGAAAATGCGCGGAAATAAACATGCAGTAATTTTACCAAAAATATTTACTGCGTATAAAAACATACACAACCTAGATGGATCTAGATTTTTACTATTTCTTTCTATCAATTTTCTATTAATTTTTATTTAAATGATAATTAAAAAGAAATAAACATGAAGTAATTATTTTTTATTTAAATAAAAAATAGTTAAAAATAAATACTTATTAATTTCAATACTAAAAAAATTGCATCAATGGAGGAGTATAATAAAAATGAAAAATTATTATTTATTAATTAACATACCTTATAACAGATTTAAATTAATTAAATAATATGAATTCTATCTATTATTTGTTTACATAAATAACTGTTTGATTTGTAAAAGCAGCAAAATTTCAAACCCCCTATGAATTTTGTCATGACGGGACACGTATATAACAATGATTTTTATTCCATTGAGTAAGGCATGGAGTAAATTTTTAATCCAGTACAAATTTTAAGAATGGGACAATATTATCTTGTTTATCATGTAAGATATATTTCTGTTCTTTTAGTAACTTAAGTATTAAAAATACAGTACAAAATTAAGATTTACATTTTTATTATATTTGAAAATAAAAAAGTTAGAATTATCTATTTTAATTATTCCTTGTTAATTTGAGATTGGTTGAAAAAATTATGTTTAATTTCAAATCTATCTTATAATATTTTTTATTAAGCATAAATTTAAAATATTGAAAATTATTATTTTTATTATTTTTTTCAAATTTTCTTGTACAACACTATAGCATTGTGAATCACGAGAATGCTGACCAAATTATCCTATAAAAAGAGACAGGGCAAATGCAAGGCAAAGTAAATCAAAATTGAAGAAAGAGGGTAAAGTAAGAGGGGAATTCTAAGATACTTTTAGGGGATTTAATATTCAAGGTGATGCAATACAATATAAAGCATCAATTTTTCTTATATAATCACAACCATCAATTTAAAAATTAATTGTCTGTGAGGAAGTAAATTTGTAGAAAGTGAAAGGAATTATTTGAAATTCACAATCTAGGTCTACTCCACGTTATGTGCAGAAGAGGATCAAAGGCAAGAAGGGAATAGAGTATAGTTATAGTGGCTCGAAGCACTATTAAAGTTGATCACCTGTGAATTATAACAAAGTCAGGAGCCATAAATCCTAAGTTGATGATCGATGAAGACCATATACCACTTTTTACCAAAATGAAATGCACTTATATCTCCTTCCATGGAAACAAAAGCTACATTTCCCAGGCAATGAAGGGCACCTTGGAAGCCAATGCCAAGTCTTCCTCGAAACCTTGAAATACAATATCTCTAACCATGTGTAGCAGGAAATGCAAATCATCCTATGATACCAGAAACAATACACATGCACATAATTATAGTAATAAACAGATATAAATTTTTTGTACATAATTTTCAACAAGCTCTTGACTTCCACTTTGCCTCATTATCTTCCTTAATAATTTGGTAAAAAATAAATAAGAATACTATAATTGACAAAATTAATTATGGTGGTATTGGCATATATCTGTGAAGATAGTAATTTTTTATTGGATAAATATTTTCCACATAAACTATATTTATAAACTATAATTACAAGGGACTTGAACTCATGGATCAATTCAAGTTTTGAACAAAATCATAATTATTAAGTTTTATATTTTTAAAATAATTTGTTATAATTTTTTACTGATTTATTATGCATAGGTTCACATGTATATATTAATGTGTACACATGCTTATATGTATTTGTGTCTATATGTTGGAAAAGTATGTTATATTATTTTGTCACTCTAGTATAAATATTTAATATATATATATATATATATATATATATATATATATATATATATATATATATATATATATATATATAGGGGTAAAATTGCAAAAACCTAAAGAAAATTCAAAATTTAGCATTGAAGAGTTTCTCCTTTTGATTTTTTGAACTTTTCATGTCATGAGTAGTTAAATTCTCTTTTTCTAATTCAAAATATTTGATACATTCTTTTTAATTAATTTTTAAGATATTAGTCTTCATATTTTATATTTAATTAATTATCTCTATTTATCAATTTATTTTATTAATAATTGTATAAATAGTTTTCTAAAAAGGATTATTTAGTTTGATTATTATGTTATTAAACTTTATAAACGATTGATTGGATTATCTTTAAGTTTGTAAATTGATTCAATTAGTTGTCATGTAGTAGATGAAATAAAGAGTAAGCTCTATAATTTGCACACTTATAGGGTTATTTAGTCTTTTTTAGTTGAATTTAGGCTTTATTTCATATAATGAATAAGTTAATTTATAATTTATTGTTCAGATTACTAAGTTGTAAACTACCTTCTAAAGGGTTTTCTTGTACTAATTGATTGAAAAAAATAAGTTTTGATTAGATCTGTGTTAGGCCAAGCAGGTTTTGGGTCAAGTCAGGTGGATTTTGGGCTAGGCCACCCAGACCAAATTATATAAAATTTATGGCTCGAGCCTAGCTCTGACCAATTACTTTTTTAAAAAATTTAGCCTAACCTAGCCTAATTTTTTAAATGTATAGCCCGTTGAGCTAGCCTGATTATCTTAATAAATTAATTTTTATTTTTTGAGTAAAAAATTAATTTTTAAAATAAAAAAATATATATTTAAAAAATAATATGATATTTAAATATATAAAATATTTAATTATATTAAATTTTTTATATTAAAAATAATTAGATATAATTAATTTTTTAACATATAATTCTATTATAAAAACAAATTAATATAATTGAATTTGTCAGTTAGGTTGGATCGGGTTAAGTCTATCAAACTTTTTTATGTTGGGCCAAGCCCAACCCAGCCCAGCCTAACCCAATTATTAATTAAATTATGACGAAAAGCCAAACATACTATCGGGTTAAAAAAAAAAGTCCAAATCCTTTATTTTTCTATGTTGGGCCTATTAAGTCGAGCAGGTTGTTTGACCCATGTACATCTCTAGTTTTGATTTAATAAATTACGTAAAATAATTTATAACTTATTATCTTTTCAAATTCTTTCTAAATCCATCATTGTTCTTTTTATTAATTTACAACTCATATCATTTATAACATAAATTTAAATATTATTTTTCATAAAATATAATTAACTTAATTTTAATATAATTATATCTTAATTTTAAATTATAAATATATAAAAATATATATAAATAAATAATATTATAAAATATAATTAATTAAATATAAAATATTATATTTTTATTTTAAACTTCTTAATTACTTTAATATAATTTAATATTTAGATAAATATAAATAATTTAAATTAAATATCTATTTTTATTAATATGTCCTTTTACATCATTTTATAATTTCAATTAGTTCAATAATTAATTTTACAAAATACTTTTTAAATAATCAATTAACTTATCAACTATCAGTTATCAGTTGTAAATTATTAGTTAACTTATCAGTTGTTTGTATGAAATGAAATCTTACTCTATTTTGATTAGTTTTAATTAAGTCTCAATGAAGATTTGATCTATTGAATCAATTTCAATTTCTTAATTCTAATCATATTAAAAAATGAATTTGGAAATAACTGCATGCTTTTGAGTGATTTTCTTCAACTGATTGGTTAATTGAATATTATGTATATTTTGTAGTCGATAATATATCGAATAATTGATGTAAATCTAAAATCCTTTAGCTTAGAATTCTTATTCTTTTGTGTAAATCCTACTCTTTATTTTTTGTTTTTAGTTCATCTAATACACATTCCTTACTATTTAATTTTATTTTTCTTGTATTAAAAAAAATTCCTTATTTTATAATCAAATTAGACGTAAACTAAAGTCTAATTTTGCAGGGATCAACTCGAATCACCTTTACCATTGTTTTATGAATGCAAATTAATTTTGATATATTACGACACGCATCACATATTCCTAAGGAACCAAATGGGAAATTAAGGATTGAAATGTTTTATGCCATTGTATTTCCAAATGAAGAATAATTGTCATTTTTATTATCTATTTGTCAATTTTGTAGGATTATATATATTAAAATTTTGAATTTTTAATTTTAAGATATTAAAAATTATAAAAATCAGTGATTATTCTCAATTTATTAAATATGTCCAAGACATGTATTATAATCGGAAGAGACAAAAATATACTCCTCGTAAGCTATTGACAAGAGAACTTGAAGGGACTGATATTCAACCTGGTGGTTTTGCCGTCAGGAGGAGTAAATTCAGGGAAGTTTAAAATAAGAGGATCTTAAAAGGAAAGATCACGAAGAGGAGCAATTGTAAAAATAGTCAAAAAGTATGTTGTACTTCGTCAACTTTATTTATTTTTTGCTCTTTTTTTTTCCGATTATTTTTCACCCATGGAAGCAAACCATGCCGTTCTTGCCATCATGGTTTCACACTGCTTTCCCCCATAATTTCCCAGGGTGCTCTCCCGTGATCAGCTGTACTTAATGACAAACAAAAGAAAATAGATGAAATAAATATGTATATATTATAAATTACCTCTATCCATTCTTAGGTTGGGATTTGTCGGGCTGTTTCTTTTTAGATGACTTCGTGTAATTTTTTTTGTAAAATTTTATAATTCTTTTATAACAAAATACAATTTTTATAGAGTTATTAAATATTTTTATGTTATAAATATCATTGATCATGTTATAAGATTTTATGAAAAATTACATTTTATATTTTAAACACTTACAAAATTTTATAAAAATGATAAAATACTTAGAAAAATATAGTATTGTATGATATATGAAATTTGACTTTAAAAAATAAATTTAATATATAATCAAATTTAATGATATATTAATATATTATTATATTAATTATAATTCAAAACCGTTTTTATATAACAATATCAAAAAATTTTATATTAATATTATTTAATTATATTTATCAAAAAATAAATAATTTTAATTTAATAATTTAAAACTTGTAAAACACCTCATATTTTTAAATGTTAAGGATTATCAAGCACCTTCGTATTATCATTTTTATCTTTTACAACAAACTAATCTAGAAATGTATATAAGTTGAGTAAGATGAATTTCAAGTTAGATCAGACGGGTTAAATAGTAAAAAATTTATGGTTGAGTTTGGCTCAATCCAACTTTTAACATATATGGCCTAAACGTTGGCTTAATAATCTAATTATTTTAATTTTTTATTTTTTAAGTAAAATATTAATTTTAAAAATAAAAAATATGTATTTAAAGAAATAATATGATACTTAAATATATAAAATATTTAATTATATTAAATTAATTTTTTATAATAAATATAATTATATATAATTATTTTTAATATATAATTATATTATAAAAAATAAATTAATATAATTAAGTCAGGCCGAACCTATCTATTTCTTTTTATTTTGATTTGAGATCGGCTCAATTATTAATTATTAATTAAGCCAAAAAAATATTCAACAAATCTACCGAGTTATAAGAGAACCCAAATTTTATATTTTTTGGGACCGGTCCACCGTCTACACCTCTAAATCAAACGCTCTTCTTTCCATCATGATTTCACACGGCTTTCCACCACAATGTCATTATCAACGTTGCTCTCTGGGACCCACCCCTGTAGCGGTGATCAATTACATGATAAAGGAAATGGTAGAGATAAACTACTATAACTAGCTTTTTAATCCGTGAGTGGCAGGAGAATCTATTATTTTTTTAACATAAAAATAAGTATAATAAATATATAATAAAAATTAATTTATTATATTTATTTTATAATTATATATTCAAAATTATAAATAACAATTTTTTAAAATATAATATAAGAGTTAAAAAATAATATATAGGTAATTTGATTAAATTAAAATTTTATAACAAAAAATTTTACATTGCATTCATATTATTCAATGATATTAACATCTACATTGAAATAAATAGCAGCGAATGTAAAAACATAGAAAAAATATAATAGAGTAGATAAAAATAGAAATAATATGTGAATAATAAAAATTATATTTAATTTAAAATATAGAATTTAAAAATAATATAAACATATTAATACAATTTAAATTATTAATATTTTATTTAAATGTAAAATATTTAATTATATAATTTAATTTGTACTTTCTAAATTACAATTTTAAGTTGTTTAAAATATTTTCATAATAAAATTAAACATAACATATTATATATATACACACCATTTAGTGATATTAACATCTACATTGTAGATAATAGAAATGGACATGACAAAAAAAATGTAATATAACAAATAAAAAGAAAAGAAATAATAAGTGAGTTATAAAGTAATATAACAATTAAATATAGAATGAGTAATTAAGTAATTCAATTAAATTATATTTTTAATCTATTTAAAAAATAAAAAATAATAAAATATATCATGTTGTATATACATTTCTTAATGATATTAGTGTATGAGTTTCAAATAACATGAGTAGTATTGAAAAAAGAGAAGAAAAATATGCACCGGAAAAAATAAAAAGAAGATGATGTGACTCCAATTTTAAATAATATATATAATAGTTAAGAATATAGTATGTAATTAAGTAAATTAATTATATCAAATATTTAACTTATTTTAAATATTTTAAATAAAAATAAAATATATCAAATTTTATTTATACTATTTAGTTATATTAGCCTATAGGGTTAAAATCTATCCATGAATAATATAAAATATTTTATACTATTAATAAATAAGAAGAAGATAGTTCATTAAAAAAGTAATAATAACTAAAAGGTTTTAATAATAATAAGAGAGTTTTAATAATTTTTTATTGATATGACAATATATTAATGAGTGATAATATCAAGTTAATTTATATTGATAGTAAATTAAATTTAAATCTTAGCATATAATTTGCAAATAAAAAAATGAATATAAATAAAATGACAACATGAAATGAAATAATTATTGATTTGTAAAATATTAATAAAATCTTAATTAATTTCATTTAATTTAAAAAAAATTATAAAAAATAATATCAAGGTAATATTGATAAATTTTAAATAATTAAAATTTAGATAAATTAAATTAGATCTTAAAATCATTTAAAATATTTTTAAAAATATAAAATATATTATATTTTATATATATTTAATGATATTAGTGTTTGAACTCTAAATAACAAGAGTACATAAAAAATAAGTAATGAAATAAATTAAAAGAAAAGGAACAATAGTGAGTTGTAAAATAATATAAAAGTAAAAATAAAATATGAAATTAAGTACTTTAATTAAATTAGATATTTATAATTTATTTAAAATATTTTTATAATGAAGATAAAATATATAATATTATATTTATGATATTTAATAATATCAATATTTTAGATATAAAAAATAAAATTGACATAAAAAAATAAACAATAATGTTGATTAAAAGAAATGAAACAGTGCATATGGCCAAGAAAAAAACAATGCATGAGTACAGTGCATGAGTCATGAAACTTTGACAAAATATTAACCAATGCAATTTAATTTAAAATATAGCACATGAAAATTAATATTAAGAAAATATATACAAAATTTAAATAAATAAGTTTGATTTTAATTTTTAGATATTTTTATTAAATAATAGTTTATGTGGTTAAATATTTTATTTGATACTTTATGTATTAAAATTTTAATTTATTTAAAATATTTTTTATAAAATTAAATATATCATGTTATATTTATATTATTTTATAATATTAGTATCTAGGTTGTAAAAAATAATAATTGACATGTAAAAGGAATATATATATATATATATATATAAACATGCAATGAAACAAATTTATAAAAAGAAAAGAAGAAAGGTGTGAGCTACAGAGTAAGACAAAAATTAAAAATAGAGTATATAATTATTTATAATCATTTAAATTAATTTTAAAATAATTTTAAATATTTTTATAATTAAAATTAAATATATTATGTTATATCTATATTATTTAATGATAGTGACGTATATTATTTAATGATAGTGACGTATAAGTTATAAATGATATAACTAAATATGAAAATATTAAGAGTTAAAAATGAAATATATAATTTAGTATAATTTAATTAAATTATTAATAAAATTTAAAAATATTTTTATATTTAAAATAAAATATATCAGGTTATATTTTTATTCAATGGTATTGACATTTAAATTATAAATAACATGAATATGAAAATATATATACATATATAATAAAGTAGACAAAAGGATTATTTTAAACATACTACTTAAAAATTGAAATGGAAAATTATTGAAAAATTTTAAATGAATAAATTTTATTTTATTTTTATATCTTGTTTTAAATAATAGAATATATAATCAATTATTTTTGTTAATACTTTCAATTTTGAAATTTCAAATTATTTAAAATATATTTATAATAAAATTAAATATATTATATTATATGTACAGTACATTTTGATATTGACTTCTAAATTGTAAATAATAGTAATGATCATATAAAAGAACAAAAAATGATACACATAGAACAAAGCAAATAAAAAGAAACAAAACAATGGATAAGATGTAAAATAATATAAGGATTAAAAATATTATATATTTAGGTAATTTAATTAAATAAAATCATTTAACTTATTTAAATTACTTTTATAACAAAAATAAAATATAGACTTCTTAGTTTATAGTATCTGAATTACAAATAACAAGAGTTCACAAGGAAAAAAGAAAAGAAAAGTATTTCATAGAGCAAATGAAAATAAAAAAAATAAGGAGTAGAGTTGTAAAGTAATATAAGAGATAATAATAAAATATGAAGTCAAGTAATTAAATTAAATTAAAATTTTAAATTACTTAAAATATTTCATAATAAAATAAAATATAATATATCATATTTATACTAATAAGTAGCATTGGTATTTAAATTGCAAATAATGTGTGAATTAATATAAAAAAATGCAATAAATTAGATAAAAGTAATATGTATATAATTTAAGGGGTAATACAGTAAATACAAAAAATGGAAACTATATAATAATCTGAAAGTAATAAAAGTGTAGAAGAAAGTTCAATTAACTTATTTAAAATATTTTATGATAAAATAAATTTTACAATATCATATCTATATTATTTAGTAATACTAACATTTGAAATGAAATTAAGAGGAATAAACATAAAAGAAAATGTAATAAACTAAATAAAATAATACACACATGAAATTTGGTGTAAGAATTTCAAAACAATAAAAATAAAAAAATGAGGAAAGGTTGGTCCAATTTGAAGAAGAATGGGTAGTCCAATTCTTTGTCAACATGTACATTTCAGAATAAAATTAAAGTCCAAGAGCATAGAAGCAGAATTGGAAGTAGCATTTTAGTTCCTAAAAGAACAATTAGGCTGGAAAATAAAATTATTAAGCTCTAAAAGGCTGACAAATCAAAAGAAATAATATAAATTGGATAAGTAAAAAAGGTTGTTTTAGTTTTATATGTGTGTATATATAATATAAAACATATTAAATGAGAAAATATTTTTATATAAAAGATGGAAGAGCAAATCTTAATTATTAGATCTTGTATTAATGGATAAAATTAAAATATAATTCAAAATTAAGTAATTACCTAAAAATGTTATACAGCTACTTAAAAAATTTATATGATTTTATATTTTAATCATAATCCTTCAACCATAAATTTAATATTCATAATATATTCCTCCCACTTTTATATAAAAACATTCTTCACACTTTATATATTTTGTCACTTTGCGCCCATTTTGCTATTTCATTCATCTGTCCTCCCTTTTCTTTAAAAAGTTTAATTTTAATTTCAGTTCTCTTATCATCTAAAATGGTTGTATTTGATTACCTTAAATTAAATGTTTTATTTTACTCCTCTTAATATATACACTTAAACTAAATTAGGTTTAAATGGATAACTTTTATTAAATTTAAGATAGAAATTATTTGATACAAATGCTCAATAAGCTCAAGTTGGCATTTGTTGAGTGAAAAATTTAGTAAAGTTAACTTTATTATGTCAAAAAATGTGAAATTATATAATTTGTGCAATGCGATAAATAGATCTTAATTTAGATATTAACATTATGTAATCGTTCACTTTTTATTTCAGTGGTTATCAATTTAAAACTTTGTTGAAGATTTATATGTCAATTAGAATTTTTATTTTTTTAATTCAATTAAAGTTATTAATATAAATTAAATATAATTCAATTTATATATTGAAGGACCAAGATAAAATATTGTTAAAGGAGACAAAGTATAATCAATTTATATATTAAAAAGATCAAAATTATAATTAAACAAAAAATTACTCATACTCAACTAAATTTAAATACTTTTTTTAATTTTTTTATAGGATTCGGATATTGAAAATTGTATTATTTTTTTAATCAAAACTCGCCATTTTAATAGGAAAAAAAATTGCGTATATCTTTCTCCTAAAATTATCCCATCCTTTTTTCATATTCAATCAGCTCTTCTTTTTACTACGGTGGACTTGAACTAATATAAAATACAATCGGCCAAACCAACCCAAAGAAAAACTATGTTATAAATATATTTAGAATGTAATGCATATATTATTTAAAATTTATTATCAGTTAAAATAAAAAATTACTTTATTCAACATGATCAACAATTATACATACATAAATATATTATTAATCAATTAAAACCTATTTTTATACAGAAAATTATTTTAATTCTTATGCTTTAATTATAGATTAAAATTATTAAAATATTTAGAGAGGTGTGGGCTGCTGGTCGAACCTTGAGCCAAGAAAAATAAAGTTCTAGCCGGATCAAAAAAAATTTTAAAAAATTTGGGTCGGCTGAGGGTGGATCCGATACTTAATATATAATTTTATTATAAAACTTAGCTTGTTAGTCAAGACTTGACCAATGATCACCTTTGGTGTAAAAGTATAACGGTTAAAATACACGTAAGTGCAAAAAAAAAAATTGATGTTTAAAAAAGTGCATTTAAAATAAGGGCAAGATTACAATGTCCTAGAACTATTCACGAGTAACTCACCACGGACAGGTGGGTCAATCAAGTGACAACATGTGGTTACATTAAGGTTGTTAGCCTATTCTTAATTGGATTTGCTAAATCATCCTTCAACTTATTTTTTTTTTCATTTGCTGCCAAAGGTACATTATATTGGGTTGCTTTCAGATTTCTCATCTTGTTCTACACGCTTCCCTCGAGCCCGATTCCATCTTCCTCTTCGTCCTTATCTTTGTCTGTCTCCAGAGGCCATTGTTGCGCACTGTAGCCGCCTACAAACTATAGTCAAAGCCCTTATCCCAACGCCATTGTTACACAGCTTCCCTCGAAGAGGGTCTTCCTTGTTGTCTCGGTTCGCCACATTACTATCCCATGACTGTAAATCAAACCCACCTTCTGTGATTTTGATTCCGTCATCCTTAAATATATTTTCCCTTTTCTTTCTCTATTTGGGGTTTTGCTTCTGCAGCCTATTTTACTCTCCAGCAATCACGCTACAACCAATTTCAACATTGGAGTTTTCCTTTCTATGGTGCTAAAAATTGCCAACTTCTAGGTATAGGCAATCAGATAGTTAAATTATAACTTTTAAATCCGTTATCAAAGAGAAGAAATTCGGACAAAGAGCCTTATGGAATTTGCTATATCATTCCTCTTCCATCGTGGAAACCTTCATGTCTTCTTAAGCAAAAGAATATTTGGGAAAGTGCTGAATTTATTACCCAAATTCAGCGAGGTTGGTGCACATCAAGTTCTGTGTGCATAAGAAATTATGGTCAGTTCTTGTCAAAATATTAAGTCCAAGGGATGAGGTTTAAACTCTCAACCTAGGAATAGATCCACCTTCTCAAATCACCATTATGTTGAAGACTCTGAGTTTGAACCTGGTCCTAACTTTAGTCTTAAAACCTTTAAGAGATTTGCAGACGAATTTAAGGTCCAGTACTTTAATTCTACTGCATATCAAGGGCAACAAGAGCCATCTGTTGAGAATCTTGAGGGTGAATATAGATGAATTATTCAGAATCCTACCGAAGAAATTGAGGTATTCTAGAAATGCCTAAGATATTTTCTAGTATGTTTAACATACTTTGCAATTTTTAATTAATTGCATGCTACCATTCTGTTCTAGGTCCTTTGTGAGGTTGGGGGTTTTAGAAGCGGATTTCCAATAGCATCTGATCCCATAGAGGAATCCATTTATCCTGAATATTGTAAATCTGGATGGAACTTAAATAATATATCAACAATTCCCAGTTCTCTTCTTTCTTTTGAAAGCTCTGAAGCCTTTTACAACTTTGCTCCTCGAATACATATTGGAATGTATTTTTCTTCACATAACTGGGTAAGATGCATATCCTATATTGCCTACTATTGTCTTTAACTATCATGTTTTACAAAAACTTTTGTATGAGTATTGCATTATAATTTGCTTGTTATATTTTGGTCAATTGAAAAGCAGAATGTTGAAGAACACCATTTACACTCATTATGTTACATGCATTTTGGTGAACCTAAAGTGTGGTATGACATTATGAGAAGATTTGTGATCAACTTTGAAGCAAATAAAAGGAAGTAGCTTACAAATATGCTTGAAAGATTGTGTCGCTTGCATGTTAATTTAGTGAGTCATGATAAAGTTCTAGTTCTAAAGAATTCCTTTTGTTTTCCTTCCTTGAAAAAATATTAAGTGCATGTATACAAGGTGTATTCTCATATCCCCTCTAATTTAAGCTATATAAATATGCATTGTTTTGAATACTTAGGAGGAATAAGATTGTTCGGCTAGATGACTAAACTTGGTAGATTTATTTGTTTATTTATGAATTTTACCTTTTGAGCCATCATGTCCCTGCTTTTGTCACCTTGTTAGTCAACTTCTCTGAATTGACTAAATAAAAGGAGTAAAAGATACTATTAAAACCATCCAGTTTTAAGAGAATAAATAGCTTAATCTTGAAACCAGAATATTATTTGGAATATAAGGTTATATTGTTGCTTTGGGGCTCAAACGGACTCTGTTGTCTGTTTATATGCGTAACATTTTTTAGGTTCTAATGTGCATATTTGGCACAAGTGATGCAATTGTCCCCTAAAATATTGAAACCAGAAGGTATACCAGTATATTGTTGTCTTCAGTATCATCGAAAGTTTGTTCATTTTTACCTAGGAGCATATTGTTCAGGATTTGATTGTGGTTTCAATTGTTCTGAAGCAATAAATTTGCTCCTCTTGAGTGGCTGCTTCCTAGAGAAAATGTTTTAGAGCTATATTATGAACAGAGGAGGAAGACATTTGATCATATTTGTACATTGGATTTTGTTTGGTTCAGATTTGGAGGATAATGAAAGGTATTAGGTGGGTTCTTATTTTCATGTCAATAACTGTTCGGTCTACCATTAACAGTGGTATCCTTGTAAAAGCCAATCTCAACTGTTATTTAGAAGACATTTCTTTGATTTCTAAATGCAGGAAAGTAGCACAACAAACAAATATAAATTGGAATGAATGCAACTTTTGACATGAGGTTGAAACATCCAACAACTAAATACATTCAAGTTTGCATGCATTCCTATCCTGTGCATCATTCTTTACTTACAAGTTAAATTTATTATCGGTGGACACCATAGCATACCACCTGTTAGCTCTGGGAATTGTGTACCCCAACGGCTTTAATATTCTCTCTCTCTTCTCTGGAATCGATGGTGCAAAAGTAGCTCTCTACCAACTTGCTATCCGCTTTAATAATATAGTCTCAGTTGAAATATTAGAGGTGGATAGGAATATAGTTGAATCGTGGTGGAAGCAAACAAACCAGAAAGGAAATTTGATTGATTTAGATGATATATAGACTCTGATCGAAGATCGCATGGAGCAGCTAATGAGCAATTTTGGTGGTCAGATCATTGTCTTGAATTTCCAGACCTTTACTTTGGTATGAAATGTGTGAGCTATTCATGAATTTTAGTTATGTATGTAGGACACCTTACTTATCTTTCTCTTCTTTGCCACATCAAAAGTGTTACCGCATATCCAGACATGGATCTCTGATGGTAAATTTGAAAGTAAAGGTACCATGTAACTTAAATATTCTCTAAAGTTTGTGTTGCATTTCATAATTATAAAATAGTAAATTTTAGCACATTTATATTTTTTTATTGATTAAAAAATATAAACATCCATGTGAATGCACAAGTTGAAACACTAGTTTTACTCTAATTAGAACAATTTAGTTACCCACATTATTTGTCTCATGTATACACAACACAATATGAGTATAACTGCTCTCATTTGTTTAAAATACAAGAATAATTTCAGGTGACCGTTATATGGTTAAAATTTTTCTTTAAAATGTCAATTCTCAAATTTAGATATTACCAAGAATATTTATAACACTACACATTAGCACTTGTTTAAGTTGCCATAATGCAATTGCTTGAAGTATCATTTAAGGTACATGGTTGCAAATATCAATGTTAAACTTCAGTTGAGGGGAATGTCTTTGCAAGAAATTATTGCTCTCATTCCTTCCATTTGCAATTCAAGTTCAAGCTTTAAACCCTTAATTTGTGCCAAAGGCTTTGTGCTATAAATAAATGTTCCATGTAGACAATTTCGTGGTGACGAAATGTCATCCACGTACATAGCTTCACCTATAAAATTTAGTTGTAAATAACACTTCACATACTAAACAAATCTTTAGATAACTAAATATTAATGGATTTAAATAGCAGAAGAAAGTACACATGGCTTATTAGATACCCACGGATGGACTAGTCAAATGCTATAAAAAAGAAAGAGAGCATCAACATTTCAATCATAAATGTTAGATCTTAGGCTATAAGGTAATCTACCAGTAACATGAGGATGAAAAGAGGGGCGTATTGCTATCAAAAAATGAAATATTTGGTAGCATGGCTTATTTTGACCTTTATAATATTATTACTCTCAAATATGGAATCTGAAGTTCATTTGAAGAATGAGCCAAAACTCTAAAATGTCAATAATAATGCAAAGCAGAGGAGGATAAAAGTAAAATTTAGATTTTATGACACACAACAAACCTGCAGCTTGTAATGCAGCTCCAGCTTTTACGATTGGCTCGCCAACAAGACAGTACTCACTACCTAAATTTATGATTTGCTCCCCAAATGATAGTAAAGTTGAAAAATTATCATCATGAACTTGCTTAAAATAATCTTCTTTCATTTTACAAGCGATTATATGTGACAAACCAGAATATTCATCTACATAACCATTAGATATTTTAGCAGGACCATCAACAAATAAATTTTATGTATTATCAATTTAATTGGAAAAGCCTGCTTTTGACTTAATGTTTATAGGAAGACAATAGGGGCAGTATTCTTAGTCCCTGAAATGTGATGATTTTAATGAAAAGTTTTAAACTTGCTCTTCTTTCATCTTTGATTCTCTAAAAGGAAAAGGAAAACCAAAATATCTGATAATTAGAAGCTAAAAGGCAAAAGAAAATACTCCAATTTTATGATGAAACTTGTTTTAAGACCACAAAACTCATTAAGAATTTCACTTGGTGACCATAAAACTCAAGAAATTATTATTTAATTTTGGTAGAATATGGAAACAAATTGTCAGTTAGATCATTCTGCAATCACTATTAAGAATAAATCGCACATAATTAAGACAAAAAATAAAAATCCTAGGCAGGGGAACATTTTTTTTCTTCCAAAAGTTAAACCATGAACAAGAAAAACATCTGAAAGTCTTAATAGCCTTGCAACACTGAAAATTAATTAATTCAACAAACCAATCAATGTTCTCCATTCCTTTTAAAACCAATCACACTATAGGAGCTTTTCCTTAAACAAATGCTTTTCCTTCAACCAGACAAAATGTTACCCTCCTTCAGGAATAAGGTTTTATGGATCGAATGGGGATTTAAACACTGATACACCCTAAAATAAAATAAGATAAAATACAATGAAATGATTTCATAAAAATTCTTAATAATTTGTACTTTTCCTTAAAAATTATCTCCAATGCCGCATAAACTATTTTCTTATGCTTTTTAGAATATTAGAAAAGCAAAATAACAAAGGTCAACCTCAATTCGATTGCCTAGAAAGATGGGGAACTAACATTTTAAAAAACAATTTACACTAACCATAAGACACAACCATGGTAACTACATGATATTGCACTATGGTTAAAATTGTATGTAAAGTTTTCCACAGAGGGATCACTATCAATCTTTGATGATGTTAACATTCAATTCAGACCAGATTTTGCATCCTAACCAATCATCCTGCCTTGTATTAATGTGTTTGTTGGATAATCAAGGCTTTATCATGCATAACTACCATTTTCTCCATCCACTAAAACTAGATATCTAGAATCCAAGAATTCTACAATAGGGTCTTTTATTACTCTCTGCAAATGTGTAGACCAAATTTGGCTTTCAGATCCATCAAGAAGTACAAGCTTTCCTTCAGCACCAATTCTCAAATGCCTTTTTGTGTCATTTAATGGATTCTCTCTCTTTACAACCCAAATAATCACTCTTGGCATAATATTATTATACCATATTCCTAAATATCGCATCTGGGAGCATTCTGGATTGAAGAACTTAAGAATGAAGCTTCCATCAGAAGAAACCAGTTCTTGGCCATCAACAATGGACTCTGTTGGGGTTAAAGCATTAGCTGTATATAATATTTTGTGGAAATATGACAACAATACATGACAAAGCAAAAGAATAGAAATTTTTCCATATGTCTTTCTGCTTGAAGTTGAACAAATGACTTGCTTGTTCCAATAGTACAAATAATCTATTGTTATGCATCCTTATATGTCAAATTGAATGTTTCAACGCACGAATTTTCACCAATAACTAGAACATATCCATGTTGCTTAGTTCAAGATAGGGCTAGCCCATGGTCTTCAATTGGAATTGTCTTTGCTTTCATTAAAATATTGATATAAAGCTACTAGACCTGCAATATGTAATTTCCATCAAAGGAATGCAGTATACTTTGAAATACACAATTGCTCAAGCTCTAGCCAAATTGGTTTCAACAGGACTAAATTTTGTTTCTCTAGTATACTTTGCAAAGGCAACAACAATATAAACAAGGCTATTTTGTTTAGTAAAATGAACTACATCAAGGAAAAATAAAAGATTGATCAAACATATAAATACAAATCCTAATTGGTAGTCCTTAAAGAAGCTCAAGCAAATACAGGACTATTATCGAATCTAAAAGGAAACAACAGAAGAAACAAGAACAAATATTGAGAATAACTTCACTTTTTTCGGAGTCGTGCCAAAAATTTGTTGACATTAGAAATTTAGAACAAAAAATTAGAAGGAAAGAACATGGAAACTGAAATCGAACCTAAGAAATTGAAGGATTTGAAATAGATGGTAATGATAATGGACAATGAAGTTGGCAAACACGATCGCAGTACAACGGAGAGATGCCTCGTGTCAATGGCGTTGTGGAAAATTCGTGAGTGTCGCTAAGCAAAGAGATAGTTGGAGACAAAGGTCGACAGAGGCTACGCAACAATGGTGTTAGGGGTGAGGGTTTCAGGTGGGATTCATCGTTAGTGTTGGGTACATGAACATATGTAGAGATAGAAATGAAGATGGGCTCGAAAGAAGGATGCAGATTCAAAGGAAATGATGTTATTTATCTTCGGGCATCAAATGAAATAAAAATTTGTTATAGGATGAAGTGGCAAATTCAGACAGATATTAGTGCTGAACCTGAAACTAGAAACCAGTTTGAAAGAAGTCACATTTCATAACCTAATTGGCTCACCTGTTCAGGGTGGGTTGTCCATGAGCAGTTTTAAGGCATTGTAGTCTCAACCTTAAAATAATAAAGAGAAGCTTGAGGAAAGAAGCAAAAGAGTGATTAAAATGCAAACGAATAAAATCTTTTTAAAGTTGTTTTGTATGATGGGAAGAATTAATTTTGAGTGTAATTGATTATAAATAATTAGTTTAAAAATTAATTATAAATTAATATTTTATATTTGTTAATATTTAAATATTAACTTCGTTAAAGTTATTATTTTTAATTTAAATCCAATTTCAAATATAAAAATAATTTTGACAAGTTGATTTTTGTAACAGGTTAAGGAAATGATTGTAAAAAACCCTTCTACCGTTAAAAACATTTGGAAGAAGTAATAGCGGGCGAATGTATTATGCACAACATACTTAATTTAAATATTTTAGCTTCTCCTTTTAAGATATCAGAATTTTTTACACATGAAACATATTATAAAAGGATAATATGTAATTAAGCCTGTAACATCACTCCTCTGGATACAGTCAATTCTTATTTTTATCAATTTTGATTGCAAGTTGGATAAAATAATAATATTATGATTCTTGCTTTAAAATTTATTGATAAATTAACATAATTTAATAAAATAATTAATTAAATAGATAAGGTTTCCAAAAAAATAGAAATAACTTAGGAATAAAGTGGTTAATATAAATAAACTAAGCTATTAAACATTAAAGTGTAATGGGAAGATAGTTCTCCAAGGAGTAGCTATAAGAATAATAATTTTTTATTCTTTTATTAAATACATTTTGTAAAGGTAAGCCAAATTTTATAAAACACATTTTACATTTTTTATATAATGTAAGCCAAGCACACTTTAACGATTATTCTTATAGAGCTAGTTATTATTCTTATCTTATCTATTTTGTTAATGTAAGCTTAATATGAAATTGAATACTTATTATATGAGTGAATATCATAAGTTAATAATTATGTTACTTACCAGCTCTAAAAAATCCATGGTTTGAATTCTTTTCAAGGCTTTAATATTAATTGAAATATTTTTGGATTTTCTGTTACAATTTAGAGGAAACAATATTTAATGAGTTTAATATAATTTTTATTTTTGTTATATTAATGACAAAAAAATTTGAATATAAAACTCTCAAAATACTGCCAAAGTTCTTGACCACTAATTAAGTTGGCCACTACTCCTTAAAATTGTCTAAATTCATACCGCAGACGCATGAAAAAAAAATTATTATACAAAATTAATTAGAAATTGATATGCAATTTTTTATTTATTGATTTATAATTAACTTTACACGTTTAATATTTAGTTCTAATGGACAGGCAACCAACTCCAAGTCTCCAACTCACTTTCAAACAAATTCAAGTGAATTAATCGCCCATTATATCTTGTAGAACAGTATCAAAACGTCCATCAATAACTTTAATTGAATGTAAAAATAGCAATCCTTATTTACACATAAATCTCTAACAAAGTTCCAAATTGATAATTACTTCAAGGAAAATTGGACTATTATGCAATGTTAATGATTAAATTAAAGTATTTTCTTACATATAATAGATTATGTGATTGCACATTTTTTAAAGTAATATAATTAATTTTATTAAAATTTTCCTTCTAGTGAATGTTAGCTGGTTCTTATTGAAGATCGATTTGTCAAATAATTTTTATTTTAAATTTAATAAAATTTATCAATTTAAATTTAAATTAATTTAATCTTTATATGAAGAAATCAAAATAAATATTAATTTAATATAATTATATACAATCATTTTAAATGTTGAGAGAATTGAAATTAAAATTAGACTTTTTTTTTACATTGATTTTTTGATGGAGGCATTTCTGACTTCCAGGGATTTTTTTTCTTCTTATAAAGACAAAATTGTCCCTAGATGCTCCAAAGGAACATAAATAAGGATGGTAATAGGGTAAGGTAATGATAAATTGATAGTGCACTGCCTCGCCCTACAATTGTGGTAATCTACCTCATCCTTGTCTCATCACCAATTATGGGGTAAGTTGGTATTCTATTTTTGTAATTCGGCAAACACCAATAATCCATAAATAAATCCAAAAAAATTTGAAAAAATTGAAAAAAAAGTTTAAAATTTATAAATTTTAAATGCACACATAATTAACATTTATTATTCAATATAATGTAATAATATTAGTTTAAAATTACACATAATTTATCTATACTTAAAATAAATGTTAATTAAAAAAATTAATAAAAATATTTTTAATTATAAAATTAATAAAATATATTTATAATAATATATATTTTTGAATATAATATAAAAATAAAAATAATTTATTATTTTAGAGCAAATCGGAGTATTGCGAGAAAATATTTCCTTACTCTGTATAATTGCTTTGGGTTAAAAACTTGTCCTATGTCTTGCTTCATAGGGCAAAAATTTATACCAGATTTGCAACCTGCAAGGCAAAATTTGAAATTCATTTTTTTTTTGTTATCCCTAAACATAAATGCTAAAGAGGAATGATTTTTTCAGACACACCATTTGCTTGCATTCACTAATGGGAGTTGATTGTTTTGTCTTTTTTCTTTCTTTTTAATTTTAGATCAATAATTAAGATTGAATTCAAATTTCAATTATAAAAAAAAATTTATTAAAAATATTAAATTAATATATATTTAATGATAAAAAATATATTTAAATAAATGAATATGAAATTGAGTTAAGATAAATATTAAATATAACAAATATGCATATTTTTGCTTGTAGAACACTAAAATAAAAAATCATACACAATGGTGTATGATTTTCGTTTCAAGATAAGTTCTTCATTTTTTTTGTTTAAGTTATAAATTTGAAGAATTATATATTGTATATTATGTAACAAACTAAATGCAAAGTTTAATTATAATATATTTTTCCTAATAATAATTATGATTCAATTTTTCACTCTACTAGCAATTGAGTTAAATGAATAAAAAAATTGAAAATATTTGTCATATTGAAAACACATTTATACTATTATAAAATGAGGATTGGATAGGTTGAACTCCATTTTTAAGATTTCCAAAATATTCATGCTTACACATTTGAAATTTCTTATCATTAGGCAGTTAATTAATTTAAAATAATTAGAAACTTCCCACAACTCCATTGCTTATAAAAAAATCTCTCTCACCCTCCCATGTTTTCCTTCGTTCTTTATGTTTCATCATTGTCAATTGGTCTTTCTCCCTTGCATATTTTCCTTCTTTTTGTGAATTTGATGTACAAATTGATTTCCATCTCTCACATCTCCCTAACTTTGTTCTAAACTAGAGTGAAGTGTTTGGATTCAAAGATTTTTAAGGTATGATTTTCTATTTTGTATCCATAGATTGACATTTTCATAAAGCTATTCCATAAATTTTTTTTTCTTATATAAGAGAGTTCTTCCATACTTATAGTAAGTTTCAAAGAAGTCATAATCTTAAAAGATGATGCATTTTCAATTTTGTTTTATTTTATTCATCCATTTTTATTTCCTTAATCTAAATTTAACATTTGAGATGCAACTTTCTCTTGAAATACATATGTTTCATTTTTAGATATCTTAATTTCAATTTTCTACTTTCTTATTTCTAAATAATTTTGTTGCTTCTCACACAAGAACACTCATGTTAACTCATCGAAGTATGGCTTCATTCCTCTACCAATCTAATGGAAGTTAAGGAATGAGGTTGCTTATGAAAATAAGTTGGTTCATTTTCAAAGTTAAAGAAATGCAATCCAAGATAGTTTGGATACTAAGATGGATTGTTATGATCCAAAGGAACTTACAATAGAAAGTATATGAATGAATATATATTGTTTACAAAATATTGAGTTTTACTTTTTAGTTAGTATTTGACCTGATGGGCACAGGTTTTATTTGTCAAATGATATTATATACCTACAAATTATATATTCATTGTATGCATATCTAATTACTTTGATTTGATTTTGATATTTGTGTGAGTGATTCACGTTGCAAGAAGATGGTTTGATTGGCATATCAAGTATCAATTATTGTATACTCATTGAAAACATCTTGTATAAATAAAATGATTGCATATGGAAGGGTGTGATAAGCATTATGATAGTAGTTTGTTTACATTTAAATATCAATTATTAAAAATCAATATAGATCCCTTACTTTACATTAAACATTCAAATTTTAATTTAAGCATTAAATCATGTTTGTTTGTTTAGATTAAAGAGATAACTAATAAATATAAACAAATTGAAAATGCACAACATTTATTCAATTAAATTGTATGGATACTAGTAAGTCATATGTAGTTATTGAATAAAGCACAATGCATGAAATTTGTGCATAAAACATTGCATTTTTTTGTGGAAAAATGCCTTTAAAAATTTTAGCTATTGTATAAACTTATTACAATAAAATCAATTAATACTTTAATCCCCATTAAAACATAGCAATCTAATTTAGAAATGAAATTTGAAAGTTTTAAGCTTTTAGTCAAACTATTATATCACAAGCTTTGCGTAACACACTTTAAATTTTAGAGTCATGGATTCCTAGATTGTAAATTTGAAATTTTATATTTTTAAAAAATAAAAAAATCCAAAAAACCTTGGATAGTTAGATATAAATTACAAACTTTATCCTAAAATTATTAACCTAAACACTAAAGACCAAATTTTAAAAATCTAGAATATAAAATTTTTAATATTTATAATCATTGAAGTACTAAATATTAAAAATATATGGATCTTCGTACTCAATTAAACTTTAATTAATATTAACTCACATAAATGTGTTTTGTGCCAAACATTCAAAAATGTATGAATTTTTTAAAACATTAACCCACACAACTATATTTTTGAAAATCTTAAAAATTTTCAAATTATCATGTCATTAAAAGAAAACAAAGAAATTAGTTTACTAAATGGAAATTAATGCACATGTTTCATAACTATCTATGACCACTTCTGACTTCTTTCAACCAACAATCATACATGATAGTGTCAATTTATGTAGTTCTTTCTTAGCTACTCCTTTACACAATACAATTTTCTGTAATCTTTCTCTTTCATACTTATTTATTCATATCTCTAAACTAACAACAACATCTTATTATCTTTATCTTTAGTATTTTTGCATATTATCTTCTCTACTTGGTATTTTTTTTAACTACATTCTTTTACATTTCTAAACTTTTTTTTTCTTTGGATATCAAGCCAGTATGTTTATATCTTAAAATTACATGAAAAACTTTATTTCTATTCCCATTTTCCATACCTCAGCTTAATAAACTATATCAAGATTTTCTGCCCTTTTGCATATGATGTTAATTTATTGTTACTATGTTTCAACCTTAATGGATCCAAACTATAGTTTAATCATCAATTTATGTTTTATAACATAAATTTAATTATATCACCCTACCCAAATAACTTTTTCAGATACAAGAACGATAATACTGTAGCAGGAAAAGAGAAATTTGGAAAACGTATGAATATATGCATAGAACCAATTTTGCATTATTATGAACAATTTGTCAGCCTTACAGTTAATTTTATAATATGAATTCATTGCATTCAATTCAATAAACAGAGTAATGTGCCTACAGTTGTTTTCATTAAATGATTAACCTTTTTCTAACAATGTACAATTTCACTACATAAAAAAAGCATCTGATTAGGCACAGCAGTACCTGTGAAGATGCTGGTATAATTAATAAAGATTAGAGTGCTAGCAAAGATGCTAGTATAATTAATAAAAATTAGTTTAGGGGAAAAATAGAAAAAAAAATAATAGCTAGAGTAACAAAAAAAATATAACCATTGCATTTCAAATTGACAAAAATAAAATAGTATCCTTTCGCAACTTCCAATAGCTGTTATTTATCTTCAAAATTGCATTTAGTTTGTATTTAGTTTAAATTTTTATTATGAAATATATGTTAATCAAAAGTTTCTTTTAATTTATCACATATTACATAATATATAATTCATTAAATTTATAATTATACAAATAAATAGTCTGTATCTTTAAAAAGGGGTTGCATTTTAATACATGCAACTTTATTTTAATAATCTATGAGAAAGAATAGGTGTGTTTTTCATATTTAATATTTTTATTTATTCAATTAGATATAATCCAAATATAAATTAATATTTTTACATTTGTTTATTTAAAAGAGTATTTTTATTATTATATATTAATTTAATATTCTTAATAAATTTTATTTTATGACAGAATTTAATTTAAAATAAAAAGTGAATAAAAATCATCATTTCTCGTTTGTAAATGAAAATTATAAATAAGTGTACTTTTTGTTGGATACTCATTTATGTTGCTTTTGACTAAATTGGGGGGGGGGGGGGGGCATTTTTGTCCCCATGACCATATTTTCGTTGAAACAATAAAATGTTTCCTTAGAAAAATCATTATCCTTAGTTTCCTTTTTCTTTTCCGAAAGAAAAAATTAAATGGCAAAATGGACGCAAAGTGATAAGAATTGCACATAGAAATGGAAGAGAAGAGGTGCTAGAATATTATTGATATAATAATACATTAATATTTCATCCAATTTAGTCATATATTAAGTTTATTTTATTTTAAAATTAAATTTTATACATTATATAATAATATATTGAAAATAAAATTTAATAATCGTATAGATAAAATAATTACAGTAGTTTATCTTCATTGCTTCTTCTGCCATGTAATTCAGTTGATGACGACCAAACGGATGGGTCCCGGAGAGCAATGTTGAAATAGTGGTGAAAAATGATGGGGAAAGGAAGAGGGCTTGATTTGCTTTGAAAGAAGAAAATGACACGAAGAAGGTGATCGTTAAACGGATTTTATAATATAGGATAATAAATTTTAAAATTATTTAATCATAATTATTTATTTTTATTATATATGATCAAATATTTTAATTCAATAATTTTTAAAACTATTATATTATTTTAAAATTTAAAATCTGAACATAAAAAAATCTGCTTGATAATAAGAAAATATTTCTCATAGAAATAAATAAAGTTATAAAAGTTGAACCCGCTTCTTGACTAGTTTTGAGATTCTACTCTCTTGGATCTTCCTAACTAGCTTCTTCTGAAGAATTTTTTCTTATATGCTAATTATAATATGTCTTGTACTCTTTTGTTTCGTTACAATTATTAAAACAATATTTGTTAAAATAATAAAATAAATTCATTCAAAATTTATGAAACTTGGTTGATTAATTGTCTAAATTTTGCTTTAGTATAATTTTGAAAAAAGTTATGTGATTTTATAAAAAAAATTATAAGTTTTTTATAAAATTCACAAATCATTTTTATAAGGATTCCTTCATTTTTATAAAATTTTGTAAGTGTTTAAAATAAAATGCAACTTTTCATAAAATTACATGATCAGTCATATCATAACATGAAAATATTTAATAACACAATAAAAATTGTAATTTCTTATAAAAATTATAAAATTTTATAAAGTCTAGAAATGTACCAGCGGAGCAAATCCAAACCAAGGAATAGATTTATAGGTAATTTATGTATATATGAATATTTATCTCCTCTATTTTTTTTTTCTTTGTCATTCAATTCAGTTGATCACGATAGAGCACCATGTGAACTTATGGTGGAAAGCATAATATGAAATCATGGTGGAAAGAACTGTACGGTTTGCTTTCAAAGGTGCAAAATAGTTGGAAAAAACGAGCAAAAAATAAATAAGGTTGACAAAGTGGGACACACTTTTTGACCATTTTTGCAATTTCTCCTTTGCGAGCTTTCCTTTAAGCTCCTCTTGTTTTGATCTTCCCTGAATTTACTCCTCTTGAAGCCGGAAAACAAAACCACCAATAATGCTTAAAAATGACTAGTAATGTTTAAAAATTAAAATGCAGATGCAAAAATGGAAGAGCGTAATACTTGATAATAAGAATAATGAGCATGTCTTCATGGTAAAGAGTTATAAATTCTTTAAAAAACATGCTATATGATTATAATAACAATGCTTGATGATGCGTTAAAAGAATAATATATCTTATGCAAGCTTGATCAAGCATAAAATTGATCAATATATACGATATTATTGTTATCATATTCTTGTGTTTCCTTGTTATATTTGCTTTATATGAAATATGCATATCAATATCTTGATCTATTAAATTAAATTTTACAAAATTTATTAACTTTATATAAGAAAAGTCCAGTAGAAGATTTTGTCCTCAACTTAAGGAGCAAGAAAGGCAAGAAAAAAGATAAAATCCAAGTAAAGATTGAAATTTTAAAAGTTTAGAAATATCAAGAAAAGTCTAAAAATTTTATTGGTATAATTCTTTTTAGATTTAAACATTCTAATAAAAATAGAATTTTTTATGATATAGGTATAGGGCTCAAATATGTTTTTGAAATCTTAGTTTAATCAAAATGCTTTAAAAAGATAATCCTCAACTATATTTTTATAAAATAGCATATGAAACACTTCAAAAACTAATAAGATTTAAGCTTTTAGTCTTTTTAATTTTGATCATTGTTTTTTTTTTATCATATCTCACAAAATACTTACAATTTAATTGTAAAATTATTTTCTTGTGATAATCACTTAAATAACTTTTCATAGACAGGTCAGTTGCTTAAAATGATTAAAATATAAAAGTTATAATTTTTTTAATTTGAGCATAGAAATCAATTTTCTTCATTTCAATCTTTTCTAACATTTACTCATTATTTTAATCATATCTTATAAAATCTATGTCATTTAATTGTCAAACTTTTTTCATGTGAAAATACATTCAATTTTTTAATTAAAATGAGTAAGATATGAAAGAATTATAAATTTTTCAATTTAAGTCTAAAAATCAATTTTTTGCCTTTTATCTTTTTGACCTTTTGACCATATTTGAAAAACTACATAAAATAAGAGTATGAAACCAGTTTCATTTAAGAATAAACTCAAATACATTTCCAAAGATAGGTTGTTTGCTTAAAATAAATTTAAATTGAAGAATTATGATATTTTAAAATTGACAATAGACTGTATTAGTCTAATAGTCAATTGTTACATATAACAGTGAACTATTATTCTTGCAATCATTGCATATTGGCAAAAAAAAGCCAACAATCAACTACTAGAAGGCCAACAGTTGATGCTATGTTTTGGATGGCCTTTAGTGCAGAAATTTTATGAAGTAACAATTAAAAAAGGTTAGTTTTTCATTTTTAAGTGTTCCAAATGGCTGTAAACCACTTTAGGTTTTTTATATAAGCTAAGAAATACTAAATATAACAAATGTAAAGTATAAACTCCATTGTTTAATATCAACTACTCCTTCTTTCATCAAAATCATAATTTGAGCTCTTCATTTTGAAATACTTCTACTCTAAATACTTGATTTGCTTCATTCACTTTATGAGAGAGTTTATTTGAATTATTTTTTGTCTTGTATCAATTTTCATTATACTTTAGGTGATGAATTCCAAGGAAACCACGAGTGAGATATTTCTTAGAGATTAAGAGTTTTGAGCAAAGAATATCAAAGGGATTTAATTCCATTAAGAGAAAAAGGTTGCATGACTCTTTCAGGTGCTTGGTTGAAACTTAAAAGGATAGTAAATTGAAATATAAATTTGGAAAACTTAGAGAGTTGATGTACACTTTAGAAAAGATATTAAAAAAAGAAGTATTATAAATCATTGTATTTAATCTGTTTTTCCTTACTCTCTTTATTCTTTTATGACATGTTTTATTTTTATTGATGAAAGTAGTTGGACATATTATGCTATAGTATTTATCTTATTGCTTGGGTGATTGAATGCTTAAAGGAGATATATTTCTATCCATAAGCTTCTTAATGATTTATGTATGCATAATTGAATAAGTTAATTTATAGAAATTTATTAAATTGATATCTCTTAAGTGAAAACATCCTTGTAAATTTTTCTTTAGTTTACTTAAATTGAAATTATCTTCATGTCTTCCCAAAATCAAAAATATTTTCAAAGAGAGTTTTAAAATTATTGAAAGTTTTCAAAACACTCAATTTATCTCCCTATTAAATGTAAGTTACCTTGGCCTATAGATGACACCATTACACAGATTTAGATCCTCTTCTTTTTCTTCTATCATTTTTAAAAAGATAAAGAAATATTTTTATTCTAAAACCTATTTTTTTGGGTAATTTTAAACAAAAAAAATTCTATATTTATCTCTTTTCAAAATTCACCTAGTAGAAATGCACTAAATACATTTTTCATTACATACACTATTGAAAGAGGTACCTCAATGACATGGATTTCCAAACTTTAAACTATGGAGCAAGCACATGCCATTTATTAGTTGTTGACAAAAATTGAAAAATGACTAAATTGCAAATAAATGTGAAGATAATGGATATAAAGGATCCTATAATTCAATCTATAAGCAATCGTAGTGGAGTTGAAATTAGTCAAGTAAAGATATATAGTTTGGAGCAGCTTCTTAAAGTATGATTACTTCTTAGTGTTCAACGTTTCATTTTCATTGCTTTAGCAACAAGTTAAGCTTTTTTTTACACATTTGAAAGTAGTGGCAATTTCATCTCTTCTAAGCAACCACTTCATCAAGCATTTTGAAAATAATTAAAGCTGATCAATTGTCTAAATTATCTCCACCAGTTATTAAAACAACAATGCTATAACTAAAGTATTTCCAATTATACAAGCAAAGCAACTGTACAATCTTGTAACTTATTCATTGCTTTCATGCATGCATTAGCAGTGTAGCAATGGTATTATCAGCACATAAAACACTACCACGCGTTTTGTATGTTCACATTTTTTTATAAGTTCAATTGGATAGCTTGAATGTAAAAAGATAAAGGACATACAATAATTTTTCATAAAGTGTTAATGTAGATACAACCACATTAATTATCAATATAAAAAAGATAAATCCACAAAGCTAAAACATAAAATTGTGAGGCCTTTTTCATAATAGTAACAAACATGCCATTATATCTTGTGCACAATAATTCAATAATATAAATATCAAATCTAAAAATATAGGAAGCAAAAATGGAAGAATGTAAATCTCAATACAAACCAGCATGCATTCCATGTAAATAAATACTTGGCTATTGTAGTGAAATCAACATAAAAAAATAAGGATTTAATTGAAAATTTACTCAAAGTTAACCATTTTGATTGCATTGCTTAACTAAATTCTTTGATTATTCTAATCATTAAAATCTATCTCAAAAAGGGGGCTATGTTTGAGGGACATATTTTACTCGCAGACATTTAAAAATGCTAAATTTCTCGAGAGAACAACATATAGTAATTCCTTTACATACATTTTTCAGTTGAAAGAAGTCCTCTAATAACATCAATTTCAAATTAGGAAGATTGACTGCTTCAACATTAGTTTCATCCATGTCCATTTTGTTTGCTTCTATCTTTATTGGCAACCACAACACATCATCAAAATCAAATACCTACAATCTACGATCATTAAAATTGGTGTTCCTCCCCATTGAAAATATCTCTTCCATTGACTCACAATTTCATACATTGATTTTCTCTAGGTTATGGAGTTGTGTTGACATCCCTAGTTTTAATAGTTTCTTCATATGTGAAAATTTGATGGGAAAAAGTTCACCCATTCTTATTAACTCTTTGAACTTATATACAAATTATAATAATGTGATTTCCATCAATTAGATATACACCTTTAAAATAGATAGGAAAGAAGATTGCATCATATCCCTAAAACATAGGAAAGAAATCATCCTAAATATAGAAAAAAGATGTAACCTAAAATATAGGAAAGAAATCATCCTAAATATGTACATAATCCTAATACCACCCTTAAGTTGGAGCGTGAAGATGATGAATGCCCAACTTGAAAAAAAAAGTGTTAAATTGTCATTTATCAAATGCCTTTTTAAAAATGTTAGCAAATTATGCAGAAGTATGGATATACATGGGTTTAATATTACCCTTGGTGATTTTATCTTTCACAAAATAACAACCTCAATGTGTTTTGTACGTTCATAGAACATCGAGTTATTGGCAATGTGAAGGGTAGATTGACTATCATAATAGAGTTGTATTGGACATAAATAATTAACGCCAAGAGAAGATAGTAATCCTTTCAGCCACTTTAACTCATAAACAGTAGTGGCCATGGAATGATACTCAACTTCAACATAAGAGCGAGAAACTGTGGACTACTTCTTAGTCTTCTAAGAAATAGGAAAGTTTCCTAACATTACAACATAAATTGTTAAAAACCGTCGAGTGAGAGGACAATTAGCCCAATTAGCATCACAAAATCCATACAAGCACAAGTCATAATCAGCACATAATAAAATTTCCTAGCTTGGATTACCTTTCAAGTATCGAACAACACGTAATGCCGCATCACAATACTCTAGTTTTGGATTCTACATGAATTATGCTAAAATATGAACATAATAAGATAACTCAGGACATGTAATGGTCAAATAAATGAGACTCCTATTAAGATGTCCATATCCAGTTAGGTCTTATAAATCAGCTCCTTTAATAACCACTAATTAATAGTTTTGTTCAATGTGAACTGTCGCTGGCTTTGCTGCAAGTAACTTGTAATCAGATATGAGATCCAGGGCATATTTCCGTTGAGATAAAAAAAATGCTAGTCGTTACCTCGATGCCTAGAAAATATTTCAATTTCCCAAGATCTTTCATGTGAAAATAGCAACCAAGTTAATCCTTGAATTTTTGTATGGCAGTGCCATTATTTTCGGAAATAACAATGTCATTAACATAAATTAAGACATTTGGTTCCATGCTATGAACACATTGTGTGAAAAGAGAGTAATCTAAATACGATTGTTGGAAACCATAAGCTTTCAAAGCTTCAGACAATTTAACAAACTAGCACCTAGAAGCTTGTTTCAAGCCATATAAAGATTTACGAAGCCGACACACCTTACTAGGAGACTAAGCCACATAGTCAGGGGGCAATTTTATATACACCTCTTCCTCCAAGTCGCCATGCAAGAAAGCATTTTAAACATCCATTTGATGCAGTTCAAAATTCTTGGCAGCTGCAACAGTAACAAAAGTTCGGACTATCACTAATTTTACTGTGGGAGCAAAAGTCTCATTATAGTCAATGCCTTTGACTTGTTTGTTATCATGAATTACAAGCCTTGCTTTGTGTCATTTAATGATTCTATTTGAAATATATTTAATTTTATATATCCATTTGCATCCTATCGCTTTCTTGCTTGGTGGTAGATTTTTTATCATCCATGTGCCATTGTCCTCTAGAGCTTAAATCTCTTCTTTCATAGAATCTCTCCATTTTGCATCCTTTACAACCTTAGTAAATGAGGTTGGTTTATATCCTGTAGTAATAGCTGCCAGAAACTCTTGATATTTCATAGAAAATTTATCATAGTTAATAAAGTGTGCAATTGGATAATGTGTACCTAAGGATTTTGAATGGAGAGATGAACCCGTTGAGGGGCTTATACAGATAGTGTGAGTGATATAATCTTTTAAGCGCGAAGAAAGCTTCCTAACCTAATGTTCGCGACCAAAAAGATTAGCCTGTTGAGGGACAACATTCTCAATCTGCTCTTCTTGATCTATATTCTCAATTTGTTGCTGCACATTATTCACTTTTCCAAAATTTTCCTTTTTCCTATTGTCATTTCCCAATGGTATATTTGGAAAGCTTAAGTCACTATCACTGACACTCACTTCATTTTGCACAACGTTCTCTTCTTCATTATTATCACTTAGATCAAGTGACAATACTAATCCACTTATTTATTTTTCACTCATCACACCAATGTCATCAAAAGGAAAAACATTCTCCATAAATTTCACATCCTGAGAACATAAAATATTCTTCGCTTTTAGTATTGTACAATTCCCATCCCTTTTTCCTATAGGGGTATATCACAAAAATACGCTTTTATCTTTAACTAGCCAACTTATCACCTCCTTTATCATCATTGTGAGCATAGCATAAGCAACCAAATGTTCAATTATGTGTATATGATGGCTTTGCACCAAACAATATTTCATAAGGTGTTTTCCTATCAAGAAGAGTAGAAAGTGTTTTACTAATTAAATATCTTGTAGTAAGTATACATTCTTTCCAAAATTTCATAAGCAAATTGGCTTGAAACCTTAATGCCCTTGCCACATCCAAAATATGACGATGTTTCTTCTTTATCCTTCCATTCTATTGAGGTGTATGACGAATTGAGGTTTGGTGTAAAAATACTATTTTCTTGGAAATAATTTTTCAAACTTTGGAATTCCATACCATAATCACTTCTCACAATCTTGATTTGTTTATTAAATTGTATCTGGACCATGGAAAAATAATTTTTAATAATATGAGGAACTTTATCTTTTGTTTTCAATAAGTACACCCATACTGCGTGTGAACAATCATATACTATAGTTAGGAAATAAATGGCATCACAAGAAATAGAAGTTTTATATGCTTTCCATAAATCACAATGGATTAAATCAAAATAATTCTTTGCATTATTCTCACTCAATAAAAATGTCTCTTTTGTTTGTTTAGCCCTAAAACAAATATCACAAGAATCAAGCCCACTAACAGCTTCTTTCTTATCAATATAAGGAAGCATACTAACTATTTTAGCGGATGGATGTCCCATTCTTTTTTGCCACAATTTATGAGATCTAACGCCACTTGCTTTGTATGCATGAACTGGTGTCACCTTATGAAAAAGATAAAGCTCCTTAGTCAATTCACCTATTCCAATCAATGTCTTCAAAACACGATCCTATATTATACATAATTTATTAGTAAACTGAATAATGTAATTAACATCATGTAATAGTTGAAAAATTGAAATGAAGTTGTAGTTTAATTTAGAAACAAATAAAACATGTTTAAGTATGAGTTTGTCCCCAAGAATGATTGTTCCCTCTTTTGTTACATAAGTCTATGTGCCATTAAGCATTCTAATAGGGTAGAGTTCAATATCTCGCAAATCTGTCAGGCACGTAAGAGTGCCAATCATATGATATGAAGCATCTATGTTGATGATCCATAGGAAAGGTGAGTCCTTACCAGTTTATCTTACATTTGTCCCCACAATAAACCTAAATTTTTTTCTTGCCCTCAACGAGCCTCGAATTGCATGAGCTCATTCTTTATAATTCTTGCCTCTCAGTTACACTTCAGTGATGAGATTTCTTGGATTATCACTCGAATATAGATCATAATGAAAGATTTGTTTCTTTGACTGCAACCTATCTCTGGTTCCATGTTCATTCTTAGTCTCTGCTATAGTAAAGATCAATGGTTCTCAAAGCCAAGCTCTAATATCATGTGAAAATTCGATGGGAAAAAGCTCACTTATTCTCATTAACTCTTTGAACTTATATATAGATTATAATAATGTGATTTCCATCAATCAGATAGACATCTCTAAAATAGATAAGAAAGAAGATATGCATCATATCCTTAAAACATAGGAAAGAAATGATCCTAAATATGTACATAATCCTAATATCATGCCATAGCATCTCGTAATAAATAGATTTGTGAGATGAAAAAGTGATAAAAATGATGATGCCACTTTGCTTTCCTTACATAGCATGCTTAAGCTGCCTAGCTAATTAAGATATAATTCATTGCGATCTTGGAGAGAAGAGCAGAAGATGCAATCCGCAAATGAACAAAATAAGTATTCAAGTTCATTGCAACTACAAACATTACATCTTGAAATGTGTAATTTGTTATTACTTTGTTGAATTGACAAAACATCACATAGGCTCCCTCATTGGTTACAGTGTTGTATTATTATCAATGTCATTAGTGGGGAGTAAGAGTTTAAAATGTTCCACACTAGAAATCTCTATGGTTTTGTCATTATCAATATTGTGCTGAAAATCATCATCATTATCTACACTAATTTCATCTACTAGGCAAAGATAGTAACCTCTCATCTAACTAGAATTATTTCTATTATGTATAATTTGGATGCATGCAATGAACTCACCCTTATCAATGAATATGGCACGAATGCTTTCCAACATTGGGAGCCTTTGTAGATCTTGTGCTTTCATCATTGTAGTTCCTTTCAATTTAAGCCATCTAAGGTTGGTGAGATTCCTAAAACTTAGAGGTACTTGAGTGATTACAAGTGTGAGAAAGGTCCAACCTTCTCAATTGTTTCAATTTTGCCAATCAAAAGATCATACTTAAATTTCCACGAATAGTATGTATGAAATGTATGAAATGATAAAAACATGAAGATTAAATAATAAAAAAAAAGATTAGATAGACAATCTCATATGGTGATTATAATTTTCTAAAACTAAAGTATATTGTATTTTGTAGTAAATTTAATCATATTTTCATTTAATATATAAAATATTACATCTTTCAAGTTTATATCAAACTTATTGTGTGACGATTCTTAAAAGCTTAGATTGGCATGAAATAAATTAATGGAAACTAATTAATGCTATTGACTAGAATTTTTAATTTCATTAAAAGAAAAACAAAACTTTAAACACGTGAAAAATATGTGCAAAGATGCTACGATATATTTATAGTCAATACTAATAATTGATGAAGCATTATTATAATGAATGATGTTTATAACATAATTAATATTTTTAGTTAAAATATATAATTTTAAACAAAAGCCTCTAAACAAGCATGAGAACATATGCAAAGAGTCCAATGTTAATTATTAAATAGATTAATATTATAGATTTGAAGCAAGCTTAAAAAAAAGAGGCCTAACTTATTTATTTAAATAAATTTATTTATTAGTTTAACTTAATTTATTTTAAGCCAAAAGTAATATAAATTATAAACCCCTTGGTGAATCGTCTAATTTATTATACACCCTTGTGAATGAAATGTTAAGACAATTCAATTTCTACCCATATTTGTCAAGGGAAGTTGTTTGGGGACCGCGCAACCTTTTCTCTTACATTTTTTTTTTCTCCTATGTCTCTTCTATTTTAAATTCAAACAAACAAAAATATTATTCTTTTAGAAATTTCCTATCATTGGTTTTGTTTCCACTTATTTTCTATGGAAGATAAACAAAAGTAGAGGTGAGGCTTTGGCCCCTTTGAAATTTTGCAAAAGAATTTAAATATCGATAAAAAATTTAAAAAAAGAATTGTTAGTTTGACTTCTCTAATATAAAATAAATACTAGAGATCATATAATAAATAAGAATATGTTTAAATTTGAAAAAATAACTTTAATATTTAATTAAATAATTTTAAATTTAAATTAATTTTTACTTGTTTAATTTTTTAAGATCAAATATTAAATTAAGTAAAAATTTGCCTTATCCAATCAATGGATCATTCAACAATTATTTTAATTTTAATGTGATTTTGTTGGATAAATATCCACCTCAGATATATAATATATATCACTTCATTTAAAGATTTGGCATGTGAAAATTTTAAAATTATAATTAATGATAATTTTGAAATTCTAAAAGAATTATGATTAATATAATAAATAAGTTAATTTATAATTTATTAATCTCATCAATTTATAAGTTAACTTCTATATGTATTTAACACATTGACTTATTAAAAATAATTTAATTTAATAAGTTACTAGTTTATAGATAATAGCTCCTAGCTTATTTTTTTTTAAAAAATTATCCTTATTCTTGTACTTAATTGATAACATTTGCCCTTTGGATTAATTAAAATTTATGTAATTATATCTTATATAAATCAAATAATTATATAAATAAATATATGATGTTATAAATATGATTAATTATATTTTAAGTAATTATATTCTTATTTTAAATAATAAATGAGTAAATAATAACTACATAAATAAATAAATAATATCATGGGATATAATTGATTAAATTTTTTATAATTATATTTTAATTTCAAATATCTTTATTATATCAATATAATTTGATTTTAAAATAAATATAAATTAATTTAGTTAATATATCTATTTATTTTACTTTATATTTTTCAACTTCTTTAACATCTAATTTTACTAAATAATGATTAATGCAATTAACTAATTTACCACTTATTAGTTATAAGCTAATTTATCAATTACTTGTATTAAATATAGTTAACATCTTAGTATTTTAATATTTTATGGTAGAATTTCCAAACTATTAACTAAATTCAATACTTAAAGTAAGAAATCATTCAAATATTGTAAATTTGATACTACATATATTTAATACTTAAATTCAATGTTAAATGCTATAGTATTATTAAACATATTCTAAGTATTCCTATGTTTTCTTCTTTTTCAAATAAAAATAAAAAATATTAAAAATATAAAAAAGAAGATAATGTGTAAATACTTTATTTGATGAAAATATCTATTAAATATATAAGCTTAATTAAATTTGTATAATAATCAAATTAAAGTTCAAGCAAGTAGTTAGTTTGATTCAACTCATCTACGATCTTAACTTTTTACTTTATTAAAAAAATATTTTAAGTAATTTTTCCTACATGTAAAACTTGTTTCACCCAACCTTGAACAAAAGCTTATGATAGGCTAGAGATGTAAACCTCGGGTGTACTTTTTTACAACTTTGGAAAATTTTTATGATTTTATTAATTTTTTTTTATAAAATTCATAATTTTTTATATAAGATTTGCAATTTTTTCTTGTAAAATCACATAATTGTTCGGGGTATAAAATACGATCCTTCTTATAAATCTTACAACATAAAGTGTCACATTTTTAATATAAAAATATTTAAAATTTCAATAAAAAAACTTACAAATTCTATAAAAGAAGTTATAAATTTTTGTAGGAAAATCAAAAAATTTATGCAAAATATTATTTGGTACTCCTTTAAAAGGACTTTTGTATGAAGAATAAGATATAAAAGTAGACTATGCTAAGAAATAATCCTATGCTTAGAGGAAAGAAAAAAGAATTTATACCTTAGAAGTAATAAGAGATAGTTAAACTTCATTTAGCATGTTACACCACTAGAGAATTTGGATATATTATGTTTACTTCTAATGATATTTTTCTATGCTTGGTAACTAATTATTTGTTGTGAATGTGTTTAGAGTAAAATTTTATTTAAAGAAAATAAAATTTAGTAACAAAAATAGATAGAATTAAGTTAATTAAAGGTTAGAGTATAACTAGATTTGAATATAGGTTTATAGAGGATATTTAGGGTAATAATTAACCAAATTATCCTTAAATCACCATAATATTACCAAAATTCCATTAAGGATATTAAAATCCCTTTACCCTATTATTTTTTCCCTATTCCTTAGCCAAGCATACTTGACCTTTTTCCTTCCTCCTTCTTATCAAGTTCTTCAAATCTTTCATTCCAATAATTCACCAAGATCTTGCACATTTGGGCTAGAAAATTAAGACATTGTTATCTACTTTGCTCTAACAATGTAATCTTCTATAACTTCAAGCTTTAGATGGTAAACTTTTGGAATTTGGTTGTGAAAGGGAAAACTAGGGATTTGAGTTGATTGATTTTGTTTTGTGTTGAATAAGGTAATCCAACCATTCTTCTTGTTTCCTTCCATCACTCTCATTATCATATAAGTAGATAATTACATAACTTTTCTAAATTCTTGCATAATAGTAGACTAAGTTGATAAGTAATGAAAACTATGAAATTGATTGATTGTAGCTTAGAAACTTGTTGATAACATGAAAAGATTGATCAATTGGATTCAAATATATGTATAAAGGTTGAATTGTGATGATATTTTGAATTAGTTGTGTAGTAAAAAAAATAAAAAGGTTAGCCATAAAGAAAATTTGGAATTCCTAAATTATATGCAGTCATGAATAGGCCACATTTGAATACCATATTCACATATTTTCAAGAAGTTTTCCCTCTAGAAGTAGATATTTAGATATAGTATTCAATTATAGCCAAGCTAGAAGATTATGGTTGATACCATATTTGAATATAACATTAAATGGTACCCTTTATCTATAAGTATTTGGCTATCATAGTTGAATATAGGTGTTATAAGATCTCATATTCAACTATCATAGTCAAATATCTATACTAAAAACTTTGTAAGATAATTGTATTACTATTGTATGCTTTTTTAAGTGTAAAGTCATGTATTGGCACATTTAACTTGTGAATGAGAATATATGTAATGCTAATGATGAAACCTTAATAGGGATGTATAATTTGTGTGAAAGCATGAAATAGGGAAGAGAATATAAAAATAATGTTAAATGAATTGATGCCAAAAAAAATGTTGATAAAGGAATAAGGAAGGATTGGTAAAAAGATAAGGTTAACTAGAAAGTATAAAGTGATTTAAGTACTTTCTTTTCTATTGCTACTATTTGCTTGTGATATTATATGTCAACTATTTTTATTAATTGTGAATATGGATATGGTTGAACATGAGAAAGTAATGTTAAGATGAAAGGTGAATACATATTTATTTTTTAAGTAGGTTATCTTCTTACTGAGTTATTAACTTAATCTTTTAGTTATTTTCTTTTTTTTAAATACTCTAGATGGAGTTCCTTTACCTCCTTTAACAACATAAGAGTGATAGATTCTTTGAAATCTTATTTGTGTAGCCATGATAAAAATTAGAATGCAACTAGAATTAATGTTATGCCTTTTATATAGTTTTGGTTATACTAATAGAGTAACTTTATTTGTAAAAATGTATTTTGAAAATTTTTATAAAAAATGAATTATTTTACTTAAGTTTATATGATAATACCAATAATAAGATTAGTTTAGGTTAGTGGAAATTAGGAATATGTTCCATGCTAATTATGGCCTAATAGCTCGTGACATAAAAAGTCATATTTAGGCTTTGTTTGTTTAAGAACAAAAATATTTTTGATAGGAATATAATCACAAACTCTCAAGGTGATAAAAAATTATTGATATATTCAATATTAAATATAATGAGTTTAATGGAAGATAACTTTTTCTTTATCATAGAGAAAGTTATTTTTCTCTAATATTATGACTTTAAGGATCATTTTTTTAATCACAAGGTTAAAAAACATATGATATTTTTTTATTTATATACAAAAAAAATGAGATTTTTCTACAAAAATTATTTTTTAAAAAATAAATGGAGCCTTAGTAAAAAGGCCATATGATGTGATTCATTCATATCTAATCTTATTTATTTTCATAATGATCTTCCCAGGTAAATGTGTATATATACAACCACTAGGAATATTGAAGGATATATCTTTTAACAATTGGTATGATAACCTACTTAATGATCTAAATGATAAGGATATTTATATCAATATATGGTTTATAGTGATTAACAATAATGCTTTATTCATATTTCAATATCAATAATGAAAAATGTAATCGCAATATAAGGGATAGCAAAAGCAAATAGCACATATGATGTGTGACGAGATGAAACTTGTAATTTGCATATACATAGCAAACTTAAAGTTATCATTTAATATAATTAATTAATGCATGATAAAGTATCACACACTACAAGTCTTAACTACCCATGACATTTTATTGTAATGCAAGTTTGCTTCCACTTATTGATAATACAAAATTATCATTTTGTTATAAAAGAATTATAGTAAGGTAAACTAAATCAATATGAGATACCATTAGATGCATATATACAAACTAGCAGAAGGCAAAGCTTTTATATAATATCATATATCACTTAAGTTAATGACTTTTAACATCTTTATTCCTTTTCTAATAACACTATGTAAGTGTTTTATTTACTTAAAAAAACACTATGTAATCTTTGCGATAGAAGGTTGAGTAATTTATAATTAAAGTAATAAATATGATTTAAAGAAAACTTAATTCAAATATCATGATAAAGAATAGAGATATTTGATAATTGGTTATGAAAATATAATTCAAACATCATGACTAAAATAAGGAAATATAAGGCATTGTCTGAAAATCATATGAACACTAGTTAGAGATACATTCTTATCATACATGTGACAAAATTAATGTTGTAACTAACATTACAATTGGACATAGTTTAAGATCCCATTTCATTTTTGTTACTAATTGCTACACTAATCTATTGATTTATCACCTTTCTTTATCATATTTTGAAATAAATTTTAACCACCATAAATGATTGGCACCTTGTAATAATTGTGTACGAGAAAACTAAAAGTATATTAAACATAAAAGATGATACTTTCCAATAACACTGAAGCTTAAGCGTTAACGTATAGTATCTTTGCAAACGAGATGGTTGTTTGAGCCATGAACTTAACATACTTTACATGTTAACAGATCTAGTTGGTAGGTCATGATAATCCTAAAAAAGAAATGTTGCATACTTGTCACAGTACAATTTTAAAAAGTTATAATTGTCTAATGTCAAAAGATATTTTTAGAAACTACTAGACTAGATAATCTCCACAGCCTTGTAGCATAAGAATAGCCACTCATGAGAGTAACTATCCTACTAGTTTATGATATCTTTTTGTTTTGCTAAATTCTCAAGACCTTTTCATCCTTCATTAATGATGACCCCTAAGACCTTTTCATCCTTCATTAATGATGACCCCTTGTCTAGTTTTTTTAATGTTGTTATAATTATCTGAGTTATCTTTTCTAATTTTTGAATAGGCCGGTTACTTAGTTAATGTAAATAAGCTTGTCACTAACTTCCTGCCATTTTACAAAAGCTTTAAGAGGTTCATAACAATATAAAAGATAAAAAAAAGTAAAATCTTACTATATCTACATGATTAGTAATTTCAATTTTTTCCTTCTATGAGCATTAATCATGTTGCCTATTCTTAGCTAAATCAATAAGTCTATAATTTGATATAAAAGTCTATAAACAACTTGTCACTTTAAATCAATAGAGGATGTAAAAATTAAATCATGGATTTACTTTATTCTTAGTAGCTTTATTCTAAATGTGCCTTAACCATGTGTTGTAGATTTTTATGAAATATTAATCCTTAAAAACTAAGGATATTTCAAATATAAATAAAGCTTGAATTTTTATACCATACATAATTGAACATTTTTTAATAAGCATATAAAAGTTTAAACAATGAAGGTAAAACCTCATACACAAGAAATAACTATGACACAATCTATTACACTAGTCATTAGTATATTAATCTAAATCGCTTGTTCTACTAATCATTCTCATGAACATTTGATGTGAATAAGGCAAGAGAAGCTTGTTAAGTTTATAGACTTACAAAAGTAGTTCAAAGTATAACAAAAAGCTAATAACCACTGTTTAAATTGTAATAAACAAGGTCAAAAATAATTGTAAAACATAATAAATGAAACTGACTAATAATCAATGATATAATTAAATAAACACATGAGTCATTACTTTATTTTGAGGAATCCATAATAGCAATTAGTATATAATGGTAGGCAATCATTATTTTTTTAATTCATGGTTATTTAATATTAAACTAAATATGCACTTGAGAAACAAACATAAAAAGTCCTAAGCTCTTTAGTCTTTAGCAAAGATTTCATTATTGTTATATCATATTTTTTTATATTTTTCACTAATTGTGTACTATAGAACACATCTTTGAGATACATTGTATAATTAATTCCATAATATCCATCTATAATCATTCTTTAAGAAATTATATGATACTTAATAGTAATAAGTGAATTTCAAAAATTTTAAAATTTTTTTAGGCATTTTAAGCCTTAGTATATAAAATTCCACAAATCATTAATAGGATAACAATGTCAAAAGCAAACATGATAGAATAATATCTTACTATAGTTTTAGAACACACTAAAATTAGTGTTAATGATATGAAGCCTAACTTTGTGACCAAAATTTCAACTAATTATTTAAGAATTCATATAGAAGTACAAATGTAGAATATTAAATTTTATTACAGGTCAAATTTGTTAGTTTATGTGCTTAAGCTTTTGTGTTACTATTATTGGATTATAATAACAGCTTATAAGAAGACTTTTTTGCAAAAAATTACTTTTGACATGTATTTATAATTGCTTCTAATCAAAATAGCTTAGACATTTCCAAATGATTGAAATTTAGCAATAAAAGACATAATTTATGCAATTAAACGATAAATGAACATATTTAATAGCAATAACTAGGATTTATCTTAATTTAAATTAATACTACAAAATTGTGAATGCATGTTAGGTGTCTAGAGGATTATATATTAATTTTTTATTAACATTTAATTGAGTATTATTTAATAGGAGGTAAAATTTTAATTAGCCTTGTTTATGTCAAAGAAATAAGCTTTTTTATTCATACAATCCATTTTGTCTCTTATTTCAACATTTTTTAGCAAGAAACAAGTGTAATAAGGGGTGGGTTTAAATTTAGCTAGAAAAAATATCATTCTTGCCTTTTTTATTTGTTTCATTTTCAACATAAATAGCTTTCTCCTTCTTGAAGTGTGATCAATGCAACTTCCTATCTTTTTCTTGCAACAACTACTATATTTTTTAAATTTTTAGGCTAGTTGGGCCATGTCGACAATATTTTGGTTAACCATCTTTTTGTAAATGGTGAAGTCATAGCCTATTATTACTATTTTCACAATCTTATTTTTAGTAAATGGTTAACCATCTTTTAGGCTAGTTAGGCCATGTCAACATTGTATCCTCGCTTACTAAAATTTACAATCCTTAGGTAGATTTTATCAGACTCTTCTTCATATTATTAGATTAAGCAATCTAATCTTTATTTCCTCTTGATAAAACTAATTATGAAACGTGTGTTTTGTTTAGGCCCAATTATGCACAAAGTTGGGTGGAAGGCTTAAGTGCCAAGATAATATAATCCTTCTCAAGGATAATGGGAAATGCCTTAACTTAAGGAACTTGTTCTCAACCAATTTGTTACATTCAACCATTTACCAAGTTACATGCTTAATATTCAAATGGTTAACTTCAACAAAAAAAGTAGCGAATTTTAGAATCTTAAAATCCCTAACTAGTTTAATATGGTGTATCCATTCTATGAGTGCCTTTTTATAATATAGGTACATATTAGCAATCTTTTTACTACGAACTCTATATTTTAACACTAACCTTAACCTTAATTTGTTAAGCATTTTGATAGTTTGATATAATCTAGTTCAATTAGTGTATGTTATCTCATACGCTTTTATTTTGGTGTTTGTTTAGGTAACCCTTGTTGGCATATCCACCTTACTTTGCGAGTTTCACATAGCCATATTTAAGTCTTCTAGTCTCATTATATTCAAACTTAGGCTTAATTTCGATCTCTTCCCTTTCTAAATCTTACTGATTGCCATGTTGAGAGTTGAGATACTATGCTACTCTTTTTGAGGCTTGGTTCATTCGAACTTGGCTTGTAATCATATCTTCAAGGATCAATCATAATATAATGGCTATTTGTTAGGAGACTACATGAACCTTATCATGGTTGCTCTATCCATTTGTTATTTGATTATGACTTGACTCTAAGAAGCCAGGCCAAGATTGTTCTCTTTAATCACTTTGGCTAGCTAAATGTTTAACTTATTTGCTTAAGTACTTCAACCTTTGTAAGCATAAAGTAGTTTTATCAATATACGAAATGACATAAGGCATTCCAAATGCCCTCCCAACATTGTTCTTTTAGTCATTGTTTGACCTATTATTATTATTATTCATTAGAGGTTTGTTATAATTATTTTGTGCAACTTACTTATTGTTTTAACAGCTATTTGTTGAATTTTTTATTTTAATTTTATTGTTAACTTTGTCTAACAATTGGCACATTATTGTAATTATTTTGATTTTGGCTACATCAACATTTTCTATATTTCTAACTATAACTTCTTACTAATAAGGCTTATTGATGTTTTTAATAATCCTTTCTTAAAATAATAACTAATCATGAGTAACTCCAAAAGTAGAAATCATGTTTGTATTTATATTAAATAATGGCAAAACAATATCACTTATTAGTTGCATAAATAGTAGGAGGTTAGTTAAAACCTAATACCTTAATTACGTCCTCCAATGTGCTAATTTATTTACTAGTAAAAAAATGTAGGTGTGTTGACTCTTTTTCTTAAAGATGGATTGCGCATGATTTATTGGCAGTGTTTTAAAACCTATAACAAAGTTTAAACATAACATAGAAGTTGTGTTTAGAGAACACATACAAAGATACAAGCAAACAATTTACACTAAAGCATGTACAAATTAATAATATTTGTATAAACATTATTAATATAAACACTTCATTGTAAACTATCTTGAAATGCACAAGATTAAGTAATGGTGGTGCCTAAAATCCTAGCAACAACTTGATTATAATGAAAAAATGAATTAATTATGTGAGAATGAAAGGTACAAAAAGTGCTATAATTGCTAGTAGAATCCTAGAAGGATGCAGAGTGTGTGAACAATATAGGGTAACAAATGTGGCAAAATAAGCATTTAGCCTATTTGGCTTTAGGTGTTTATAGGCCATAATATGGAGGTTACCAATAGCAATAGTTGAAAGATGTTATTCCCCTTTTATTGGGTCATGCATGTTACTAGAAAGGTTAAACATGTGCTAATAACTACCTTGAACTAACATGATTTCATGCTTCTGCAAATCATGTTGCTATTTCATAGTGTCAAATAGATAACTGCTTTGCACATCCATAGGTGCAACTTCCTAAAATCCACTAGTAATGCTTATGTTGGCCTTTCTACTAGTAGTAAAAGTTCAACCTTCTAAGCAAAAGTAAGGACTTTCCTTTTTGTAGACTTTCAACTTCCTCACTCTTACTTCTTTTTAAAGTTAAAGGCTAGGGAATCTTTCAAGTTGAACACCATTAATCAAAATTTTTTGTAATAATGAGTTAATATTGGGATAAATAAGTTATATTTTTTTTCAACTTGGCATGACACATTGAATGCAATGCTAGCAAGTTAGTTTGTACTTTAATAGTAGTTAGTGAAATAAAATTGATTTAATTTGCATATTAGGGGGACCTAACTAGAATAAAAGTTTTAAAGGGACCAAATGTGAGCAAATTGCATTTCAAAAGGATTAAAAATATAATTAAACCTATAAGTGAATATATATAAATTAATTATTATAACTAGATAAATATATTAATTAGAGTATTAAACTATTAATATTATAACAAATAATCGATAAGAAATTTTAGATGATAAGCATCTAACTAAAGCCTCAAGAATTATGAGATTACCACTTATTTAAAGGATTAGTGTAATGTACAAGATAGATAATGAAACAATTTGAAAGAGGACGGAAAATCATTAAGTGAAAAAGATAAATAAAATACTAATATATTAATATATATATATATATATATATGTTGTAAATTTAATTAAATATTTGTATCAATTTTATTTAATAATGAATTTTTCTTCGAAGCTGTCTTCTTACTTTTATCCCTCTAATTAAAAGTTCTCTATATTATAAATTGTTGTATCTTGATTTGTTTTCTTGTTATTTTAGTTTTATATAATAATAATAATAATAATAATAATAATAATAATAATAATAATAATAATAATAATAATAATAATAATATGTTTAAATTACTCAATTGTTCTTTATATTTTCACTCAATTTTAATTAAGTATTTTTAGTTTAAAAGTTTTTAATTGAATCCCTATGCTTATTTTTTATTTCTAATTAGATACTTTTATCATTTTTTTGTTGAATTTTGTTAGTATTTCGCACAATTAGAAGATAATCTTTTGATGTAATTTAATAATTATTAATGTATAGTTTTTATACAATTTTCAATTGTATTCAAATGACGAATAACTTAGAATAAATTAGAATATTTTATGATATTATTTCATTTTTAGATAAAAACATAGGTTTATTTGTTTCTCACTATATAAACCACTGATATATCATTATCTGTGTAGGTCAATTGCTAGCAAAATTTAATAACAAAACTATAAAAAGCATATAATTAGATATAAAGAAAAAAGAAGTAGAAAGATTAAATTTAAAACTCTTAAACTATGGGGACTTAATTGAAATTTGAGAATTAGAGGAAGTAACAAGATAATTTAACCTAATGAGAATGATAATGATAATAATGAATGACAATACAAGTTTTGAAAATTTATTGATATTTCTTAATATTTATATTATAATTTTAAAGGATATATTAGTCATTTTAATAATACTTTTTAAAAAATTTAAAATTGAACCAAATAAAACACAAGAAGATCATTTTTGGGATGTGTTAATTCCTTAATATCAATCAAATAACTTTGAGCACTGCTTAAGAAGTTTATAAAAGAATTTACATTTTTAAAAAGTTCAACTTTCTATAAAAATTTACATTTTGTTTGGACCAAACCACTCATTAGTAAAATGTAAGTTCACCATTAAATGAAAAAAGTGAATAAAGGTAAATTGGTTATGCATAAAATAGAGGTGTGTTCATGGCTTCAGTGTAATTCGAGGTTTAGCCATTTAGGGGACTAAACTTAAGGGCAATATAGTTAGGGGTAATTAGGAAAAAGAAAAGAAAATTGTAGGTTTTTATTCTTTCAGTATGTGTTTGGTTAAAAAAAATTCATTTCCTTTCTTTATTTTTCTCTGATAGGATTATCCTAAAAAAGGGAATGATGATTTCTTTTAATTTTCTGAGGGATTCGATTTCTTATTTTGGATTTTGGGTTTATTATCTTCAACAACAACGACAACGATGACAATAATAATAACATTATTATTTTATTATTAAGCAATAATAATAAGTAATAGTTAAAAATAATAATATTAATAAATAATAAAAATGAATAATAATAAATATAAAACATTAATAATAATGATAATAATATTAATTATATTATAATATAATAATTATAATAACAAAGATAAGTTAATAATAATAAAATACTAAATAATAATAAATGTAAATGTAAAAATAATATTAATAAAATATTAATAATTAATGATTTTAAAATAATAAATAATAAGATAAAATGAATAATTATTTTAATTATAATAATAAATTAATTAATTTTTCCTTAGTATATCAATCGTTAACAAAGTAAATAAGGAGAATTTGGTTCTTTTTCTTATTTAAATCAAATAAAGTAAATAATCATGAATGATTCATTTCCTATGTTGATTCATTTCTTGTTTCCTTCAATAGATTTTAACTATATGTAAATCAAGTAGATTGGGCTGAATAAGGATTAGTCTTTGCTAAATTAGTTCATATTATTTGTTAAAAAAAGACTAAATTTTATCTTTAATTCCCTTTGTTAATTTATTTTCCTTTCCTTTTAATAGATTTCAACAGAGTTTGAAGTTAGGAATGTAAAATAAGTAGATCGAACCATATACAAATTAGTTTATGTTGGATCAATCTATATTACTTATTAAAAAAATAGATTAAATTTTAAGATATTTGAATTTATTTCATATTCATGATCTAGTTCATGAGTCCATGAATTGGTTCATATCCATCTAATTTGGGCGAATTTCAATTTGTATAAATTAATTTATATTATTTGTGAAAGAAATAGAAAAAATTTTGAAAATGCAAATCCATCAAAATTTAGGATTTGAATGGACTAATTCATGAATTTATTTGACACCTTTATTCAAAGAAACAATCTTAATTCCCTTGAGTCTGTCGTTTTCAAACTAAATTTCAAAATCTTATATATATATATATATATATATATATATATATATATATATATATACATATATAAATTGTTATTAATTATTCAAAGTGAATTAATTTAATATTTAAAACTTATTTTAAATAATTTATGATAATACATTTTAAATATAAAATATCTTCTTTTCTATTTATTTACTTGTGCTTGTCTACTTACCTACCTACCTTTGTAGTTCATAATTTGCCATTTTGCCATGTGTGTCAATTTGATATGCATCGGCTTCCTAATACGTTTTTGTTGGCTTCCTTTACCTGCTGCCTTCTTCTTCTTCTCTTCCTCATTCTTTTCCGGGTCTCTATTTTTGTTCCTGCTTTGTCCATTTCTTTTTCAACCGATTCTCACTTTTCGCTTGTTCATCCTTCCCTAAAGCGATTAACGAATAAGTCCCATTCCGTTGCCGAATTTATTTTGCCGGCATAGTGAAGAGTCATTCTAATTCCAACTCCGTCCTCTCTTCCTTTGATACCGTCTCACCGCCTTTGATTTGCTACCTGTGCGTCTTTCTTTGACGCCACCAAACCATTTCTGCAATCCTCATTTTCTTTCGGTATTTTATTCATAATCAAATTCTCTCGTATACTCACCTCCGATTCTAGCTCTGTGCTCCGAACAAGCCGCCCATGCCCGTACCCGTCTTCCGCAACCCGAAGGGGTAGATAATGGGGGCTTTTTATTCGACTGTATAACATGAGTTCTATTTTGTCAGAGTTCTATTTTTTTTTTCTCATCAATTTCATTCACGGTTCAGTTCTGGTGAATCTGCGTGCTTTGATCTACGGTCTCGGTCCAGGCCTAGCTCCGCTGTGGGGCAGAAGCTGTCCGTGAATTTGGTCAAAATGGAAGTTTTTCACCGAATGGGTGGAGGTTACTTTAAGAATCATCGTCAGGATAACGAGGGTTTGAAGGTAGAGGCTGATAGTGGCGGCGAGGATCTGTTTGATGCCTCTGCTACTATGGCCAAACCCGTACCCGAACACCTCATCATTATGATTAATGGGATCATCGGAAGGTAATATTTTTGTGGAAACTATGCTCTTTTAATATTGTAGATTGTGACTGTGGAAGTGAGAATCCATGATTTATTACAATTTTTTTTTGCCTGAAAGACTGAATTTTCATGAATGTCATTGCTTAAGGTTAGTTCATTTTCGGCTTATTTAATTCAAACGGGACTCAAAGGTCTTGTGTCTTTCTCACATTCACAAATTTTGGACTTGGCAATATGAACTGAACTGCATATTAAAATTCATTAGTTCTTATACCACAGCAAGGCTTGATTTCAGATGGGGAAGTGCTGAAGGGGTCCTAAGGACTGAGAGGCTTGTATTTGCTTAACAGGGGTGCAATAGGAGAAAGTGATTTAGATTGGCCATTTAAGCATGTTTAACTGTTATAATTGACGATTTTTAATCAACAGAAGAGTTTTTCGTCCTCACTGTATATTATTTGTAAACAACTAGAAGGATCATGTGTATTACATCATCCTGCACGAGACACCTTTGAACACGCTTCATTAGCTCATTTTGCGTCATTTCTATGCAGCATAAAATTTAATTTTCTTCTTCAGAGTATGTTAGAGGACTTGTGCTATTATCAGATGTGCATGACTTCACTGTATTTGTGTACCTTGAACCATTTATTTAATTTGGTTTGTTTGAGTTTTTCTTCTTACTTTTTCCTTTTAAACATTTAATATTGCGGGATTCAAACTCTTTGCATGAGGAAATGAGAAAACTTCATTTGGTGTATGTGTAAGTTAAATTGTCCATGTTAAGTCTATTGGTAGTCAGTAAGGACTAAGTAAACTTATGTCTATAACTGCTGTAATAGATGACAGAATAATTATATCATTTGCTGAATCAAGTGCTAATATACTACCTTGATGAATTTTTACCTTAAAATCATTTATTGGTTCTTAATAAAGTACTGTTTCCTATGTTGTTCTGATATTATCTTAATATTTTGTCAAAGGGTCATGGATAAGGAGCTAAATGGATTGAGTTTTAATGAGCTGCAGAACCTAGAAAATCAATTGAATGAAGGGATATAAATAGAATGACTGGAAGCATGAATTGATTATTTTATTTTATATGCCATTGTGTCTCACAAAATACAAACTTCCATATTCTGTTTCAATTAAGGCTGCCAATTGTTATATGACTACATTCAAGCCATTTGACTTAAACTTTGGTTAAAAAAATAAATAAATAAAAAATAACAGTTGATCTGTGTATTTTTCAAGGTAGTAAACTGTTAGCAGACCTCCAATAAATAAGGTCTATGTTAGGAGGAATAGGAGGGAAAGAGACATAAAAGAATAACAGACTTAACAGCAGCTATAACTGAATAAATAACAGCTGTAACTGAATAACAGAAATAATAGACAGCAACTGTAACTAAAATAACAGAATTCAGTTACTGTTAGAGCAACAGAATTAGGTAGTATAAAAGAAGGCGGGCACCAGAGTTAGAGGGGGGGGGGGAAAAGAATGAGAGGAAAGGAGAGAAGGGAGAGGTCTAGGTCTCTCAAAATACTTGGAGTTGTAATAACATTTCATAACCCTTTGATCAGTAAACTCTGTTATTGACTAGGGACCCATTTCTTGGCAATAAAGATTCATTCTTTTTCAATCTTTCTTCAGTTTTTCTACTATTTCTGAACCAAACTATCAACTAATATTAGAGCTCCCACGATCTTGGGAGCAAAAGATAGATTCTTGGAAGTCTTTCATGGTCCGATCAAAGATGGAAGCTAGACTAGAGTCCCTGGAGAAGAAATTTGAAGAGTGGAGGCAAAATCTTACCGAAGACCAAGAAGTGAGGGAGACAAGATAGGAATTGAGCGATGCCAGACTGAAAAAAAGTTAAGGAGCATTGGAAGCTTTGGTGAATCAATCAAACAGGGGACCAACTCCAAAATCATTAACAAATGCCAGAGGAATAAGGGAAAATGGCCTAGAAAAAGAAATAGGGGAACTTCAGAAGATTGTTGGAGAAAGTTGGAAATTCCCTTGTTTGCAGAAGATGCCTACAGATGGGTGAGCCGATTAGAAAGATATTTTTAGATTAAAGGAGTGAATGAAACAGAGAGGTTGCAAGCCATTTTAATAGCTATGGAGGGTAAAGCTCTCAGCTGGTATCAATGATGGGAAGCCAGTTTGCCGCATCCCACATGGGAAGGCTTCAAAACTATAGTAACAAGGTGCTTTTAACCTTCTATGATGCAGAATCCCTATGAACTGTTATTGGGACTGAAACAAACTACTATAGTGGAAGATTTTAGGGAGAACTTCAACATGTATACAGGTCTTTTAAGGGGGACAAATCTAGAATACATCAAAGGCATCTTCCTAAATGGGTTTAGAAAGGAGATTAAGGCTAAGCTCAAATTGCACCTGGCAACAACCTTAGATGACATGATAAACATTGCTCAAATGATAGATAAAAAAATTAGGCTTTATCTAAAAGTAGGGTGGTAATGTGGAATTTTGGCAAACTAGAGTTTAAGGGACTGCCAATAGCTAAAACAATCTCTTATGAGGTAGAAAGTAAAGGAAATTCCCAAGTAAGATCATCAAATGGCAACAAAACAACTGAATCTACTAGCAATAGACCCGTTGGAATAGAAAGAAGTCGAGTAGGAGGATTTAGAAAGCTATCCGATGCTAAACTACAAGAGAAAATAAAAAAAGGGCTATGTTTTAGATGTGATGAGAAGTTTGGCCCAAATCACATATGCAAGAACAAGCAATTCAAGGGAATGTTGGTGAAGGAACAAACCGATGAGGAGGAAATAAATGAACGAGAGACTTTAGGAATTCTGGAACAGCAAGAGGGCAGCTATAAGGTCTTGCAGCTCTCCCTAAACTCAATGGTAGGTTTTGCTTCCAAAAAATCTTGAAAGTTGTGGGGCACCTTAGAGAAAAGAAGGGTAATTGTTTTGATTGACTGTGGAGCCTCCAACAACTTTATATCCAAGGAGTTGGTAGAGGAACTCCAATTACCCACAGTGAAAACACCCATTTACTTAGTGGAAGTAGGGGATGGACGCAAGGTGGAATGTCAAGGCATGTGCAAGGGCTTAACTTTGCAATTATAAAATATGGTAGTCCAGCAAAATTTCTACTTATTCAACCTGAGAGGAGTTGAAGTGATCTTAGGCCTAGAATGGCTAGCTGGATCAGGGGAAATAAGGGCTGATTTTGGGAAATTATTGCTACAAGTAAAAGTCGCAGAAAGAATGCAAGAGATAAAGGGAGATCCAACATTGTCCAGGACTCAAATCTCCATTAAATCATAAGAGAAAGCCTTGAAAAGTGAAGGGCAGGGTTTTTTGCTAGAATATAAAGTGATAGCAAAGGCAACGGAAGATATCAAACCAGCTCCAACAGCAGTGGAGACCATCCTAAATGAATTCATTGATGTATTCCAAGAACTCCAAGGATTACCACCAAGCTAGAAGCATGATCATGCCATCCAACACTGTCTAAGACTCAAATCTCCATTAAATCATTAGAGAAAGCCTTGAAAAGTGAAGGGCAAGGTTTTTTGCTGGAATATAAAGTGATAGCAAAGGCAACAAAAGATGTCAAACCAGCTCCAACAGCAGTAGAGACCATCCTGAATGAATTCATTGATGTATTCCAAGAACTCCAAGGATTACTACCAAGCCAGAAGCATGATCATGCCATCAACTTGAAGGGAGGAGCAACCATTCCCAGCATCAGACCTTACAGGTATCCCCACTATCAGAAATCAGAAATAGAGAAGCTAGTAAATGAGATATTAAAAACTGGTATCATTAGACCTAGTACCAACCCATATTCTAGCCCTGTTATTCTAGTCAAAAAGAAAGATAGAGGATGGCGATTTTGTGTGGATTATAGGGCTCTCAACAAGATGACAATGGCCGACAAATTCCCCATTCCTGTCATAGATGAATTGCTGGATGAATTGGGGGTGCTATTGTATTTTCTAAAATTGACTTGAAATTTGGTTACCACCAGATTTGCATGAAGGAAGGAGACATTGAAAAGACAGCCTTTCGCACTCATGAAGGACATTATGATTTTTTAGTCATGCCATTTGGTTTAACAAATGCACCATTTACATTTTAGTCATTAATGAATGAAATATTGAAGCTTTACTTGAGAAAATTTGTTCTAGTAATCTTTGATGATATCTTAATCTACAACCCTAATGATGAAGCCTATTTAGCACATTTAAGGGTTGTTTTGCAGACATTCAGGAAACTTGCTTTATTTGCTAACAAAAAGAAATGCACATTTGGATAGCCTAGCTTAGAATACTTGGGCCACATCATTTTAGCAGAAGGAGTAGTAGCTGACCCTAAGAAGAGAGAAGCCATGTGGTTATAGCCATTTCCAAAAGATGTAAAAGAATTGAGGGGATTTCTGGGAATAACTAGATACTACAGGCGTTTTGTCAAAAATTATGGCCAAATTGCTAAACCTCTGACCTGATTATTACAAAAAGACAGTTTTAGGTAGAGTGAAGAGGCCCAGACAGCATTTGAAAATTTGAAGACGGGAATGACTCTACTTCCGATACTGGCACTCCTAGACTTTTCTAAACCATTTGTGGTGGAAACAGATGCTTCTAGCAAAGGGATAGGTGCAATTTTACTACAAGAAGGCAAACCATTAGCCTTCCTGAGCCAAGGGTTGTTTGATAAGGCACAAAACAAATCTGTGTATGAAAGGGAATTAATGGCTGTTGTGATGGCAGTTCAAAAGTGGAGACACTACTTAATGGGGCAGCATTTTATTATAAGAACAAATCAACGAAGTCTGAAGTATTTCAATGAACAACGCCTACTAAGTGAAGAACAATTCAAATGGGCTTCCAAACTGATTGGCTTTGATTTTGAAATTCAATATAAAGCAGGAAAGGATAATTCAACAACAGATGCCCTCTCCAGAAAAATGACCTTTGCAGCTATGACAGTGTTGAAATGTCATAATTTAGAAAATTGGGTAGAGGAGGTACATAAGGATGAGAAGTTAAGTGGTATTATCAGAGATCTGCTAATTGATGCTAGCTCACATCCGGGGTACTATCTTCAAGGAAACAGACTTTTCTTCAAAGGGAAACTAGTTCTACCGAAAACCTCTCCTCAAATTCCAGTCCTTATGGCAGAATTCACAACTCTCCATTGGGTGGCCACTCAGATTACTTTAGAACTTATAAAAAATTAGTAGTTGTGGTATATTAGGAAGGAATGAAGCATGATATTCAACAATTTGTCACTACTTGTGATACTTGCCAATATAACAAGTATGAAACTTTGGCACTAGCTGGACTCCTACAACCTCTGCCAATTCCACAACATATTTGGATTGGATTTTATTGGAGGGCTACTTAGAGCTAAAGGCAAAGATACTATTATGGTAGTAGTAGACGGATTCACTAAATATGCCTATTTTATAGCATTTAGCCATCCTTTTACAATCAAAGATGTTGCCACAATATTTTTTAAGGAGGTAGTAAGGCTTCATGGATTCCTTACATCCATCATTTCTGATAGAGATCAAATTTTTTTTAGTAAATTTTGGAGGGAACTCTTCCAACTAGTAGGTACCAAACTGAAATTCAACTCAGCATACCATCTTTAAACTGATGGTCAAATAGAGGTGGTTAACCGTTGTTTGGAGACTTATTTGTGATGTTTAACAGGGACTAAACCCAAGCAATGGCCAGACCAAAGTGGTTGAGCTAGGCAGAATTTTGGTTCAACACAAATTACAGTTGTACCACAAAAAGGACTCCCTTCAAGGCTCTTTATGGTTATGATCCTCCTATACTTTTAAAAGGAACCACCATTCCTTTTGCAGTAGAGGAAGTCAATAAGCTCACAGCAAAAAGGGACAACATGCTACCAGAACTCAAAGTTAATCTTCTCAAATCTCAAGATCGGATGAAGGCTCAAGCCAATCAGCACCATAGAGAAGTAGAATTTCAACAGCACCATAGAGAAGTAGAATTTCAACTTGGGGATTGGGCTTACCTCAAGCTATGGGCTTACCTCAAGCTATAGTCTTACCGTCTTATATCCCTAGCTAAGCGCTCTAATGAGAAACTGAGGCCAAGGTTCTATGGTCCCTTTCAAGCGGAGGAAAGGATTGATCTGGTTGCCTATCACCTAGAACTACAAGAGAGCAGCCTTGTACATCCTGTTTTCCATGTATCTCTTAAAAAAGGCATTTCCTCCATTAACCAGCCCGCAACTACTACCTCCTATGCTATCAGAGGAATGGGAATTGCAAGTCAAACCAGAACAAGTTTTAAATACTCGTGATGGGTCTAATGGAGAATTTGAAGTCCTCATTAAGTGGTTCAACTTACCAAAGTATGACAATAATTGGGAATCAGCAGCTACTATCCAGGATACTTTTCTTGATTTCCACCTTGAGGACAAGATGGCACTTTTGGGGGGAAGTATTGTTAGCAAACATCCAATAAATAAGGTCTATGTTAGGAGCAATAGGAGGGAAAAAGACATAAAAGAATAACAGACTTAACAATAGTTATAACTGAATAAATAACAATTGTAATTGAATAACAGAAATAATAGATAGCAATTGTAACTAAAATAACAAAATTCAGTTATTGTTAGAGCAACAGAATTAGGTAGTATAAAAGAAAACGGGCACCAGAGTTAGAGGGGGGGGGGAAGAGAGAGAGGAAAGAAGAGAACGGAGAGGTCCACGTCTCTCAAAATACCTGGAGTTGTAATAGCATTTCATAATCCTTTGATCAGTAAACTCTGTTAGGCAATAAAGATTCATCCTTCGTCAATCTTTCTTCAGTTTTTCTACTATTTCTGAACCAGACTATCATAAACTCTAACAAGGTGAAGTTACAACTCACAGTGAAAATTTGATTGTTCCAAGTGCAACTGTGAGAATGATCCATATTCTTAAATGATTATCATAAAAATGTAGTTATAAAATTACATTAGATTTGAAATGCATTATAGTTTTTGGCATATAATATCTATATGAATTTTTTATTAGAGACTTGCTAATATATGAATTAGGTATTGAAATATGCCTTGCTCGTTTCCAACACTATTGCAGGAACAAATAATTCTAGAGCAGCTAAGGAGGTCCAAATTGCTGGTACTTGACAACGTCTATATTAGTCATCTTATTTTGATTTGTAAGAAATGGAAGAAAAAGACAAGACTGAAAGAGAGCAAATATGATAGATTGCTATTTCATAAAAGCTATTTTATGGCATTTGTTTAAAATTGTCAATCTGAGTGAAATGGCCTTGAACGTGACTAGAGTACAAAATACACTTACATGTTTGGATGAGGGGAAAACCAAAATTTGCACCACTGATCCCCCCTCGATCATGATTGCACCATGTCCAATTGTGGCTCTAGCAAAGGACTAATTTTATATGAAGATCAAAAAGTGAAAATTCTTTGAATTATCAATTTCAAACATTTTGTTTGCCCCCTTTTTGGATCATCCTTTCTTCATAGATAATGTCTATCGTATTAAGTTCTCTAAATTCATCTGCAGGACAAAAAAGCCATGCTGGAGAATGGAACTCTGTGCAAACAAGTAGGAAGTGTTGGTCCACTAAACTGTTTTGCTCATTTATATAGCTTTGTATAACATTTCTTTTGTGGTTACTGTGGTTCTATAAATGACAAGAAATTGAACACTGTTGCCACTCAGAATGACACTGCCACTATTAATTAGATCCTTGGACTGCCCATAAGACTAGCGGGAGAATTATGTACTATTATAATGCCATAACAGGGGAATTGACATATGATAAACCTGCTGGCTTTAAAGGGGAGGTACTGATTTTCATTGCAGTTCAAGATGACAGATTATTTCTTGGACTTATCCTGCTTGAGAAGTTCCTTTAGAGCTGTAGTTTGATGATTCATGGCAAAGTTTATTTACTGTTACAGAAATTCGGTCTGATGAAGCAAGGAATCCCAAAACACGTAATGAATCCAAGATTTTTCTTATTGGCTCTTTGTGGTGAAGGAGCTGCAGAGTTCCATCAATTTTTTCTTTGGTGTTGGTCCAGATATTGGGTGGGTTGGAATGAAAATGGCTTTGCAGGAGACACTTGGTGATCTACCCTTAATGGGAGCTCTTCATCAACTAGAGGTACAAATATTACTTGGTGATTTCTCTTTCATGCTTACTGCTTTCTTCCTTCTATTTTGCTTCAATGCTGAGAAAATCTCAACCAAGTTTCAAGGGACAATTGGCATCATGTAATAGTGAGAGTCTAGAAAAATTCAAACTGTGAAGTGATGCTTCTGTTTGGCCAATGTTTGGATGTAGCGATCAGATAAGGTGCTATAGCCATGCTTGAAGTCTTGCAGAAGTGTCAGCAGCTGAGGGTGCCTTTGGTGGCAAGACTGCTCTTTCTGCAAAAGTGTCACCCATTTCTTCATCTTCTGCTGTGCTCATTGTTAATGCATTCATGCTGTGCTCATTGTTAATGCATTCATCCTTTCCTCCAAATCTGGCAAAAATCACCAAACGTGCACTTTCAATTTGCATGGAAGAAAAACAAAAGAAAAAAAGGAGCCAACCTTGAAGCATTATTGTTTTACTTGATTTGCTCAATTCCATAGCTTTAGGAGTTTTTAAACACAAGTTCTAAGTTCCAACAAGTTTACAATTTAGAGATAAATTTGAAATTGATATATAGAGACCAAGAATTCATCCGGGGTAGTGCTGAATAAGTGGACGAAACTGTCCTGTCCAAGAATCTAATAAGTTTCCCGTTACAGATGGATGAGAAATTGATTTATAGAGTCAATTTGTGTTTACACCATTAATTTTTTCTCCAGGGAACTTAGGTAGCTCTGATTTGATATTATGACTATTGAAAGAAATTCTGTGATATGATCACTACTAAAATTAGGATATTGATGTCTGCTGCATACATAAATTAATATTAGTCTACCTTCTTTAACTTGCTATTGTTACTATAATATAAAGGAAAAAACCTATGTGGAGTTCTATAGATGTTTACTGTGAAGTTCCCGAATTTTATTTGTGTGCTACTTTTCCAATTCATCCCTAATAATTAGAACTTAACAAATGTAATTATTAATTAGTTATTGGGAACTGAATACACATAAAATTCTGATTGGAAATTTCACAATAAATACCTATAAAACTTTACCTAAGTTTTCTCTTAATATAAAAATTAGGCATTCTTTACAGGAAACATACAGTGAAGAGGTGCATCAGGTACTGCTATTAGCATCAAGCTTGCTGATATCCCTCCTCATGATTATTCGTGGAGGAAGTGTAGGCAAAAGTCTATCAAGGGTTCTCCTCAACCTAGATATGTTAAAGTTATGCTTTATGATAGTTTGATTGATTGACAAGTACAATTATGAGGTAATAATTCTGTAAAAGTGGTAGCCTATATGGGCAGTTTTGATTACTATGCAATTTGGTGTGGATTCATGATTTTTCCGTTTTTTCATGATAGTAAAAGTATGTGCAGTTGATGTGTTTTCTTATTTTGAGGGCATCTCTGGTAGATATCAGTTTGGTGCACATCTGTATGCCTTTTTGCAATTCAGTCAGAATGTCAGATAAAGAGTTGTACACTTAATATTGGATGTTTCCTGGTAGATTTGGCTCAGAGGTCTTCTGATACTGGAAAGATGTTTCGAAAATTAGCTTGTGGCGTTTTGCTAAATGTTTACTACATGCTGAAAGCAGAGTTTTAGATTAAGTTTTGACCTTAACATAAATATTACCTACTAAACAATACTAGCGTATCCATACCTCTGAATACACGTAAGGGGGGTCACATATTTGTCTGTCAGAAATTAGATAAAATAAGGTGGCAGCTCCTACTGTTTAAATTCTTAGGGGCAACATTAATGTGAGTTTCACTACATGTGGATAGTGGAATCTTCTTCACTTCCTTATCGCCCGTAATCCGCTGCATGTGTCATTCTTGTCTGGAGATGAAAGTTGATTACTTTTATTTTTGTATTGATTGAACTGTTTTTTGTCCTTCTTGCACAGGGTTGGCCAATCCTTCTGTCCCAGGTTTGAATCTATCCTGCTGTCTGAACTTTTTTTGGAATTTCTCCTTTATTAAATTTGTATTTGGGATGTAAATATTTTAGCATGTTATTCAGTTGTTTGAAACTTTCATGATTAATGAGACTATTGTATGTTTCTATTTTACCGATCTGCATTCCTGGTTTTTGTCAATATTATGTCTCATTAATTAGGTCTCAACCAGTTTAGATCACCGATAACCAAAATAATTCGAATGAATCTCACTATATTATTCTTTGTGAATACCAATGATCCATCTTATTCCCTTGTACTATATCATTCTCTGTGAACGCTAATGATTAATCCTATTCCTTTTGAGCTATCAAATGTTCCGGGAACAGGTGAATTGGCTTTTGGCCTTGAGACAGTTATTTTTACCAAAAGTAATTTGGTAAACCAGTTAGAAGACGAAGACACGTGTCAAATAATGGTCAACCTAATTTAGGGAGAAATTTTATATTTGTAAAATTATTTTTAAAAGTTTATACATGGCGATGAGAGAAATGTTGCAAGAATAATTATAACACCTTCAAAAATTCCCTTTTTCTACTATATATTTATTCCTTGAATAATAATTATAATAAAATAACAAGTTTGCGCCGATTATACACTAGTTTTTTTAAAACAAGAATTGTATTCCACGTGCCTTTCTCCCACCTCCTTTCTATCTAATTTTAATCAATAGATATCCAGACAATTTCTTCTCTGCACGAAAGATTATTCAGAGTATGAGCTATGCTTGGGAAATTCTAAAATGGTATCCATCTTCTTTATTTTTTCAAGGATATAGTTAGATATTATTAAAATAATATAAAATAATTGATATATTCAATGTTAAATGTAATAAATTTAATAATGAAATAGAACCTTTTTATTCAATTATTATGATGTTAAGAATTATTTTTTTAATTACAAAACATAAAAAATATATGATACTCTTTTATTCATATAAAAGGAAAGGAGTTTTTTTGAATAAAAAATTATCTTTCAAAATATAAACAAGGTTTAAATCAACATATTACTTTCATCTTTCGACTTTGTCATTGTTATGTGGTGATTCTGAAAGAGTTTATCAGTAATTTCCTTTTCCTAAATTGTCAGTTTGACATCAAGAAAGTTAATGATACATGGCAGTTTCATATGTACTTTCAAAAGCACCCCCAGAAAGCAAACGTAATCTGATAATTGTGCTTGTGAGATGCAGAAAAGAGCCGGAAGATTTTTAAGCTCTGTGCAGAAGCGCAATCGAATTAACATCGGGATATGTCAATCTTTCTCACTGGTTTGGTGGTATTTAATGTTACCTCCCTCAAGAACTTTTATCCATATTTTAGATTTGAATTTTGGATTATGGATTAAGTGGATTATTACTTTTATTATTATCAATTAGAAAAAAAAAGGGATATTAACTTTGTAAGACTAATACGTGATGTCCTTGTCCAATCCGATATCAACAAATATAGAAAAATTTAAAAAAATATATGATTTGAATTCATTTTTCAAAAGCTGGAGTAGTAATTGAAGTTTATTTTAATATTTTTGCATTTTAAACTAGGTGCAGTAGTGCAAATGCCACTCATATATTTCACAATATTAATGAGTTGAATATATATATATATATTAAAGAATAAATATAATTAGTATCTCTGATCTCTTTTTTTTTTATTATATTTATTTGTCTCTCATTTCACTCATAATGTTAAAATAAATAATAAAAAGGAAGAATATAATTAAAAAAACATATATTTAATAGTCAAGGTGAGATTTAACAATTAATTTTAATATTTTTTATTTATCTTAACATTACAAATAAATAGAGGGACGAATAATTATAGAAAAAATAAATTAATAATACTAATTATAAAATTTAAGAGATATAATAATAATTATTTTTTAAAATAAAAAATTAAATATCATGTTTCCTCTTGTTGGAATCTTTGACCAGCGAATAAACAACGTTGGACTATAAGTTGACCCATTGGGGGAGAATTTGAAGAGTTAAAGTTGGTCCAATTATATATATATATAGGAATTTGTAAGGGGAAACTCAAGTGAATGAATCTTAATTTTTTGAAAACCACTAAACGACAATAAAAATTGCTATAGATAATAAAAATAAGATTTAAAATTAAATTTTAAATTTTTTATAATTATTGAATTTAATTTTATACATTTATTTTACCATTCTATATTTATTAACACTTCTTAATTTACATTTAAGATTTAATTTCAAATCATTATATAACACTACTGGAATACCAACATATTTCGCATGATTAGGCAGTATCTTGATCCTAGCAGGGATATTCCTAGCGTTATGCAAAAGCATACAATCGTTCTTATTTTTAGTTTTAGTCTTACAATCAAAATTCAAAGGATTTATATTTTATAGACCAATAATTTAATTGTGTTTATTTCAATAACAGAAAAGGAAATATTGCAGTACTACATATAAATTCAAAGGAAATAGCAGTATCTTACGTTCCTCTTAAATACAGTAAAATAAGATGATTGTCGTATGACATGAAACACGCTACATATAAATTCAACTACACTTTCACCGCATAAAATAAATGTAAATCTGAAGAATGAATTCCATGTACAGGTGCTTATTGTAGTACTGCAGTAACAATCACCCGCTGCATCTTGCCCCACATCTATATGGCTTGGCATTACTTATAAAAATACAAACAATAAATATAAATTTAAGATGCAAAAATGGAAAAGTGTAATATACTCAATACAAAACAGTGAAACGTGTAAATAAATAAATAAATACACACAGTAAAAAATAACAAGCCAATTGATAATTTATTCAGAGCTAACCATCGAGATTGCATTGCTTGTCCAGCACTTCGATCTCAAAAGGCGGCTCTGTTTGAGGGACACGTTTCAGTTTCGGACAATCAACAATCCTGAATTCCTTGAGAGAACTGCATACAATAATTCCTCTACAAACACTTTTCAGTTGAGGGAGGCGCTCCAACGTCGCGGATTTCAAATTGGGAAGATTGATTGGTTCAAAATTAGTGTCATCCATGTCCACTTCATTGGTGTTCCCCTCCTCCGACAACAGCAACGCATAATCAAAACCCGATGCCCACAATCCACGATCATCAAAATTGGTGTTCCTCTTCGTTGAAAATACCTCTTCCATTGACTCACAATTCTCAACATGGATTTCCTCCAAGTTATGGAGTTTTGCTGACATCCCAGGTGTCAGTAGCTTCTTCATGCCATTACAAGCAATAATTGACAGCTTTGTAAGATGAGGAAATGATGCCAGTTCGTTTTCCCTACACAGCATACTTAAGCTCTTTAGTTCCCGAAGCTCTAATTCATTGAGATAGACGACAGAGCGGCAGAGGATGCAATACATAGATGAACAAAATAAGTATTCAAGCTCATTGCAACGATAAACCTTGCATTTTGAAATACTCTGTCCGTTATTACAATCTTGAATTGACAGAACATCACATAGACTCTTCCTCCATTGGTTGCAATCCCTTATTGTCAACTCATCAGTATTACTGGGGAGTAGGAGTTTACAATGTTCCACACCCTCAATCTCTATGGCTTTGTCACTATCATCATAATCATCCCAATCCACACTCTTCTCATCTCCTACCAGGCGAAGAGAATAACCTCGCATCATACCAGAATTAATTCTGTTCTGTATAATTTGGATGCATGCATTGAACTCGTTCTTATCAACGAATGTGGCAGCGATGCTTTCCAGCATTGGTAGCTTTTCTAGATGGTCTGCTTTCATCACTGCAGTTCTGTTCAAATGAAGCCATCTAAGATTGGTGAGATTCTCAAAACCTAGAGGTACTTGAGTGATTGCAGTGTTAGAAAGGTCCAACCTTCTCAATTGTCTCAACTCTGCCAATGAAAGAATGAGATGCAGTGATTTACACAAACCCAGCAGCAAAACAGTGAGGCACTCCAAGTTAGAAATAGACACAGGCAAAACTTTGATACGGTCATTCCCTGACAAATCGAGTATCTTAAGAGCAGGCATGTTCATGAAAAAGTTATCTGGAATTACTTCAACTGAAGAGCAAAGCATACGTAAAGTTGAGAGTTTTGGACAATTAGGAGCCATGCCAGATGGAATTTCAGCCATTCCACATGTGAATAAAGAAACTTTCTGCAAATCCTCTTCCCATTCTCGCTCGTCTGGTAACTCTTCCTTGCTCACGTATCCATGACTCTCTTTTCCAATATTTATTGCCATGGCCCGCACCAATTCATGTAAGCGAATAGTATTGTATTCTGTTTCTACCAACAAACTGTTGTTTATTAGCTTATTCAATATACTGTGACCTTCATCAAATTTTGCCTCAAAGCACTGCCTTTCATCAATCAATCCCTCATCAATGAAATTTCTTATCAAATCTTCTCTCTGAAAATAATAATGATCCTCAAAATATAATGACAGACTTAAGAAGCAATCCTGCAATGTTGTGTCATTTAAACGATCATAGCTAGATTTGAGTACTGGAAATACACACTGCTTTATATCATGTTGGTCCATCTCTCTTCTTCGTAGTTTAGACGAAGTAGTCCTCCACTCTCTAATGTCTGTCTTTCCTCTCATGCTTCTTGCAATTGCAATAATTGCTAGGGGTAGACCTTTGCATTCCCCTACCAAATTTTTTGCTATATCTGTCATGTCTTTCGTAAGAGTTACACCATCTCCAAGGCTATCTGTAAACAAATGAAAAGCATCCTTATCGTCAAGAGGCTGCACTCGTACTATATTATCTTTGCAGCCCATACTCTTGCAAATATCGAGCAACCGACTCCCAACAATTATCCTAATCCCATCATTCCTAAGAGGAATCCCCACATCCTCCAGAGAAATATCATACCACACATCATCTAGAAACACAACACATTCATTCATTTTTATGAATGCATGCAACAACCTTGCTGCCGTCTTGACGTCATCGTCATCTTCAACCCATATACTTTCATCAATTGACTTGGCAATGACCTTTTGTAACCGACGAATGTCGTAATATTGTGATTGTAACCGACGAATGTCGTAATATTGTGAGACACGGATCCAAATGGCATGACGATTGTGCTTGAGTAGCTCAATTTGGACATCCTTTAGTAAGGCTGTCTTCCCCCCTCCTCCCATTCCCCATACTCCCATAATTGATACATCAACCTCATCTCTCATCAGCCACTTCCATATCTCATCTGAATATTTTTTAAATCCAACTAGATATTTTGTGGGCAACAAATCAACTTCAATTTCCCCTGCTAAGAAGGAATACCTCAAAATAATAAACATCAAGCACTAGGCGGAGGATATAAACAAACAAATTTATAATGCTTACATTTCCAAACCTCTAAATTGATGTTACTGTCAACATTCTTCTCAAATTAAGTTTTTTTTTTTAATAGTTTAAACACAGAATTTTTTTTTAATATTTATAATTTTATATATGCGTGCTTATTACTTTAACTATGCATTTGGACTCTGAAGTAATTTACTTTTATTTATATAATTTCTCCGACGTGTTTGGAATACGACAAAGGATACCACTCGCCTCTATTAAAATTTGTGCTTCCTTTTAATTTTTAAAGTGATTTAGCGCAAGAAACTAGAAAATCGTCAGCTTCTCTGCTATTATTCCAGTGAGATAATTTGTGAGTCGCCAACTTAATGCAATATTTGTCGACATTCTCTTCAAACCATACAGGACTGCGAAAACCTTAAAATTTTTAAAATTGAAATTGAAATTTTTTTTTTAAAAAAAAGAATAATTATCCCAAAAACTTGTGCTAACAAAAATGTCTATAAATATTTTTTTTTCCAGAAAAATATATGGGCTTCTCCTAAATTTTACTGAAATCATGCAAAAGTCTTCCTTTAATTTCAAAATCTATACAAACCTCCTTCAAAATATAAAACAAAACTATATTTAAACTCAAATTTGTACCTTTCTTTAACAAAATAATATAAAAAATAATCATAAATTTAAATCACATACATAATTTAAGTAATTTGTCATCTAAGAATATGCTGTGGTTAAACTCAAATAGGTAAAAATTCTTGACAATTGCATTATTTTGACATGAAATCATATGAAAAATTTTAAACACAATTAAAGTATATATCATGCTGGAGCTAAAAAAAGAATATATACATATATATATTTGATGCTTCCATAATGTTGAGATTCTCATTATTTTTTAATTATTTTTTTCACAGATTACAAAATTATTCTCGTAATTTTAAACACAATTAAAGTATATATCAACCATGATTTGGCATAGTTACGTGTGACGAATCCATTTAGCCGTGATTTATTTAATTAGATGATAGAAAAACTAACCAGGATTCACTTAAATTTTTTCAGTGCGGAAGCAAGTGGATCCATCCTGCTTCGCTGTAAAGCCTCCACCCTTGCAGCCAAGGATGGAGTTTGGCTAATATTTTTTGAGGGCCAAATTCAAAATATTTTTTAAAGAACAATGCTACATATATTGAGATAGGATTTGAAATTAGGTTTTGAATGAAAATCAAATATTACCATTCAATGCAGAATAATATAAACAAATTTATAAAATCCAATCTAATAGATATAAAAATTTTGTTTCACACAAGTAACTGATAAATTAACTAATTATTTAAAGAGTGTTTCACAAAATTAACTGTTGAACTAATTAAAATTACAAAATAACATGAAATGACATATTAATAGATATAAATATATAATTAAAAATAATTCATATTTATCTAAAAATTAAATTGTATTAACACAATTAAGAATTTTAAAATAAAAATATAATATTTAATATTTAATTAATTATATTTTATAAACTTATATATTTATTTATTTACATAATTTTTATTTTATTATTATTTATAATAAAATTATAATTACTTAAAATATAACCAATTATATTTTGTGATATTATTAATTATAGACATACATATTTTTATATATTTATTATTTAAAATTAGGATATAATTATGTTGAAATTAAATTAATTATATTTTATAAAAAATATTTAGATTTATATTATAAAAGATATAGGTTGCAAATTAATAAAAAGAATAAGGATAAATTTAGAAAATAATTATATTTTATGAAAAATATTTAGATTTATATTATAAAGGACATAGGTCATAAATTAATAAAAAGAATAAGAAAAAATTTAGAAAAAATTTGAAAAAGTAATACCTTATAGGTTATAAGTTACTCCAAATAACTTGTTAAATCAAAACCTATTTTTTTTTTCATAAGAAAAAACTAGTACAAAAAGTACCTTTAATGATTAACTTATAACTTATTGACCTGATTAATAAGTTATAAGTTAACTTATTTGTTACACGAAATGAAACCAAAGGATTTGAAACTCATTTTGATTTGAAACTTGTTAAATCAAAACCTATTTTTTTAATAAGAAAAAGCTAGTACAAAAAATACCTTTAAAAATTAACTTATAATTTATTGACCTGATCAATAAGATATAAGTTAACTTATTTATTACGCGAAATGAAGTCAAAGAGTTTGAAACTCATTTTAGGTATATGTCATATTATCCCATTTTTAATATACAAAAAATTTATGGTTCAATGTAACTTTTAGCATTTTATATATTGTTAAATATTTTAAATATAATTTCATAATTATTCATTTATAAAAAATTTAAGAAAAAGTGAATTATAAGTAATTAAATTAGAACATATTAGAAATTACCTCCATTCAAAAATACATCTATTTATTCTTTCAATAACTTGAAGTCATCAACAATTATACCATGGAAATGTATAGCTTAATACCATGGAAATGTATAATTGAAAAGACAAAAAGCATTTCATTATTACTTCTCTGTTTTCATATCACTTCCATACTAAAAAATTTGCACTACTGTTACGTGTTGAATTAAAAGTATATATGTTGGTACATACCTCTTGTTGAACTGCTTGCCAAATTTGCATTCATGTTATTTTCTTCCACATCATTTGAAGTTGTAGATTGCTTCACCCTTTTATTAGAATTATTTAATACCAGTACTGCTTCAGCTTTGACGTCATCTTCAACTTTATCACATTTACTAATTCCCCCACCCGGGATCTGAGCTAAATGGTATTTAATCCTGGAAGCTCCAGGGATTTTCTGTCCACAAAATATGCACTTGTTTTCACTGTCAACATATTCCCAGAACTTATCTCTTTTCCTTCCCATGATGCGTTTTCCTTTGCAACAAGAAAATATCAAATTTATAAATATGAATATATCAACGAAATTCACGTGAATTCATATCAAAAATTTTAAACACAATTAAAGTATATATCATGCTGAAGCTGAAGAAAGAATTTAAGGATATACATAAATCAATGATTTGTGAAAATATAATAAGAAGTTTTTCACAACTTTGATGAATTTTTTTTTTTTTTTTGTTTTGCAGGATGGACATTATCAAATAAGCTCCATAGGAGAGGAGCTCTAGAAGTCAAAACAAAGGAGGGGTTCTACTTAAAATGTTATTTCCTTTTCACTCTTTTTTGAAATTATTATTTTTCATCTTTGAAAGCAAGTGGTACCATTTCCTGGGTGGGAAAGACCATACAATTTCATGTTAGGTTTTACTTTTTTTTTCCTTAAATTAAATTTGACATATTACACGATAATAAATTAATAATCAAATCTAATTGTGCATTATAATTATTTCCTTTTCTCCATTATGATTTCACTTTTGGGCTTTCCATCATGATTTCACATAGTGCTTCTTGTCTCTCACAAGTTGGTAATTGTAATAATTAGACAGTCAAATGTGCCCAATTTTCAACGAGATTTGGTAGAAAAATCAACATGTTGTAGAGGCCTTATGATTAAATTTTGAGATCAATCTGACTTGCATACTATGTTCTTGATTTTCCCAAGTTTGGCATAATTTGATAATTTAGTCAAGGATCAAGAATTTAAAAAAATTTGAGAAGCTTATATTTGTGATATTTATGTATTTATCTTTGTGTTGATGCATTTTGGTGCGAATCAGACATTCGAAATATTGCACTATTATTTTTAGTATATATATATAAAAAATTTGAGAAGCTTATATTTGTGATCTTTATGTATATATATATAAATTTTTAGTGCTACCGTAACATTGAGATTCTCACTATTATTTTCTATTATTTTTTCACAAATCAAAAATTACTTTCTTAATTTTAAAAACTAGTAACTATGATTTTAAAATCAATGATTTGTGAAAATATAATAAGAAGTAGTGCTGAAATTTTTTTCACAACTTTGACGATTTTTTTTTGGTTTTGCAGGGTGAACATTGGCAAATAAGCTCCATGGAAGAGGAGCTCTAGTAATCAAAACAAAGGGGGGGTTCTACTTTAGTAACGTTATTTCCTTTTCACTCTTTTTTCAAATTATTATTTTTCATCTTTGAAAGCGAGTGCTACCATTCTTGTGATAGGTTTTACCTTTTTTCTTTAAAGTAAATTTGACATGTTGCATGATGATAAATCAACAATCAAATTTAGTTGTGCATTATAATCATTTCCTTCTCTCCATTATGATTTCACTTTTGGGCTTTCCATTGTGATTTTGTATAATGCTTCTTGTGTGTCACAAGTTGGTAATTGTAATAGTTAGATAATCAAATGCTTAGTTTTCAATGAGACTTGGCGAAAAAATTAGCACGTTGTTGAGGCCTTATAATTAAAATTTGATATCAATCCCACTTGCATACTATTTTTTTGATTTTCCCGGGTTTGGCATATTTTGATAATTTGAGCAGGGATTGAGGATTTGAAAGAGTTTAAGAAGCTTATATTTATGATTTTCACATATTTATCTTCGTATTGATGCATTTTTGGTGCAAATCAGACATTTCAAATATTGTAATAAAGACTTACAATAACTTAGAAAAAATATATCTATTTGTGCTAGGTGGATTTTAATTTAAAATACCTTTTAAAGGAGTGAAATGTAAGGAAGACTAGTGGGGTGCTTGGATATTTAGTTAAGGATTCTAGTATGTTAACTTGTGACTATCCTTTATACATTCAAAACTATTGAATGAAGTATAAACCAAAGAATAAAGTGTCCATCTCTCTATTCAAATTTGTCCCTTTTAGCTTGTTGTGCTCAAAGGTTTCATGTGTACAACGATCTTGTGGTTCGATATATATGGATGCATTGGCAACATTCGACTGTAACTTGCGAACATGTTGTACATGAAATTTCATTGTATGGGTAATAAATCTTTATTGTCTCACCATCTTTATCAAGTGTGTTGCAAGAAAGTTTTAATGGGCAGGCGGACATGTTCGTTAAGATTGAAAAATATACATTGTATGGTTTGGGTTAGAAAGTTAGTGACCGGGACACTATGATCCACCCATTTAGCCGTGATTTATTAAATTAGATGGTAGAAAAAATAAGAGAAATAAACTATTATAATTATTTATTAAGTTTCACTTAAATTTTGTCATTAAGGAAGTGAGTGGAACTGTCTTGCTTCGTTGTAAAGCCTCCATCCTTGCAACCAAATTCTTAGAATACATTTGAATCAAATGGAATGAGAATAAAAGAGAGAATGGTTAAAAAGTTTAATTAGCATGTATTATAGAATGAGAATGCATATTTTCTAAGGAATACTCATTTTATCAAATAATGCAATCCCTATTTGATAGCAAATGTAATGGAATAAGTCATTCCATCATTTATGGATTAACCATTTTATACATATGTCCATTATATTTTTTTATATATATTTTAATATTATCTTTTATTAATATATGATAAAAATATTTATTTTTGAATATTTTTCTATTAAAAATATTTTAATAATTATATTTTTAATAATAAAATTTAAAATATGATATTTTGCATTCTTTATAAAAAATATTTAATATAAAACTTTAATAAATTAGAGTTATTATGCTTTTATTAAAAAAATAGAATTTTTAAGCTTTTATTATAAAATTTTATGATTAATTATAATATTGATGATAACATTTAAATTGTGATATTTTTTATTATTAATTATATCATTATTGATAATAATGTTAATTATAAGATATTTATTATTTTTGTAATAAAAATATTATTTTTAACTACATCTTTTTCCCATTCCATTCTTATGTTATTTTGTTGTACCCAATATAAAACTAAAATAAAATATCCATTCCATTCTTTATGATATAAGATATAATTATTGAATAGTCATTTCATTCCATCCAATCAAATATACCATTACAGTGCATTTGGTTGGATAGAATAGAATGGTAAGGAAATAATAAAAAAGTTTATTTGATCTACATTATGAAATGGGAATGTCCATTCCCTATTAAAAATGATAAAAATGATGGAATGACCTTTTTATACAAATATTTATCATATTTTTCAACACTATCCTTTATTAATAATAATAAAAAATATTAATTTTCATATATTTTATTCACAAATATATTCTTGATAATAAAATTTAAAATGGGATATTTTTATATTTTTTTAAAAAAGTTAATATAAAAATTTAGTATATTAGAATTTTTGTGATTTTATCATAGAAATTTTTTTGATAATAAAATTTAAATTATGACAATTTTTATTATTAATCATGTCATATAAATAGATAAAATTATTAATTTTATCTTTAAAACTACAAGGTGTAGACACAATGATCTCTCAATCATATTAAATGATTAATTTTATTACTGAATAATAATTTTATTTTTTTATACAAATGTTTAAAGATAAAATTCTCTATACAAATTTGTACGAAGCGATGAAATTATTTATACGGATTATTATTAAGATATAAAATTAACCATTCAAAATAATTCAGTGACCATTTTGTTAGTGCTTACAATTTTGTGGATAAAATGGTAATTTTGTCTTCCAATGATATTAAATTTTTAATAAAATATTTGTTATATTTATAATAAGGATGTAGTAACATTAACTATATTTTTTTAATCCAGTCCTACATTATTTTATTGTATCAAACATAATAAGATAAAATACTCATTTCATTTATAATCATACCAAATATAATTATAAAATTATTATTTCAATTTTTCTACCAAGAAAAAATATTATTATTCCAATTCATTTTCATTTCCTTCCCCGTTCCAATCCCCTTTCCATCACATCATACCAGATGTAACAGAAATAGGTCAGGTATGTTGACCTTGGAAAAATAGATGATTTGTAAACTTATATTGCCAATGTAAATAATCAAAGCTAAGATAGATAATTACAAAATTGCCCGGCTTGTTATTATAGTTTTGTTTAACTAATTTGTACCGTAGTTTATATAATTTAAAAGATCAATACAATTATAAAGAGAAATGCAAAGTACTTCTTTTAATTAATTAAGAGTCATTATCAACTTAATTAACTATTTTATAATATTACATAATTTTTTATAAATTTTTTAAACAAGAATTACAATATTATAATATATTAATTTTTTTAATTTTTCACATATAACTTTATAACTTATTTTTAATTATTAAATTAAAACTATATACAACATAGATATCATTTGCAAAAAAATAAAAAAATAAAATAATGTATTACATTATTTTGATTTTTGTTTAATTAAAAAGATCGTTAAAAAATGTAATTTGATAAAATAATAAATTAAGTTGATAGTAGATATTAATTCTAAGTTTTGTATAATTTAAAGAGGTAATTTTTAAGTTTTTAAACTTGAATGGGAAAAAATACAACCACTCTTAAATTAAAGGGAGTATTTTACATTTTTCCTTAATTATAATTATTGTTGATTTGTGATGAGTTCATTAATTCAAACAATCTGTTGTTATTATTTAGTTCTGTTTTCTGTTATAATACGTAAAAATTAAGAAACGTTGGATTCACATACGTGTGATTGTGTATAGAAATAAATATATACTCAACTTGTATTTCCTTTGTGACATTGTGCATAGAATTGGATAGGAATTCCATTTTTTTTAATATAGAAATCAAACCTACTAAAGTATCAAAAATAATGACTTGTCAAAAGTTGGACAATTAATCTTAAAAATTTGACTTAACTAATTTTGAAATAATAATTAAATGTGATAAGTAGATAGGCACTCTTAAGAATAAAAATTGAGTAAATTATACACTCCATTATTTTGAGGTTTTATAAAATCACATAAAACATAATTAATACCAATATGAATATATAAAATTGTATGATACATGACTAAGTTTAATAGAGTCGAGTTTAGTTATGCAAAATAGGACACACACCAAAACAGCTTACGTCAATTCTTTTTTCGGTGGATCCTAAAAATTCATGAATAAGTTCTGGTTCTCAATTTTGATAGTATATATATTTGGCCATCATATTGTTTTACTTTTTATGCAGGGCGGAATTAGAAAATTTTTATTGGGGCCAAATATATATATATATATATAAGTATTATGAAAAAAATTTGTACTTAAATCTTTTTATTTACTTTAAAAAATAATGTAAGTTATAAAAATATTTCATCAAAATAGAATAAAAAAATAGTTTATTCACTATTAAAATCTTATACACGTATAAAATTAAGTATATCAATTACAAAATATACATTATTTAAAGAGATAATATCAAATTCTCGAGAGAGTAATATTTAATTTTTATAAATTAATTAAAATTTTATAAAATTTATAGTGTAATGCGTGGAATTGGGTAGGGGTTTGGGCCACGCCCCTTACCCTAACACCTAATTCCGCCCCAGCTTTTATGATGATAATTATGAATAATTATGATTGTGGAGATTGGATTTATATTAGCGACATCCAAGAGGGATGTTTCTCTCGCATATCTATGTTATGGGGCTTTAGTTTATACCCAAATTTCGTATATGCTTTGTTGTTCCCTATATGCTCTGTTTGGATGCGGAAATATGGAAGAAAAGGAGACAAAAGATAATCACAAAGAGAGTAATGGGTGAGGAGGAAGGACGATGCATGTTTCCGTTATAAGGATGTTGTAGGATTTAGGATGATTAATCATAATCCCTATTCTCTTATATTAAAACTCTCAAATAAGAAAAAGTTTTTTCAATAACTTCCTCTTCCCTCCCTTTTTCATTTATTTTTCTTCATTCAAACGCAATAATGGCCAAAATAAAAATTAATAATAATAATATCCACGGTAAATTGGAGTATCCCAACCATACCTTTATAATAGCAGTACCCTTGGAAAATTGAACCTTCAAACTGTTGACACCCTCTGTCTCTCCTAAGTAGGCAGAAGAGTTGAAAACAAGAATAAGCAGCAAATTAAGTAAACAGATGATTAAAACTGACCTCAACTTCTACAGATCTGCCCAGATTTGATAAAAAAAAGGATGTAACTTGAGCCGAATTTTTGAAAAGGAGAAGGAGAAGAGAAGGCCGTGTGGGAAGAAGATAAGAAGATAGAATACTTTTGTAAATACGTGGGAATTAAGAGTAGACTTGGGAAGACTGCGAAAATGCGGGGAAAGTGCCGATCTGTAATCTCTGAATTATTGTCATTTAATGTAGAAAAAGACATCGAAAGGCACGTAAACGGAAGAGTTAGAAAAGACGGGGAAAGCGCTCGCTAACGTTCCTGTTTGTTTTTTTTTTTTTTAATTAATTTTTATTAAAAAATCTCTTCTTTTTATATAAAAAATAAAGAAGTATTATATGTTTTTACAATTTGTAATTAAGAAAATTTCTAAAGTAATGACAAAAGAGAAAAATAACTTCTTTTAAAAAAAATTATTTTTCACTATATATATCAATCATTTTTTTTATCATTTTAATAATTTATAACTATATTTTTATGAAAGATATTTTTTATGAAAATAAATAAAATTTAAAATCCTATTTATTCCATTAGAAAGTATTTTTTATTAAAAAATATGATTTACATATATATTAAAGAAAGAACCATAAGCTATAGTATTCATAATTTTTAAAAAAATGATATTTACGGTAAAAAAAGAAAATTCTCATTTAAAGAAGAAAATTTTATTTTTTAAAATTTTTTATATTTAATATTAAATAAATACTTTTTCTATTTTAATATCTTATAATAATATTTTACCGAAAACATTTACTGTATATGGAAACAAACACAACCTAAATGGATCTAGATCTCTTTATTTCTTTGTATCAATTTCTTGTTAATTTTAAAAAGATAAAGATGTAATTTTTATTCCTGGAAACTATTGCATTTTTTGAGTAAGACCTATAATTTTAAATAAAAAAATTATATTTATCTTTTTTCAAAATTCATGTAATAAAAAATACACCGAATTCCATTCCCAACCTAAATTCATATGGCTTTGTACGAGTAAAGTCTGTTGCCAAGTGGAGTGGACTTCTAATGGGCTTGGCAAAATTTATAGTCCTATTGTAATATTAATCGTTGATTGCCACATTTTATTTTATTTTGATAAATTAATAATTTTTTGAAGACTCTTAAATATCTAATAATCATATTAAGTTCAAATTAGTTCAAAATTAATTCAGGTTGAATCTCTTTTAGGAGGCAAAGTGCTCCTATCACCTATTTTCTTTATTTACAAAATTTAAATTCAAAATTTTACTTAAGAAAATTAAACTTTTAACTAGGAATGGAAATTGGGTGGTTAGAAGTAATTAAAGACTTTAAGCTAATCACCCACTTAAAATTGCATGTGATAAAATTGAACCAATAATCACCCACAAAAATCATGTCACTTGCTTGGACGCTAATCTTACAAGTACTTGCGGATACGAGTGGGTCTAAGTAAAAAAAAGTCACATTTGATTATAAGTTCAACCTTATGAAAATTTTGCTATATGTTCTCAAGAAATAAACAACCAAATAAACAAAATTAAAATTAAAAAGAAGAAAAAAAGGAAGAGAGATGTACTAATTATTAGGATGTAAGATTCACAGTGTTTGCAATAATAGACAAAAATTAAAATAAGGACCATTTAAAATAGCATCTTCGCCTAACCAATTCAACTGTCTAATTTAGAGGCAACGTTTGATATTCCACTACACATTTATTAATACTTGAGGTGGGCAGTATAGTATTATGATCCTTAACGTACAGTATTAAGAAACTATCATCATTAAGAAATTTTAACATCTAATTCCATTGAAAATTTAGAGTTTTATACATATTTTACAAGGCAATTCAACAAGTAAATATAGTAAGGAAAATCATAAATACTATATGAAAACTAACATATTTTAAAATATTTGCGAGCAAATTGCGCTTAGAATTAAATAGTAAATTTCAACTCATCCCTATTTGCATACCTAAAATTCTTTTTTAAATTCCATCCACTTTTATCCATTATAATATTTAATCTAATCCAAATCACATAATTGCAAATTCTAACAGATGATTTATAGCAGTTGAACGTAAAACTTTCAATCCTCCTTTTAACTGCTTAAATTATTAGGTATTGATAATAAATTAATACTTATTTTTTAATATTTTTATCTTTTTTATAATTAATAAATTAATCATTATGATTTATGGTAATGTAATTTTTAAAATAAAAATTAATTTTTTATTTGTAAAAGAAATAATTAAAAATAATGCGAACATTTTTTGAACTACAATAATACTAAAAACTTAGTCTTGGTCTCGTCTAATAATACTTGGTCTCCTTTCGTAACCCATTTACCCCATCATCCAATATTATTAGATTTGAAAAAATTAAAATTAATTTATTATTAATATAAAATACTTTATATTATAAGAGAATATGTCATTAAAAATGTAATATTATGATTTTTTAATAGAAGTAAAAAAAATTAATAATTTTTATGAATATATTAACATGAGTAAATAACAATATAAAAATAATCTGTACGTTTAAATCTTTAAAATAATCTTTTGTTTATGTTAAAAATTTAGGTGTTGTGCAGCCAAAGCAAAGAAAAAAAGATAGAGACTAATAATTTTAAGTCAACCCTATTTTGATTAAATTTAGTGCAATGTGCTTCGCCGGTATATCAAAACTGCGCTGTTCACCGGTTAGGCAACTCCTTATGCCCGGGTGCACAATAGCCCCAGAAACGGGACGGAGCTTCACCTTCTGGAGCATTGCTCTCTTACCTGGTTTGTATGGTTCCAGCTATTGAACATGCGTATAGAGGAACTCTGCTCGTCCACCGTAACTGAATTTATGGAAGCTGTCTTCCGTGGTTCGGCCCGAATAGGCACTCCTCGGGATGAAATTTTGCGCCGCTAAATAGCAATTTTTGCGGCTAACTCCATTAAACGCATCTGGGAAACTCAGAACGAGGTGGTTCATGGAGGCCATCAAAGTGTTGCTAGCCGAAATTGAACGAGAGGTTGCATCAGAGAAGAAACGGGTTGCGGAGGAGGAAGGCGCTGTTTCTGGTTTGGGGATCGTGAGGAATGCGGGTCAGCCCTTACCCCAGCCTCTCTCATCCGGGTTGGGCTCCTCCGGATCCGGTCAAGTAAATTCGGGCCTACAACAATCATCCGGGCCTATGTGTAGACCACGACCTTCGAATATTATTAAGTTTAACACAGATGTAGCATGGGTCCATGGACTTGCGCCAAGGGCCGTGATCGCCAGAAATTCAGAAGAAGGCATTCGGGGCGTATGGGATGACAACTATGAGCGTGCATCTCCCCTAGCAGTAGAATTGCTGGCTATTCATAAAGTTATTATGATTACTTTTAAATACCCAGACTCATCCGTTCAAATCGAAAGCGGTTGTAAGACTGCGGTGGAGGCTTTAAGAAGAAGGATGGAATGCCCTTGGAAAGTTAAACGGACATTTGAGATTTTGGCTTTCTTATTGTTGGTTTCTCAAGACTTAGAATTGTTATGCTGCCTGCAGGCAAGCAATGTTGTCGCTCATGGAATTGCGAAGTGGATTAGCCACTTTCTTAAATGTGACACTGGCCATATGTCTCAGCTTCCTCCGGAGCTGAACTCGTTTATTCGGAAGGGCGTCTCGCCTTATATGGGTTGATTTTGTGTTTATAAATAATTGGAATAAAATTGCACAATTATTAGCAAGAAAAAGAAAAAATTAGTGCAAGGGATAAATAATAATACTGGCCATGCCTCTTTAGAATTTGAAAAAAAATTTCTTAACATCTAAAGATTATAAAGATAGTACTTGTTATAATTATAATGGGGAATTCTATGTTACCCCCATGGGTTCCAAACCCATGGGGGTATGGCTAAATCTAAGCCATTAGCCATTAGATGAGTTGACCAAGTCAATGGCCTCACTCATCTAATGGCTTGCATTTTGCCACATATGCATGAATTTGGAACCCATGGGGGTAACATAGAAAGCACCAATTATAATTCCGATAGGTATTTCAAAAGGCAATGTAGACTGCAAAATTACTAGAGAAATAAAAAAAATAGGTTAGAATATAATTTTAATCCTTTTAAAATATAAATTATGCAATTTTTATCCTTCTAATTTAAAATAAAATAAAATAAACAATTTCAGATAAAATTAACAATTTCATCTTTAAAATTATAAAGCACTAGTAAAATTGTTTGTAAATTATATAAAATTATAATTTTATTCATAAATAGTAGTCTATATATATAATTTTATCCATCATATAGTAATTTAAGAATAAAATTATCTATAAGAATTTGTAAGGAGGAACAAAATTGTATATATGAATAATTATTTAGGAATGAAATTATAATTTTATATAATTTAAGGACCATTTTATCATATTTTATAATTTTAAGGAAAAAAATTGTTAATTTTGTCTTAAAATAATCTATTTTAATTCCTAAATATTTAAGTAGTGCAATTTTAATCATTTTATTTAATTTTCATGAACTTATAGAACTCATAAAGTCATTTCAACCCAATATTTTATCTATAGTAATATGAAATAACTTTTATGTATGCATAAAAGGAAATTTTTGTTTGGATATTAAAAATTTTGAACAATATCAACGGAGTGCATATAAAAATTTGATTTCTTTTTATAGTTCATTATCTTCTAAAACTTAAAAAATGTAATTTGTCTAAAAAATAGATCAATGAATGATTGGAGGTTATACAATTTGATAGAAGCTAATAAAATCAAATAAAATTATCAAAATTATATTAATTAAATATTTAGGGGATCAAAATAAGATGATTGTGAATGGAAATAAGTATACACTTAACTGGTATTTCTTCAGTGGTATTGTGCATAGAATTGAATAGGGAATCCGTTTTCCTTTTATAGAAATCAAACTTAAGCATAAAAATTAATGACTTATCAAAAGCGGGACAAATTAATCTTAAAAAAAAATCGCCTCAACCAATTTTGAAATAATAATTAAATGTGATTAGTAGATTGGCACTCTTAAAAATAAAAATTGAGTAAATTATACACTCCGTTATTTTGAGGTCTTATAAAATCACACAAAACATAATTAATACGAATATATAAAATTGTATGGTCTATGACTAAGTTTGATAAAGCGGAGTTTAATTATGCAAAATATGATACACACCAAAATAACTTGCATTAGTTCTTCCTTGGATCCTAAAAATTTATGAATAAGTTGTGGCTCTCAATTTTGATAATATATATATTTGGCCATCATATTGTTTTATGTTAATAATTATGAATGATTATGCTTCTGGAGATCAGATTTATATTGGTGACATCGGAGAGGGATGTTTCTCTCGCATATTTATGTGCTCTAATTTAAGCCTAAATTTCGACACTTTGTATTACAAGGTTCGTATATAGGGGTACAAATGAGTTGAGTCGAACTAGGTTTTACCTTAAATAAGCCGGGCCTGTATTACAAAACATTCGTCCCAGCCTGCCTATTAGCCTATATAAGACTTTATTTCAAATCCGAGTCTGACCTATTTTAAAAGTCTAGGTTGACCTGTTAGTTTATTTAAAAGCCTGTTTTAAATACAAGTTTTTAAATTGACTAATAACTTAAGATTTAAAAGTTTATTATAAAAAGGTCTTAAATAAGTTAATAACTTATATAAACTTATATCAATATATTCTTAAAATACTCCTAATAATACTAAAATTAATACAAAATTTTATATAAGAACTAATTAATAAAGAAATAAATTCATATACTTAAAACATAAAATTACTAATTTAAATATTCAATATTTAATTAAAAGTAAAATAACATTAAGTTGTTATAACATCAAAGGTTAACAATAAAGGTAAATTAATTCATCATAAATTATACAACAAACATTCAAAATATTTAATTTATATAATGGACTTAGAAAAAAAAGTCTATATATCATTACCTTTATAGTAAATAAATTTAAATAAAAAATATTAAATAAGCTGGCCCGATAAGCTTGTAGGGTAGGTTTAAAATAAAAAAATTTAACCTGTTTAATTAAAAAAAATTTATACTGACCTTAACCTGACTCATTTAATTAAATAATTTGAGTCAAACTAAGCTTTAATTAGATTAGGTCATAAGCTTCCGATAGGCTACCCGACCTATTTGCAAACCTATCCGTATATGCTATGTTGTCCCGTGTTTGCTCTGTTTGGATGCGAAAAATTAGAAGAAAAGGCGAGAAAAGATTAAGGACAAAAGGGCTACACTACAATGCCCAGATAGATACTATTCTAGGCCAACTCACTCTGATTTCTTTCAGCCAATGTAATGCTGACATTTGTGAGAGAAAAAGAAACAAAAGCCAACACTTGTACTTGTAGTCAATTTTATTATAAGGTCCTCAAAGTTTATAGTTTTAACTTGTACTTCCTTCATCTTCTCGAAATACACTGACGCCCTCACATCTTTGCAAACTACACGGACCTTTGTCCATTTTATTTTAAACAGGCGTGATTGCAGATTGCTGGATATAACCTCGAAGGTTTGTAAGTTTAGCGCTACCGTAATTCTCCAATCAATAAAAAGATCATTAATAAAAATAAAATAATTATTTTATGGTATAGATTATCTTCTAAATTCATTGTATATTAAAATTTAAATTAATTTTAAATGTCCATAAATAATTTAATAAGTATAATAAATTATTAGATTTAAATTTGATTTAGTGTTAATATAAAATATTTTATACTATTAGTGAATAAAAAATATATTATTAAATAATAATAATTAATAATTTTTTAAATAGAGGGAATGTTCACGAATTTTTTTTATACTTCAATAGATGTCAAAGTATCTTTCTCCTTATAGGTTCTATTATTTCAATAGAATTTTTTTTATAAAATATAATGATAAAATAGTAAGAAGAAGAAAAATATTTTATTTATTTAATAATAAATATGAAGAGCTTAAGGAAAGAAATTTTTTTATTTTAAAAATTTACTAAGAATTTTTAGTTTAAATAGTATTTAATGTTTCTTGAAAATTTTATATCTTTAATTATATTTGAAATTTAATTTTCGATCCATGTATGCATATAGTTAATAGTTTAATTATTCCTACTATTACCAAAAAAATAAAAAGGAAGAATTTGCTTTCCTCTGATACCATGACTTTAATGATCATTCTTTTAATCACAAAAACAAATAGTATATTACTTTTTTCATGAATATATAATGCAAACGACACTTTACTACAAAAATATTTTTCAATTAAATAAACAAAGTTTTAATTAAAATATAATCATATTGTGAAAATTTAAGAAAATTTTATTATTTGATTTGTACTCTATAATATTTTTTAAAAGTTTCATATCTTTTATTATACCTAAAGTTTGATTTCCAATCCACACGTGCATATGTTTAATAATTTAACTATTTCTATTATTACAAAAAAAGAAAAATTTGCTTTCCTCTAGTGCCATGATTTTAAGGATCTTTTTTTAAATTTCAAATACAAATAGCATATTACTTCTTTTATGAATATGCATTGCAAATGACTTTATTACAAAAAATATTTTTCAATCACATAAAGGATGCTTTAATTAAAGTATAATCATATTGTAAAAAATTGAGAATATTTTATTATTTGATTTAAACTCTATAATCTTTTTTTTCTCCTTGCTAGAGTATTCTTTCCAAAGTTTTTATGATTTATTTGTTAATTAAATTAATACATAAGTCAAATTAAATATATCATTAAATTCAAATAAAAATAAAAAGAATATAATGTATTTTAATTTAATTACGTGTATTATATAACATCTACTATTTTTAGCAATGTTTAAAAAATTAGACCGGATCGGCCGATCAGACCGAAAAAACCATGAATTGGTCATCTAGTTGGTCTAGTTAACTTTTAAAATTGGTCCTAAAAAAATCGATCACAAAATTAGTGAACCAATGATAAACCAGTCACGATTTTTATGGTTCAACTAATTTTTGACTAAAAAATATTATTATTTAAATATTTACAAAATAATATTATTTTTACTTGATATTGTATATATACTCAAAGTTTAAAGTTTCAAATGGTAAAAAATTACTTTATATATATAAATGAAAGACACATAATTAAAAATTGAGTTCAATATTAATTTTTTATGATAATTTAAATTATGAACTTATGAAAATTTAAAATTTTTTTAAATATTTTTATATTATATATATATATATATATATAAATTTAACTTTATAATAATTTAATTATTTTTAACTATATAGGTATATATTAAAACTTTTAATTTATATTTTATATTATAATTCCGGTTCAACCCCAGCTTGATTTCGGTTGAACCATTAAACCTTGAACCGCTCTCATTTCCGGTTTGATGACCGGTCCAGTTTTTAAAACATTAATTTTTAGTGCAAGATTTAAATTACATAACTTAATATAAGGAATTTTTTTTTGCCAAAAACAGAAATCAAATAGAGGCAAAAGCACAATTAGGTAAGGTTATTTCTGAAATTACATCATTTTTGGGTATCAAATTGCCCATACTTAACTAACTTTTATGGCCACGTTTTACCATTTTTAAGTCATCAAATCTCAACCACATATTAATTTTTAGCATCCTCTTTCTTCTAATCCTGTGGTTGATAAGAGACCAATAAATCAGGGTAACCCACCCCGGATTCATACCGGGTTGTCGTAGTCTGACCCAAAAAAAGGAAAAATAGAAGAAAAAGAGGGAAGGGATAACAAGAAAGAGAGTAAAGGGCAAGAAGAAGGCAGCAGAGCGAGATTTATTTATATTTCGATGTGAGTGTCTGCTCTCATTGATTTTTTTAAAAAGTTTATATAAATTATATATATTATTTAAAATACTTTTATTGATATTTAAATTTTACCCTCACTTAAATATTAATTTGAAATCTTGATTCCGTTATAAGGATGTCGTAGGGTTAGGATGATGAATCATTATCTCCCGTTATCTTTCTCCCTTACACTAAAATTCTTAAATAAGAGAAAGTTTATTTCATTTATTTTACTCTGTCCAAATACACCATAAATAATTTTGACTGATTCTAATTGGCCATCTAACACTCCACCAATCAATATTTCATATTCCTCTAATTTAAAAATTTTGAAAGACATTTTAAACATTGGAACAGGAAAGTTATATCCTAACTAGCTAATTAGGAAAATAAAAAATGTGCAACAATGCTTTAAAAAGTATTACGAACCGCAAAATCAATTAAAAAAAATTCAAACAGTTGATCACGGGAGGCTGTTATCAATCAATATAGAAATAAAGGCCAAAAATAGAAATCAATATCCACAGTAAATTGGAGTGTTCAAACCATACCTTTATAGTAGCAGTGCCCCTGGAAAATTGAACCTTCAAACTGTTAACACCCTCTGTCTCTCCTAAGTAAGCAAAAAAGGAGCTAAAAACAAGAATAAGCAGCAAATTAACCAAGCATATGAATAAAACTGACCACAACTTTTACGTATCTGTCCAGATTTGATTAAAAAATAGGATATAACTTGAGAACAATTTTGGAAAAGGAGAAGGAGAAGAGAAGGGCGCGAGGGAAGAAGAGAAGTGGAGGATTTGAAAAGTTAAAGGGCAAGAGCCTAATTACAGTGCTATGGATAGATCTCATCGGTGGATTGTCTCAGTCGAACGAGAAGAAGCGGATGTATTTCAGAGTAATCAACCGAGAGAAGAGAGGGAGAATAAGACGAGAAGGGTAGTTTTGTAAGAAATGCCAAGTTATAAGAAGAATAAAATGAAGAAGTAGACAAATATTTGCTGAGAATTTATTTATTATCTCTGCTAAAGACGTGTGAATTAAGACAAGACTTGGGCAAACTTATAGAAAATGCGCAAAAGGTGTTGATGTCTAAAGACATGTCATTTTACATAGTATGGCACATAGGTACGTAAAACAAGCCTATACAAACTTTGTTTGTGTGGACTTTTACTCATATGAACTTGTCTACATAAATTTGTATTTAATGTGAGCTTCCCATTAAGGTGTCCGCACCATACCGCACCGCATGCAGTGCGAGCTTACCCGCAAATAGTCCGTATTTTTTTAATATATTTTTTAATTATTTTATTTTATAATATATAAATTATATTTTAATATTTTAATTTTTATTAAATTATTTAGATAAAAAAATTGAATTAAAGTATAGAAATTGGATTGAATTTATTAGGAAGTAATTGGGTTGAATTTTTTTAATATATATAATGCTTAAATATAAAAAAATAATTAAAAAATAATAATTTTTTATCCGCAGTCAAGCCTGTGCGATCACGAGGTTAACCGCATGGTCTTTTGCTCACGCGGGCTTACCCGCATATGCCCGTATCAAATGCGAACTTCATGCAAGGTTGCCCACATTAACCCGTAATCGCAGATGACCGCGGGTTGCCTACGATCACGGATCCCATTTTACATGTCTAAAAGCATGTAAACGGGATAGTTGGAAGATACAGGGTAAGTAGTTTCCCCTATCTCTAATGTTCCTGTTCTTTTATTAATAATAATTTTTATAAAAAAACTCCGTTTTATGTCGAAATAAAGACATATCATATATTTTTTTATAATTTATAATTAAAAAATTTTCTAAAATTATGATAGAGTAAGAAATTTTTTTTCATTAAATACATTATATTTAATATTAAATATATTAATTATTTTTTACTATCTTAGTAGTTTATAATTATATATTTATAGAAAATATTTTTCGTTAAAATAAACTAAACCTAAAGCTTTCTTTATTTCATCAGAAATTCTTTTTTATTAAAAAATATTATTTACATATATATTAATAAAAGAGTAACAAATTATTTGTATTTGTGATTAAAAAATAACACTTAAAACTATAATAATGAAAGAAAATGAATTTTTATTCAAAAAAAATATTTTTAAAAATTTGTATATTAAATATTAAATAAATAAAATATTTTTATTTTAATATTCTATAACAATATTTTGCTGAAAACATTTGTCATATATAGAAACCAACGCGACCAGAATGGATTTTGATTCTTTCTATTTTTTATTAATTTTTTGTTAATTTTAGAGAAATAAAAATATAATTTTTATTTTAAAAACTATTGCATGTTTTGATTGAAATTTACAATTTCAAATAAAAAATTATATTTAGTTATCTGCAAAATTCGTCTTATGGAAAATACACCAAAGTCCAATGTCCAACCTAAATTCATACGGCTTTGTATAAGTAAAGTCTCTTGTCAAGTAGTGGACTTCTAATAGGCTTCGCAAAATTTATAGCCCTATTATAGTATTAAGCCTTCATTGCTATATTTGATTATATTTTGATAAATTAATAATTTTTTTAATTCGAACACTCTGAAATATTTGGCAAACAGATTAGGTTTCAACTAGTTCAAAATTAAGTCAAGTTGAACTACTTTTAAAACGGCAAGGTACTCCTGCCATCTATTTTCTCTAATCATGGAGTTTAAATTGGAAACTTTTTCTTAATCATTCGAATCAACAGATATTTATGATAAATTAATAATTATTTTTTGGTTATTTTTTATATTTTTTGGTAATTAACAAATTAATAATTATATTATATGATTATGTTATTTTAAAATTAAAAAAGTAATTTTTAATTTGTAAAAAAAATAAAAGATAATGCAGAAATTTTTTTTAACTGCAACAAGATTAAAAACCTTTATTCTTTGTCTCGTTTCATAATACTTGGACGCCTTTCGTAATGCATGGAACCATCCAATATTATTAGATTTAAAAGAAATTAAATTTAATTCATATTAATATAAAATATTTTATATTATCAATAAATCAAAAGATATATTATTAAAAATGTAATATTAAATAAGATTTCTTTTAACAAAAGTAAAAAAAAAATTAACAATTTTTATTCACATATAATATATAAATGGATAATAGTATAAAGATAATTTGTACATTTAAATCCTTAAAATATTTTTTTGTTTATGTTTAAAATTTAGGTGTTCCATGGGGGAAGAAAAAAAAGGGATAAACACAAAATTATTATTAGATTTTGAGTCATAACCCTATTTTGATTAAATTTAGGTGGTATTTGATTTGTAAAATCTTACATTCACTACAAATTTTTTAGAATATTTTGTCAGATTTTCATATATAATATATTATTATGTTTAATTCATATTTGATATTTTTAAATATTTTGAAATTATTTTAAAAATATTCTTATTAAATTTTTTATTATAAAATATAATATAATAAATTATATTTTTATTTGAAATTATATAAATAATTAAAATTTTTTAATATTTAATAAATTAAATCTTAATATTTAACATCTAAAAATTCATTGAAATATATATAAAAATATTTTATACTTTATTATATTATAATATTTTAAAGTATTATATTTTAATAATTAATATATTCTTTATTCAAAATAAAATTTGATTGCTATTAGATACTGTAATTCTACCTAAAAATAAGTTATATATAAACTAGTTGTTTATTTGTGGTTATGCACTTTTTACCTTTGCAAGGCATATTTATCATTAGTCACATTATTATTATTATTATTATTATTATTATTATTATTATTATTATTATTATTATTAAAATAAAGTGACTGTAATTTATTTAAATTATTATTATGTTATTAAATATACTTAGTATTTTTTATTTTATAAATTTATAATTTTTTATTGTTAAATTATTTTTATAATTATATTTTATACTAGTATTATATTTTATATTGTAATTTATTTTGTAATATAAACAAACAATTATTATTTTATATTTTTATGTATAAATATACCTTTTTTTAAAAAATAAACCTATTGTATTATTATTTAAAGAAAGAAATCATATGTATATATAAATATATTAAAATAATTTTCAAATATTAAAAATAATAATTGAAAAAATTATAGTTAAAAAATTAATATCATTATATTTTTATGATAAAATATTTTTAAAATAAAATAATAATAATTTTTTAATTTAAATTAAAAATTATTTAATAAAATAATAAATAAAAGAGAAAATAAAATATGAAAATAATTTTATCTTTTTATTTTAATATTAATATTTTCAAGAATTTAAGATATATAACTTTTCCTATAAAACTATTTTAAAGGAATATAAAATATTTTCAAAATATAATAGGCTTCGCAAAATTTATAGCCCTATTATAGTATTAAGCCTTCATTGCTATATTTGATTATATATTTTGATAAATTAATAATTTTTTTAATTCGAACACTCTGAAATATTTGACAAACTGATTAGGTTTCAACTAGTTCAAAATTAAGTCAAGTTGAACTACTTTTAAAACGGCAAGGTACTCCTGCCATCCATTTTCTCTAATCATGGAGTTTTAAATTGGAAACTTTTTCTTAATCATTCGAATCAACAGATATTTATGATAAATTAATAATTATTTTTTGGTTATTTTTATATTTTTTGGTAATTAAAAAATTAATAATTATATTATATGATTATGTGATTTTAAAATTTAAAAACTAATTTTTAATTTGTTAAAAAAATAAAAGATAATGCAGAAATTTTTTTTAACTGCAACAAGATTAAAAACCTTTATTCTTTGTCTCGTTTCATAATACTTGGATCCCTTTCGTAATGCATGGAACCATCCAATATTATTAGATTTAAAAGAAATTAAATTTAATTCATATTAATATAAAATATTTTATATTATCAATAAATCAAAAGATATATTATTAAAAATGTAATATTAAATAAGATTTATTTTAACAAAAGTAAAAAAAAAATTAACAATTTTTATTCACATATAATATATAAATGAATAATAGTATAAAGATAATTTGTACATTTAAATCCTTAAAATATTTTTTTGTTTATGTTTAAAATTTAGGTGTTCCATGGGGGAAGAAAAAAAAAGGGATAAACACAAAATTATTATTAGATTTTGAGTCATAACCTTATTTTGATTAAATTTAGGTGGCATTTGGTTCATAAAATCTTACATTCGCTATAAATTTTTGAGAATATTTTGTCAAATTTTCATATACAATATATTACTATGTTTAGTTCGTATTTGATATTTTTAAAAATTTTGAAATTATTTTAAAAATATTCTTATTAAATTTTTTATTATAAAATATAATATAATAAATTATTTTTTTGAAATTATATAAATAATTAAAAATTTTTAACATGTAATAAATTAAATCTTAATATTTAACATCTAAAAATTCATTGAAATATTTATAAAAATATTTTATACTTTATTATATTTTAATATTTTAAAGTATTATATTTTAATAATTAATATATTCTTTATTCAAAATAAAATTTGACCCTTATAACAATTAGATACTATAATTCTACCTAAAAATAAGTTACATATAAACTAGTTGTTTATTTGTGGTTCTGCACTCTTTACCTTTATAAAACATATTTATCATTAGTCACATTATTATTACTATTATTATTATATTAATTTTTAAAATAAAGTAAATGTAATTTATTTAAGTTATTATTATATTATTAAATATACTTAATATTTTTTATTTTATAAATTTATAATTTTTTATTGCTAAATTATTTTTATAATTATATTTTATACTAGTATTATATTTTACATTGTAATTTCTTTTCTAATATAAACAAATAATTATTATTTTATATTTTTATGTATAAATATAGCTTTTTTAGAAAAAATAAACCTATTGTATTATTATTCAAAGAAAGAAATCATATGTATATATAAATATATTAAAATAATCTTTCAAATATTGAAAACAATAATTAAAAAAATTATAGTTAAAAATTAATATCATTATATTTTTATGGTAAAATATTTTAAAAATAAAATAATAATAATTTTTAATTTAAATTAAAAATTATTTAATAAAATAATAAATAAAAAATAAAATATAAAGATAATTTTATATTTTTATTTTAATATTAATATTTTCATTGTACGAGAATTCAAGATATATAACTTTTCTTATAAAACTATTATAAAGGAATGTTTGTTTAAAATATTTCAAAATATAATATTTTTTATTTTTTTAAAAATTTTAAATTAAATACGGAAATATAATATTCACTTATAATATTATCCAAATGTGTAAAACATTTCGCAAATCAAACGTTGATTCTTTGATTCAGCGCAATGGGCTTCCCTTACTTACCAGAATTGCGCTATTCTCTGGGTTAGGCAACTCCTTGTGTCCGTTCTGCTCAATAGCCCCAGAAACAGAGCTTCACCTTCTGGAGCATTGCTCTCTTACCTAGTTTGTATGGTTCCAGATATTGACCATGTGTATAGAGGAGCTCCGCTCGTCCACCGTAACTGAACTTATGGAAGCTGTCTTCCGTGGTTCGGCCAGACTAGGCACTCTTCGGGATGAAATTCTGCGCCGCTAAATAGCAATTTTTGCGGCTGACTCCATTAAACGCATCTGGGAAACTCAGAACGAGGTGGTTCATGAAGGCCATCCGGTTGATTCTAAAGTGTTGCTAGCCGAAATTGAACGACGGGTTGCATCAGAGAAGAAACGGCTTGCGGAGGAGGAAGGCGCTGTTTCTGGTTTGGGGATCGTGAGGAATGCGGGTCAGCCCTTGCCCCAGCCTCTCTCATCCGGGTTGGGCTCCTACGCATCCGGTCAAGTAAATTCGGGCCTACAACAATCATCCGGGCCTATGTGGAGACCACTTTCTTCAAATACTATTTACTTTAACGCAGATGCAGCATGGATCCATAGACTTCTAAATACCCGGACTCATCTGTTCAAATCGAAAGCAACTGCAAAATTGCGGTGGAGGCTACAAGAGGAAGGATGGAATGGCCTTGGAAAGTTAAACCGACATTTGAGATTGTGACTAACTTATTGTTAGTCACTCAAAACTTAGACTTGTTCTGGTGCCCGCAGGCATGCAATGTTGTCAGCTCATGAAATTGCGAAGTGGATTAGCCACTCTATTAAATGTGGCGCTGGCCATATATCTTAGCTTCCTCCAGAGCTGAAGCCTGAACCCATTTATTCAGCAGGACATCTCACCTTATTTGGGCTGATCTTATGTTTATAAATAATTGGAATAAAATTGCACTATTATTAGCTAGAAAAAAAAAATTTAGTGCAAGAAATAAATAATAATACTAGCCATGCCTCCTTAAATTTTGAAGATTTTTATGTAACATCTAAAGATTCTAAAGATAGTATTTATTGTAACTATAATTCCAATAGGTATTTCAAAAGACAATGTAGACTACAAAATTATCAGAGAAATGAAAAAATTAGTGAAAATATAATCTTGATCATTTTAAAATATAAATTATGTAGTTTTGACCTTCCTAATTTAAGATAAGATAAAATTAATAATTTCTTTTTTGGAATTATGAAGTACTGACAAAATTGTTCTTGAAATATATAAAATTACAATTTCATCTCTAAATAGTAGTTTGTACATACAATTTATTTATTATATAGTAATTTAAGAACAAAATTATCTATATAAATTTGTAAATAACGACAAAATCATTTATATGGATAATTATTTAAGAATAAATTATAATTTTATATAATTTAGAAATCATTTTATTCTCACCTTATAATTTTAAGGATGAAATTATTAGTTTTCTCTTAAAATAATCTATTTTGATTCTTAAATATTTAATTAGTGCAATTTTAGTCCTTTTATTTAATTTTCATGAATCATAAAGTCATTTCAACCCATGTTTTTTTCCATATTGATATGAAATAACTTTTATGTATATATAAAAGGAAATTTTTGTTCGAACATTAAAAATTTTAAACAAAATTAATAGATTGCATATGAAAATTTAAAATTTTTTATCCAAAAAATAGTGTAATGAGTGCTTAGAAGTCAATTAAGAGATGATAAAATTTGATAAAAGCTGATGAAATCAAAGCAAGATGATTAAAATTGCACCAATTAAATATCTAAGAGATCAAAATAGATTATTTGAAATTGGGTAGATCACAATTGTATAATTTATATTTTACAAGGAACAAATTTGTATTTAAGCCGAAAAAAACTATTTAGTATAATTTTAAACAATATACATAATTGTTAACATATAGTACGATTTTAGTTATTAATATAATTTTAATAATAAAATAGGTCATATTAAGTGTTATAAAGTTATTTTAAACATATTTATTTATAAAAAGGATAACATAAATCCTAATATTTATAAATCTTGACTTTTAACTTATTTAATTGGTAATTAACATTGTAGGTTGTTATAGTTTCACAATTTTTTTAATAGATACTTTTAAAGTTTCTAATCTAGAACTTATAATTTATTATAATTTCTAATTAGTTACCCTCTATTAAAATTCCATTAGAAATTGATAATGTGACTAATGGGATGTTCTTAGTGATACTTGTCAAAAACACCAAAAATAATGATTTCAATCTCACAAAAATTCGTAGCACTAATGAGTCTGAGTAGTTAAGTAACTTAATTGTAGAATAGGAAAAAAGGGTTTTATATTCATCATTTAAAGAAAATAAAATCAAAAGGAATAATGATGGAAGCAAAAGATAGACTCTACTAGTAAAAAGCTTTAGTTCATAATACATTTGGACTTTTAATTTATTGATTTATCATTACAATTGAATGTTACTCTCATTAGAAATAAATTTTTTATGTGAAATGATTGTAGATGAAAAACGTCTTGAAATCAAATTTGATTAAGAATGAGTAACCTTAGTAGAGACAAAATAAACATCTTTTTCTATTTTGTCTTTAGGGCTTCGTCCTCTATTTTTGCCTTATTTTTCAAAGAAATTCTTTAGCACACATCATGTATTATATAAAGTCATTTTAGATGATTTTTAAATACTAAATTATTTATAAATTTTGATACAATGTAACAACTATAGTTACAATTATTGTATCTAATCATCCAAATGATTGGACCATGTGCATCTTTATAGATCTCACATTAATTAAAGGTCAGATAAAAGATTTGTAGTAAATCAAAATCAATAAATGACCCATGAAAATGTAGGACACCTATTCTTTGAGAAAAAAATGGGACCAAAGTAGAAGTAGTGGTGCATACAAGCAAAATTATTTGTGAGTAATTCAAAATTAAAGTGTAAAAAATTCAATTCATGTTCGATTTTAAGTAAGATGAGATCAATTAATACACAAGCCAAACTTGAATTTTTTATTACTTGGCTTAAACTATTCATAAATATAAACTAACCTAGTTATAAGATATAATTTTCATTTTCATATTATATTTTGAATATAATATATAAAATATCTATTATTAAAGTATAAATAAATATAAATAATGCATGTTATATATTAAATGAAAAGTCAAATCCAATTAAGCTTGCTTAAGTTTGTTTAAACTCACTTAAAGTTATCAAATTTTAGACTTGGACATACAAATGTTTAGCTTGCTTCAATTGGATTGCATCCAAATATTTCCTATCATTAGATAAACTCTATTAGTTTGATCCATGATTTCATATCATTAGATAAACTCCCTTGATTCTTTTTTCCTCTGAAAATATCTATTAGTTTGATCCATGATTCCAAAAATACTTGACATAAAAGAGTAGCCATTTTTGGTCTAGGATCTCTACATTGATTAATTCATCCAAAAGCAAGGCCACTCATTCGAAAAAATTTTACTTACATGAATTCATGTATTATATTAACTTATTTAAAATAAATTTTAAATATCAAATTATTTCTAATTTTAAATTCAATACAATAATTATAATTATAATTATTCAAATAAATGGGTTTCTTGCATTTTTTTAATCATATGCTACAAATTCCTTTTTCTCTATAGATATTCTATTTAATTTCAATTAGCATAAAACTTATAAAAATGCATAAGGTTCAATTATTTGAAAAATTATCTTAAATAACTTAACTTAGTATTTAAGTTTTATCCTTAAAAAAATCTAAAAGCAAGACAAAAAAAATCTAAAATCAAACTTGTTGAAATTCCTCAAGTCTATATTTTTCATTGCATAAGTGTTTTGTTTAGAGCTTACTTTGAAGTCAATTATAAGTAGAGTGACAATGAGTCAAGTTAAATCGTGATATATTCAAAGTTTGACTTAACATTTAGCTTAAAGAGCCAAGTTCATCATAAATAATTTGACTCATTTAATAAATGAGTCAAACTTGAGCTTAAAGGTACTTGACTCAATTAGATCATGAGCTAACTTAAATAATATATATCATGAGATGGCAATAACTAAAGCATATATTATTCATAAGGTATGTACTCCATTTTCAATATAAATTCCATACTATATAAATTTTTGTTGTATATATATAGGTAATAGTTAAAAAAACTTACTAGTTATTTTAATGATTAGTAGGCTTTTTTATATCATAAAATTGAGCTTATAAGCAAATATTAGCTCATTTGGAGCTAAATTAGTTTAAGTGTATGTATAAAAGCTCATTTGGTATAAATGGTTTAAGCTTATCAAGTCGAATCTAACTAACTATAAACTTAATTCGAGTCAAGTTTGAACTAAAAAAATTAACTCAATTGAATTTAAGTTAAGTCATAAACTAAATAAATTATGATCAATGCGAACTTAAGTTAAGGCTAGCTCAATTTAATTTAGCTCATTTCCAACCTTAATAGTTAATTTTTCTATACAAATAGTATCAGTGTGTAAAATTACATCAACTAATTTAAATTGATCAAGCCATTTCAACTATAGTTAGTTTAAGTCAATTTAAAAATACAAATAAATTAGTTTAAGAAAAATTAATAATTTCAATTGATATCAATCAATTATAGTTTTATAATTTACAACCTATATTGAACCAAAACCAATTGAAAATTTATATAATTAGAAGAAATAGTCCTATGTGTTTGGCTTTTTAGCTTTTAGGGCAACTTTTTTTCTTCAATATCTCATATTCCCTCTCTCTAACTCACTACTACTTTCCTCTCAATCTCAAATTTCCCTTAAAAATTGGAAATATTTCCAATGTTTAATGTCCTGAAATGTGTAGTTTTGTATTGTTTCTTTTTTTTGCAATGAATTTTAAGCTTAATCTATATTGTTTATACAACTTGAATGAGTGGTGGTTATGCTAACTTCATAAATGCAATTGAATTAAGTGTAGTAAGGAATTAAAATACATAGCGTATATTGTGTGTAGACACATAAAAAAAATCTAGAAAAGTAATATCCTAACCAAAATAAGCCATTATAAATCATTTTAAATTGGAAATTTTAGTTTAATGTGGTTTCATAATATGAAACAGTCAATCATGAACTTTTTTAATTGCAACTCAATTACAAATGAATAATAAAAATTTTAAATTGAATTCAATCAAATCAAAGTATTCTACACCCCATAAAAAGGTATAAAGTTAGAGAATATTCAAAGGTTTGGAAAAATTAATTACAATTTTCCTTTCTCTTTTTATCATTTGTGAAACTTCACAATTATAAGTGGTAATTTTGATTCACATGCATATTAAATGTTAATAATAATTTAAATAATAATTATATCATATCAAGTTGACTCATTTATTAAATATGCTAAAATAGTTAACTCTTTTAATTTATTTAATAATTTTAATTAATAAAATTTATATTATAATCTCATTTATCAAATTTAATTTTTTATCATTTTAATTAAAATATATTTAATCATTAATTAAATTTTTATTGATATTTCATTATATTTTAATAAAAATATAAATTTTATCATTATGTAATATATCATTATGTATAATTTATTTATTAAAAATTTTAAAATAATAATATAAATATTTAAATGGGTTAATGTATCAATCTATTTAATTTTGAATTAACTCTAATATGAGCCATTTATTATCCATGTTATAGGAATTGATCGATTTATAACTTAAACTCAAGTTCAACTTGTATAAAGTACTTTTTGTTCATATTAAGTTACCATATCATATTTAAAATTATTACCCTTGCACTTGGATAATATAAAAAATTTTAATACCATTTATTTCTCTCTCTCTTTTTTTTTTTTGTTCTTCTCCACTATGCCAACTGCCAATTACTTAAAATGCCCAATATCTTTTATCTAGAGAATTATTTTATTATGATCAAAATCTTATTTTGATCCTTAAAATGTTACGTTTCTATTAATTTCACTTCTGAGGTAAAGTTTGTATCAATTTAGCTCTTAAAAATTTAAATTCAAGTAAAATTTTAATCCTTCTAACTAATATTAACCATCTAGGATAGCAATTAAATTTTGATTTAGGCTTAAATCTTTGGGGACTAAATTGATATAAACCTTACTTTATGAACAAAATTAATATAACCTAATATTTCAAGTATCAAAATAAGGTTTTTAGTCTTTTATTATGTTCATATCCTCTCTCTCACTTCTATTATACATATGTGAGTGTATATGTATGGAGTATATCAAGTGAGAAGGGTATTTTTCTGTAAGAGTAAAAGAAATAAAATATGGGCATTAGATATAGGATTGAATGGCTAGAATTAAATTTTTTTTTACCTTTTTAAATAATCACATGATCTTAAATTATGTTTTAATTCTTGCTATCAATGTAAGGTATTGATGGCTATAATTCAAGTGAGAGAAGTAAATCATAGCTTTTAGATCTTGTATTGATGGTTATGACTAAAACATAATTTAAGGTCACATAACTATTTAAAAAAGTGAAGTGACTATTTTAGAAAAGTTTTATAACTTTATATTTTAATCTTAACCCTTTAATCTTAGATACGATGGTCATGATTTGGTTCTTACCCCCTCATATAGAAACACTCCTCTCATTTGATATGTTCCTCATATATATATATATATACATATATATTTACATACATACATATATATATACATACATACATATATATATACATACATACATATATATATACATATATATATATATGTATACACACATACACCCATTAGATTATAACTCATGTGATGTACGGATTGTAATTTTGCTTAACTAACAATTAATATTATAATAAATATATCAATTGATAATTTTCTATTATCAATAATATATGACTAAGTACCTCTTAAAAAGAAGATATAAAATTACATTTAGATTGAATAGTTTATAAGTTTTAAAATGCTTCCTTGAATACAATATTAATTATGATATTGAAATTATCAGTCATTTTGTTACGAATTAGCATAATATTTATTAATTAATTAAGAGATATTATATGTTAATTAAGTTAAAAAATATTATTAATCTACTTATCATAAATATATCTTTTCAATTAATTTTGAAAAAGATGAGATATTTGAAAAATAAAAATTGATGTTACACTTATATGAAATTATGAATTTTGGTATATGAAATTATAAATTTTAGTATATTTTTTAAGTATTATATTAATAATGATGTTCAAATTATCATTAACATTATTATAAATTAATACTTTTAGTCATTCTTTACTTATTACTCTGATAGATGATAAGATTCAATGGGCCATGAGGGCTTGGATATGAATGGAGAGTAAAGGATTTATTTACATGAATTATGAAAATCAAATTTTAATGATTTGAAATATTTAGTTTCATAGATCCGTGGAAAGGTAAGCTTGCAACTTTATGTTTGTGAGGTTAAGTTTATGGTTAAAGTAGTTATATAACTTGTAGACCTTAGGAATAAGGTGAGTAAACCTCCGTAGCTTGCTTCCAATAATTTGAGAGAAATAAGTTGAGTAAATTAAATTTTCTTAAGTACTTTTTAGTTTTGAATGATGAAATGAGTTTGACTAATTTGGGTTAATTTTCTAAAGGAAGCTAGTATAAATAACAATGTGAATGCCATATATGATATGAGGTACAATACCTCAATTTATTTTAGTTATTTTGTGAAAAAAAAATAAAGTTTCAAAATATTTATTTTAAATCAATAGTATTATCAAATTTGTCATTATAGTAAATTTCGACCAGAATAAAACAAATTATAAGTATATTCAAATTTTAATCACTATTTATTTTACCTTATTATGAAACCAATACATTTAAATTTTTTTATAATAATATTAAAGTTTTATTTATATTTATTTTGAGCTATTAAATTACTAAAACATTGTAGAATCATTGAAAAGAGAAAAGAAAATGCAAGGGTAAAAAATTTGAAGGTAAGCGGTTGTGATTTACTAAAGAATAGAATTCTTAAGAAGATAGAGGACTAAAATTAATTTTCACCTATAACTATCCTACACCAATTATACCAAAACTTCTTCCCTTTGAGAAGTATGTTAATTGAATGGCCAAGATTAACTCTACATGGAAATAGGTTACACCTAAAGCTATGGGATAAAATTCCTCATCACTTTTCATAATTTTTCAACCTCCTATTTTCTCTCCTATAAGTTTCCTTTCTTTTATCATTCTCCCATTTCTTTTTTTTTCTTTTCTCTTTCCTTCTCTTAACTCTATCTTTTTGTTAGCTCTATAAATGGTGTCCCCCCATTAGTCGTCACTATAACCCATGTGCATTACTTCCTTCTAGCTAGTAGTGCTCAAATAGCAAAAAATAGCCACCAAAATATAGCTAGGTTTAGCTATGAATTGAGCTTTGGCTTTCATTTTTCCAATAAAGATTCATTACATTCCAGTTGCCATCGAGTTAAGGGTTGCCTCTTTAAATTGAGATAAACCCATCTATATCATGAAATTCTTAAATTTTTTATATTTGATGCTTAATCTAGGAACCCTAACTTTAGAGTTAATTTCTAATTTTTGTTTGAAATACCCTTTAAAACTTAATGAAATTTATGATATAGAAAATTAAAGTGAATTGTTTAGAGATAAAAGAAAGTATTTTCAAAAGAAAAATAATTATTATAAGTGCTTTTATAATTTATCTTTGTCATTTCAATAAATAGGAAATAAAGATGAGAAGCTTGAATGATCTAAGATTCTTGAAAACAAATAGCATTTAGAGGTGAGAATATACTTTAGTAAAACATCACAATCATTAATTTACTATATTTTATTATATAGGAAAATGTTTATATGATCATATTATAAATATAAATATATATATATATATATATATATATATATATATATATGTGCAAAAATCTTCATATATCTATGTTTATATGGTTAATTATGAGAGTAAGGATGCTTGTTACACTCATAATTAGGGTGATAGAAGTTATTTATACATTAAATGAGATAGAAAGCCCATTTAGATAGTGTAAATTTTAGTAAGTGTATACTTTATTAGAATATAATATTTTAGGATTCTAAATTCCCATATAACTAATTACTTGGGTAAATATGTATGTGTATACAAGTATATAATAATAATAATCTTATGCTTATATATGATTCGAGTAAAAATAAAATGGCTTTGTATTGATTAAATTGTATTAAAAGATGAGCTAGCTATTTTGTGATATATAATTACTTTGTATTATATAATTAGATTATTCTAGTGAAATGGATTTCTATAGCCATGCATTTGAGGCATGGAAATGCTTTCAACCAGTATAGTTTCTATATAAATGGAATAATTGTAATGTGAAATGTGATGTGTGGGATTATACAATGAAGGTATAATATTGTTGTTACTTAAATCAATACTTTATAATCAAGTTTATATGATCTTGTCAATTATCATTAAGTGGATATTCTAATTAAATTCATTGATTGATCGTAATATGATAATCTTGTTGAAATATTAGGTTTTACATGATTTTGTTTAAAAATATTTTGAATTATGATGTTTGACTTGTAATAAGTGATAGAAGAAATTAGTAAGACATGTTAAAATTATATACTATCAATTATGGTAAGGTTTAATAAGTAATAAATGAGTTGGAGGCTATTTAATGGTAGGTGAATAATAAAATTTTTGCAAAATATAATTCTTTATATCAGAATCGAATGTAAAATTGATTCCCCTTGTCTAAAAGCAAATCTAAGATAGGTGAACTGATTCTACAATCGATTCTCTCACTCTAAGAAATATGTTTATACATTAATCAACTAGAAAATCAATTCTCTTTGTCCAAAAGCAAAACCTAAATAGGTAAACTAATTCTACAATCAATTCCTCTATTCCAGAATTAAATATTTTATCATGAATTGCATCTAAAATCTATTCTCCCAACCTATTTCATATTTTGACTTAATAACTAGCCAAAAGTAATCTTTAATGCATATTTAACTTTAAGATTAGTGAATGAACACATTGATAAGGACTTTTACCTATTTTAAGCATATGCATGGCTATTACCCCATAAATTGTGTTAAAAATGAAAATTCTATGTGACTTATGAAATAGAATAGGACTTAAACTTAAAGCGAGATATGATAAATAATAAAATGGATCTCATTTACATAATCATGTGATGAAACATGGTATGTAACCATGTAAAGCAGTATAAGATTTTAGGATTTGAAAACATGAACTTCATTAAAGAAATTTAATGACTAAAACGCTTGTGCTATTGTGGTAATATTATGTGTTAGTTGTTATGATATGAACCATTAAATGATATGATATATAATGTAAATAAACTCGTATTGTTGTTATACAAATAGAACAAGATGTGTGGCCATGTATTGAGGCATAACTTTGTTAAATTAATGTGATAGGTATGGCTTATGGCTTGATATGAGAAATGTGATTAGGGAAATAATGTGAACACCAAATGAAAACTCCTAGTAATTGGTGGAAGGGTACAACAATAGTTCGAGAGGAGTAAGGATGGAAAAATAAAAGGGCATAAGGCTAATTAGGAGTTAAAAGCTAGATACATGTATTTTTATTTGTATTATTACATATTATCAGGTGAATTAGATTTCAATTATTGACAACTATCATTATATAACTTAATTATGATGTTATAAATTAAGTTGATCTTTTTAAGTTATCAAATGTTATAATGGTTTTTTTTATATGGGAAGATAAGGTTTATCGGAGAATGATCTGATTAGTAAGTGTAATATTCTTCTTTTAATAATTCTTAATATTTTGAGGTGTCAATAGTTATATTATGTCCTTAAATGAATATTGAGTAAAATTATGCATGTGTATAGTTTTATTATGGCATGAACATCAACTTATGAAAACTGTAAGTCAAGTGCAGAAAAGGTATCTAAAATAGATAAATTAATTTTTATAACTAAAAAGTTCAAGTATGGATTGGTTAGTTTATCTGATTATTTATAGTTTAATTCTCAAGAATATTCATTTTAATAATTACATACTCACTAAGTTAAGTTCTCATAACTCAATCTTTAATTATTTTAATATTTCAAGTTAATTTCAATTATTTGATTGTATTGCTTTCTTGAAGGTCCAAGGCACTTAGGTGGAAGAATTTAATAGTTGAAATAAGGATACATGTAATTATGTCCAGATAGGTGTTGTGTATTATTTTATTTATTTTCATACATGGTCCTCAATAATTGCTAATTAAGTCACATATTTTACATTTTAAGATATGTAACATTCTCAAAATGTCTACAAACAGAGGAAGTTATGTCCAATTCTTTTCTAGAACTTGTATTGAATGTTAGGAACTATAGTAATGAAAGGATTTTTGTTAGGGCTAAAGACTGAATAATCTATAGTAAAGTTAGTGGAAATTGAGTAGCGGGTTTCACGTCGATCATGTTCAAGTTAAGTCATAACATAAGACTATGCATGTTTCAACATAAAGGGAAGGTAGTGGTGAAAACAATTAAGAATGAACCATAAAACCTTGCTGGGACATCTATGAGCACACAAAAACTAATAGTTAACTAACTAGACACCATTAGACTAAAGTTCAACAAAGATTTTTTCTAGAGGTCAACAATCGATTGTTGGACCTCTAATAGTCAATTGTTAAATCCTTTATGCCTAGCTATAGTGTAGTAATATGATATTTGGTTCTTAGGAATCAATGCACATGTCTATATTAATGTGCATAGATATGTGAGTTAAATAATGGATCAAATGTTTAAAGATTTAAGGAAAGTTTCAAATGGTATACCATTTAAATTTTGTTTCAAAATTGATTATACATAGTGTGCTGGCATTATATGTATCTTTCTAATGAATTTCTATATTTAGTTTTTATTTTGTGTATAGTATTGCATATAATATAGTTGAAAAAGGAACTATTGTTGAATAACAAAAATGTTATTTCCACTAGGTACATGATGCTTTAAACATTATTTCGTGAATACAATTATCTCATAAACATATTTGTTTACTTCTATTCTTTTGCTTGAATTATTGATCTATGATTATACTAAGGTTAGTCCTGTTACATTTGATTGAATTAACTTGTTTTCTTTAATATCTAATGGATTACCCTAGCATTCTATTTGCATACATAAGTGAATGCCCTTGTAAGCTTGTAATGATGTTTAGCTCATTTAGACTAGAATATTGTAGATGTTAAAATGCTTAGCTATTGTTGAATATTTGACAATGTTAGCTTGTTATTTGATCTATTACATATATCTTTACTCCTATGAGTTTGTTCACTTATATCTTTTCACTTTTCAACTTATTAACATATATGGCCTTTAGGAATAAAAGCCAATTATATATAATGGAATAGAAACTTATAATTTTAAAAACACTTTAGCATGGAATTGAAAGCAAACTTTGTAAATAAAATAATTTTAATACTAAGAAAGCTAGCGACTTTGACGTAAGGGATGATAATTATACCAAGGGTAAGATATTTAAGACGAAGTCAGAAATTTAATCTTAGTGGTAAAATTAATAAAGGAAATGTTAGTGTAAAGTTTAAATATTTAGAATGGAAAAAGGTAGTTCAATTTAAAATGATTAAGGTGGAAAATGTAATGTTTGATCATTTCATAGGTGATGTGGGTATCTAACAAGGATAATTTTATTGGTATACTTGAGAGAGTAGCCTGAAGGAAGTAGAGGATTTGCCTATGACCTTTATATTTTTGTTTAGTGTATGACACATATACCTTGTTTAAGATAATGAGAATAGGTTACGATAAATTAATTTAAGGAGGATGGCTAGTACAATTAATTATAGTCATAAAGGAACAAAATGAGGAAAGAATCTTGTGAAGGTTGGTAACACATAAAGTTTATGAAAATCCTGAATTTAAAGGACTATAAATATATTAGGTGTAAATAAAGATAAATTTTTTGGTTACAACCTAAAATGGCATAGCACTCTTGTTTGATTGTAAATAGTAGGTCTTTATTGTACATGGTCTCTCTTCTAGAATTATTTTATGGCATTTGTAATGAGTTATCCTAGTTGTCCAATAACTTTTATCTTCCTTCCTGGTACTGTGCTCATGAAATTTGAAAAGGAATTCTTTTAAGGGGAAGAATTTGTAACACTTGAATTTATTTTAGCAACTTCTTTAAATTTAAAAGTTTTAAATATTTATTTTAAATTAAGTTGTAATATTCAATTAATCTATTTAGCAATTTCAAAAAGTAAAATAAAATAATAATTTTCATATTTAAATGTTTAAACACTATTTATTTTATCCTAGGATAAAACCTAGATATTTAATTCTTATCAAGTAAAATTACAATTTTATTTATTTAAGCAATGTGTTATCCAAAATTGTCTTGAATCCTTTTACAACGCCTTTTTTTACAAATTTAGGAATATTTAGAATTTATAAATGTGAAAATTTATAAAAGTATTTGTAAATATTGAAGTATCTGATTTTATTTAAAATTTATAAAATTTTGGGACACACATTCTAAGCTCTTAAAAAATTTATTGGATTATTTTTATAATTATTAAAAAAAAGAAATGAAAGTAATGATGAAAATAATAAAATAATTGTAATTAGATAATAGTAAAGTTTTTAGAAAGATGAGAGGTTCATATCAAATTCTACTTAGGTTGCTTTACGATCATTTTATTATAATATTTCCTTTTTAACTTTTTATTGAATGGATAGCCTAGATCATTCCAAACTTAGATTCTAGTATGCCCATTATGAGGGATCATTACCTATGGCTTTTTTTTTATTCCCCTTATTTTTCACATAACTTTTCTTTCTCTTTTTCTTCTCTTGGCATCCTTTTTCTCTCTCTTTCATGTTGTCATCACTATTTATCTCGAGCCATTGTCAATCGCCCTCTTCCTCTCTCATCTGGTAATAACGCATTAACACCTAAGGAAAAGTTGCAAAATATGGCTACAAAACTAACAACAAATAAGGCTGTTTAGCCCTTTTGTTAGAGATTTGACACATTCTAACCATCATCAAGCTTATGTCAATCTCTTTGGAAGGAGATATGCCTATCTAAAGTATAATATTTAATATTTTTATATATTTTGAAGCTTAACCTAAGAATCTTAACCCAAGTGAAATCTCGTATTTTTTAAGGTAATTTTGGTGAAATAAAGAAATTTATGATTTAATTTACTAGAGTTGAATTTTAAGTGATTAGATGAAGGATTGTAGAAAAAGAAATGGTTAGTTTAAACTTAATCATGGTTTGCTCTTTTAGATTAATAAATAGCTAGTAAGTGACAAACTTGAATATTTTGGAATCCTAAGAAAAAAAAATAACATTTAGAGGTAAGTGTATACCTTACTAAAGCTTAATAATTCTTAACTTTATATTTTCTTATAAATGTGAAAGTGTATATATATATGTGTGTATATTTATGTATCTATGCATTAATATCCATTTGTAGAGGTGGAATTGATTTATACTTATTTAATGATTTTACATTTAGTGTGAAGGAATTGACTACATAATATATGTAATGGAAAATATATCAATTATATAAACTATTATTGAAGGAACCTTAAGGCCATGTAATTAAGGCATGAAAATGTTGTTAATTATTCTATGATATTGATTTATAATGCTTATATAATTAGGATAATTATCGATGAAAGGATATTTATGGCCATGCAATAGAGTTATGAAAATATTGTTACATATTCTATGATACATAATTTCATCGATTATATATATAAAGTTTATAATTATTGTTAAGTAAATAATTAAAGCTATGTAATGAAGGTATATTATTTCATTTAGTTGATGTTGTTACTATGTTTGAAATTGAATTGTTATGATGAATTATGAAATAAAATGTATGTATGAGACTTGGTATCAAAAGGATGTGCATTTGATATATGAATTATGATAAAGGAGATATGATATATGAAAATTAGATTCGATAAACCATTTGTGAAGACTTAAGGAAGACCCTAGATGGATAAGAATGGGTTTACGAAGGTATAAGGATGACCTAAAAGTCAAAAGAAAGTTTATTGCTTTTTTTGAATTGTTATTTATTGAGCCCATATCATTATGATATGTTATACCTTTATAAAAATGGATAATTATGTAAGAATATTGCTTATGAGCTTATAAGAATAATGACAGTTATTTATAGAAATGTGATGTAATGATATAAGGTAGTCTTATTTCAAAGGCTTTGTTATGTTGTATGCTTATAAAGAGTTTTCCTAACTATATGTATGTATGAAATGAATGTTATGATTTATTTAGCCCTCATAAGCTCGTGGCAGATTTTATTATCGAATAAGAGTAATGTTTTGCAATAAATAAAGGTTAGAGTTAAGGTAATTGAATTATTATCATAGATTACAAGTTTAAAAGATGAATTTGTTTCCTCTTTCATCTTATTTGTTTTACCTTTAGCTATTAACATACTTATCGATATAGTTATAAATTTTAATAAATATATACTCATTAAGTTTTTGTAACTCACTTTTTTTATTTCATATATTTTTCAAGGCAAGGCTAAACTAGCAAACTTTGTTACTTGTATGGAGATCAAAGACACTATGATAAGGGAATTTGATAGTTAGAATAGAGTTTGAGTGTGATCATTGTTATGTTGATGTCATGTCATTTTCGTTTATTTTCATGCATGATCTTTTATAGTTGTTTTTTAAGTCACTAACTTTTATATTAAAGATGAGTGGCCCTCTAGAAGTGTCCAAAAATATAGGATACTTTATATTTTTATTTCAAAAATAATGTCTTACACTACTTTTAATAGAAACAAAGAAATTTTTGTTGAGTAAAAGTGATATAATCCTAAGAGAGGCAACCACAAAGAGCTATCTAAGAGAACTAAGAATGCACTTCAAGGGCAAACTTAGAGCTTATAAACACCATTGTAAGGTTAATTTGACCATTTGACTATTTTAGGCTTTAATTTGTGTTTTTATTATGTTTAAGACATTATTGTGCCTCTTCATGTGTTAGTAGTATTTGTTCCATTAGTTTACCATTTTTACCTTAGTTACTTACCTTAGCTACTTTAGTTCATTTAAATGCTAATTAAGTTTTTTTACTATGTTAGTGTTGGACCATTTGAGTCTAAGCAAGCCCAATTAGTTTAAGTTGACTTGTTGACCTTTTAATTTATATAAGGAGGGATATTTCTTACAGAATGGGAATTTTGATCATTTATGAAATAGAATTGGTTACTACTTTCTTTGCAAGTGTGTAATTCCTTCTTAAGTTTTTGAATAAGCTTGTAATTTATCAAAAGGATTTATCTATACTGGCATCGATCTTCACTAATCAAAGAATTCATCCTTTATGGCATGATTCTTTTACACTTATCTAAGGGTTTTCATTTTTTGTGATGTGTACTCCACACTTATCTTTCCCCTTCTTCACATTCTAGAGCATGGCATGACTATCCTTTTATTTTCATTTTAATTTGTTGAATTTTAAGATAATCCATCAATTTGATTCATGTCATAGAACCTGCATTTTTAAAAGGTGAGATTGATGGGAAATCACTTACAAGTACCTCCTACATTAGTCACATGCCTAAGATTGGGACATGACAATTCCAAAACACCCATTTGATCTAACTTAACTACCTAAAGTTCTTGGTTGAAATATAGCTACCGATTACATGGCAAAACAAGCTTAATTTGTTCCAGAAGATGTTAGGAAGAAGATTGAAGCCTTAAATGCAAAATACAAAAGTAATGATAGATAAACATAGAAGATACAAGACATTTCAAGAAGGAATGGGATCATGGTTTTCTTAAGAAAAGAAAGATTCTTGATTGGAAAATACAAAAAGTTACAACTAAAGAAGTATGGGTTATATAAAATTTTAAAGATGATTAATGATAATGCTAAGTTAATGATTCACATGATGATTGAGGAATTTAAAGACTTTCAATGTTATTGCTTTATATGAGCATTTTCCTCTTAAAGGATCAATATATTCAAAAATCAACTTGGGGTTGATTTTTTCTCAAGTGGAATGGATTAATGTGGATGCTAAATCTTTTTAATTTTTAAAGAAAATTGATCAAATTAAGCCGAAGAAGAAGTCTCGAAATTAGTTATTTTAATTATTTGTGTATTTATTGTTAGTTTCCTTCTTTTTATAGAGTCTCACATTAGATAGAATAAAAGTTTTAAATTTGGGAGATTAGTTTACATATATCAAGTCCACATTGTTTAAATCCTGTAAGTAATTCCCTAAAATTAATATATAAATGTGTAACTCATTGTAAAGTTTTATTAATCCGATATTCAATTTATAAACAATAAAGTATTTGATTTTTATATTATTATTTATTTTTAGAGTATTAGAAATATATTTTTTCACTTTTTCTTTTCATCAATTCTAGCAGTTTAAAAAGCTAACTCAAATAGTTTTTTTATAAGATATTTCAAAATGTACTAAAAAATTATATGATTTTTTTTATAAAAATGGTAAAAGTTATAAAATCTAATATAAAATTTTGTAATTTTTTAAGTGTGTATGATATTGGTTGAAGTAACATTATTGTCCTCGTCGCTTTTGGCTCAAAAGTAGACTGCGCAAGTTCGAAGACTTGCACATCTAATCTTGCTTTCAGGTGGTGGGAGATATAGTCCTACACTTTGTTAAATGCAGTCATGTGTACCATGCTCCGTGCATGATCCTTTTGACTTTGTGTTAAGATAAGACCCTATTTTTATCTTCTAGTTATTTGAATTTAAATTTTGATCATATAAGATGTCTAATCAAATTTTATTATTTAATATTATAATTATATTATATTTATTTTTATTAAAATTTTAGATTATAAATACTTATATTATATAAAATTTCTTTGGGTGTGAGGAGAGACTAGAGAACTTGTAATGGTTATTTAAGATTTCATAATATATTTTTATCTTTTTAGTGAGATTATTAAAAATGAAGAGAATATAAATTATTTAAAAATATATATATATATATTTCGCTGATTAGAGAAAAATTATAGGTTTTCTAATGAAATTGGAATGTAGGTTTAAACGTAATTAAATATTTTATATTTTTAATATAATTTTTTTAATGAATTTGTTTCCCATCATCACCTATAAAATAAATTAAAAATCAAATCATGTTGAATTTTTATATCACTTAATTTTTTACTTCTTTAATTTTGAATTATACATCACGCGCTCCCGCAACATAAAAAATTTGTTGCCCCCTAGTTGGGCTAACGACGCAGCACACAAATGCACCCTCCTTACGTCTATTTCCATCCCAATTAAACTTGGCTGACTTTGCTGAGTCAGCATATATTTTGTTCGATGCATCACTACATATTATTATACACATTTTTTATTTACGAAAGTTATTTATTTTATTCATAATTATCACTATCACAAATTACTTGTCAAATATAATAATAATTTGATTGTCACTTTCTTAATAAATAAGAAGTATCTTTTCTAACATCAACCGGAAATTATTTGAGAGTCTAAGGACAACTTCAAATATAGATATTGAAATTTTTGGAGGTCCAAGTTTTTTAAAATTCACGAGTTAATGAGCTGATTAGCAAGTTTTGGCCCATTTCAATGGCATTGGCTGGACTTGTATTTTATCCATAGATATGATAGTAAAAATATATTTTCTCTATATGTACAAGCATTAAGCATCAAATAATTAAATTAATTTGGATAACATATATAAATATAAATATATTTAATGTTAAAAAATTTCAAATTTTAAGAAAAAAAATTACAAATAAAAAGAGATCAATTATGTCAACAAATATTACAAGATTGTATATGTGAAATTCTTCAACTATAATCTCACAACTTTTTAACAAATATCTTTACATCTTTCTAAGTCTTTATAAGAGATTTCACATGATAGCATGTACTCACGTAAATAGATATAACATTAAAAAAAGTTCAAAATTTAAGGAAAAAATTCACAAACAAGAAGAGATTAATTATATTAACAAAAGTTGTAAGATCATATATGTAAAAATCTTTAACTATAATCCTATAATCTCTTAAGAAGTATTTCTACATCATTTTTAATTCTTTATAAGCGATTTCGCTATGAGAGATTTCATATGATTTTCATAGATTTTCAAATTACATCTCTTATATTTCAATTATTTCATCAATATAAACATTGATAATTTAAAAAAATTTGTTTGGTAGGAAATATCAATCTTATTCTAATTTAAAAATCAAAATTAAGTTGAAAAACCCATAATAAAACATAATTAGAATTTAAATTTAAGTCAAATTTCAAATTCAATAATATTTTTCAACAATATCTGAAGTTTTATGCAATCTTCCATGTACCAAAAAATAAATAAAATAAAGAAACTGATCCTGTGATCTAAAGTTTTAACGGTTATGCATGGGTACGTATACTAGATTTTGCGTTTTGATAAAATTTTAATTAAAGGTTATTAATGATAATTTATATATATAATATTATAAAATTATTAAAAAATTATAAATATAAATTTTACCAGCCACAAATTCATAAAAAAAGTTACAACTCTATATCCTATTTTTTAAATTTTCTTGTCAATAGAAAGGTCATAAAATTATAGATATTACAGTCGTTTAATTTTTTGAAAAAATCTGTTTGGTAGAAAATCTTAATCTTACTCTAATCCAAAAATTAAACTTAAATTAAAAGAACTCATAATAAAACATAATTAGAATTTAAATTTAAGTCAAATTCAATAATATTTTTCAACAATATCTATAGTTTTATGCAATCTTCGGTGTAAGAGAAAAAAAAAAAAGGGAAAGAAACTGATCATGTGATCTGAACTTTTAACGGTTATGCATGGGTACGTATACTAGACTTTACGTTTCAATAAAATTTTAATTAAAGGTTATTAATGCTAATTTCTATATATAATATTATAACATTATTAAAAAATTATAAATATAAATTTTACCAGCCACAAATTCATAAAAAAATTTACAACTCTATTTCCTATTTTTTTAAAATTTTCTTGTCAATAGAAAGGTCATAGAATTATAAATATTGGAGTCATTTAGTTTGTAAAGAATGTAAATTTTTACAGAAAATTAAGCTTGTTAAGAAATAATTTTCTATGTGAATTTTTAAAAAAATACTTAAAATTATTTAGTTGATACATAATAAGTGACATTTCCTAATATGTAATTTATTATATTTTATTCAATTTAACTTTAAATATATTAAGAAATATTAATAAAATGACTATTATATTATTTATATTATTATAATATAAATTAACAAATTTTTATTTTTATTAATTAAATTAAAAAAAATAATTTAATCATTGCATTCATAAACAATATAAAAAATAAAACTTATATAGAGATATATAAGTAGTCAACATGCGAAAAATAAAACTTTCAAAAAATTCTATTTCACCTAATTTATTAAATAATAGTTAATCAAATAATTCATATTTTTTATTTTTTAAAAAATAAAAATTCTCATATTATTCAAATTATCCAAACAACCTCATAATTTGAGTTTAAAGTATTATGACTCTTTTATTAAAAAAAATTGCAATTACCAAGTAGCCAAAAATTTGCAATTCTATAATTTAAATGGGTAAAAAAAAGTCATTTTAAAAATTTTCTACTTCAATTGGTATTAAATTACAACTTTTAGTTAAAAAATATAAATTTATTACAAATCAAACCCGCACTGCTACTTTTCGTGTGAGTTGGCATGGTCCTGAATTCTTGGATGCTCAATTATTTTTGGAAGTCTCTCTCTTGCACTTTTTCAGATCAGATTTTGGCACTTCCAACAGCAAAATTAACACCATATAGTAAATCAGGCTCTCTTTCCTATCCCAACTTTTCAACTGTTTTTCTCAGTTTCAGTCGAGAATCTAGAAATCTCACCTTCAAATCCTTCCCTCAATGCTGGAAATTTAGAGAACTCGGGATATTGTTCTTGCTCGGTGGAATAATTCCCTAGTCCCGAATCAACGATGGAGGATGATTCACCTGAGAATCAGACAACCCTGCGTACAGCTCCATCATTTTCAATATACAATTCAAATGATGGTTTTGGGGAAGAAAACGACCCTGAAGAAGTATTGAAGAGAACCCTTACGATTGGAGTGAGCAAAGAAGCCATGGACAGTGGCGAGTTTAGCTTTGGGAAGAACAGAATGGATTTGATTGAAGAAGAAGAAGCGGAGAATGAGAAACAGGGTTTGATTGGGATGCAGAATTCGAATGTTGATGAAGAGGTTGAACCAGCTAGTCCTCCCATGTATCTTGCAACGGGGCTTGGGGTTGAAGCAACTAGATTTGGAGGCGTTGGGTTTGATAAATTTGTTTGTGATGATTTATCTATGCTGAGTATGCCTGAAGGTGTTGATGCTGAAGAGTGTTATAAGAGGATCGTTGATGAATATCATTGCCACCCTTTGTTGCTGAGAAATTATGCTCTGATTTTACAAGTAAGCCCAGTTTTTTGTTTATCTGCTTTTTAATCACTTCATTTAACACTGTAGCTTTTAGAGAGGATTTTCAACTAATGAAACTGACCTGCATATTTGACCTTAGCTTGCATGTACTTCAAGTCAAGGGGGGAAAAAGTCTTGATTCTGAATTGAAAAGATGGATGCAAAAAATTTGGATTGAAATCAGGATTTTACTTCAATGTGGTGTGGATTATTCAGTAGGTTGATTCGTACAATCGTACTCTGGTAGTTCTAGGGACTGGCCAACCATTGTTATGGTAAATCTGGTATATTATGGGGCATGTTTATAAGCTAAAGCTTTTAGATCTCAGTAGACTGGTGGTTGTTTATGTATAATCTAAGCTTTTAGATCTTACATGAATTGGTGATTGTTTCTTGTGTGAAAATGTGTTTCCACATCAATCTGTGCATGCGTTAAGCTTGTTCACTAATCATTCATATCCGCATTACTTGTACAGCTGCAAGCTGGGACAGATGTCTTTAGATATAGAAACTATTCTGATAGAAAACTTCCTAGCTAGTTTAGAGTGTCAATTGTGAGGTGACTCCTTGAACGTTAGAATTTATGACTTCAATGTATCTCAGGAAGTTGGGCATAGAAAATGAGCATAGTTTTCACTCAAACCCATGCATGTAAATTTCTATAAAGCCTGAATGACGTTGTCTGGGACATACATGGTTCCAAACTCAAAATTCTTTCCTTTTTTAAACCACAAGCCTTCTGCTTCCTTTAGGAAAGTGCAGTAACTCAGGTGCTGATTTAAGTTTTCTATAATCTACTGGCAGTCTAAGGGAGACCTTCATGGGGCTGAGGATTACCTTCTTCGAGCCACACTAGCAGATCCTGATGATGGTGAAATCTTGATGCAATATGCTAAGTTGGCTTGGGAGCTACATCATGACAAGGATAGAGTATTGAGCTATCTTGGACGTGCAACTCAAGCTGCTCCTCAAGACAGGTAAGCATTCTATTGCATATGGCCCTTTTAAAGATCTAGCTATGTATTTTAGAAGTGATGGAGGAAAAATAAAGTAAGCTATTTCTTTGAAAGGAAAGCTACAATGCCTAGTAAAGTTCAATTACTTCTGAACTGGAGTATGAAATTCAACCTCACTGTAAATGGTAGAAACTGGATTACTTAACTTCAAACATGCAATGTCCCGAGCATTACATTTCCAAAAGATCAGAGTCCACATATAACATATTCTTTTCAGTCATGTTCTTGCAGCATATGCCAGTTTCCTCTGGGAAGCAGAAGTTGATGACAAAGAAGTTGGAAAGAATGAATCTAACAGTGAGGTGGTCCTTTTTTTTTTTTTTTTTTTTTGTGTGTGTGTGTGTGTGTTTGCTATATCCCTTGTATTTTGTGACTAAGACTATTGTATTTTAGTTGGCTGTTTAATCATGGTTTATGATTGAGTGTAGAATGATGAGCAGGAAAACAAGATTGAACTTGTCAAGCTGGCCAAAGAAGAAACTGAGCCTGTAAGCTCATTCTCAGACCATGCAGCAGGACAAGAGATGGATACAGTGGATCTTGTGGCAGCTAACTTTGGCAAAGATGGCAATCTTGAGTATTATTACAAGAAGATGATTGATGAAAATCCTGATAACCCTCTGTTTTTGAAAGATTATGCTCAGTATCTGGTTCAGGTGAAATATGTGTGATTTTCTTTTTTATGTCATTGACAGTTGGCTATATAAAGGAGTAAAAACTTCAAACACTGTCATAAGTGTTGTACCATTTATGGCAAATATATCAGATAAGTGGTGTTTCTTTAGTGGGCAAAATTAGTCATGATGCAGCACTAAGACCAATTGCAACCTTTAAGGGACACTCTGTGCATGTATACTTCAAATTTTAAATCTGCACCACCACATAAAAGCTACTTGAGCAGTGGTAATTACTGAAATGCTCTTTTCTTGTATGTTTCTGTGTTCTTTCTGTCCTCATGTTTATTTATGTTTAGCAGGGGGACAAAAGGGGTGTAATTTTATGATTGTCGGATTTATAATTATTTTATAATTTAGCTGGCAAATGCTCAAAAGAGACACTCAACTTTGGTTTTATACATCATGTCTATATGTATAAGAAAATTACCTTATGCTACTAATAAAAATGAAGTTTAAAAGGGCTTGAGATAAAACCCCTTAATTTCCAACAATGTCAATGTTCTAAAACGCTGGTGGGTCTCAACTCTTGAGGGTATCCATTATGTGCATTGCTTGGAAAAATTGAAAGCTGCAATTGCTGCACTTCCTAGATAGTTGTAATGTGTTGTTAAGACCTGTAGAACTCAATATTAATCTGGCTCTTTATAAGCCTTGTATGTGTCAGAGGAAGCCAACACCAGAAAATTTAGATTGCATCCACAAGTGAGGAAATAAGTATAGCAAGAAAAAAAAAATCTAATGCCGCTAAAGCCAAATCAGAACTTGTCTATAGCAAGAAATCTGATGAAGGATGGATAATGTTGTCTGATGTACTTGGTTGTAAATACTAGAATCTTTCTCCCTCCTCTTCCCCACAAATAATTATATATAAACAATATAACAATTTTCAAATTATTTTAAATAAGTGAATATGATACTTGATCTTGTTCTTATAATTCTCATGCTGCTTTCCTCATTCTTTTTTTTCTTTAAAATACTCTGGCAGTCAAAGGGAGACCTTCATGGGGCTGAAAAGTACTATCTTCGCGCCACACTAGCAGATCCTGCTGATGGTGAAATATTGACGCAGTATGGTAAGCTGGTGTGGGTGCTACATCATGACAAGGATAGAGCTTTGTGCTATTTTGAACTCGCCGCTCAAGCTGCTCCGCAAGACAGGTAAGCATTCTAAAATTGGGCAAAACATGAGGAATGTAAATAAAAAATGTTTCAAAAGCTCAAGGCAACTAGGTAAAGTAATAATTTGTACTGTTACGTGTTCTTCAACCTTACTGTAAACTTCAGAAACTAGATGATTCATGTCAAACATACAATGTTATTAGCTTTATATGTCTGAAACTTTACAGTGCGCATATAACATTACCCTCTTCAGCCATGTTCTTGCAGCATATGCTAGTTTCCTGTGGGAAATAGATGATGATAATGAGAAAGGTGGTGGAAAGAGTGAACTTAACAGTAAGGTGCTCCTTTTTTTCTCCTCCCTCATTTTAATATCTAGAGTCCGTATATTTCCAAATGGTTCATATTTGCTATTTTATTCTTATTGATTATTATTTAGTGCAGAATGATAAGCAGGTAAACAAGATTAAACATGCTGAGCCCTCAAAAGAAGAAAGGGAACTAGTTAGCCCATTCTCACACATTGCAGCAGCAAAAGAAATTGATGCTGTGGATGTTCTGGAAGATAACTGGGGCAAAGACGGCTATGATGAGGATTATTACAAGAAGATGATTGATAAAGATCCTCACAACTCTTTGGTTCTGAAAAGATTTGCTCAGTTTCTGGTTCACGTGAGATATTTTGTCCTTGTTATTGCAAATGTCCTAATTGGGCTTGTACATATGGAAACGTACATCAGGATTTCTATCCATTATCACACAAGTATCAAATTATTGATGTTTCTTCAAGGAACAACATCAACCTCAACCATGATGCAATGCTAATGGTTTGGTTGGGAGAATGAAAGTGAAGGAGAAAGAAAGGAAATGCAATTTTATTCTCCTGAAAATATACTAAAGAAGGGAAGCTAACCTTGTTCCCTTCCATTTTCTTAACTTTAAACAAACCATATGATTAGTGACACCCTTTTAAGCACACACTGGATGCTTCTAAATTTTGATATGGTTACTTTCTGAGCAGTCCTACTTATAGACCACTAAAATTTCCATTTTATACGTTTTTTCTGTGATCTTTCTTTACTGAAAGTTCTTTTTTGGGGACTAGAAGATGGTCAACGGTTATATTGTTGTTGTTTATAGGAGCATTTTCCTAGTAGAAACTATAAGGAACAATGTAATAGAGCTAACTTATGATTAGTTAATTAGTTCTTGTTGTTGATGTCGTGGTGGTGGTTGTTGTAGTCCGCTTTTGTCATTGTCGTTATTCTTTTTAATACCCTGGTTCTTAAAGTGGCACTTGCCTATGGTGAAAAGAACAATGTAATTGAACTAAATCATCACTAGTTAATTAGACTTGTGAATGAAAGTTTAGCACGGTGCTTCCACTACCCCCTTCATGTAATTACAACTATATTTATCAAACAGATCTTGCGCGCTAAACTAATGAATAGCAAGAAGGTAGATGTGCAATTTTTTTTACTTGGTTTGGGAATAAGGAAGGTAAGATCAACATGTTTATTTGAAATATCATATCATGTGTAGTTGCAATTATCTTAGTCTAGCTTATATCTTTTTGTATTTGAGTCAACATTAACTTGTGTCTGATAATCGGAAGTTTGAGGCCCATGATATTGCAATGTCTTATATAATATTCTTTCCACCTTTGATATGTAGTCCAAGGGAGACCTACAAGCAGCAGAGAAATACTACTGTCGCACAATCTTAGCCGATCCTAGTGATGGTGAAACAATATCAGAATATGCTAGACTGGTGTGGGAACGTCATCATGACCAGGAAAAAGCTTTGACTTACTTTGAGCAAGCAGTTCGAGCTGCCCCTGGGAATTGGTATAATTTTTTAGAATCCTTATCAATTATCATGCTTCGGTTACTTTTTCCATGCATCCACACATCCTTTATATCTACAAAAGCGAAATTCAATTTTGCCATGTGTTAATCCTTTATGGTTTGGAGTAAATCCTGTTTTGAACAATTGTTCATCCTCAGTAGCTGCTGCACAGATTAGATAATTGTTTATATTGGCAGAAATCTAATCTCATTTGAAATAGATCTTTACCAGAAAAGAAGCAAAAAAAAAAAAAAAATCCTACTAAAAGAAAGATGATGAATTATAATTAATCCCAAGTGCTCTAACTTGTATTCCACTTATTTTGCTTTCTTTCAGCCATGTTCTTGCAGCATATGCTTGCTTCCTTTGGGACACAGAAGATGGAGAAGGTGAAGTTTCATGGCGGAACCATCTTGAGACCCCTCTTCTCCAAGAAAACACCATGGCTGCTGCATGAAGTGTTTCAGTAATAATCTAATACTTGTAAATCCTGATTCATGAGGTCATCTCAGAAAAAATAAGACCTTGATTTAATCCCTAGTGTCATATTTATGAATCCCTACCATGTAATAAAATTATAAACTGGATTCTTCACGTCTAAATGACGAGCATCTTACCTACAGTAAGATAGCAAAAGATAGTTTGATTACGTTGAAATCCCGTGTATTTTTTTTTTTTTTCCTTTTAAATTCTTCCAGATGAAAGTTACCATGTCAAATAGATGAAGCCAATAGCACAACTTCAAATTGAATAGTAGGGGAGATCATTAGTATTGTGAGTAGCAGATACACTAGGAGTATATAAAGCATTATGCATTCAATTTGTTACCAAATCAATTTTTTTGGTCTAACCTGCAAGTGCATGGTGACGTAGCAGACAAAGCCAAATACCATAGATTAATGTTGAAAATTTTATAGAAAAAGAAGAAATTATTGAAGGAAGTGACAGGAGAAAAGGATAAGCTAAAAAGAAGAGACCAAAAGGCTAGCACAAACAGAACGAAAATCAATATTAAAATTATTATCCTCATAACTAATGAAAATCCTCATCCGAGGATGCACTGGAAGAATATAACAATTATATTTCAATTAGAGATCAAATAATTTCATATTTCGGATACATTGATAATTTGCCAGCTAAACATAAATTTGTTGAATGAATAACACGAAACGAAACCCTGTAAACAAAAATTATCGAAGCCACGACACGTAATCATATTCCCAGAACGTGTACAATAAAAGGGGTTAAAAAATCAGTCTATGCTTCTTAATATCTATTGAAATTTACTATTTAGAGCTTCAATATCTTGACTCAAAATTTGGCTGTCCCTTGGTGAGAATTTTATACTGGTGACTCTGCTTGATTTTGCCCGTTTCTAGGCACTTGATGCCCTGAAAATGCCCTCTCCTGGCGGTGACTGGGCCGATAGTAACCATTGCCTCTTGGCTTGCTATACACTCGTTCACCTCCGTCTTGGCCACTTCCCCTGCCAAAGCTCCTTGAACTGAAACGTCCTCTTGGTGCCTCTGTATGATAGCCACCCCTGCCTCTACCCCTTCCTGTTGAAAGTTCAGTGACAACAGATTTAACAGTGTTGTTAACATTAGATGAAAATAATCAGCACCTTAATTAAAATATATATATATATATATATATATGGAAAGCAATCAAAACATAGCACTCAGATATCTCAATGCTGCTAGCAATCAAGTCATTGTTTATTAAACTAGAGTGGCTATTATTGTGGTTAGACGAAATCATTATTTATGATACAGAAGTACAGCATGATGCTGTAAAATTTGAAGCTGCAATCCTTCCCAAAAAAAAGAAATAGTGGATTGATCTGCACTATTTCAAACTGTCACTTGTGAATCCGCCACCAGCACCATCAAATTCAAGACGTTTTCAGGTATAACACTGACAAAATGAAAGTTTGAATAAAAATACATACTTCCTACTCGAGAAGGGATGTTACTGTTTGGTCTCCGCTCTTCAATGTATACTTGTCTTCCAGCTACTTGCACTGATCCTGCCTGCAAACACACAAATGAAAAATGTCTCATATACATAAACTCGATAGATAGTTAAAGGATTAAGACTTGTAACTAACAAGATCTGAGAAAAGAAGAAAAACTCAATGTGATTCCACACTAAATCATTAACAAATCAAAGTTATTAAATAAGACTAAAGTGAGGGGAAAAATAAGAATTCAGCTTGAAAACATAATCATAGTTATCAATTAACATGTCCAATAGAAGTATTTTGAATAGGAAGGGGTATAAGTGCTTAAGGAAAGATATCTTATAATTTTCAAAACACATACAAACCTTGACTGCATTGTGAACACCAGTCATATCTTCGAATTCAACAAATGCGTAACAAACACCAACATCCTGAGATTACTAGAAAGTTTAGCATCATATTGGCATAAATGGAATAATACAGCTATCCAAAGATGAAACATAAACCTTTCGACTTCTTATGACAACACCTCCAGGCCTGATTCTGCCAAAATTCTTGAATTCCTCCTCAATTTCAGAAGCAGACACAGTAGGTGCCAAGTTTCTCACATAAACAGATTTAATTTCATCTGAAAGCATTCCAATTTCAAATCAAAACTTCTAGTACTATATGCATTAGTAGCAGAACTAACACATGCGGGACTCCAAAAATTCAACATGTTTTGTATAAGGATGACATAATCAACCGTTGAAATAAGCATCATGACCAAAATGTTGGTTAATAAATAATAAAATGGAACAACTGAATCATTAATAAATTCTCAACAAGTGCTGTGGAGTAACCATCGTCTTCTGTTACATGAAACTCGTCCACAACATTTGTCTCACAGCTTTCAATTGTGTTTGCTGATGGATTTTGCTGTTGAGTACTTGCTTCAGCAGCATGATCCCACTCAGAAGGAGGCAAATTCTTGTTAAGAGAAGGTGGAGAAGTCCCTGATGGAGTAGGTTGTCCTTTGGCCACCCGTAGCTTCCAAAATCAGTCAAATAGCAAAGGTCAGTCCCAGCATCATAATTGCATCCCTAAGAAAGGCATTATTTGAAGGATTATATATACATACGATAGAGGCATAAGTGTGCTTCTGGGGCTCGCCAGCACATTCTTCAGCAGAAGCAGGAAGATGGTCTTGCACATCATTAACTGTGATTTGAAGTGCACCATTTGACAGTTCAGTAGCACTATCTTCCCGTATATGCTCAGAATCAGGGACTTGCGATATGTGTTGCTCTGAAAATCCATAGTTGTCAACTACACCATTTTCTTTTACCTCAGTTGTGGCAACAAACTCCCGTGCCTGCATATCTCCACCCAGAAGGTAATTGGACACTGGAAAATCAAAAAGTTTCAATTATTATAAAGGACTACACAGACACCACAATTATTGTAGAACAATAGCAATAACCTTCAATTTTTTTTTTCTTTTTTGAACTACATTCGCAATAAGGGAAGTGATAATAACTAATTACAATTACCTGGCTTGTTCATTGTCGTGGGAGCATTAGGTTTTGAATCAACGTTGCTTGGAGCCAACAAGACTGCCTGGTGGTGGTGAATTGGCTCCTCTTCAACAAAGTGAAATATATCATTGAGCACAAAAAACCCTTTCTCTTGCGGTGCAAGGAAGAATGTCTGCATAAACTTCCTCCTATAACTGTAGTCCTTAATTTGCACAGATCCTGAGACCATCACAATAACACCACCACCCCAGGATTCAAGAGAATGTGCTGTCCTGATTTCAATTCCACTATAACTGAGAGACATTACAAGTGCATGGATTTGCTGCCCACAGAGAAAATTCTTTAGTTCTGGCAGGAATATAAGAGTTTTACTAATTGTACATACATATAAAACCAGAGAAGGTCACAGACACCTTTGAAAATTAAGGAACGGCCTAATAAAGATGATAAATCTAAATCTGCAGAAAGAAATCCTAGTCAACTAGTCATTCATAAACATTAAGAACAGTGGGAGTATGACACTTTATCATCAAGACAAGACAACTGCAAGACATGAACCCAGGATGCAACTATTGTGACAAATAATGAACTTCAAATGCTCGTTGTTATCAGATACAATGTTAGGTTAGATAAAACAATTCATCATAAAGTGCATAAATCTACATATATATATATAAACAAAACTCTGTTCAGAAAATTAGAACAGTCTATACGCTCTCTGAACTATGAAACAAGGGAATAAGAGCAAAACCACTAAAACCCAAGTACCTGATTCTAACAAATTAAACCGCCAGAATAAAACAACACTGAGGCCCCATGGCCCCATATCACCACTAACCAAAGCTTTGCATAAAAAGGGAATGCAAAAATCCAACTTTTTCCTAAGGCTATCATCAGATAGAGGTATAGGTTAATTAGATGTAAAGTAGTCACAATCTAAGTTGACTAGAACTAACCACGTTTGACCATGCAAGACATAGCAACACTACATAGACCAGAACAGATAGATTTCCAAAGACAGTTTTTGTTAAAGGACTACACTAATAAGTCTTTCATCGCTCAATGTAAACTTCCACAACTTTTACAAGCGTACTAAGAAATCATAAAAGATTAAGTGGACACAGGCCATAATCGCTTTGATAAGTGCAAACTTAATTCCTGCAAGTTATTCTCACTGATATCTTTTAGACCTCAGTTGCATCCATTGATACCTCCATATTTTAACTGATGCCCACCATTTCTTCCGAGCTGATAACCTTCTAATATCCAAGAATTGCGTGGTTTTACACCTTTTTTTAAATGGAAGAGTAAAAATACAGCATATCATAAAAAATAATAAATGGCAAAGAGAACAACTGCAGGCTCTGACATGGCATGTTCTGCAGTCCTATCACTTTCTAATAGGAAAGAATGGAACAAATTCGTCTCAAATTGCAATTAAAGAAAAAAAAAACCCAAAGTAGATTAAATCTATGAATTTCCATAACCTCATGAATGCTGTTATAGGAACATAACACAATACGCACACACACAAAAAAAAAAGGAACGTAAAAGCAATAAAAATGGAAGACTAAGACGCCACAAATGATGCTTAATAGCACACATCAGAGGCAAAGAAGTAAAAATTACTAGCATTGCTGTCGCCGTCTCCCTAATGTGGCCATCGATTCGAAGCATAGTACTGGCATCGGAGTAAAATTGATGCACGAACTCTGGCTGATGCTGAAGAAACTGGTAGTACTGCCCCACGAAGTACGTTCCCACCTGAACCACCCAAACCCACAAAACCCCGTCACAGAGATTTAAGAAATCTAAGAGAATAAAAACAATAATAATAAGTGAAGAACATGGAGAAAAACCTGAGCAACAGTGACCGGAATGGGATAGGGTGTGGCCATTGTATTCAAGAGCAAACCCCTAAACCCTAAAAGAAGCTTCCCCCAATCAAAACCTGAGATCCACAACACCTCTGAAGATCTGCAAATCACCATAACCACAATCTGGGTGAATTCAGAAACAAAATACAGAAATATACAAAGAGTTAGAGAGAAAAAGCGAGAAGCTTTTACATTTTAGAGAGAGAAAACACGGAGGGTTTGGAGGGATAAAGGAAGATAACCTTTGCGCGAGATAGAGGGGAGATCTTTGTTGGTTCTATGCGGTTTTTCGCTTCTTAGCCGTCGCCGACTGGCACACTATTCCCACTCAGTATTCTAAGAGCTAAATTAGCAAATATTATTTGTTCCGCTGGACACTCGAAAATTTTGAACTGCCTGTGCTTTTACGATCTTTGCGAAATTTTTTCAGATATTTTCTAATTTTTTTAAAAAATTAAAAAATATTATGAAATTTTGATTAATAAATTACATTACAATTTTTATAAACTCATTAAACATAAATTATATAGAAGTTGTTATAAAATAAAAGAAGAGAATAAAACAAAACTTCTCTTAATGTGTATCAAATTCATTTGTAACCTTCAGTTATTATAGATCTCCTAAGTATCAAGTAATAATTATCACAATTAATAATGATAATTATTTTTAATTAATAATTACTTATTAATAAATATTTATCATTAAATTGTAATTATAATAATTAATAGATAAATCAAATGTATTTTATGAGCATCCATATAAATAAATATTTATAATAATCTGCCATACATATTCATTTTATAAAGAATATTCTTGGTTAAAACCTTTATCGAAAAAATTCCAAAAAATGACTATATTATTGTTTTAACAAATAATTTGACTAGCTAAAAACTTTACCGAGAAAATCTAATAGGATAAAATTATGGTTAAAAAAGAGAGTACAACATGAATTTAATTTTCACTATTAAAATATCATTAAAAATTCAAATTAATATCTTTGCTAGTAATTCAAACTAGGATCATTTGAACAAACTTATTGTTATGGTCAACTATTAGCATAAGAAAGTATTATCTGCTTTGATGCATTATTCCTCCAATTGAGTTTTTATACATATTATTATCTTTATATAGGTTTTATTGGAATTTCTTTCTAAAAATTTTCAGCATATATTAAGAAGTATGTTACAAATACATCATCATACATAAATAAATAATAATATAAAATTAAACTTTGTGTGATACAAACATCCTGTATCTACAGAATTAAATAGTTATAACTCAAAATTCTTACAAATAATATACTCTCATATCAATTATTCTACAAAGATGTCAAAAATATATATTTGGTTTTATTTCAATATCTTCTTGTTGAAAAAGTATTATATTTTACTAATAAAGTTTTTTTTAAAAATTGTATTAAGACATATGTAATGAACAAGATACATTAGTGCATTAATTACACTACCATATAATACTTCAAGACCATGAAATATTTCAATATTCTTTTGAAGTAGATCTATATTAGTACCAATTAATTTAACAATCATTAGGATACTTAATATATGTGATTTATCTATATAAAAGGATCTTTTCATTTTAATTAATGAACAAATGTCATATTATTTAAATGTAAAATTTGCAGACCCAAATAAAACATAATTTTTTTAAATCTTTCATTTCAAACTCCTTTTTTCAAACACTTTGCTACATTTGGAAATTCTTCATGAGTTCTAATAATTTTCAAAATATCAATAGATGCAGCAATCCATATTTAGATAACAACATAAGAGATGATTATATATATTTATATTTAACAAATATTTACTTAGAAGATTGTAACATGCTTGTCCTGAATTTGTATAAAAACCTTTATAATTGAATTAAATATATTTCTCAAATATTCAAATTATATACTTCAGGCATTTGAAATGCTTTAGGGATTATAATATCATTCTCAATCATCACATGCAAAATAGAATATTATTAAATCCATCAAACACATATCAAGTTTTGACATATTATTAAAAAATTATATCCATTATATAAAAATAAATATTTCTCAAAACCAATGACAATTTTTGAAAAATCCTTTTGTTACAAATCATATTTCTATTTACAAATAATTTTTTATTATTTTGGTATAATTATACATTTTTACCTCATTAGCTTTACAACTTTAGGGCATTTCATTAGTCTAACACCCTTTTGGGTGTTTTCTTCACTTTACAAGCAAATTCAAAATTTGCATTTCTATTTGAATTGCATCTTTTCTCTTTGACTAATAAATATCATTATTTTGTAAATTCAAGATCCTTATTAGTCACAATTTTTCATAATTTTTTAGCGTTACATTATATATAAGAGTGAATATTATCGATAACTATTTCCTTTTTAATTTCATCTTTCTCATTGGAAATATAATCAATTAATATTTTTTTATTTTCATAAATTTTACGTATTGTCTTAAATCTTTTCAAAAATATTTGCTTCCTCAATAAGGTTATTTTATTTATTTGCTCATTTCTTATTTCAAGGATATTTGTATTTGGAACCAATAGGCTTATCATGATCAAAGCATGTTCAAGAACTAATTTGAAAAGCAGATTGTCGTACTTGGACATCAATTTGAATAAAAGCATTTATAACTTGCATATAATATTTGCTTATTTTCTTTTAGTTAGTAATATACTTGATAATTTTCTATACTTTATAAATCAATCATTTTATGAATTTATAGTTCAAGATGTTTGTATATCATATTATCTTTATAGTTACATATTTTCTCTCATTGATTTTGGCAATATAGTTTCACATATAACCTTATATTATCTATCATTTTTCAAGATCATATATGTGTATTGTGGTGAAATAAAAATATTTTACACATTCAAAAAACCTTTTAACTCTTAATCAAAGCTAATTATTAGGGGGCAATTATAACTTTTGGACTTGATACATATAGGTATTGTAGTAGGAATTTTAAAAGATATCTTGTTCTCTTGAATAATAATATAACTAATAACTTAAGACATCAAAATGAAAATATCTCAAAATGATAAAAGAAATCTTGTTCTCTTGAATAATAATACAATTAATAACTTTGGAAATCAAAATTATTCTATCTAAATCATTTTACGTATGAACATGTTTCAGAATATTTAACAATCATTTCCATTAGCACATGATAATCCTTAAAGGCTTTAGATATACATCCATCAACTTTATTAAAACATACTGTCTTAATTACATAATAGGAAATTGTGCTTAAAGTCAAATTATTAGGAATTAACATGTATGAGGAATCCAATCCTATTATCAATGCCTTAAAAGCTTCAGATATACATCCATCAAGTTATGGAAATCAACATGTCATCTTATATTCATTCTAAAAATATTAGGAATCCAATCCTAACTTAAGCTGCAATGACCTTAATACCTTATAATTAAATTGCCTTAATAACAAGTATTATATTAAAATTTATCAAATTGAAGAAATTTCTAGTTCTTTAATGAATAGTTTTATGATTTTTCAATTACTTTTCACATTATTATTAATTTAGGATGATCTATCTGATTATGCTATATAGTAAAAATATTTTGCTTAATGAACTTCTAGTTGGTACTTCTTTCAATCAGCTTTGTATATGCATACTATATATAAAAAAAATATAATAGTAATTTTTTCAATACATTTTTCTCACTTGAGACAACTATTATGATATAAAGATATTTAATGTCTTATTATCTACATATAGTATTTATTTTATTGTATATCTCTAAAACTTAATAAGTATCTTTAAGACTTAATTGATAATAATGCATTTATAGGCAATGTATTTCCTCTAGTAAAATTATATTAACTCTTTAGAGCATTAATTAACTTTATAATTATATTGACATAATTGTCAATAGTTATTAATTGGAAAAATTATTTTTTATTCTTAAGAATGATGTGTATTGCTATACTATCCATAAAAGACAAATATTCAATGTTATTTTAATAGAAAACAAAATTATCCACTGTCATTACCAATCAAATTATGAATTCTTTTATTGGGATATACAAAGAAATTTGTCACATTAAAATGCGCTATATTATAAGAATTATGGTTAAGCATCATTCTCATCAATAAAATTAGCTTCTCATACCCTCTTGATAGATATAATTTTAAAACCTCAAATGGCCTTTCACATCACATTTATAACATATACTTTCAAAACTTTTTAAGTTTTTATTATAAAGATTTTTTTCATTATATTCTCCAATTCTTAGTATTGAAAATTAATATTATGATTATTTATAATATTTTTATAACTATCATAATTTTATAAATTAATTTGTGCTTTTTTATATACATGATTATAATCATGACCTTATCCATATCTAAACCTTTAATTATTAAGGCATTCATAACAATGAATGCAATAAAACTAGTTAAATAGATTTCATGCTTTTTCATCAAAACAACTCAAAATTTTATTTAGCTATCAAAAAGTATGGAATTAATCACTTCAAGGAATGTAATGAAACCAATTGGATCAGCTTTATATTTTCTGTTAAAAAAAAACTTATATTTGTTAATGTATTCACTTCAATGAATGTAATGAAACTAATTGGATGAGTTTCTTATTTCTCATTAGAAACTCATTATTGTATTTAATCACAATGTGACATGAATGAAAAAGTAATTTCATGATAGTAAAAGAGAAAGAAATAATAGATGATATAATTAATTGATCAATAATAATAGAGGAAATTTTATTTCATTTACTCATATCATCTTTCTTTTTAAACTAATTCAAAAGAGAAAAGAATATTTTAATTTTTAAAATATTCTATTTTCAACTTTTTGTAAAGATGATATCAATGGAAAATCATTATCTTGTAATAAGTAATTCTTATCCCAAATATTTTTTAATTTTGTACAAATCACTCTTTATCACTTTATGGAAACAATTAGTTTTCAATCTAGAAAAGGCATGTTATGAGCAATGCAAGCAAAGTATTTTCCCGCAATACTTATTCAAAAGCTTCAATAGAGGTGTTTAATGAGTTAGAAGCATACAGGTCAAACAGATTGACTTGTAGGCTTTATATGGATTAAGCCCTAAAAATTAGACTCATTAAAAAATAGGTCTAAATGAATTAGCTCACATAGGTGGCAGACCAAAGTGGGCCAGTTCTAAATATTTAATAATTTAAATAATATTTATATTTAAAAAATAATTTTTTAATTATATTTATATTATAATTTAACATAAAATATACTTTAATTGTTAAAAAATAAATATAAATATTCAAAATAATTAAATATAATAAAAATAAATAATAAAATTAATAAATATAAAAATAAAATTCATAAACATAAAAATAAAATAATAAATATAAAATTATAATAAATAATAAATGATAAAATATAAGTTAAAATATAAAAAAAGGGCTAACTCATTGATCAATCGAGCAGGCTTGCAGACCAAATTAAACCAACTAAAACGAGTCTATTTAAAAATAGGCTTTATGGAGCTAGGTCTAAATAGATTTAACATAAAACACAATTTAATTTTTAGAAAATTAGATACAAATACTCAAAATAATTATATAATAAAAATAAAAATAAATAATAAAACTAATGAATATAAAAATAAAATTTATAAATATAAAATAAAATAATAAATATAAAAATATAATAAATAATAAAATATAAATTAAAATATATAAAAAAATAAGCCGACTCATGGACCAATTTGGGAAACTTGCAGATTAGGGCGATCTAGTTAAAACGAACCTGTCTAAAAATAAGCCTTAACAAGTTGCGTTAAGCCACGTCTAAATAGATTTAGGCCTAGATAGGGGTGTAAATGGATTAAGTTAGCTTGTGCTTTGCCTTAAATAGATCAGGTCTATATTACAAAACATTGGCTCGAACTTAGCCTATTAACTTATATAAGACTTTATTTCAAGCCCAAACCTGATCTGACCTATTAACCTATTTTAAAAGCCTATTTTTAAATACAAATTTTTAAATAACTCAATAACTTAAAGCTTAAAAGGCCTATTATAAAAAAGTCTTAAATAGACCAATAACTTATATAAGTTTGTATCAATATATTCTTAAAATATACTTAATAATACTAAAATTAATATAAAATTTTATATAAGAACTAATTAATAAATAAATAAATTCATATATTCATAATATAAAATTACTAATTTAAATATTTAATATTTAATTAAAAATAAAATACCATCAAATTGCTATAACATTAAAAATTAACAATAAAAGTAAATTAGTTCACCATAAATTATATAACAAATATTTAAAATATTTAATCTATATAATGGACTTAGAAAAAATTTATATATCATTATCTTTATAGTAAATAAATTTAAATAAAAAATGTTAAATAGGTCGACCAATAAGCCTATAGATTAGGCTTAAAATAAAAATAACTAACATATTTAATTAAAAAGATTTTTATATTAGTATTAGCCTGACTCATTTAATTAAATAGGTCGAGTTAAACTGGTCCTAAATTAGAATGGGTCATAACCTCCTTATAGACCGTCTAACTTATTTGCATCTTTAGGCCTGGCATGTCCCTTAAACGTCGAAAACTTACGGTACCCGCCACCTTTCTCCGATAGCCCATTCATCCCTGCTCGCATTTTGGCTTTGCTAAGAAATTCATTAATTTAAGCAAAGTGATTAGCGTCCACACAAAAATAACAATGACACGCTTAAGTCTCGTAACAATGCGGCAGACTTGCATCAAGACAAGGACCAAATATTTTAACGTTATCAATATAAATACAAATTTGAAAGGATAACGAAACTTTTGAAAAGACATAAACCAGATTTATCACTTTTTTTGTTAATTTTCGAAACAAAGATCAATCAATAATTCATTTATGATCTTTTTTTTCTTTTACAGATTTGAAATCAATTAAGAGGTAATTTTAAAAAACATTAAGGTGCAGAATTCATAGAATAAGTTATCATACATGACTAAAATTCTTAAATCACAAATTTAAAAAAATATTTTTTTACCACAATATATTAGTAGAGTAAAATAATATTTAATTTCACTCTCAAAATTTAGATTATAAATTTGAGAATAAGCTAGAAGTAAGGATACATAATTTCAAAAAACAAAGGAAGAACCCTCCCATTCAAATTCAAAAACTCAATTTATTAGAGTATCATGTTAATAATGTGTTATAAAATAAAAATAGAATAATAAGAAAATAAAAAATTGAATAGAATTAGATGAGAAGTTTCTCTTATTTCTAAATGTATATCAAATTTTTTTACAACTTTTAGTATTTATAGATTTCTTAAGTATTAAGAAATAATTATTTAATAATTATTTCTAATTGATAATCACTTATTAATAAATATCTATTATTAATTACAATTAAATATTGAGTAAATCTCGATCTGAATAACTAATAGATAAATCAAAGATATTTTATGAACATTAACATAAATAAATTTATAATAGAAATGTAAATTTTGTGAAAAAGTCACAAGATTTTATTTCAAAGGTTATAATTTTTATGTTAAATATTTATAAAAAATTTTATGTAAAGACTATCATGTTGAATATTCTTTTAAATGCTTCAAATTCGGTCCTCATTAATTTTTATTTTCAATTTGATTTTTTATAAAATTTAATATGATTCAATCTGAATCAAGTCTTTTAGTCCGTCATTGCTGATCATGTTGGAGAAATTGATGCTATTAAAGTCCAAAATCAAATATCGTGTCATTAATGCTTACATGGTATTTGTCATGCACTCACAAACCAAATGCACACATAACTTCAATCCTCATCAATCAATTCAAGAGTAAAGCCAAGGAGATGCTTGGTTTCCTTTTTTTTCTTAGTTGAAATTCTATTTTAATTTTCTAAATTTGTAGTTTCTATTAATTTAATTTCTAAAAAAAGATTTGTATCAATTTAATGTATAAAATTTTAAATATAAATAAAATTTTAATCTCTGTAAAAACTAGAATTTATATCAATTTGATCCTTAAAGATTGAAATTTTGTTTGGATTTAAAATTTTATGAATTAAATTAATATAAATCTTATTTTAAGGACTAAATTGATAAAAATAAAAAGTTTAAAGAACTAAAACATGATTTTATTTTTTTTATCATTTATTCTACTTATGTAGCCATATTTAATAATTACACAAACATTATATTATATTGTGTCATATTATATCAAATCCTTTGTTTTTTAATCATTATCGAGGACTAGATTAAAGAAAATTAAACTTACCAAATATTAAATTAAAAATAAAAATTAGTGAAATTACATGAAAAAGAACTTGCATATATGAAGGGCCAAAATGATATTTTTCATCCAATTTTTCAAAATTTTTAAGTATATACAAAAGCATTAGACTTATATATGTTGTGCCTCGATGGGCTGATAAAAGTTTTAAACATCGTTTGATATAAAATATGATTATATAAAATAAATTATACAATTAGAATTTATATTTTATTGTATTTCAAATAAATTGTATAATTTATCCCAAAATTTTCTCGTATACATTGAGTCTCATATAAGACTACCCACTTTATGAGAAGACAAAAGCTACTAGGATAATATTAAGATAAATCTTAATTTTTTAAAACTAAAAAGCCTTTTTAAACATTCTTTCTCTTACCTTACTCTCACATTATTTTATAAAATTACAATTAAGGAAATTCTTTTACATTGATACTTATATTTTAATTTAGTATTTTTAAAATTTTTATATAATAATATTAAATTATATTTATAAAATTTGTAGATAGTGCATATTTTTAATATTTTTTAGGACTTTATACAAGGTATTTATTAAATTTTATATCTTTAAAATGATTTATTATAATTTTTCTAATTAGCTTGATAAAAATACATCCACACACACACATGTATATACGTGTTTATGTATTTGTGTTGGGGGTGAAACATTTTATATTATTTTATTGTCATAATATAAATATTAAATTTATATATATTATTATATTTTTCTGAAAGGTATTGTTGGTGAGGGGTGTTTTAATCAAATTATGAACTTTAAATTCATTTAAGATAAATTTATTAGTTTTTTATATGTAATGGTATTTTAATTAAATTAATTACTTTTAAGCCTATATATTATTATACAAATCTTCATCTTACATAGTAATAAATTAAACATAGCATAGTGTACTATATTATCTTATGTAATACTATCCAATACTATTATATTGTCCTTACTAAAGAGACCTTACCTCTAGATAACTTTGTTAAACTTTCAAATTAATTATTGTTGTTAACTTATATTATAGTTGCAATAGCAATGCCTGATTATGTGCTAAAAAAGTTATATTTTATATAAGCATCATTAAGTATTTGATTGATTAAGATATATGATATGGTGATTATGTATATTCTTGTGTTAATTTATTATATATTCTATATATGAATCATGAATATCAATATCTTGATATATTAAATTAGACTAACTATATGATTTGTAAAGTTTATGAACTTTTATATAGGAAAATCTAATAAGTAAAATGGGAATTAGCATTGAAGTAAAGAAATAGAAGATCATATTATACTCAACTTAAGAACAAGGAAGAAATACAAAAAAGAAGGTGTGATTCAAGTATTGAAGGAAAAAAAAATTAAAATGTTTGAAAGCTTGGAAGCATCAAGAAAAGTTAAAGAACTTAATTAGTATACTTTTTCTTCTTAGGCTTGAACTTTCTTATAAAATAGATTTTTTCATAATATAGAGTTTAAATATATTTTATAATATTAGCTTAAACAAAATGTTTTGAAAAGATAACCTACAATCATATTTTTATAAGATAACCTATAGGGTACTTCAAAAACTAATGAGATATGAAGTTTTAATCTTTTTAGTTTTTGACCCTTGGTTACTCTTTTTATCATATCTCACAAAATACTTATGATTTAATTGTCAAATTTTTTTACATGAAAATGACTCAAATGGCTTTCCATAGATATATAATTTACTGAAAATGATCAATATGTGAAAAAGATATGATTTTTTCAATATGAGTGTAGAAATTAGTTTTTTGCATTCTGGTATTTTCTAACCTTTGCTCATTATTTTAATTATATCTCAAAAATTACAAATGATATGAGCATGAAATTATTTTTATGTGAAAATAAATTCAAATTTCTTTCCATGGACAAGTCATTTGCTTAAAATGATTTAAGATATTAAAGAGTAATGAATTTTATAAATTAAGTCTCAAAATCAGAATTTTACGATTCACTATTTGTGACTTTTGCTCATTATTTCAATTATATCTCAAAAATTATATTAGATATGAGCATGAAACTAGTTCCTTTTGAAAGTAGACTCAAATAATTTTTCAATAATAGGTCATTTTCTCAAAATAGACTTAAAATAAAGAAGTTATAATAATTCAAAGTTAAGTTTGTAATTTATCTTCAAGAATCGATTAACCAATCGATTCCAAACAAGAACAGATAAAAACTCTCATCAAAATCAATTGACCAATTGATTTTGACTATTTTGGTGCATGTATAATCACTATAAATAGCTAGTTTTTATTTCTAACTACCCTAAACAACTATAATACTCAATGGGTTTCCTATATAAAGTAAGAAACTTTAAATACAATTAAGAGAGAGCCTAAACTTTATCTTTCAATATAATTTTACTACTTCTTTTATCAAATAATGAATTGAGCTCTTCTTTATGAAATTTCTCTATTTTAGGAGCTTTATTTATTTCATCTATTCTATAAGAGAGTTTGTATAAATTGATATTTATCTTTTATCACTTCCTAATTATGAAGGATGAGGTATTCCTTGTAAAAAAAAGATTTGGTCAAGAAAGAGTAAAAGCTTTGTAAGGCTTCTTCAAGTGTCAATTGAAATCTGAAGAAATTGTAGATTAAAACACAAGTTTGGAAAGTTTAAAGAGTGGATGTACACCTTGGAAAGGATATTCAAGGGAGGAACCATTATAAATTCTTATATTTGATCTCTATGCTCTCACTCCATTTTCATTTATTTATATGCTCTATTTTCATGATAATTTGCTCTATTTTTGTTAATGTTATATGTTGAATTATGTTTCAATGTTTATGTTGATGCATAGATGATTAAATGCTTAAAAGGGATGCATATCTATGCATGTACTTATTAATGATTTGTCAATGCATAGCTGATTAAATCAATGAATATATTATGCTCCAATGTTGATTTTGATGCTAGGATAAGTGAATGGTTAAAAGAGAAATCTATTTATGCATGTGTTTTTTTATTCTTTATCTATACATAGTTGAATGAATTGCTTTGCATAAGTGCATTGAATTATTATATGTTTTACACAAACCTTTTCATTATATTATCTTAGATTTATTTTTTGATGAATTGTTTATATATAGTTGAATAAGTTAATTTACACTTATTTTTTTAATTATCATATCTTAAGTTCAAACATTTTCATAAAACTTTCTTAGAATTGATTAAATTAAGATTATGCTCATGGATTCCTAAAGTCATAAGTTTTCTAAAGAGAATTCTAAAAAAGGTAAAAATTTTAAAAATATCTAATTCACCCCTTCTTGGGTGTAGGTTGCGAAGGCCTGCAATTATAAGTAGGTTAGTATTTAAAAGATTTACTACCACACTGACCAATTTAGACTTCTTGCAAAGGTTTATATATAAGGCTTATCATATAAGTAAATTGACAAATAAGGGGAATGGTGGGCTTATGCCTACAAGGTGCATCAATACAAGTGTAATTGATAGATTTGCCTCTTGTTTGTGAATCACACAAGGCCTAGATTTTGCTTTAATTAAGTTTTATTTGAAAATCAAAGTATTTTTGTCTAATAAAATTATAAATATGTGCTAATGGAGTCATTAAACTTATTTTTGAACTCATTACCAATGATTTTCTAACTTATTCTAACGTTAACTTCTTAAATTATTTGCAACATTTTTTTCTAAAATGTTCCCTTGTAGCTTATATGTACCATGACCTTCCTTTCATTTTTGATATAATGAAATACAACATATCTCAACTCTTGTTTGTTGTTTTCTTCTCCTTAAAACACTTTCTTTGCTGGATTTACATTTTCCTGTTGCTTACACCTTATTTTGTCATGCTATTCAAAGTAAATAATTCTATTGAAACTTGGGGAGTTTCCGATTTCCAAAATTTGCACCAGAATTTCATGCCTCAAATTACTTATTTAGCTAACAATTTAGTTATTATACCTTTTATTTTGTCAAATTATATCCTAAACTTTAAAATTATTTATAATTAAATCCTTACTATTAGCTATCGTCAAATTTAACTAATAGATTTTTATGCTTTCAATACTTTTACTTACTTACCAAAATACATTTGTTTTTATGAATTTTTACATGGGAAAACTTTTTATATTAGAGCTTGAAAATAAAGGAGAAGAGATGGCTTTTACCAAAAGAAAAAGAGAAAAAAAGAAAAAGAAGATATGACATATTTTATGATTGTTAACAAATAGAACAAACTATTCAGACAAAACTTCAATGGAAGTGCAATCTAAAACAAAATATTTCCAACCAAAAAAGGCACCAAAGATAAGAATAATGTTGAAAAATATATAATTGAGTCTATTAACTAACATGAAATCCAATTGAAATTCATTTCTTCAGTGTTTCCATCAATGATAATCTAGAAAGAAGCTTGACTTTTTAAATCCTTTTTTATATGTGAATTTGTGTTTTAAAGAAAATAATTAAAGTAAATTATTATATGGTAAGTAAAAAATAATAAATATATTTTTATAAAATAAATACATTTGTTCTCTAACATTCTAAATTGTTCTTCAACTTTCTTTGAAATGTTCCTTGATAGTTTATAAGTACTATAACCTTCACTCTTGGCTCTCATCTCCTTTCTCCTTCTCCTGAAAATACTTTCTTTGTTAGGTTTATATTTTCTTGCTACTTGCATCTTACTCTATCATGTCATTTAAAGAAGACAAGTCGATTGAATTCTGGAGGAGTTTTCAAGTTTCAAACTTTGCATGGGGGTCTTATATCTTAGATTATCTATTATGCCCAACAATTTAGTTAATATACCTTTTATTTTATCAAATTACATACTAAAATTTAAAATTATTTATAATTAATTTCTTACCATTAATTGTTGTCAATGGTGGACTCAAGACTCAAAGATCAATGTGGACAAATATTTATATATTAATTATGTGCAAAAGATATATTATACAATAATTAACTACTAAGACATATATATAACCTTTTAATAAAAAAATCAAATACAATACAAATTGTGTGCAATTGTTGCAATAAACAAAACAATATATTCTAAGGGAAAAAATTAATATATTATACAGATATATTTAAATAGTAAATTAAAACTCAATCCATAGAATTATGTAGAAAAAATATGAATCTTACATATTTTTATTGGCATAGTATATTGAAATCATTTGAAATGACATGATTAATTTATTAAAAAATTAATACTATAATTATTAAATAATTATTAATTTATAAAATAATAATAAAAGTAAAAATAAAAATAATTATTAAATAATAGTTAATAATAGAAATAATAGAAATAATAAAATTAAATAAATAAAAATAAATAATCATATAATAAAATATTAATAAGTAATAAAAATAATAAAATAATAATAAGTATTCATAATAAAATAATAACTATCATGACTATTAAAAATAATAAATAAATAATAACAGTAATAATTGAAATAATAATAATAAATACTAATAACTAATATCAAATAATTATGAAAATAATATTAGTAAATGTTAAATATTTAATAACATAAAAATAATTAATAATATTAGTAAAATAATAATAAATATTAATGATAAAATAATAAATATAATAACTATTAAAAATAATAATTAAATAAATAATAATTAATATTATTGAAATAATATTTATTATTATTAAGATATTAATAATAATCAAAATGATAAAAGTAATAATTAAAATAATATTAATGATTAATATTAAATAATTAAAATTATAATATTAGTAAATAAAATAAAATTAATAAAATAATAATCATAATAGTTATTTTAATAATGAATAAATTATTTTTTAATGTAATAATTGTCAATAAAGTAAATTAGAAGTATTTGATTTCCTTTTTGGTTTAAACTAAATAAAATGGATAACCATGTGATTTTCATTTTCTTTCTCTTTTTTTCCCTTTATTAATTCAATTTTCTTTTCTTTTTTTAGTTGAACCAAATGGCCCCTGAGGTAAGATAACTAAATATTAACTATTTAATCAAACACCAATGATTTGAATTAAAATACAAATGTGATTTTTAATTGATCAAGTGACATTTTATTTTGATCCTTTGAAGAAATTATTATGGTAATAATTTATTGTTTTTATTTTCATAATAAATCCCTTCTCTCACCTAATTATAAAGCATAAAATAAGAAAATAATTTACATAAATATTGTAAGTTTCATTGATTTATATGGCAAACATATGTTTCTATTAAGATTTTTTTTTAATGTGATCGATCCTAACTAATTTTGAGCGGGACATTAATATTTATTAAATAAAATTGTTTGAAAAGAAAATATGGTTCATATTAGTGGGCTCACAGACCAGTGTGGGCATTTGCCCACATTGCCATGAACCTAGGTCCGCCCTTGACTTTTGTTAAATCTAATTAATAGATTTTTATGCTTTTAATACTTTTACTTACTTACCAAAATACATTTATTTTTTAAAATTGTCATACGGGAAAAATTATGATATTAGAGCTTGAAAAGAAAGGAGAAGAGATGGCTTTTACCAAAACAAATAAGAGGAAAAAATGAAGATATGACATATTTTATGATTGTTAACAAATAAAATAAACTATTGAGACAAAAATTTAATAGTAGTGCATTTTAAAACAAAATATTTCTAACAAAAAAAAGCACCTAGGATAAGAATAATGTTGAAAAATATATAATTAAGTTTACTAATTAACGTGAAATCTAGTTGAGATTTATTTTTTGAGTTTTTTTTTTTAATGAATCATTTGTATCTGGCAGATTATATTGGGTTTCTAACTAATCTAAATTCCAGTCACAAGGATTTAGTATGGGAGTAAAACTCTTTCAACGACAGTTTTCTCTATTTACAAAATTCAAGCCCCAAACTTTATTTAAGGAGACTAAACTTCTAGGCACTTGAATCAATCATCATCAATTTTTTTGAGTGTTCCCATCAATGATAATTTAGGAAAATGTTAAACTTCTTAAATCCTTGTTGATATGTGAATTTATCTTTTAAAGAAAATAATTAAAGTAAACATTGTTATATAGTAATTAAAAGGCAATAAATATATTCTTATGAAATAAATATGGGGTGTCAATAAAAGAAAGTTGCCAATATGATAATAATTCAATAAATGACAAGGCAAGAAAAATGGTAAAATGTAAATAATTCTATAAATTACAAGGCTATTTATTGCAAAATTATGCTATTTTTGAAAAAAAATAATTCTATAAATCACAAGCCTATTTATCGCACAATTATGCTATTTGTGAATAAAAAAGTTAAAAGGATTTTAATCATATATAACTTTTATTTTTCTAAAAGGTTACAAATAAAAAAATATGTGTGAAATAGAATAAATTATTTGGACAAAACATTTATTTTGCTCCTTTCAAAATAAAGGTTGTATTAATCTTCCTCTCATAAAAAGAGTAATGTTTAGTTCATTAACCACTCACTCCATTCATATTTAATTCACATGTTTGTTTTGCTGTTAATTTTATAATTAATGGTTTAATTGGGTTATCATCATTATATTTGATGTGACTAGTGTTAAGCGGATTTAGATCTTCTAAAGTGTATTTTGAACTTTAGAGGGTAAAGTGCCAAAATCCACCATTGATTTTGATTTATAATTTTATAAATAAAAATAAATAAATAAAATCAATGGTAGATTTTAGCACTTTATCCTCTAAAGTGCAAAATGCACTTTAGAGGATCCCAATCCAGTGTTAAGCAATGATGCATTCCTAGTAGACACATTTTCGAGTCTCCTAGAGATGGAACGTTTCACATTAGCATTTTTTGTAATATAATCGCACTTAATATTATTTTTAGGAGTTTTTTCACTTTCTAAAATCTAGGTTTGAATTCAAGATATTACATGCATATTTAGTGACTTATTATTTTTGCTATTATTAATAAATAAGTATTTCATTAAATAGATAAGAGTCTCATTCAAAGTTTAAAAAATTACAAAATTTTCCTTATACTTTTCTATTTTTTAAAAGAAAATTCATACTTATCCTCAAAAATTAAAAAAAAATAATAAATCTTTAACAAATTATATTTTAACCCATCCAATATTTTTTTCTCTAACTTTTCCCTTGTTCCTTTGGTTTGCATTTAGTCCAGTTAGACTAAAACAAGCATATCAGACCAATGGAGATTATTTGCTGACTAAATGTCATATGGAATATATTCTTCTTCATCTTCATTTTTAACTAGCCGTGGTGTCTACCCCTTGCATAATTGTGGTTAAGGCTTATGTTGTTAATATTAATGATTGACAATAATCTTAGAAAAATTTCATATGCTTCAGATATATGTCTAAAGGAGAAATATCTAATTACTTTATTTAGTGAATTGTAAAAATTGTAAGATGATGGAATATTAGATGAAGATATTGCTTAATTTGCTCATTATATGGCGCGTTGTTTGAATAGGATTAAGTCATGTGTAATTATGGACTAAATTATGTATAGTTGTGGGATTTTAGTGACGTAACATATGTGAATTTTGGATTATTTTGTATTAATGCGTTACATTTAATAGGCAATTATTGAGTAATAAAAATGCTCATTTTTTAGGTTTTAATATATTTTACCAAAAAAAGGAGTTATATAATCTTTGAAAATGTTTTAAAAAATCATAAAAATTCTTGCTTATTAAAATAAGTAACTACATAATCAATTTTTTAAATGATCGCAAAATCAATTAAATTTTTCATTGAAATTTTTTGTACTTTTTGTTATTTTGCTAGAATGAACAACTTTGTTATTAAAAGAAAGAAATGTCTTAAAAAGCCATCCGTCTAAAACTAGCTTTTAAAGTAGACTTGAAAATAAATGCAATAAAGATATATTTTTACTAAAGAATTAAAAAATAAATATCATAAAATCATAAATGTTGTTGCTACAAAAACATTATTTTTCATGCACAATCAAAATGTCATTGAGCAAGCTCCTTAAGGTTGCGTGTGGATCAATTTCAATTAGAGAATATAATTTTGTAAGGTATTTGAATAATCAAACACTTTGTTTAGATTGATAATGTAGGAATTTTAAAATTACAAGGTATTTTAATTGGGTGTTTTAATAGCACAGAACAAAGAATTTAAAATTCCAACAAAATTGAATTTTAAATTCCAATCTGCTTCCATTTTTCACAAACATCTGTCCTTTTTCCAACAATTGATGCGTTGACTGCTCGACGTCTTTGTCCTCTTCTTCCTTTTCATAACCCTTCTCTCTTTATGCCAATATGCTTAGCACGCTCGACTTCAATTGCTTCTTGTGCTTGCATTGTTGTCGTTATTTTTAGTGATAAATTTAAATAACCTCCTTAAATTATGAGATAATTAAATTTTATCTTCTTAAATTATGAAAATTTAAATTTTATTTTTTACAATTATATAAAATTAAATTTTTATTTATACTGTTATCAAGTTAATAGAATCTGTTAGGAAAATTATTACTATTATATTTCATTTACTGATAATTAAAAATTACTGTTATATTTATTATTTTTTAAATTTTTTTCACTTATCAGTAGTTATGAATCGCTGTTAAGAATAATGACATTAATTTATAACCGCTACTAAATATTATAAAATCGCTGTTAAGTATTACAACCGTTGACTTGATAATAATAGGGATAAAATTTAAATTTTATACAATTGTAAGTAATAAAATCCAACGATCCTATAGTTAAAGAGAGTTATTTACACTTTTTTCTTATTTTTATTACTTCTACCGTCGTTGTTGCTCGTAATTTTTCGTCATTACTGCCAGTTGTCATGCTCTCACTGTTACCTTCACTCCTCATGGGTCCATCATTAGCATTGGTCCTTGCCTTCATTCTGCCATTGTTGTGTTTCTCTATTGTTGTTGTTCCCTTAGCTTCTCCTCTATTGCCAGTTCTCTTACTTTCATCGTTCCTACCATCACCTTTCCATAGTGAGCTCCCTTTATTTAAAAGGGCACTTTATTATTTTTACTTTAATTTTGTAATGATTAATTTTATGATAAATTGTAGTAAAATTTTTATTTAAAAAATAATTACTTAAACAACATATTTTGTAAAAGCAAGAATTTTAAATCATAGAAATTTAAATCATTTGCATTTCAAATTTTATAAATTTCAAAATTCTTTATCTAAACATGCTTTAAATACTCCGACCTAATTTCCAAATTCTATAATTCTTATGACATTGCTCCTCACTGGTTCTTGGGAATCTACCATACATTATCCGTGTTCAGTTGCAAAGTCTTAATGGCTCAAACTGTTTGTTAGCCTCTTTTTGCCGAAAGCCATCATATGTGGCCTTTTAATAAAAGGTGGTAGGATTGACTCTCATGTAATAACAAGTTTCAAACCATCGAATAGTCTGGATAGGACACATATACCTTCATAACTATTTCCTTCCTTGAGTAAGGATGAACCCAATCTTTAGTGTCGAATATTCTCGCATGCTAGCTTAGCTCCTGTAAGATGCATGAGAATTGTTAGTTAAAATTAATTTATATATGTTTATATATTTCATATTTCATAAATATATATTATCTAAAAATTATTATAAGGTTAATATAATTTGCACAGAAAAAATCATAATTAGAAACATAAAAATACACACATATTTAAATGCACACATTCTTTTCATTATCTAATTTTTTTAATAAAAAATTTATATTTTATAGAAAAAATTAATATAAGATACTAAAATTAGTAATCAAATAAAAAATTAAAGTTTGAAAAATCAGATATTCAATCCCATCAAATTTACATATTTTAAAATTAGTTTAAAAGTATACTAGTCACTCTTTTTACCAATAAACACATTGTAACTTAATATGCATGAATACTATAATGATTTACAATATGAGTATATATAAATAATTCATTAAGAATATAAAGTATATTTAAATAAAAAGTATTCTACCTAAAAATAATTTTAAATTTAGTGTATTTGAAATGTCAACTAATAAGAATATTAATAAAATTATAAATTAACAATTTAAAGTTCAATATAATTTAAAATGTAATGAGAAATCTATTGTAATAATTATTAAATTCAACTGATTTTAAAAATATATTTATAATATAAAATTTAAATATATATTTTTTATAAATTAAATAAATTTAATGAAATAAAATGGTAACAAATATAAAATATATGTACATATGATCATTATAATAATAATAACACTAGGTAAATATGCAAGAACACTATAATGATTTAAAATACCGATATATACAAATAATTCAATAAAAATATAAAATATATTTAAAGAAAAAATAAATAATTATAAAAATTTTAAAATAAATATTAAATAGATTTATTAGTAGATTGCTAATTTTTCATTTATTTAAAAGAGGATAGAAAATTAAATGATTGCATTATATTAAATTTAGAAAGAAAGTAAATTAGTCTAACAAAAAATATGAAAATGGCAGATATTATTAAATGTTCAACATGAATTTTTTTAAGAATGTTTTCGATAGGAAATTTGTAAATAGAAGAGTTTTAGAAGAAGGTATATAAATATATAAATAGTTAGAGGAAGGAGAGAGATAGATATAGATATAGATATAAAAATAGATATAGATAGAATATAAATTCTTAAAAAAAATGATATATCATTGATTCTTTTCTTATTTCATTTTTATCCATATCTTTTTTAAGACAAATATTCAAATTAGTTCAAAAATAATTATAAAATTTTTAAGATAAATATTAAATATAATTTATTACTAGATTGTGAATTTTTTTCAATTTATTTAAAAGAAGATAGAAAATTAAATAATTATAATATATTAAATTTTAAAAGAAACTAAATTAGTCAAACAAAATATGAAAATGGTAAACATTTCATTAGATGCTTTCTAACATGAAATTTTTTGGATGATGTTTTGAGAGGGAAATTTATGGAAGTGTTTTATAGAAAGATATAGATAGAATATAGATAAATAGAAATAGAATGTAGATTCTTGAAGAAAAAAATATAAAGTGATGTTTTTTATTCTCTTCCAATATCATTTTTTATCCATATCTTTTTTAAGATTTTTAAGATAAATATTAAAATTAGTTCAAAAATAATTATAATATTTTTAAGATAAATATTAGGGTCTATTAGTAGATAACAAATTTTTTTCATTCATTTAAAAGGTGATAAAAAAATAAAATAATTGTAGTATATTTAATTTAGAAAGAAATTAAATTAATTTAATAAAATATGAAAGTGTAGACATTTAATTATATGCTCTTGGACATGAGCTTTTTTGGAAGAAAAATTTGCAAGAAGAGTATTAAAGGAAGATATAGATAGCTAAATATAGATAAAATATAAATAGATAGAAAAAAATAAAATAGAGATTCTTCAAGAAAAAATATAAAATGATATATCATTAAATCCTTTTCTATTTTATTTTCTATCAACATTTTTAAATATTTTTAAGATAAATATTAAAATTAGTTCAAAAATAATCATAACATTTTTAAAATAAATATTATATATGATTTATTAGTAGATTAAATTTTTTTCATTTATTTAAAAGAGGATAGAAAGTTAAATGATTGCAATTTATTAAATTTAAAAAGAAAATAAATTAATCTAATAAAATATAAAAATGGTAAACATTTTATTAAATACTCTTTGACATGAACTTTTTTTGAAGTTATTTGGAGAGAGAAATTTGAAAGTTAAAGAATTTTAAAAGAAGATAGAAATAAAATATTCATAGAAGACTACCATAAAGCGCAACACCCTACATGTGCATGTTCCCATTCTTTGATTTACCACATACTTGTTAGGTTTATGCTTTACCCCAAATTTAGCTTCATTTGAATCAGACCTTGAAGTTGTACACTTTACATTGTCGTTGTACTATTTAACCTGTGTTAAATCTAAGGACTTAGTGGCCTTGCATAACGTTGATATATTTACCATTGTAATTGTCATTTTGCACACGATGTAATGTAGGGTGTGCAAAATATTTCAAACCGATTTCAACAAATAGTTAAATGTGATTTGTGAAAGTCAATGACTAAAATTGGTCCAAATTTCTCTGATATTCAATTTTAATTAGTTGGTTAGTTTTAAGAATTTTATGAACAAGTTAAACCATAATTGATTGAAACATATGAAAAAATTTGAACAATTTGGTGCATTTATATCATCATTTATTTTAGCCTCTCAGCTTCTAGACTCTTCTCATTTTCTTCATATTTTCCCTTTTGCTTTTCAGTTACTTTTCCAAACCTTGAACTCTTTCCTCTTTCTAATTTATGATTACTTTTCCAAACCTCTAAAAAGTTTCACAAATGTACTTTAATATAAGAAGTTTGGAAAATAGTATCCAATAGATCCAATCCTTATAGCCAAATGATTTTCCCTCGAAAAAATCGATTCAACCATCTAATGTGTATCTTTCTTCCATCTAAATTACTCTTGTTCTACTATATTTATAATATCAGCTTGTTTCTTAATAATTATTATATGAAAAAAAGTTATTATATTATCTATTTTTTATCTGCTTCAAAAACACTATCATCTCTTTAGCATGATTTGAATATGGTGTTTCTTATCAAGTATGTTGACACTCAATTTTGTTTACAATACATTAATTAAAGCTAAAAATGAAAGAAATATTGACAAATTACAAAAAACAAGATACAAAAATATAAAAAAGAGGCAAAAATAAAAATCCTTGCATCTCTCTTATGCCATTCCTTATGTTACATATTAAGTCAAACTTTTCTAAGATATGAATTGAGGAAGAACATTGTTAGCCTTAAGACTTCATTGTATATCTTATGCTAAAGTGATATATTGTATACGTTTTAATAGACATACTATGTTATAATTGATACATATATATGATGATATGATGATTATGCTTGCTTTTATATGTGCATGATGACAAATGAATGTTATAATAGAATTGCAAGTCTTTATACCAAAATATTATAAAATCCTCAATAGACATGCTATACTATGGTTGAAATAACAATGCTTGATAATATGTTAAAAGAATGATATTTTATACAAGCATCACTAAGTATATGATTAGTCAAGATACATGATATAATGATTATGCATGCTCTTGTGCAAATTTGTCATATACATAAATATTGCATATTAATATCTTGACATATTGGATTGGAATAATTATATAATTTGCAAAGTGTATGAACTTGTATATATAAAAGTCCAAGATGAAGAAGAGTGAGCATTAAAGTAAGGAAATGGAAAATCATATTGTGTTTAACTCTAGAACAAGAAAGAAAGACAAGAAAGGAGATGTGATCCAACCATTGAAAGATAAGAAGATTAAAGTGTATGAAAACTTGGAAGCATCAAGAAGAGCCAAAACACTTCAATGGTATAGTTTTTCATTTTAGGCTTAATCTTTCTTATGAAATAGAATATTTTATGATATAGAGCTCAAACATGCTTTCATAATCTTAGCTTGATCAAAATGTTTTAAAAGATAACCCACATTCACATTTTAACAAGATAGCCTATGGGGACATTTCAAAAATCAATGAGATATGAGGTTTTGATCTTTTCACTATTAACCTTTGATTATTCTTTTAATCATATCTCATTAAATACTTGTGATTTAATTATAAAACCTTTTCCATTTAAAAATAGACTCAATGAACTTTCCATAAACGTATCATTTGCTTAAAATGATCAATATGTGAAAGAGTTACATTCTTTCAAAATGAGTCTAGAAATCAGTTTTTTACAATTTGGTCTTTTCTGATGTGTGCTTATTATTTTAATCATATCCTGAAAAATAAAATTTATATGAGCATGAAATTATTTTTATATGAAAATAGACTCAAATAGCTTTCCATAGATAGGTCATTTGCTTAAAATTACTTAAATATGAAAGATTTATGAATTTTACAAATTGAGTCTCAGAACCAGATTTTCACAAATTTACTCTTTCTGATCTTTGCTCATTGTTTTAAAAATATCTCAAAAACTAAATTAGATATGAATATGAAACTACTCCCATTTGAAATTAGACTCAATTAGCTTTCCAACGAAGTCATTTGCTTAAAATAGACTTAAAATAAAGAATTTATGACCTTTTAAAAGTTGAGTCTGCATTTCTATCTAGGTGAATTAATTCACCAATCAATTCTGGACATCTAGAGAGCATCTTGAATGTCCTGAATCCATTCACCAATCGATTCCAACTATTTTAGTGCATAAATAATGGCTAGTTTTCATTCCTAACAACACCGGATGGCAATAATACTCCATGGGCTTCATATATAAGCTAAGAAATACGAAATACAATGTAAAGAAAGCCTAAACTTCAATTGAAAATATCATTTTACATCCTTCTTCATCCAAATCATGATTTGAGCTTATCTTTGTGAAATTTCTCTATTCTAAGTGCTTTATTTGTTTCATCCACTCTTTAAGAGAGTTTATTTAAGTTGTTATTCATCTTGTATGACTTTAGAATTGTAAGGGTGAGGTATCCCTTAGAAAATCATAGAGAGGGTGAGGTATCCTTTGTAAAAAGAAAATTTGCTCAAGAAAGAGTAAGAGGATTGTAAAGCTTCTTCAAGTGCCAATTAAAATTTGAAGGGATAGTGGATTAAAACATAAATTTGGAAAGCTTGGAGAATGGATGTACACTTTGGAATGTTGGATTTTCAAGGCTAGAACCACTATAAATTCTTGTGTTTGATCTCTCTACCTTATCTCTTCATTATTTCAGCATATTACTCTGTTTTCTAGTTTTTGCTCTACTCTGTTATTACTGGTTATTGATATATCATGTTGTATGCTCTATTTTTATTATTATTAATTGTTAAATGAATTGTGCTTCAATGTTAATCTTGTTAGCTCAATGATTAAATAGTTGAAAGAGAAATCAATTTATGTATTGACTTCTTATTTCTTATCTATGTATAATTGAATGAGTTACTTTGTACAAGTGCATTGAATTGCCTTTAGGAATGGCAATGGGTCGGGTCTGGGTAGACCCAAACCGGAACCAACATTACCCAAACTCGAAATAAACTCGAAATTAAAGTCTCGAAACATGCCCGAATCCAAGGACCCGAAGCAGTCGGACCCGAGTTGGAGCCGATTATACCCGAGCTAGCAATAGACCCACTTTTGAAGATCTAATACACCAACTGGACCCTGGAATATACTCAGAGAAAAGGAATTATACTGTTAAACTCTAGTGAATTATCATCAAAGTTCCCAGCTTTATCTCAAAATTTAGTTTTTTTTTTAAAAAGGGATATTTAAATCAGGAAACTCACCGATTCCTTGGTCAGTATCAATGATGAGCTTCTCAGGCTTATTATGAGAAGAGCCAAAAATGCTATCCCATTGAATGCCATTATTCCAACTAACACCCATATTGATTACACCTTCATTGAACAGCTGTAATTAGAGATTAGGATTTGATAACAATAAAGGAACAACAATTGAAACCTTCAATTCCTCCAAATACGAATTTGTATGTATTGGAGTATGTAACTAATGTCAAACTATACATATAAAACCGTACATGTACAGAGCAACATACAGACATAAAGAGAAATAGGTATGAAGGAAGAACAGAGGCAACAGAGAAGGGCTTGTCTGGGTTCAGTGGGTTATAAAAATGAATTTTTTTAAAAATTAGATATGACATAAAAATTTTAGCTTAAAAATTTGGGTTGCAAACTTAGGGGAATAGAGAGTCACAAAGCAAAGATAAAATCAAAATTTGTACTTTAGAAAAATGAAATAAATGAAATCAAAATAGAACAAATTACCTCAACTTCATTGTGCTTCTATCACGAGCGCTAATGCCAAAGAAAGATTTTCCTTTGGTATAAAAGATCGATGGGTTTCACAAAAGATTTAACATTAATACCTGGGCAAGGAAGGTTCTAGTCTTCTAAGCTAGGATTGAAGGATGAAATATTATTTGTTAATCGAGTATCCAATTAGACCCGAGATCCGTCGAGTTTTATGGTTCGGAACCGGACCCAAACCACTAACGTGCGGGTTTGATTTGGATCAGACCCATCGGGCAAGTTACCCATTGGACTGGGTAAGACCTGGTGGGTCTGGTTCTCTTTGCCATCCCTAATTGCCTTATGTCATGTGCAAACCTTTTGATTAAATAATCTTGTATTTGTTTCTTGATGATTTATTAATGCATAGTTGAATAAGTAAATTTGCATTAGTTCTTTGACTTTTCATATCTTGAGTGCAAATATCTTTTAAAATATTTCTTGGAAGTGTTTAAATTAAAATTATTCTCATGACTTCCTAAAATTAAAAAGTTTTTTAAAAAAATTTAAAAATAAAAAATTTTAGAAACACCTAATTCACACCTCTTTTGGGTGTGGGTTACCAAGGCCAACAAACATGCCTTATTTTTAAGCATTTAATTTTACAATGTTTCCCTTTTTTAATTTTTATACACAATAAATAGATTGTGTTGGACTTTCTAGCAAGCTAATTAATGAAATATCTTCAATAAGATTTATTTTTCATGTTTTCTTTCTACAAGGAGGGGAGTGGAAGCCATTCAAAATAATAAAAAAATAGAAAGCAAAGTAACAAAAGAACAAGGATGAAAAAGAATAGGTAGTAGAGGAAAAATTCATTGAGTCATCATCAAATTCACTCCTTCTCATCCTTGTTGTCAAAATCTTACACTTGAGATATTAAATTTATCATTGCCCTAAAACTTCAAATACAACTTTAGGTACAATGGTAAATTTCTATTCATATTCATAAGGCATATATTGCAACATTTTTTTGCATAGACCAAAGCTTTTATTTGAGATACAAAAAGAAATCACAACTTTCATTTATTCTAAGAAGGAAGAAGAAAAAGAAATAAGATTGCATTTTGTTTTCAATGTATTGCAAAAGAAGATAAATTTTAGAAAAATGAAAAGATCAAGTAATAAAAAATAAAATTTATGTGATGAAGTAAAAAAAAAAAGGGAGAATGAAAAAAGAGCTAATCTTATTCTAGCAAGGTGTGGCTTTGAATCTACATACAAGAGAGGAAGATGTTAGAAAAATGTGAAAGAAAGAAGTAGTTGAGTAAAAGAAAAATGAAAAGAGGATGAAAAGTAGGACAAATAATATTTCAAAAGAGTAGGGCAGGACAACACATGTAATCTTATTGTGCTGCCTTGTTCCATTCCTTTAATTTTATTTTTTTAGTTTTTATTTATTAAGAAATTTATTCATTAATATTTCTTGACTTATGTTTTAAGTAATTTTGTTTGAGTCATTGTTTTGGTACAATTCCTATGACAAAGTAGCTATAAATAAGCTAGAAGTTCAGTCTTTCTTAGTATTTTTAAGGTAAAAGATATTTCAACATTTAAATTAGGTGCCTCAATATAAAAAGGAAAATTTTAATATAATTATACACTGAATTATTATATGTTTATCATATTTTTTGTATATGTTGTGATCCTATTTATTTCATTTTATTATACTTGCATATGTATCCATAGTTTGTACTGTATTTCCATGCATATTTTTAATCTAAAAAAATTATTGTTTTTACCAATGATGGATTAAAATTGAAAAACCTAATTGCAAATGTAATAGATATGGTCACAATATTCTAAAGGCAATTTTCTTCTTAAAATTTGTTAATGAAATTAAACAAATTTAATTGATTAAACATGTAAAATAGAGACTAATATGTCACTATTATGAAAATGATATAAGTATAGCAAAAAATTAAAGGGAAGACAAAAGAATAAAATAAGAGCAGTTCGTTTATTTTAGAATGTGTAAAACTTTTTCACATCCTTCAACATTTATAGAGTTCCTAAATACCAAATGATAATTATTTATTATTAATTATAATTAAAGAAAAGGCCAAACTTAAAATCAAAATAATTAATAGATAAATTAAATGATAAGATAGATATACACATAAATATATTTATGACACTCCTCTTTGGATATCAGTTTTGTAATAGTGTGCCTCATTAAAAACCTTATTAGGAAAATCCAATGGGAAAAATGGTTAAAGAAGAAAAAATACAATATGAGTTTAACTTCTCTTGTTGAAAACATTGCTTGAGGTGTCTAAGTCGACATAATTCAATCTTATAATTCAACTTTTCAAATGTTGAAGTAGGAAATGCCTTTGTGAATAAATCTACAAGATTATCATTTGAATAGATTTGTTTAACATCAATATTACCATTATTTTAAATATCAAGAGTGAAAAAGAGTTTTAATGAAATATGTTTTATTCTATCTCTATTAATATATCTTTCTTTTAGTTGAGCTATATAGGAAAAATTATCTTCATATAATCTTGTTAAAATCTCTTTGTTAAAATCCAAACTACACTTCTCTTAAATATGTTGAGTTATTGATCTTAACCAAACATACTCTAGACTTGCCTTATAATTGCCATTGTCTTTGCATGATTTGAATAAGTAGTAACTATATTTTGTTTTGTAGAATGCCAAGAGATAGTTATATCACCATGCATAAATAAATATCTTGTTTGAGATCTAGCCTTATGTGGATTAGATAAGAATCTTACATATATATAATCAATTATTTCTAATCTAGAATCATGTGAATAGAATAATCTCATATCACTTGTCCCTTGAAGGTAATGAAATATATATTTAATTTTATTCCAATGCCTTTTAGTTGGAGAAAAACTATATCTTACTAATAAACTCACTAAAAAAGTTATATTATGATATATATTATTAGTAAGATACATTAATGCCCTAATTACATTAAGATATAGTTTTTCAAGAGTAAGTAGTCCATCATTCTTATCAACTAGATGAAAAGGATCTTTATTAGTATCAAAGGATCAAACAATCATTAGGGTAAAAATGTTTTAACACCTTTCTAGTATAATTTATTTGATGGACAAATATTCTATTAGTTAAATGCTCGATTTGTAAAACAAGACGAAACTTTGTTTTCTTTATAAATATTCAACTACCATTAAAAACTCTTCATCAATTCCAATAATGTTTAAATTATCAATGTATATTATAATTATAGCAAATTCACATTCAAAAATTTCCATAAAAATACAAGGGCAAATAGGATCATTTTCACATCCTTCTTTCAATAAATATTTATTAAGATAGTTGTACCATATTGATCCAGATTGTCTTAACCTATATAAAGATCTTTGTAATTTGATTAAATACATTTCTTGAGAATTCAAATTATACATTTTTAGTATCTTAAATCCTTTAAGGATTTTCATATATATATATATATATATTATCAAACTTGCTATATAAATAGGCCATAACTACATCCATTAGATGTATATTGAGTTTTTCATATACTACTAGGCTAATAAGATATTGAAATATAATTGCATTAACCATAAAAAATTATATTTCTTCATAATAAATGTCAGATCTTTATAGAAAACCTTATAACATAAGTTATGCTTTATATCTTATAACTTTATTTTTTTCTTATTTCTTTTTCACATAAATACCCACTCGTACCATGCTAGCTTTACACCTCTAGGTGTTTAGACTATTGGTTTGAAAACCTCATGTTTTGAAAGTGAGTTCAATGCTACTTAATTCCTTTTTGAACAATTATCTCTATAACAACATTCATCAACTATCCTTGGTTTAAGATCCTCCCTATTTTCTATAACATAAAGAACTACTTTATATGCAAAAATGTTATTAACAATTATTTCTTTCCAGCTCTATTTTTCCAAAGTAGAGATGTAATTTATTAATATTTTTAATTTTCAATAGTTTCAAGTATATGAACTTCTTCTAAAAGTTTATCATTAATCATGTCTTGAATATTCTTTTGAACATTTGATTCTTTATTAGGATTATTTTTCATTGATTCCTTTTTTCTTGCAAGGATTCTTATCCTTGGAATTAATTGGTTTACCACGTTTCAAGTATGCTCTAAATTCATTTGCTATAATATTTATAGATTGTCCTATTAGGACATCTATTCAAACTGGAGTATTTATAGTTAGTATGTATAATTAGGTTACCTTCTTTTGATTAATAATGCATCTAGTGATTAATTTGTTACTCTTTTACAAATGGATAATCTTTTAAGCTTCAAATTCATATTTTTTCGTGTATGAATTAAGGTGATCTAGGGATGATGCATTCCATGTAATATTTTTCTCCAACTACTTATTCTCTCCCTCTTAATGTTGAGAAATTCTTTTCACTAATATGATAATCATGAAAACATGCTATAAAAATATCCCTTATCATTAAGATATTCAATAGTAGAGGAAGATTCATAGCCAATATATATTTCTCACCTTCTTTAGGGATCCATATTTATGTGTTGTAATGGAGCAATTGGAACATATATAGCACATCCTAAAATTCTCAAATAGGAAATATTTGGCTTTCTAGTAAAAGCTAATTATAAAGGGAAAAACTTATAATAATATGTTAACCTGATATGTATAAGTGTTATTACATGTAAAATGGCATGTTTCCCAATAGAAATAGAGAATTTTGTTCCCATAAGCAATGGTCTAGCTATTAATTGGAGACACTTAATAAAAGATTCTATCAAATCATTTTGCATATGAATGTAAGTAATAGGATGTTTAACTATTATTCTAATTGACATACAATAATTATTAAAGGCTTTAGATATAAATTCACTAGCATTAGCAAGATATATTTTCTTAATTAAATAATCAAGAAATTGCATTCAAAGTTTAATTATTTGAGCAAGCAATCTTACAAATACTAAGTTGTGAGTTAACAATAAATATATATGTGACCATCTTGTAGATGCATTAGTTAAGACCATAAAATATTTAAATGTTCCATATGATGGATGAATAGCTCCACATATGTCAACTTGTATTCATTTTGAAACTCAGGGGATTCAATCCCACCTTTTATTAGTGATGGCCTTGCAATTAATTTATCTTGACAACAAGTAGTACATGAAAATTCATTAAATTGAAGAATCTTCTGCTTCTTCAATGGATGACCATTTGAATTTTCAATAATATTTTACATCATTATTGATCTAAGATGACCAAATCAATCGTGCCAAATATTGAAAATATTTTAGGCAGTGAACTTCTGGTTCACTATAGCATTTGCTTCAATTGGATTTATATGTGTGTAGTACAAACTTGAGAAAAATGATGGTGATCTTTCCAATGCATTTTTCTTACTAAAGATAATTATTATAATATAAAGATATTCAATATCTTTTTCACTTATTATCTCAATATGATATCTATTTTATCATATGTCTCTAAAACTTAATGAGTTTCTTTAAGACTTGGTAGACAATAATGTATCATTTATAAGTACTTGTGTTCCTCTTGGTAAAATTATATTAGCTCTTCTAAAACTTTCAACCAATTTTATACTATTAGATATTGTATTCACATAATTTTTATTAATCATTAATTGAAAAACCCTTTTTATTTTTCATAATGGAATACATTGATATAAATCATCCATGTTTTCCTTAAAATATAAAGATAGGAATAAATGAATAACATAATCTGAACATAATAACTTGGAATGTTATAATTGAAAATATTGTGCTTAAATGCAATTTTCTCTAAATGTATAATTTAAATTATAAAAAGGAATTGGACATCATTTTATCCAAGTAGTCCAAGTAGCTCGAGATATCAAACTAGAGTAATATGTTAACAAACAATTTGACACCTATCAAAGATTGAAAGTAAATATATAATCAAACTTATCAGACTTGTGCAATCAACAAAGAAGCCACATCTATTTATTTATAAAGAAAAATGACACCTATATAAAAAGGAAAGGTAAAGATATGTTCAGAGAGTACAATGAGCTAATTAATTGAAAATAAAATGCTTGGATAAAAACAACAAGTAAAATTAACTAGTATATTCTTTACAAACCAAAAATTATAAAAGCAGTTTGTGGCATAATTGAGCCATAAGAAAATGAAGCGAGAAGCTCATGATATAAATAGAATAATTGACATTGTTTTAGTTAATACAATTGAAGGTATTAAATTATGTTAAAAACATGCAAAAACTTGTATAAAAATTGGGTTATCTTTAAAATAGGAGTTGAAAGGCTTTCATTATTGAAGGGCTTGGAATTGATATCCGCAAAAAATGATTTTAAAGATCAACAACTACCTTACCAGTTCAAATAACACTAACTTATCATATGATATGATATGAAAACCAAACAAAGATCAAATCCGTAAGTAATAATAAAAAAAATGGGCCAATTGTATGCATTTTTGCGACTACAATCAATTTGTTGATCAAATACTAACTACAATATCTATAGAACAATTAAAATAATAGCTATAAAATACAAGCATGATATTTGAAAATAAGAATTCATCACAGAAATGTTTTAATATAAAACGTGTTAATGGTAAAATGTTTTTTTCAAAATATAAAATATGAAACATGTTGATATCAAATAAAAGCATAAGAAATATACGTTTGATTAGCAACTGTAAAATTCTTGATTATTGTTATAAATCTAAAACTTGTAGTTATAAAACTAAAAGCATATAATGCATGATTGGTATCATCTCAGAAAATTCAAAAAATAAGATAAGTAACTAGTTTCAATATGAAATTGTTTTAATTTTTCTCAATAATTGCATAATTGGTTCACAATAAGAGAAGATGAAACCTAGCTTGTGTAGTTACTTTTTGGTCACCACCATCAAATGGAAGTAGCAAAAGAAAGTTAAGTAATTCTATCATGAAAGATGAGAAAATTTATGCTACTATTGATTTGTTGAAGCCAAAATAAGAGAGAGTTTTGTGTTAATAATGTCTTATGAAAATAATATAAGTATAGTAGAAAATCAAAGGGAGGAGAAGAAAATAAAATAAGAATACTTCTCTTATTTCTAAGTGTGTAACATTTTTTCATATCCTTTAATATTTATAGATTTCCTAAATATCAAGTGATAACTATCTAATATTGATGATTATTTATTGTTAGTTATAAGCATAAATAAGGTTAAACTTAAAATGACAACAACTAATAGATAGATTAAATGATGTGATGGATATCCATATAAATATATTTGCAATAGTCACATTTTTTTCCAAAAAAGTAGAAAAATAAAAGTATGAAAGAGTGAAACAATAGTAAAATAAAAATATGATGGGACGATACATCACATTATGTCCATCCAACCACGTGCTTCTTTTTTTCAATTTTTATTATTATTAAGTAATTTATCACTATTATTATTTATAGTCTAAATATCTTCTACCTTACTTTATTTGTTCTATTTACAAAACTATTTTACTATAATACAAATATAATGATTAAAAATATAATTATTATAATTTGTTAACCAAATTAGTATTTTTATTATCCAAAATTTTCAACTAAAGATTAATAAAATTTAATCATCTTTAGAAAAAAATTAAAATTTATTAAAATCTAATTTCATTTCATTATATATAAAATTACTACTATTATAATTCTTATTTAAATTGGTTTTGTTGATATGTATTTTTCATACTTTTATAAAACTCTTTAATTTAAAACTTTATTGATAATAAATTGAAGTTGAACCTAATTATAGTTACAATAAATAAGGTTTTAATATTCTTACGATGATTTCAATATTCAAATTTGATTATAAAATTAGATAAATTTGATACATTTTAGCAAATAAAAATTAACATGATACATTTTTAAGTTAATTAAAATAATTTATCTTTCTTTTGTTATTTTAGTAGTTATATTACAATAATTTTATTTAAAATTTTTTAAAGTAAATGAAAATTTATGCTTATAATATATCAAAGTTAAGTAATTTAATTATAGGTGCAATTATGATAGTATCATTATTAAAGCATTTTATATTATTCAAATCCTACCATAAAGTTGAATGGATTTGATAATTAAATCAATTAATAAAATAATTAAACTATTATTTTCATAAATTCTAAAATTAATTAGAACATGCAAGTGTTGTTGGAGAATTTCAAAAGTGGTGTTTAAAAAATTCATTTTATTTTTTCTAAAGATGATTTTGTAACAATTATTGTGGACATGTATATTATTCCACGTAGTAATAACTTCACACCATCTATTCTTATAAGGATATTTCATATTATGAAATGTAAGGTGAGATATAAAAATAATTTTTATAATATATATGTCATGTATGTGTTAATAAAGATGATTAAGATTCATTTAAAAGATAGAATTAGAAAATCAAACAACTTTTCTTTGAATGGATTTTATAGGGTGCTAATACCTTCTTTATATATAACTAATTGCTAAATCCAAAATTAAGGGACACAAACCACTTTGGGTGTTATAATCATACTATTAAAATGATTAATGGTGACTCCATTTTTTTTATTTATTCTTTAATATCAAGGTAAAATCACTTATCTCCCACTCCATTGCAAGGCATGTTGCAACAATGTATAGGATAAGTAAAAATCACTAACTAGTAGTAAGCTAAAAAAAAGAGGATAAAAGGAATGCTAGCTTTAGCCTTTCACAAAAAATATAGTAGAAATAACGTGCTTACGACCTACATATCTAGTAATTATACATAAACTTGCATGTTTACATCATATTTTAGATTTAGAAATTTTACATAAACTTGCATATTTACATCACATTTTAGCTTCAAACTTCAAATTATGTCCAATCTTACTACTAATAGCAACACTCATATAAGTCACTAATCTACAATACATGTATATATTATTAAAAACTTGGGTCTAAAAGTGTTTTAATAATTCAATAGGGATAAAATTTACAAATTCATAGGGGTATTTCAAATGAAATAGATAATTTTATGTAGGATTTTACCAAAAAAAAATCAATGAAGGCACATGCCCTAATTAGAATATATGTAGCTTTGCTACTGCCACTAATCTACCATACATGTTTATACTTAAACAAGATCGCCTTTTGATATTAACTAACAAAATATCTCAAAATGCATTAATCATGAAATTACAAAAAATTCACATTTTGCCTATGTCATCTTGACATAAAAATCAATAATACTTCATTCGAACTTCTAATTATATTACATTTAAGACTTCCAATTCTACTTACACATCTTGATCACTATAATAATAAGGTTCACTTTGTTTAAAAAAAATGAATCCATTTTGAGAAATTGTGGCTTATCTTTCAATAATAGTTTCTTATCTTTCATCCACTACAATGGAGATCTATCATAGTAATAATTCCCCTATCTTATCACATATGTTATTGATAAGGCAATAATATACCATGAAGGGTTAAATTATTGTTTAAAAAATTTAAAATCAATTTATGCTATTAAAATAATTTACTTTTTTTAGCTTGTTTTTACGAAAATAGCCCATAGAATAACCAAATACAAATTTGAAAGATTAAGGAAATAATAAGTATAGATAAGTAATAAAGGATATAAAGTAGAGGAAAAAAGGAAAGAGAAGATGACATAAGTGTATAGTGGTATATAATGGTATGATTGTTCAAAGGAAAAATCATTCTTTTGGGTCTAATTTACTCTCCTAAAGGCAAATTCAACCTCAATGATTATATCCATTAGCACTTTTCCTATTACAAAGCTCAATTACACTTTCCTATTTAATCTTTCAAGCAGTTAAGCAATCTTACATCAAATACTTGAAGATTTTCTTCTCATCAACCTAATTATAAGGTGTTTACAAATGTTTTACACATTCTTTATCGTAGTTAGTGAACCTTTAGATAAGTAAGAGTTGCCTCTTGAAAAGACTACAAGGTTTTTCATACTAGTAATATAGTGTAGATATAAGAGTTTAAGCTCAAAGAAAGATAACTTAAGAAGTTAGAAGGAACTTAGAGAGAAAGGCTTCTAAAAAGAAGAAAAGTTGTTTGAATAGTTTGCCAATAAAGTGAACTTTCCTTTATTTATAGGTAAAAAGGTGAAATGGGCAGTTAGAACTTTTCAACTTCCAAAAAGCAACTTCAACCTAAAAATCTTATGCATTTCTTCAAGTTTTCTAGGTAACTTATTTTTTCCAAAAATTTGATGTTCAATTACTTTCAAGTTTAGTAACTTTTGATTTTAAACTCTTGTCCTTTCAGTAGATAGCTTGATAATTCATTTTCATGAAGGATTAGTTGCTTCCTCTTGCAGTAAAAAATATGAATTTGATGTTGTCAAGTCCTTTTCAAGATTAATATAATGCTTGCTCCATTGTTATATATATAAATATAATAATATGAAATAGATTTGATAGTGACAAAAGTGAAAGAGCAACTTGTTTGAAATTATTTTAATTTAATTTTTAACAATTTATACTATAACCTTTTAACATATTTGGAAGGTAGTTGCACATATACATCATATTCATTCCATTTAAAGTATTCTCACATATAAAATTAGTTGGAATAACTTAAATACTTCCAAATCAAGCAGGTAAAAAGTAATTTGATTGCTCCAACTAGAAAATTTACCTTAATTATGCTCTTAAACACATTCATATGACATCTTTTACAATTGTAAAATATATCAATTAAATCCATTATCATTAAAATCAATTTTAAGAATATTTAAGAAATATTTAAGGGGTTTTACATGCTACAATCTTCCTTTTTTATGATGATACTTATGTAAAAATGTTCAGAAAATAAAAATTTTAATAATTCAGTAATTCAAAATAATAGGTATATTCATATTAGATCAATCAGCAAATATTTTAAACCATTTTATACTCGCAAGCATGTTTATCAAAGTACCTTTATATTAGACATTATTAAAATAATGCATTATCACATAAGTGTCATAATATATATATGTGTGTATGTGTGTGTGAGATTCAAGTTTTTCTTATTATTTTATGTTGTGTTCTTTTTTGTTTTCAGTAAGTGTATTTACTTTCTTTTTGCTTCTATACTACCTTTTCTCCCTTTTTTTCCCATAAAAAATATGATAATAGTTATGAACCAACTCAATTCCTTTAAGTATTAGAGCAATAAATGAAGGAAAAGGTGTTATGATTGGAAATCATAGGTTACAAGTTCACAATGAAGAATAAAAATTAAAAGCAACAAGGAGTTAAAATTAGTTCTTTCAAAATACTTCTTTTAAGTTAATACACCATGAAAACTGAATAAAAGTTAGGTATGACTAAGAAAACAATAGGCATCAATATAATAAGCATGGGAACATATCAAGATAATAAATAATCAAAATCTCATCTTATTTAAAGTGTAAAGTTCCAAAAGGTGTACATTATAAATTTAATAACTTATGCATTCCTAAATGATCTTAACAACATGCTAAACATGGAGATTTTTTAAAATGACATGAAACATCTAAAAATAGATGAGCAATATCCTAAAATAATGAAACTTCCTAGAAGCAATAGAAAATAACTTATAACAACCTAAAATAATCTAAAAAGAGAAAATACCATTTACAAACAACATAAACAGACACACAACAATATTGGTAACAAGGCTTATGGTAGATTCCCTTAGTTCCTAGTTAAATTTTCATTAGCATTCCTTAATATAGCAATAATTTGATTTGGCATTCTTTCCAAATCTTGCCTTACATTCTTAACTTTTTCTTAAACTATGTTTATCTAGATTTCCAACATTCCTATACTTTTAGCTAACAAAGTAACTTGGTTTTCAATATTTTAAGAACCAATAAGTTGTTAATTTGCATTAACATAAATATGCATCACTTGGGTTTCATAAAAAGTAAGGCCTACATAGGTTTAAGATAAACTTTAGTTAATGTAAACTTGAATATCATCCATAGGCTATGGATTATAGAAGAAAACTGGTATAGTAGAAGGTATAGTGATAGGTTGCTAAAATAAGACTAATAAAAGTGTAAATAGTAAGGTTTGTATATAAGATTAAAATAGGTTCCCTATTACATTTACTAATGGAATATGGTCTGGTTAGGTTGTATGGAGGTTTTTGAAATGGGTATGAGGTTAGAAAAAGTGTTAGTTTCATCAATGGTGATAGGTTTTTACTTTTTAGATGATGTATCTAAAACAGCAACATTTACAAGCTTATTCACATTATCTTAAGTTTACTATTCACCTTTAGTATCATTCTTAACATTTTCAAGCTCAGTTAGTTACTTTTTATGTTAATTTCTTTTCTCCCTATTTTCTTTTCTCCTTTTTAGGTTCTTCATTGAAGCAGTTAAAATAGCTTTTTTAGAAGATAATCTAACACTAAAATAATAACTATTTTATATCTTTATGAACTGTTCTTCATTAGTGCTTTCTTATTATTTTTTATATGGATCAATAAAGGTAACAAGTGGTCTAAGTAATGGCTAGAGTTCTTCCTCTAGTTTTTCTTCTTTATTATAGATAACAATGGTCCTTTTAATTAATCTCATTAAATATCTACACTAGATTTAAGTTTATTTGATCTCCTAGGTGATGGTGGTTTCTCAAATGTAACTTTAAAATTAGCACTTCTTAACCTATTTGTATACTACTTTAGCTTTTGTTATTGAATCTTTTCTTTAGATGGACTAATAGTATACATGCATACAAATTCTTGTAATTAACATGCCATAATGTAGTGGTGCCTTTTTTATATTGACTTCCCTTACCATATGTTGAATAATAAAGTAACCTAAGTTAATTTTGGTGTTAGACTTAATCAACCACATTAAAAAAGGCTTAAAGTTATTAATATTATTTAAACTACCATGTTTTGGAATAATTAATTGAATGACAATGTAAAGGAAGACTTTTCTATCTTTGTCTTACAAGTAACCCCTTAAGAAGTCTTCTCCATTAGTGATAAGCAAGGTTTATTATTTAGAATTATACTTTGGGAACACTATATATAGCATCTTTGAGTGGAAATTTGCTCCTATTCATTTGGTAACTTAAGGATTTAGTTAATCCTTATAGCATTCAACACTATGATCCTCCCTTTCATAGAAACCTTAAACTCAATGTTAGACTTTAAGTATAGCATTTATACACTAATTGATCCATCTTTAAGAATGAGCTCCAATCTTGGTTCCTCAAGTGATCAATATAATCTAAGTCTTTAGAAGTAAGGGAACTTGGATTAACTCTATGAAAGATCATACATAGTGTAAAATCTTTTATTGGTTTAGGAACATTTCCTTAGAATGGAGACAACTCATTTTCCTTTTATCTTCACTCAAATCTTTTATCGGTTTAGGAACATTCGTATCTCTTTGTTTTTTTATTGGAAGAATGCATCCTTCATTGACCAACTCTCATATATTATCAACAATGGCTTGAAAGGATATTATCATTCAATGTTTCCAATAACTATAATTGGTTCTATCAAACAACAATGATCTAAATGTAAAATGGCCTTTTTATTCATGTGATAGTCTAAGGTTATCCATAATATGTCCTTACAAGATCTTTACTTAAAAATGGTTAAGTTTTAATGGTAAAGGCTAACCTTTTATGCCAATTGATAGATAAAAATGCACCCAAAAAGGATAAATTGGTGCTTAAAATATTAAGAAAAATTTATGCTACTAAAATAAATTGGTTTTTTAGCTTGCTTTTATGAAAATATCCCAAAGAATAATCAAATGTAAATTTGAAAGAATAAGTAAAGATAAGTAATAGAGCATATAAAATGAAGGATAAAGAAAATAGAAGATAGCATCGGTGTATAGTTGTTCGATTATTTAAATGAAATATTATTCATTTGGGTTTACTCCATTTCCTTAAAGATAAATCTAACCTTAATGTTATCCACTAGCACTTTTCCTTCTATAAGGCTTGATTACACATTCCTACTTGATCTTTTAAGGACTCAAGTAATCCTATCTCAAACACTTAAGAATTTTCATTTTACTAGCCTAGCTACAAGATGTTTATAGGAGTTTCACTCATTCTCCACCCTAATGAATCTTTAAATGAGTAAGATTTGCCTTTTGAAGAGACTATGAGGTTTATACACTAATAGTATAGATATGCAAGTTTAAGCTCAAGGAAATAAGATTTAAAAAGTTAGAAAAAATTTAGATAGAAAGGTTTCTAGAGAAAATAGAAGTTGCTTAGATATTTACCAATGAATTGAGCTTTTCTATATATAGCCAAAAAGGTGAAACTAGCTGTTAGAACTTTTTAGCTTTTAAAAAATAACATTAACCTAAAAGGTTTTTTCTTTTTCTTGATACCTTTTAGGCAGCTTGCTATTTCTAAAAAATTGATATTTAATTGCTTTAAATGCTAATAACTTTTGATTTAAAAATATTGCTCTTTTGTAAATGGCTTGATAAGTTATTTTTTATGAAGTACAAGTTGCTTGCTCTTTTAATAAAAAATTGAATTAAATTCTTTCAAGTTTTTTTTTAAAACTAGTACAATGCTCGCACCTTTGTTATATGTTAAAATATAATAATATGAATTTGAGTCAGCATGAGATGGCACCAATTAAAGAGTGACTTGCATAAATTCAACTATTTTGCAGAAAATAGATTTGATAGTGGCAAAGACAAAAAAGCAACCTGTCTAAAGTTACTTAAATATGATTTTTTGATAGTTTATACCTTGACCTTTTAATGTATTTAGAAAATAAATGCACATATACATTATGTTCATTTCATTTAAGGTATTTTCACATGTAAAATTAATTGGAATTACTTAAATACTTATAAATCAAGTAAGCAAAAAGCAATTAAGCAATTTGATTGCTTAAACTAAAAGATTTTCCCTTTTCAAGCTCTTAAACACATTCATGTGACATCTTTAAAATGATAAACTTATATTAATTAAATATATCATTATTAAAACTAGTTTTAAGCAATATTTGAGAAATATTAGGGGTATCACATTTTCATATTATATCCTTAATTCTCATAGTTTTTATTTTTTAAGTTTAAATAATATCAAGCATAGGTGCTTTACATTTAGATCCTTTAAAAAATGAAGTCCCATGATTATGATTAAAATTACCATATGACAGGTGCATCCAAATTACTTATTGAATGAGTATCATTTCCCCAATTTAAATTAATTTCATAAACGTTGATACTTTCAAGAAAGTCTTTCCAATTGATTCCTTCCTTCTCCTATTATTCATTTTTATTAATCGCTCTATTTGCAACATAGAATTCATATAACTTATCATAAGTACTATAGCTTCATGCTTAGCTTATAGGTATGTAACATTGTTTTCTTACAATTAGCAATCCAAAATACTTTTTAAGGACTTTAACCTATTTTTCATGTGATCTTTTCTAATATTTGGTCCAAATGCAACATGTAAAGTGTTCAATATTCCATTATATCATGTTGAAAACAATTGGCCATTGATAAAATTTTCCTTTGCACATCATTTTAGCAAGGAATTAACTAAAATAGTATCCATTTCATTAGTTCATCTTAAGTTATCTTTTGATGTAATTTCAACTATAGCTATTGTTCTCTTTTCTTTTGTCATCTTTTAATCTTCGAAGCATAAAGGTATTACATCTATAAAGTAATAAGTTACAATAAAAAATGTAAGATTATATAGCATATATTTGATGATTATATATCTAAAAAAAATCTTAAGAAATGTTTAATTTTAGGAAAATTATATAAGTACACATAATGCCAAAGTTACAACTAATACAATGTTTATTCCTATGAATTATGTTCATAATCAACCTACATCTTAGCTGTTATGTTGTTTTTCAAAATTAACCATTCCTTACACTTTTCATCCTAATTTTGAAATACGCAGTCCTTTAAGATAATAGTCACATTATGGAGCAATTCTCGCTTAACTTCAATCATTAAGTTTTCATAAGGATCTACCCTCATTAAAAAGTTGTGTAATGTACAACAAGTTATGACAATTTCAATCATAGTTTGAAAGGAATAATTTAGTTCATTTCCACTAATTGTTATTGTAAATACTTCTTTAAAACTTCAAAAGCACTTTCAATAACATTTTGTAATGAAACATGATGATGCTTGAATAATTCCTTTAAGTTTTATGTCACATTATTAAGATACTCCTTTAGATAATAGCATACACCTTTATAGGGTGTGAGTAAACCTCATTTTAGTTGAAATCCAAAATTCTCAAGATAGAATTTTTGAATAAATATATAATAAAGAGATATTTATAAGAACATAAATAATGCATACAATGTTTCAAATTTACCATGTATACATTTAAATTTATTTTCCATATTCAATACATTCTTTATAATTTTGGAACTAGTTGCAATTCCTTTTCATTCAGCTAGAATGTATATGAATTTTATATCAATAAAACAAATAGCTAAGAAATTTTAGGTAGGTTACTATTTTCCTCCTCTAAACCAAATAATACATCCATTTACTCCAATACAAGGACATTCTTAGATTTCAATGTCTATACTTTAGAAAAACACACACAATAATGTTCAATTATAATCAAATATTAAGAATACCTTGAAGCAAGGGTAGATAAGCCTTGGATCTAGAAGGTCACACTAAAAATTGATAATTAGCTGAAATAATAGCTTGCAAGATGATATGAAAATGTTAGCTAATTATCTTGCTAAAATGATGGGAAAAAAAGACATAGTGTAATATCTCACATTATATACCAAAATATGAAGAAATCTAACTACTTATTCTTTAACTATAGCTCTAATGAAATCTTTTATTCTACTAGTGCCTTATAGTTTCACACATAATTGAAAAAACACATGAAGCCTCATGTATATGTGATGTGGACAATATTTTCACACCTTTTTTCTCCTATATTTAGGCTCTTGCACATGTGCTTAGTGAGTGAATTTTGCCTTATTTTGTGATTAGTCATGATTTTGAAATGAAGTTAAATTATTTAGTTAATGCAAAAAAATTTGACATTATTTTAGGCTTTGAACATAGCTTAAGTTCAAAAGTCTAATTTAGATAATCTTTATATATTTAGAAGACTTAAAGAAAGCTTTATAAATGTTATAAAATAGCAAGATTTAATTTGGTTGTTTAAAGGTATAAATCAAGCTAAGAAGTTGATATAGTGTTATTGTCTTAACTAACCCAATCATAGTTTTTAAGCCACAAGTTTTCTATAGTCCAATCTAACAACTTATATATGCAAGGATTAGTGAAATGATTTAATTTTGATAGTGAAAAATTTGTTGAAAATTAAATTATATGATTTTACTTCACTTAGATATTTTAGTGTTTTAGTACATAAGTGGAGCTTCGGGTTTCCAAATTAAGTAAGGCTCGAAACATTGGAATTCTAAAAGTCAACCCTAATTAGCCTAAAGGAGATATAAATGCTATCAAGGGAGATAAAATTTATGAATAAACATTTTAGAACTAGTGTTGAATATTATGATTTGCAAATGAATTGAAATCTTAAATGCACATCATTTAGCCTAAATCTTATGCAAATTTTATTTTATTAATAAAATGGATTCTTTTCTTTAGTGAAAGAAGTTAGAAGATAGTAAGAATAATAAAAAAAGAGAAGTGAAACAAGGTAATTGCTTGTTAGAAAAAGTATACAAGGAGTATGTTTGCATTCTCTGCTTGATTTAAGTAATGAGAAATAAGACATATTATATGCATTATGATCATATTATTCTTCTTAACAAAAACAAAAATCATATTAACCTAGTTAGGAAGGCAATATTTTTGTTTAAGTTTTTCTTTCAAAAAAAGGTCAAGGTTGAATTGGATATGGTAGTCAATCTATTTTAATCTTGTTTGAAATATTTTTATATTTGTTTTTGCTTATCATGTGTATAATGCCTTTCATTCTTACTCATCTTATTTACACATCTTTATGTTAAACAATAAGAAAATACACTAATTAGAGTTATACTTATCAACTAAATAAAGTAAATGAATATAAATATGATAAGGGGTAGAGAGTTAGAAGAAGGTTTTGGAGCAAAAATGATTTTAGGGAGGCTGAGAATTAATCCTAAATAAAATATTGAGTTTAAACTATATTAACTACAAATTAAAATATTTTCAAAAGTACAAGGAAAAAACTTAAAGTAAAATCCTAAAAAGTTCAAATCAAGTAAATCTATAGATACAATTTAATTTTTAAGCATCAAAGTTTCATCTTTACTTAAGAATTAAATAAATTAAAAAAATTTAAACCTAAATTATAAAAAATAACAAGTTTATAACATTACTTTAACATACAAATATAAGATTTCGCATCACATCCACAAAAATTCAAATCATTATTTATTATATTTGTCAATGGTTTATCATCTGGGTGATTTTTGTAAAATAAAATAATAGAAAATGACAGGTACCATTGAGAAAAATAAGTTTTGAACAATAAGGAAAGAAAGAAGTAGAAAGTAGAGTGATAAAAATGATGTATTAGGAATATATATGGTTTGGAAGCCTTAAAACTTTCATGGGATGTGTCACAATGTACCATTTTCTAAGAAGAGAGATGGAAAATTGCTTAAGAAGGAAGACAACAAAGCTTCCTTCTAAGGGAGAGAATGAAATAATAAGAACAATTTCAAAGCAATTCTATTTTCTACATCTTTTCCACCCATCCTTATTGTACATATCATTTTGTTTTCCACTCATGTTCTCTTCTATCTCTTTTCTTTTCAATAACTAAGCAATGGAAATGGAAAAATCAATTTTTTACTCCTTTTCTTTCTTTCCAGTTTCTTTTTACTCATTTTCCAAACAAATAAGTAAAGGATAAAAAAATAATGGTATATGAAAAGAAATAAAAAATGTTGACTAGGACAAGAGCAAATTTGTTTAGAAAATAGAATATTTAAGGAATTCATTTGTGAAATTAGGGTATTTTCATCAAATACCTAAAAATTTGTATTATATAAACACATTTATCAAGATTTATACTGCCTTGTCTAATAAAATTGCTTATGTGACATAGTTTTAACAATTTTTTATTTCCAAAAAATTAAAAACAAACATAGAATTGTTATAAGAAAATATGAATATATGTGAACAATTTGCTTCCTTAAAAAAAACCTTAAAATACCACATTAGGGTTTTTTTTTTCAAAAAAAGGTAGTGTTTAAAAAATCTAGTTTAACACTTTGATTAATTTGATTATGGACACTTCTAAAGAATAACTTTAATTAACCCATAAAACCTTTTTAGTGTTTGGATCGTTTTAAACTAGAAAAAATTGAATTGCATTGGAAAAAGTGGATAACTAATTCAAAATTCCAAAAACTATGAATATTAATTTTTTAATACTTTTTTTGGAATAGGTTAATGTAATAAACCTTTATTTAATAAAAACTATCAGTAGAATAAATTTAGCACCTCCTTTTATCAAAAAAATTTTCTTAATTTTTTTAGTCTTTTACATTTTTTACATAAACTATGAGCTTATATTTACAATGTAAGTTAGCTATTATTTAATTTTTTAATAAATTTATATAAATTATTATTTATGATATCATCGGTTTGACCATTACTTTAACCAATGGCACTATTTGAACTATGATCCAATAATTTTTCTATTCATTATCTAGTATAATTTTTAAAATATTAAGAGAGGGAAAGTTTATAAGGTAGAATTTTTTTTTGTTATAGGCATAAAATACATGAAAAAAATAATTTAATGAAATTTTTTTAATGATAATATGCATGTGTAAGTAAAAATTTTATTTAATTAATCTATAAAAACTATATAAAGGCAATTTATAGAAATTTTTCTCCCACATGGGCACGTGAATAATTCTTATACCCATTAAATAGTGGACACCAATTCAAAGAAAGTATAAGGTTATGCTATCAGTCCATAAGCTTGGTAACATGGAAATAATTTCAAAAGTACATTATAAAAAATTTATCTAATCATACTAATGTAGCAAAGATTAGCCTATGATTTTGTAATATCTATTGGTTAGAGATAATTTTTGAAAATATTTATCTAATTATGAAAGAATAAGTTTCTTTACAAACCTTCAGTAGGAAAAACTTCATTACACCACTAACATAATGATGTACTAGTATACTGTCAAATCTAACTACACATCATATTTACCTTTTTTTAAAGTTAACCTTTGCACACCACATGATAACATATCAATGACTAGATTTGGTGGTACATTTATACATTATTATGTTAGTGATATGCTATAGAATTTTCCAACCTTTAGTTAATGGTACAATGATTAAGAATTTTATCGTTAGAATTTTCTCATATGAACTATCATAATTTAGTTATTTTATTTTAATTGGTTTATTAGATGACAAAATAATAATAATAATAATAAAAAGCATTATTTGATGATCGAAGTTAATAGGTTTTATTGCATACCTAAACTATTATCGATTTTTGGTGATTTAAGCTTGGAAATTGGGCAAATAATGATTATTCAATTAACCCAATAATGTTAAAGCAGGGTATGTCCTTACTCATACCAGGGGTAAAGCTTTTGTTTCCTTCTTACAAATGAAGAACACATTAGCTTTTTGTTACTAAGGTTCATGGGAAAATATTCTATCAGTCATCTCATTACTATAAACTTACTAAATAATTTGGGTACATCTTTCTTTACATGTTTTATTGTCTTTGTATGAATATTTGCTTTATAATATGAACTTGCTTATATTGTTTGGTATTTTTGATTTACTTATATATATGTCTTGCATTTGTATACTAAGAACTTATAATTTCTAAAATTGTTATTAGTTCTCAATTATTTATCCTATTGAATCACTTAGAAATATTGGTGAATAATATATGCTTGTGAATTAAGGAAGAAAAAGGTGAACCTTTTAGTTGTTATAATTATTTATATGTTCACCCACAACTTATAGAGGTAGCATGTCACCTAGTAGTCATTTAATCCAAATAATCATAAAAAATTAAAAATTCTCTTTCTTCACTAATTTTATTGGAAAATTCTCACAAAATGTAGCTCAACAAGATTGAAGTAAGGTTATTTCCATGGAAATTAAAGCATGTTATGCCTAATCCCTTGTCCCTAGATTTTTAGGATAGAAGTAAAGGAATACCATATAAGGAGCATAACTAATCCTTACTCTTCTTTGCTAAGGAGCTCATTTAATTTAGTTAGCTAACCTATCCTTTGTTAACCTCACCTAAACAAATATTCCTTCTTCTAAATTAAAATTCATTTCCCAAGAGATTTACCTAATACCTAAATTTCAACCTATCTAAAACAAACATTTCATATACCTTAAGCAAGCTTAGTTTAACCAATCATTCTTATCTCATCTTTTTACTTATGTTAGCCTACTATCACGATTCAATCTCGAGGTACATGACCAGTATAGAGAGTTACCCTTAGCAATCACCTACTAACTTAACTAAACAAATGTAGTTTTGAAAAATGTGTTACAATGTTGTAATTGTTAATGGATATAGACAGTCTTAATGATAAAATGTAAGTGAATACAAAACCATTATATGGTAAAGAAGTACCACTATTTATTCTAACTATCTAGTAACTCACTTTAGTACCAAAATGCTCAAAATACATGAATAATTTAATTTTAACATTAACTTTAGGTTCCTATACATGAATGAAATGAATTATTTCATCAAGCTCATAATACTTCCTATACCATGCATACTAGCATAATGAAAATGTATCATGACTTGCAACAAAACTTTTGGTGGAAAGGAATGAAAAAAGACATACTCAATTTTATGTTAAAATGTCTTACTTGTAATTAAGTTAAAGTCGAGTGTTAAAAGCCTTTTAATTTATGTTAACCCTTCGTATTCTTAAATGGAAATAGGAAAGTATAACTGTGGATTTCCTTGTTAGTTTTCCTAAAGCTTAAAAAAGATTTATGCAATTAAGGTAATAATAAATAGATTGACCAAGACAACCTATTTTCTTCTAACTAAAATAATTATTTTGTAGTTTAATATGCCCAGTTGTATCTTGATAGAATAGTTCCTCTACATGGAATCCCTCTTGTTATCATTTCTAATCGAGGCACTCAGTTTATAGCTTATTTTTGGTGATCTTTCTAATAAGCTCTTAGAACAAAACTATACTTTAGTGTTGCTTTCCATCCTTAAACAAATGGCCAATCAAAATATACTATTCAAATTTTAAAAGATATGTTGCATGCATGTACTCTTGAATTTGAAGATAGCTAGGAGAAATATTTACCTTTGATTGAATTCACATATATAATAATCACCGATCTTCCATAATGATGGCTCCATATAAAGCTTTGTATGGCAAAAGTTGCAAATCTCTAATAGTATGGACAAAACAAGATAATCTAAACTCCTTGGCCCTAACTTGTTTTTGATATACTTGAAAAAGTGAAAATCATTTGGGAAAGATTAGAAATCATCCAAGATCATTGGAAGTTATATGTTGATAAAAGAAGAAAAGAATTGGAGTCTTAGAAAAGATATATAATGTTTCTAAAAGTCTCTTCTATGAAAGGAGTAATGCAATTTAGTAGAAAGGAAAAACTTGCATCGCATTATATTAGTTCATTCTCGATTATCCAACTTATTGGATTCATTTCCTACTAGCTTAATTAACTAAGTGAATTATGTGATATTTATCTAGTGTTCCATATCTTAATTCTTTATAAATACTTGCCTAATGTATCTTATGTTATTCAACATGAATCGCTTTAGTTGGATCCAAAACTCTTCTTTGAAGAATGGCTAGTAGAAATTTTAAACCATCAAATTTGAAATTTAAAATCTAAAATAATTCCATCTAAAAAAGTTTGTTGGAAAAAGCATGGAATTGAAGAAGCAAATTAGTAATATAAAATTGAAATGAGAAACAATTATCCATATCTTTTCAATAGGCTTAAAATTAGATTATTTTGATTATCTGATAATTAATTCCTAAGAATTCAGGGATAAATTCTTTGAAGGGGAAAGAATTGTTACACTTTTAAAATTATGAAATTTTATATTATTTATTTATCTGGTAATTTCATATATGAATTAATAATTACAAAAATACCATGAATGAGTTTAGGGCAAATATTCATTGTTAAAAAATGGAGTTTTATCATAAAAATAAGAATAATTAAATTAAATATAATATTATGTTAAGTTAGAATTGAATTAGGATATATGAAGGAGATTTAGGATGCTTGTTTTCAAAAATATCCCTAGTAATGCATATACCATTGAAAGAAAATAAAAAAAAAACTTTATTTAAGCCTTTTCCCCCATTTCTTAGTCAAATGCAATCGAGTTTCTCCCCTTCTTCTACTTTTCTTTGCTATCTCCTTCAATTAACAAGTTAGCCTTAAACTATTATCATGTTTCTTATTAAATCCTAGCAAGTAAGGTAAGTTCTAACTAGATTATAGTTTTAGATTAGGGTATTTCTTTGAATGAGATAGTAAATAGAGGAATTAGTGTTCTAGGGGTCGTAGTCTAACTCTTACTTAAATTTATATTGGTTAGGGTTATTTATGCTCTCCTAATCTCCTTTACTTCTTTTAAATTAAAGGTAAGTAGATAATCTACTTACATTGACACATCTGATTGCAATTGTTTAGCTTAGTTGATTATATAGTAATCTCTTATGATAACTAATGATTTAATGTTCAAACATTGTTGTTATAGTGTGTTATGCTATTTTGAGTTAGAAACTAAAATGATATGTTTTGTAAAATGTTATGTGATATCTAAATGTTGCAACAGGTTGAATTATGGTATAGACTGAATGAACTTCTGCACTTTTGAGCAAAGTTCTAGAAATTCTAAAATTGGTAATTGAATAGAGTATTCAAGTGCTGCCCAATTTAGGCTAAAATCTAAATACCTTATTCAAATACAAAGAGAGCTCTTGCTTTTTGCCTTTAAATAGTCAAGTGTGATGCTCAAATATTGGCTTTGTTAACTTGAGGCCTGGTATTCTTGAATTGTGAAAAAAATGCTAAGGTAATACATCTATATATGTATGTGTGTGTGTGTATGTATGTATATATATATATAATGTTGATTTGATTTCTTATGAAGCTAAGTGGTGTGATTCAATGTTATGAACAAAAATGTTAATTTGTATAATTAGGATGTTGAATTAAGATGATAAAGTGCGATAAGATATGGAATTGTGACAAATTGGAACATATAGAAATATGACAATAAAATATGATAAGTTGATGAACTATAATGAAATTGAAAATCTAATGTTGAAACATTAAATTGAAATGTTTAAATTGAACTTAAATTACTTATTTATAAAGCGATAAAATATCTAAAGAAATAAAGTTAGATTTGTGAATGAATAAGGATGATAAAGAGACACAAGGTGGGTTATTTATTATTTATCATCTATTATTTAACTTGTGTGAAGTGGAATTATGTTGGATAATCTTATTCATTTACTGGTAATATGAAATGCTACATTGTTTGATATAAAATATAAGATAAGTACTAAAATTATTAATTATTAAATACTTTAGTTAAAGAAACTATCTACTTACTAAGACTTTAGTCTCACTATTTAGTTTAAAATTATTTTACAAATGTTCAAGACAAAGCTTCACAATCACCACCAATTGTCCAAGAGTAAAGTCATCTCAAATAGTATTTTAAGTAGCCATAATTTTAAACAGAAAGGTAGATTAGAAAGAATGGGCTCTATAAATATTTGTAAATATATTGAACATAAGATAATATAAATTTTATGTAAATATTTTTTTGGATAATGAAATGAAACAATTAAACTAAATTAGTTTATTAGTCATAATATGATGATACTAAGATAAGATTGGACAAGCTTGTGGAAATCGATAATAAGATCCATCTCGATCATAGTTAGGTAGGTCGTGACATTCCCTTGATCTTATTTAAAGTAAATTTACCTTCTAACTTTCCAAAAATGTGCAATATTATTTAGTAACCTATCACTATTAGGATTTTAACATATATGTTTATTTGACATCTAACTTGACATTTTATATGACTTACATGATTTATACTTTCATATTTTATAGAAGAAAAACTTCAGATCTCCTAATTTTTACTAAAGTTTCCATTTTATCCCTTAAGTTTTATTTGAAACAAATTTACCCTATACCTTTTCTCCTTCATGACTATATAACTATATAATTCTTTATCCTTGTAGTCATCTTCTAACTCTATTCCATCTCCTTCTTCATTACTACCTAAGTTTCCTATTAGATTCTAGCTTGATTTATCTTTTATAGTATTTATAACTTCTTTCTTCCACTAACTTGTTGAACTTAATTTAACTTTTGGCAATGATAATTCAATTTCTTTAAAACCATCATTGTGTAACATTTCTTCTTCATTATCATTAAAATAAATTTTAAGTGCATTATTTTCCTCTTTCAATTTTTAGATTCTCTTCATTAACATCTTTATTATCTTTAGAAAGTTAGAGAATAAAGTTGCTTCAAATAAAAATTAGGAGATAAAATTAAAAATTTAATGAAAGATAGAAAACCAAAAGTGTTTTTTCAACATAAATATTGAAAATATAAACAAAGAATGCCAAGTTATATGTCATGAGAATACATATGTTAAAAAACATGACAAAATTTGACTGGTGACTAAAAATTGTGCTTTTTTTTAAATTAAAAGGTAAATTTCATATAAATAAAACTAAAGGAATAAAATTGAAAATATAATAGAAAATTCATTTTTGTCTTTTATCTAAGTTTCATATTTTTATTTATTCACATCATTGGTTTATGTGCACCTAACATAGTTTTAAAATAATTGTTTAAGAGCCAACAATCATCATTTTAGGGTGCTAACATTTGGATTCTTAACATGTCAAAGTTACTAATACGTAACTTCAAAGTTTCATCACTTTTATTACAAATTATACTATTTCTTCATGTGAACCAATTTATGACCTTTAGTGAAGCAAGTAGGAAGCAACATCTAATCAAAACTTTTAGTTATTATAATTGTTTCTACATTCACCCATAGCTCATAATAAGCAAACTACATATAGTTAATCAAAACCAAAAGTCCTCATCTTATAGCCACCAATGAACTTAAGGTATCTTAACAAATCATGGACCTTAATATTTTGATCCAACATATATCTATCACTTGAAAACTATAATTCTTAGACTCCATACCTATGGTGTTATAAGTCATTGTACCTATCATCACCCTACAAAGACCTCACAACCAATGTGTTTCGAGAAGGTAATATGCCATATAGTAGTTATTTAGTCTTAGTAATCATAAAGAGTTAACAATTCTTTTTCTTTACTAATTTTATTGGGAAATTCTCTCAAAGTATGGCTTGATAAGATTGAAGTAAGCTTTTGTTCATAGAAATTAGTCATGCCTGACTTTGTGCCTTTAAATCTTTAGGATAGAAGTAAAGGAATACTACCTAACAAACATGAACACTCGTGTTCTTGTTCTTCTTTGCTAGTTAGCCAACTTGCCCTTTGTTAACACATCTAAACATATATTCCTTCTTTTGAATCCGATATGCTTTTCTAAGGAGATTCACCTAAGATCTAAATTTCAACTTATCTAAAACAAACATTTCATGTACCTTAAGCAAGCCTAGTTTAACTAGTTAGTACTATTCCCTCCTTTTGTCCTTATTAGCCCATAAACTCAACTATTTTGTATAAGTTGCATTAATAACCTTCACCTATATTCTTAACCTTATAATTACCCTCTTTATAACTCATATTACCTATATACCACTTATGTTACGTTTGGTTGGATAAAATAAAATGTAATGGAATAGGAAATGGAATAACTATTAACTTAAGATTGACGTCAATCTATAATTAACTAGCAATAACATTAAATTCACAGACAATTAAGATTAAATCAATAATTTTACATGCAAAAATTGTTGAATTCATTCTTTTTTCTCTTAAATGTTTGATAATTTTACATATGAAAACTATAAGCTCCTTATTGCTATTAACTACAATCAATGACAACATTCTGCATGAGAAAACCAATTACAATAAAATATGTACCATTAAATTATAGAAGACAATTAACTAATGGTAACTATTAGCTAATCATCTAAGCAAACAATAATTATGGATAGAATAAAGAAACAAAAAATAGTTAGATTAATAGTAAATTAAAGAGTAAGGCTTCAAAATTAAACCTAATTGTAGCTTTAATCTCTTGAACTAAATATAGAAACCCAGCCATTCATGGCTTGCTCAAGAACAAAACAAAGAAAAGGGAAAATGTTGTCTACAAGGTGGTTCTAGCTTTGGAGGCACAAAATACCTAATATAGTGCATGAATCAAGTTTTTCTTATTAGACTAGTTAGGGTTGACTCTTAGGGTTATAATAGTTTGGGTCCTGCAAAATTTGGAGGCTTAGAACTCTGCTTATGACCCAAAACATTAATATAGCTAAATCTTGTAAAATCTCATAACTCAGTTTCCAACTCCTTTTTTCATTATAAAAAATGTATCATTTCACTAATTCTTGAATATGAAACTTTATGTTTGCACATTTTGACCTATAGAATTCTAGATATGGCTAAAAATTGATATCAAGTTAGTGAGTACAATAATATCACAACAACTTCTTAATCGAATTCAAATTTCCAAACGATTAGAGGGGTTCTTACTGTCAACATAATATTTGTAATGCCAACTCTAAGCTTTTTAATCATGTAAAGATCAACTTAGACTTGGACCTTAAGATAATCTAGAAAACTAAAATAGTATCCAAATTATAACATTAACATCATAATTTAATTTCATTCCAAAACCATGACAAATCACAATACAAGGAATAATTAATTAATTTAAATTCATGGACATCCTAAGAGTCTAAATATAGGAGAAAATAAGTATAAAAATTATATGCACTTCAGTCCTTAATTTCTCTTAGCCATTCTAGTAGGAGCTTATTATTGTATTAATACCTCAAACCTAAAACCTTGACATGGAATAATAACTTTTTAATGGGTTAAAGTATTAAAAGTGGATTTCTAATTCAATGCAAGGTTCTATATCCTTTTTCCTATAAGTAATGCTAAATCATCATTTACTACTTATATTTTTGCATATTTACAATTGAAATTCATTGACTTATTGCATTAATAGAAAATGCACAACACACACATTCCCACATGCAAAAAGGAATCTAGGTGTATCAATTTTATTTCTTGATATAATAATTGTTTACTATATATTCCTTTTCTATAATTTTCTTCTCTCCAATTCTATAGAACCTTATACTTTGTCAATAATTGAAGGCATATTTTTATTGATCTTATCAAGGTTCAATTTCAATTGATGATATTTAAAGTATTTTTATTTAGGTAAAAATATATTTTTGATCCATTAATGTTCATTAAAGTTTTAATCTTGTTTCCTTAATTTTATTTAAAGTAAATTTATCTTTCAACTTTCACAAAATGTGTAATGTTGCTTAGCAACTTATCACTATTAGGGTTTTTAATAGAAATGCTTACATGATATCTAATTTGATATTCTACATGATGTCTATAACTCATATTTTCATATTCTTATAGTAATAAAATTTTTTATCCCTTAATTTTTACGAAAATTCCAATTTTATCCCTTAAATTTTATTTAAGACAAATTTACCCCTTTTCTCCTTTATGACTATAGAATTATTTAATTCTTTACTCTCATAATTAGATTTTAACTCCATTCCATCTCCTTCTTCATTATTACCTCAGTTTTCTATTGATTGGCTGAATTTATCTTTTACAATATTTGCATCTTCTTCTTTGACCACATCTTCTTCCTTGCACCAATTTGCGAACTTAATTTAACTTTTGGTAATGATGATTCAACATATTCAGAACCATTTTTGTGTGATATTTCTTCTTTAATATCATTGAAATGAATTTTAGGTTCATTGTTAACCACTTTTAATTAAAAATCCTCCTCATTATTTTTAAAAAGTTGGGACATGAATTTGCATGAGATAAAAATTAAGAACAAAAATTAAAACTTTAATGAAAGTTAAAGAATTAAAAATATTTTTTTGTCATAAAAACATTAAAAATATAATTATAGGATAACAAGTTAGATTTCATATGAATCCATAAAATAGAAAACCTAACAAAAAAACACATTTTTTGAAAGTTAGAAAATAAATTTGATTCAAATAAAATTTAGGAAACAAAATTAAAAATACATTAAAAGTTATGATACTATAAATGCCTTTTGGTGTTTTATTTAAGTTTCGCATTTTTTCTTTATTAATATCATTGGTTTATGCGCACCCGAATATTTGTCTAAGAGACAGCAGCCAGGATCATTTCAGGTTACTGGTATTTGGATCCTCAACATGTCAAAGTTCCGAAACTTCGAGGTTTCATCCTTTCACTGCAAACTACATTGTTTCTTTATGTGATTCAATTTATGACTTTTAGTGAAGCAAGTAGGAAGCAGCATCCGATCAGTGTTAGCATTAGCAAAGATATGCTACACAAAATACAACAAAGCTCTGGCTCAGCAGATCTTGTGAAAGTGGGCGAAAACAACTTATAGACAACAAGAAATGTAAAGGAATTCATCAGCCAACTGAAACAATTGCATCATGGTAGGTTCAATGGCATCCTCCCAGCCGCTTTCACATCTTTGCCACCATCTGTGCAAATCTGAGCCTTGACATATTTCTATTCGCCTTGTGATCGTTTTCCTTGAGCTAAGCTCACGCGGATTGCCCGCCCTTCTAATTCCTGATATGCACAAGTTATAATGAAGCAGTGAGGAAAAGGGGGAAAAAAATCACTACCTTCTGCATTTTCATCCCACAGTAGGCTTATATATAAAGAGCAAAGACAAGAGGATTATAATACCAATCCATTTAAAGATGAAAGGGCAGATTCCATTTCTGATTTTGTTGAATAGCAAACGAAACCATAACCACGTGATCTTCCTGTTTCTCCATCATACAACACCCTAGCTCCAACCACATTTCCATACTCTTGAAAAGCTTCAGTCAGACTTTCAGAAGTTACTGACCATGACAAGTTTCCAACAAAAAGCTTGTATTCAGTTTCAGGATATAATGGTTCTTTAGGCTTAGGTTTGTCAGAGAAGTTCACCCGCAAGTTTCGCCCCATAAATTCCTGAAATGTCCATTTTTCAGTTTTGAAGGTAAAGAATAATGCACCAGCAATTGGGTAGTAGGAAAAAGTGAACAAAGCATGTGTGAACATCTCACACAAGGGAGGGAAGAAGAGGAAGAGATACAGAGATTATTACCCTTCCATCAAGATTCTCAATTACTGTAGCACAATCTTCAATTGAACTCATCGTTACAAATGCGAATCCTCTGCTTTTTCCAGTTTCTCGGTTGTAAAGAACCTGCAATGCATATAAATCAGTTACATCATGCAAAGAGGGAAATATTAATGCCTATCAAGTAAAATCTTGATCATCCTAGTTATTCAAAAAGCATTATATATTGATCACGTCTATTGTTGATAACACGACAAGATATTGAGTTTCCTGCCCCGAAAATGTTCAAGACAACGTCCTCGTGCAACATCACAGCCATCAAATAAATACAGCTCTCAAGCAAATTGACTCATTCAAGCAAAAAAATCCAACTGAATAAGTTTCAGAGAGTTATTTTCAGAAATCTTTCATCTACCTTAAGACACAAACAGCAATATAGCATCAAAACAACCCCATTAAATCTCTCCTTAGTGGAACACTCACAAGTTCATTGCAGTGGAACAGCAAAACAAAATGATCAAACCAGCTTTATTTTAACCAAATCAAAAGAAACTTAACAACTTACTGCCAAAGATCTTTACTTCCAAGTAATCCATGGTACTTAATCAGTGAATGCTATGCATATTATTGGTGGAAAAGAGTGATATAAATACCTCAATAAGTTCAGGGCTGCCATAATCCTGGATAATCCCAGCAAGTTGTGCACTGTCAACACTATAAGGCAGATTCCCAAAATAAAGCTTAGTGCTGACAGAATCTTCAACCTCTACTTCTGCTGGCGCTTCCTCTTGCGCAGCCACAGCTACCTCTTCCTCTGTAACAGCAGCAGAAACCCTAGGAACCCAAGACTTGTGCGAAATGGAATTACTGGAAAGAGTTTCCACGAAGTTATGAGGCCGTGAGAGTGACGCTAACGTACGGATCGACGAGATTCTTGAGACGGGATTCAAGCGGAGACATTTGAGAGTGTTGATGGAAGAAGAGAAGGATGAGGCTATGGCCGCAGCCGCGGTGGTAGCCATGGTAGTTGGTGGAGTTGGAGTGTTTGGAACTTGAGACTTGGGAGGTTGGTTCACTGTGAAGAGAGAGAAAGATGGATAATGGCGGAAGCTGGTTATGCTGATGTGGAAGGATTGCGTCCAGTGAAATGGCAGAGATTTGTCAGATAAGATGAGTTCAGCAAAACTAATAATTATTATACTTTTATGGTTTTATTTACCAATCCAGCATGCATTCGAGAAATTTTATGTTTTTTAAATAAAATTTATAGGATATTATTTTTTTAAAAAATGTTTATACAAATTTATAATTTTTCACATACTAATTTCCTAAATTTTTTCAATTTTTCCTTTCACATAATTAGACCATTATTTGTATATATATATATAATTTTAAATTTTGTTAACAAACATAAAAATGTAAACGCGTATAATTTTTTTTTGGAAAAATATAGTTACGCCTATGAACTATCAGCTTTGTGACAAAATTGATTCTTAAACTATAAAATCTTATATATTATCCCCTTCAACTTTTTGAAGCGAAGGTTAAAACAAACGGAGATCTACAACCCTGCCTTTTCCCTTTATGAAACATTCGGAAATCTCCGTTTGAAACCAGTAGTTCGCTTGAACCATCTCTATTACAGTAGGCCAATCATCACCTTTTTTGGGCACCTTAGACACAAGAAACCAATACATTTCTTTTTAAGTAGTGTTAAAGATTTGATTTTCTTAACACATCTGTGCTTCACTGAAGGGCTCTGGGAAACCAATACATTTCTTTTTAAGTAGTGTTAAAGATTTGATTTTCTTAACACATCTGTGCTTCACTGAAGGGCTCTGGGACGGAATTCCTTATGGGTTGAAGGATATAATATCTATGTCCAAATACAAAACAACATAGGGCTCAAAATCCTTTAAAGATGCCCGAAAATTAAACTAGAAGCCTGCAGGTTTCTCTTTTTTGGTTTTGGTAAATCAAGGTGATGGCTTTATTCTATGCAGGTTGAAGTCTATAGGGGCTGTTCTCATCGCAAAACTTGTTACTGGATCATTAGCATATGGTGATATCTGGTTTGGCGGCAAAACTAGGAATTCTCCACCGGCTCATCTGTTGGACCTGCAACAAGCACATTAGCAGGTACTGTTTTAATGTTTCATTCACTTCGCTTGTTACTGGATCATTGGCATATGACGATATAGGAATTCTCCATCGGCTCATCTCCTGACCTGCAGGAAGGACATTATTAGCAGGTATTGTTTCAATGTTTCATTCACTTCCATCAATGCCCTCACTTGTTTCAATTTGTGCGAATAATGTATGTACTAGAAAAATAAAAATCTTAATTATTACTAAAAGTAAATATTTAAATAAAATTAAAATATTTTATTTTTAGTCTCTTATTGAAATGTCTTTATGTGTGTAATTAAAAGTGTAAATAAGTTAAGTTACTTGGAGTAACTTGGAACCAACTCACAAAAAATTCTATACTAATTTGACTTTAAACAAATCAAATTTAATTAATATAAAAGTTAACCTTAAAATTTTTTATTATTTAATTCAAATTATTTGTGAATCTAAATAAGTTTGATAATAAAAAATATATTTTATTTTTATATTATATGTAAATAGCACACCACATAAAAAATTTAATCACAGAAGTAATCATTTAATTACATGAAGAAGTATGATATTTTAATTAAAATAATTGACTTTCACTAAATATAATTATTGATATTTTATGATGATTGTATAGATATTTTTCATTAAATTTAATGGTTACAAAAAATTTGCATAAATAAATCAAATAAGATAAAAAAAATTTGATATTTGATTTATTTGAGGAAAATAAGATTTCAAATGATCTAATTTTAGTGAAATAACAAATTATTCAAATAAGATTGTATAAATTTATTTATATTTATATTTATTAAAAACTTGAATTCAAATTTGAATATTTGAAGTTTAATAAAAAAATAGGGCAAAATAATATACTACTCAAATAAGCTCATATAAACTCGTTTGAATTTATATTTGAGTCAAGCTTGAACTTAGATTTGGATTATTCAAGCTTAATGATGATCAACCTAAGTTCAAATTCGTTTATTTTTTACGAGTTCAAACTTGAATATATAAATATTTAGTTCTTCTCAATTTCTTTGCACCCTTACAAGTACTAAGTTAAATTTTAAGTACTTTTATCTCTTAATTAATAAAAATAAATTATGTGACCAATCTTATGTAAGTTGCTAGGACAATAATTATAATATATGTATGTGTGCATATGCGTATAATTTTCTTGCAATATATTGTATATATTCGCCTTGGTTTGTATGTAGAATTTTTACATAATTGTGTTCCATTTATTTCTATTAAATAAGAGAAAAATTATAATATATTACTAATGCAGTAGTATGTTAGTGTACATTAGATCTAATTGTATATTAAGTTTATTTTTTTTAAAGTCAAATTTGATACATTATATGATAATATATTAATAATCAAATTTGGTAGTACATCGATGCACCACTACATCAATGGTGCATCATAGTCATCTTCATAGAATAAACTTGCATTCTTTCTTTCTAACTTCCCTTTCCTTATCCTAAAATAATAATTTTTTTAATTTATAAATGAGTAGGTTAAATTAACTTACTTTTTCTAATATAAAAAAGAGAATGGGGGAAGCAAAATGGAAGTAACCTTATGACATATTTGGTATAATGAAATGGAAAAAAATTATTTGGTAGGTATTATGGAATAAAAATATTCATTCTTTAGAAAATGGTTATTTAATCAAATGATAGAATCTTTATTATATAACAAAAGTGATAGAATGGTAATTCCATTATTTATGGAATAATTTTTAATACTCTTATCCCTTATATATTTCATATAATATGATATTATCCTTTATTAATAAATAATAAAATGATATATATACTTTTTAATATTATAATATTAAAATATTTTAATAGCGATATTTTAATAAAATTGTAAAATAAAATATTTTTGTATTCTTTAAAAAAATTAAATAAAAAATTTAGTAAGTTAATTTTTTATGCATTAGCTATAGAAAATTGTTCACTACCAAGGTGATTGGCCTACTAATACTAAGTTATTATTTTACCTTAAAGGTCATGGTTTCAATGAAAAAAGGCATCAATTTATGATTAACAAAACAATGGAGAACTATTAGAATTGTTAATGCTATGGTAGGTTTATGGTTATGAGTTCGCCTTTTAGGTAATATTTTTTATTTAAGTTAAACATTTTGCAATCTATATAGAGGAAAAATTCCTATGATAATGATTATGGAGGTTAACCAACATTAGTTGTGAGGTCATGGGTTCGACTCAAAAGAGCATCAATTTGTAATTAATAAAAAGGTTAATAACTTTAACAATTACAAGTGTTGTGGTAAGGTTATGGTAATGAATTCATCTTCTAAGTAATAGTTATGATTTGAGCTGAACTTACAATTTATAGTGAGGAAATACTCTTATAGTAATTATCAAGAAGGGTAACCAACATTGGTTATCCATGCCTTTTTTTCCCTTAAAAAATCATAAAAATTTGTTTATTAATTAAAATATTAATAATTATTATTTTTGTTCAATTATAAAAAAATATAAATAAAAAATGTAATATTATTTTTAATATATATGGTTTTAATTTTATACTTTTTTTATCTTTAAGGATATTATTGTTATTAACTTTAGGCATTATGTCTATAATATTTATTATACTAAATATAATTATATAATAAAATGCACTTTCCATTTCTAAGACTTCATTTGTATTGTCAGAAAGTATTTTTTATAAGAAAATAATGATATATATGAAGAAATGATATACTACCTATTTTTGTGGTTAAAAAAATAATGCCTAAAGTCACAAATAATAGAGAAAAATAAATTCTTCTTTAAAAAAGAAAATTAATTTTTTAAAATTTTTATATTTAATATTAAATAAATAAAATATTTTTTTATCTTAAAATTTTATAACTATATTTTATAAAAAAATATTTTTTATTGAAATAAATAAATTTAAATATATCAAATATAATAATAAAACAATTATTTCAATTCATTCAATTCTACTTCCCAACATAAAACTTCATATTGTAGCAAGGATGAAATATTAATTTTGGTCTTTCAAATATGGATTTAGTGTTAATTTGGTCCTTATTTCATTGTGCCACTTAATTTAGTCTCTTATAAATTTAATTTGATTTAATGTTATCTCTCATAAATTCAGAGTCATCCCTTTATTAAGGACTAAATGCTTATTTTGGTGTTTCAAATATAGTTTAAGTATCAATTTGGTCCCTATTTATCTATGTCACTCAATTTAATTCCTTATAGATTTAATTTGGTTTAATGCCATCTCTTTACCAAATTTAAATTTAAATTTTATCTCATTTTTTCTTTATTAAATCTAACAATATGTTCCTCTTTTCTTAACGAAAAGCTTACAATGGAATAGGTTATGACAAAGAAGGTAATGCCAATTTTGAGATGATTTTTAGTCCTCAACATCCTTGTTTGATTACTTTAATAAAAAAGATTAAATATTATAGTTAATTATTGATATTGTTTATCTCTTATATACTCAAAGTACAAAAGTGATTGTAACTATTTCAAAAATTAGTTTACCTTATTTCATGTTACAAGGTGGCTTCGATGGAGAAATTTTGTTTACATAATAAAGGTTCCCAACCCCATGTAAGTTTAATGTACAAATGGTAATGAATAAGTGTTAAAACTTTATTTTTTTTAATTCCACTATATAATTAATAGAAAAAAATAAAAACAAGTTTCATAATGGATTACATATCGCCAAATTGACAAAATATCTTAAAACATCATTAACAAAGTTAATAGAATTTGTAGTAATGTAATCCACTATAGAGCTTGAAACACCTTCAACAAATTATGTTAACTTTGTTAATGATGTTTTAAGTTATTTTATTGATGTGGTAGTATGTAATCTACTATAGAACTTTTTTATCTTTAAGTACATAATGGAATTGAAAAAAAATTGAAGTTCTAACTTTTAATCACTATTATTTGTGTATCAATCCCATGTGAGGTCGAAAACCCCTCTAACATGAGTAAAATTTTTACATTGAAGCCACCTTTTAGCATATAATAAGGTAAGTTAATTTTTGAAATAGTCACAATAATCACTTTTATACTTTGAGTATATAAATAATAAGTAATATTACTAATTAACTATAATATTTAGTCTCTTTGATTAAAATGGTCATACAAAAATGGTGATATCCAAAACCCATTACAAAACTAACATTGCCTTCTTCATGATAACTCATTTTGTTAGCATACTTTTTATCAAGAAAGGAGGAACATATTATTAGATATAATAGAGGGGAAAAAATAAAATTTAAATTTAAATTTGAATTTAGGTAGGGATCACATTAAATCAAATTAAATTTATGAGGAACTCAATTAAGTGATACAATTAAATAAGTTTCAAATTAATACTAAGTTTATCTTTAAATGATTTTAAAGGATTAAAATAAATATTTAGTCTTTGGTGGAAGGATAATTTTAAATTTATGAGAAATTTCATTAAATTAAATTGAATTAATTTTATGAGAAATTAAATTAAGTGACATAATTAAATAATACTAATAAAATTGATACTAAATTTATTATTAAAGGATTAAAATAAATCATATTTTTTTACAACATCTTATTAAATGTTGACGTATGAGCAGGGATAGAAGAGCATGGCTTATGCTATTCATATTATTTTACTCTAGCCAATGTGATATCACCACGAGAGCCAAGATAAAAAGACCGTGGTACCTAGTAAGGGTGATCAGCAGGCGGTTAAATGCGGTTAATAATGATTTTTTACCCGATCGAAATTAACCGAATACTGTAAAACTTCAACTGTTCTTAACCGAATTCCATTGCCCACCCGAACTTAACCGAGATAATCGGTTTCGATCGGTTAAACACGGGTATATTCGATTTAAATATAAGAAAAAAATGTTGCATGCAGCAACATTCCAGTGTTGGAAAAATGGCCAGCAACGTTCTAGTGCTAGAAAAATAGCCAAAACTGCTAATAAACCCTGCTTATTTATGACGATACAATAGCAAATAGTTCTAATAAAGTAGTAAAGTATTAAATCAAAAAATACAATCATTAAATATGAAATTTTACTTTCATTAAACATACTTAAGCTTTAAAGTTTGACTGTTTCATTTACAATTTGGAGGAATACATCAAAAGAATGTCAAAAGCTCAGAATTCTCTTTCCCATATCAACATTAACTAGCTGTGCATAAAGGCCTATCATCTCAAAAGAGTTTAGATTTTGCCACAACACTATACTAGTGGCAAAAGAAAGCTATTCAAGCTAACTTGTGTGTGCTTACTTCTATGTACTCCCTAGCCTAGTATCATATAGGCCAGCAACACCAAAAAAATAGTGCTAACCCTATTGCACTGTACAATTGAGTGAATGAACCATTCTAACACTAAAAGACCTTTTCAAAAGGCAAAATATTTGCAAGTTGCCAAAAAACTTTTCAGAAGGCATAAAATTGTTAAACTTGGCAAGTTTGAACTTGCAACTGGCATATCTTTTTACTTTATACAGCAATGGTGCCATTTACCAATCAATTTTGGCACCATTATCTAGCTTCAATCAACCTACAAGATAAAAAAAAATTAGAAATTTAGTTGGACAGCAAGAACAACCCTTTCATAATGAGCTAGATTTGTTTACAGTATGGAGAAATTACCTTTTAGTCAATAGCTATAGGCTATGACTGTGACTGTTGTGCTTTTTCTTTCTCTTGTCCAACATTACGAGGGCAATTAGTTCCAGATTTGTTGCCTCCTTGAAATTCAATTGCCACCTCTGAAAAAAATGATAAACATTCATTAGTTTTATTGAGAATTTTAAAAAAACTAATTTAAGACATATAATTACTAATTACCTTTTTCTATATCTTCATAAGTTTGAAAATCTTCAACTATATCAATGTCTTTAAACTCAAACTTGTTAGGCATCAATCAATTCTAAGTGCATATTAATGCTTTTGCTGTCTTTGGGGAGAGAGAGCTCCTATAAACATCTAATATTCGACCTCTTATGCTAAATGTAAATTCAGATGCAATAGTGGATACTGGGACAACCAATACATCTCTTGCCATTTTGGACAGCACATTGAATCTAGATGCATTCAATCTCCACCAAGCTAAAACTTCATAATTATCATCTTCATCCACATAAGGCTCATTTAGGTATTTCTCTAACTCATTTTTGGCCTCAATTGTGTGCTTCTTCTTTAGGTGTGACCTAAAGGCTGCTTCTTGCCTTTTGGGCATGGCTTGCAAGTCTAGGATCCCTACAATTTTTTGCATCTCTTAACATGGTTTGCTGGTCTATCCCACTCCTAATTGGCTATTCATATTCAGTTGAATACTATTCATACATCCTTGACATATATGCTTTGACATTCCTAACCATGGTGCTAGCAAGGCTCTCTCCATAAATGTCCTCAAAAGACCATGTAATATAAGTCATTTTGTATCTTGGGTCTAAAACATTTACAATAAAAATTATTGGGTTCATATTTTCAAGTTTTCCTTAATATTTATCAAACTTTAACCTCATTTCATTTGCCATGAAAAATAGGGTAGAATCTACATTATCTTCAGATGTCCAATTCTTTATCTCACTTTGTATAAGTGAAAGATGATTATAGGTAGCATTGGAAGTGACATACAACGAACCAGACAAGGCTAAAGTGGTATCGTAGAAATCCTAAGGAATTTGATGAAAGGTCTTACATTTTCCCAATCCAAATTAGTTGGAACAGCCCCTCTACTTTCAGATTCTTGAAAATATAATTCGAAGTCTCCATCATCTTCCTCTAGCCTTTCAAATACCTTTTGAAAATTTTCAGTTGCTTGAAGCATTTGGTATGTTAAATTTCACCTTGTAGAAACATCGAGGCACACTAAGGAATTTGAAGTGATGTTTTCAGCCTCAATGGCTTCCTTGAACTTTGTTAGCTTACTTGGAGATGACCTAACATACCTAATGGCATGTCTTATGACAACAATAGAATCATGATACTTTTTTAGACCCTTATTCACCACTAAATTGAGGATATGTGCACAACACCACATATGCATCATATCCCCATCCAACACCAAACCTTTCAAATTCCTAACCTTCCTTTTCAAGTATGCTATTACTCCATCATTGGAGCTAGCATTGTCTGTTGTTATTGTGAACACATGTTTAAGCCCCCACTTATTCAAGCAAGATTCAATACATTTACCAACTATTTCACCCTTATGATTAGGAATAATTTGAAAATTAAGGATGCGTTTTTGTAATTTCCACTCATTGTCTATAAAATGTGCAGTCAAACACATGTAATTAAGGTTTTGCACTGATGTTTAACAATCAGTGGTCAAACACACCCTTTCACAATCAACTTTCAGCAATGCTTTAAGCCTACCCTTCTTTTCCATATATAACTTAAGGCAATCCCTAGCTATGGTATGCCTAGAAGGGATATCTAACTTTGGACAAAGTCTCTTACATATATATTTAAAACCACGCCCTTCCACAACCTTAAAAGATTGCTCATCACATATGATAAAGAAGGCTATTCCTTTTCTACACTCCTTCAAGTCAATAGTATGGGGAATGGAACCAACTAATTATTTATCAGAAGACATCCTATCAAACTATAACAATTTTTTACTAGGGTTATTGCTAAGTGCATTTGGAGATTTAGGACACTTTGTTATATGAGCAAGCATGTTTGTTGTACCATGCTATTTACTATCACATAAAAACCTAATACCATAGTATATACACTCAGCAGTTAGTTCACTAACCTTTTCATTTGGCACTTTGTTAAACTGCTCCCATGCTGGTGACCTCCTTCTTGTTTGAATACTAGCTTGCTTGTTGACACTTGGCTTTCTTAACATAACTTTCTTCCTTTTTTTAGGCACAGTAGGAGGTTTTTTACTCGTATCTTCTATAGGCTTCTCACTTGGTGTTAAACTGATATTAACAGCAATAGGTGGCTGGCTTGGATCAGCAATTGCTGTTCCACCAGGATTGGGCTCAACAGGCTTCATACTTGAAATGAAACTTACAAATTGGAAAATAAATGATCAGATTATATTCTAAATATTTTAATTATATAATATAACTTGGTCTCAAAAATCAAAACAAATATAAATCAATTTATTTCATACATGATCAAAATCATTTGATTTGATAACCAATTCTATGCAGAATTTTATTAGAGAAGTAATTGTTACACACCATCTTGAATATACTAGCACGTAAATGTATCATTCTATTCACTCACTACTTCATAATATAAAAAGCAAAGCATCACTGAATTACAACCAGAAGTAGTAAAGACAATAAAAATTTAAAAAAAAGCATAAAGGATAGTAAGTTACTCATAAAAAAGCATATATTCATAGTTATTAATAGTTAAAAATAGCCTTCAAAGGATACCATTTACTCTAACCAATTTAAAATTAGTTTTATTATTATTCTAATAAATGGAACTCACTTTAATGTTTTGTTTATTATCTATTTTATTTACTAACAATTGTGAATTGTAATTTGGAATTGCCATAAATCCAGAAAGCTTAGAATGTTGTAATGTACTAGCATATATTTAATTAATTGCGAAGCAAACCATAATCGATCGTGGAAAAATTTGTGTAGCCTTTTTCTTAAGTTTAAAGCAAAAATGAGCATCTTATATGTTTAAAGGAGATAAAATTGTAATCATATCTCTCCTTTCTCTCCACTTATTCTGTCATCTGAATTCAATGATTAATATAGGTTAGCTCAGCTTTTAAAATAAAGAAAAATGTTACTCTCACTTTTTTCTTGAGGTTTACAATTTTATAAATTCTATTATTTATTAAATAGGAATGAATGTTGACTTTTTAAAAAATAAGTATAAGTAGTATTTTCCTACAAATAAAAAGGATATGTAATCAAGCTAACTGTTGTTTGTGAGTTGCTTGAAACTTGTGAACAAATAAAAGAATAAAGATATTTTTATCTTATTACTATACACACTAAAAGTAATTTTTATAAAACCTAATAATAATTTGGTGGTAATTTTTTAATAAATGATAAGTAACTAGTAGTAATGAAATAACTTCCTAAATAAAAATAATAGCATGTGTGGTGTATGAAAATCATTACTTCAAATGAAATCATATAATCAGAAGATGCATCTCTCATAAGTTGAAGTATAAACCAAGCATAAAGATAAAAATGAAGCATCAAAATAGAAGATTGAAGCATCAGATTGAATCATATAATTTAATTTTTAATATAGAAAAGAAACAGGGCAGCTATTGAAATCATCAGAAGTTGAAGCATAAACCAAGCATAAGAATAAAAAGGAATGTGGCAGAAACCAAAACAATGGTTCAAGCAAGAAGACTGTCATAAAAAAAGGATAGGGATTGGGAAGACTTGCACCAGATGGCACCACTCTAATGACTTGTCATGACTTAGAAACAATGAGCAGTTATAAGTTTAATAGGGTAAGTGATGTTAGTTGTGGTTTAGATTAGATTCTAGTTCATTTTGAAAAATAGCACAACATCTAAGAATACAAATTCATTTTCCCATAGAAAGGCAAAGGTATTTAGTATCTTTTACTGTTAAACATGTGAGAAAGCTAATTTTCAGGAACATTTTAATTTGTTTCCTTCCTTCATTTCACACAGTGAACTTATGGGCTTCATGTGCAATCATGTACGCTTGTACCAATAAATGAACATTACAGAGAGGATTCATGTATCACATGTAGTTGAGCATATTCCAAAGTAAGCAGAAGTTTAATTTTTAAAATATCAAACGGTGTAACATAATAAGTTTGCCATTTGTCTACGTTTCATGATCAGGGCATAGCTGTGTGACCTGTGTCCAAATAATTTATAGAAAGTGATGTCTACATAAATCTCAGCTTCTCACCTACTTCTTATGACTGTGTCGATGATCTTTTATATCTTCTTTTGAATTCAACATCCACATCAAGTCCATTAAATTTGTAAGCATACAAAAATTGTTCAAACTTCTATTTTTATTTTTTTGGCCACAAATACATGACAAGCCAAAGGAAACTAATAATAAAATTCTCAATAACACTTGTCTTTGATAAATGATAAGAAAATCTAACATGCTAATTTTAATAGCTTTCCACTCTGTTTCATTCCAATTTTTAGATAGTTTCTATTTAGGATGGGCACACCCACCAATACAACAAACATCTTATGTTATTGTCTAATCACAAGTTCATCACACAAATCAAAATCTAAATTCAAACTTCAATTCCAATTCTCTATCATTTAGTTGAAGATCATAATACAAAGCATCAACATCAGCTAGGATTTTGAATTGCATTAGGCTCTAAAAATGAATGGTAACTAAATCATAACCAACTTTAAAGATAAAATCAAGGGAAGATGATTAAGAAATTAAACTAATGCATCATGAAAAATAGAGGTACGAAATCAGAAGAGACATGAAATCAGAAGATGAAACTAACGCATCACAGAAAATAGAGGCATGAAATCAGAAGACAAAGCCTTTCAAAAAAAAACTTATAGAAGAATAAAGTTAGTAAAATACCTTTAGGCAGACTCTCGACAACCTTCACGTCGCTCGTAGGCTTCCTTCTCGTCACGATTTAAGAAGATGCTTATAGTGTCAGAGTGGGATGATGGGTCGATGGCTTCCTAGTGCGAAGTAGCTCGAGAATCACAATAAATCTGGTGAGGCAGCTTTAAAAAATGAAGATGGTGGCTAATAGTTACTCTGCTAGGGTTTGTTTATGTTTCTCCTAAGGGTGGAGGAAGATTTGAGAAACTGCTCGGTTGAACGAACTAAATATTACATATATCTTCAGTTTTTCCTCCTTAACCCCAAAATGACATCGTCTCACTGAAGCATATATATAGCCACATTCGGGTTATTACAATTTAATTCAATTAATGACACAAACCGCTACTGACCGAAATATTAAAATTTGCAGAAAAATTCTACCTATTTCGACCAAATTAATTAATTTATCCTACCTTAACCAACCAACCTTGGATTCGATTGGTCGGTTAATATCGGGTGAGCAATTTTTGATCACCCCTTAGTTTGAAGGATCCCTGTTTTGGGTAATACAGGTCTTCACACGTGGAACTATTACGGAAGGATGGCATCGAGTCTTTACGATCAACGTGGGATTACAAAGCTTGTTGGTGTGCACGGTGTACGTGTCGAATACCTAAGCGTAAATTACGGAGACATCGGAGGGTACATACATTTGTTTCAATGTTTCCTTGCACATAGCTCTGGCAGGTGAACAGTTAATTATGCACAGAGGATAGAGATGAGCTGGACAGTTTGAAAGCTAAGCCGAGAATTTTACGGAGTCTCATCACCATAGTTTCCCTTCCTTTCTCTTATTTTAATTTCGAGAAAATATTGTGGAGTCCCCTTTCTCCAATTGTTTTAACCTTCACCTAGGTTGGTTTGATATACATTTTTTTAAATTTATTTTATTTTATTTTAATTAAAATAATTTTAATTTATTTATAAATAAAATTTATTATTTGATAATTTTATTAAAAATAATAATTTCAATTTATTTTTAAATGAATTATTTTATTTGTAATATATTAAAAAATGCATAAAAATCAATTAAAAATATATTTTAATAGATTATGATAAATACAATATTAGAGAAAGGGTAAATTATTTATATAATATATTTTTTAGATCAAATGAAATGAATTTTAGTTAAATCTTTGCAAAATTTAATGAATTTCATAATAGTAAAAATGTAATTAAAATAAGAATTGCAAATAAATTGAAATAAAATGAAATTTCTTTTTACTTAAAGTCAAACATTATATTAAAGATAAATTCATTTGAAAATGAAATGAAATGAAATTCTGTTTTTGATTATGCCAAATAAGGGTTAACATTTTTACTTTTTTGTAAATTGTAGGTAGATAATATGTAAAATTTTGAAGTTTATGTATCAATTTTGTCAAGGATGGTTCATGGGGGTAAATTATATTTCCCCCCTTTTTTTGTGAATAAACCTAGACAGAAATAAATCTTAGCAATTGTCTGCCTAGTACATTTAACTTTTGGAGGAAGGTTATCCATAATAATCCATTCATCACATAAATGGGAACAATTTGCTGCTGCATCTTCCAATGGTTATATTTCTATTTTTTTAATTTTGGTTAAAAATAATTTTTTTAAGAAATAATCTTATTTATATTTACTTGTATTTATATTTATAAAATATCAATAATAGAAAATGCTATTTATTCATTTTTAAATGTGAGATGTCCATTAGAATATATATTTTATTTTAGAAAGTAAGTTATTTTTCTTCTCTATTATAATAAAATAAATTATATTTAATTATAAAAATATAAATAGCATGCAACTCTTTTGCTTACATAAGTAAATGAAAATTTTCTATATAATATTTCTAACAAAATGAATAAAGCTTAAATGATTTCAATAATATTGTCTTTTTTTATTTTCATCAATCAGGTATTTTAACTTTTAATATCATGATTAAACAAATACTAAAATTTTAAAATTAATTTCTTGACTTATCAAAAAATAAGACATAGTGATATTGAAATTTTGAGTGTTACAAGAAAAGAATGAAACCTATTTTTGTCCCTAAAATGTAATTCATATCAATATTGTATTTTGAAAATTTTTTTTATCAATTTCACCTGATTATTATAAATTTGTCAACTTCATCCTCTCACTTATTTAAATTTATCAAATTTCATCCTCTACTAGTGTGTGTCAAATTGATAATGGGGATGAAATTAAGAAGGAATTATTTTTGGAAATGCATTGGATAAGTTTAACTAAGTTGGGGGTAAAAAAAAAAACTTACAGGAACAAAATTAATAAAAGTGATATTTCACAAGAAATAAGCATTTTACTCTGCACGAGAATTAAAAATACCTTTTTAAATTTGATATAGGTGCAGATTTTCATGCCCTAATGAATAAGTGATATAAATTATCCTATTGTATTGTCCAATTATACATCATTTGATGAGTTAACTAAACAAAAAGAAATATAAGAATTATTTTACTCAATTGGAAGTAAATTCGTTAGGTCGGTTAGATAATAAAAGGGAAAAATTATGTTTTAAACCTAAGAAGATGATAATTATTAGAGCACCTCATCCAAGAAAAAGAGGTTATTTATAAAATAATCCTATTGATGAAAATCAAAGTTAAAATTGATAAATTTTAGTAGCTACTTTATATAATTTTTTTGTCCAATTGGTATAGTATTTTTAAATTTAAAATTATAATGATAGGATAGAAGGATAATTGTTAATTTACAGTAATTTAATTGATAATTTCAATAAATTAATATTTTTAATATTATAATAATCATGGTATTACAATATACATCATATATTATTCTTTTGAAAAAATTCCTTCAACCAATTAATACTGTATTAAAAATATTTTAAATAAGTTAAATTTTTAATATATATTACATATATTGATTGAATTAATTAAGTAAATATTCCATTTAACAACAAAAGCTTTTGAAAATAAAAATTAAATTTAGTTAAAACTTATTAATATTTTATTCATATCAATTTTTAAGTATTGCATTTCATATTAAATACAGAAAAATTCAAACAAGAGTTTATAACTTATGTATTTTTTTATTTTATCTGCACAATTATTTCTATTCTTCACTTTTATTATTTAAAATTCAAACATCATCAAGTGTTATAAATATAAAAATATATTTTTTATTTTTATTATAAAAATATTATAGAAATTTTAAAGAATTTATTTAATTGAATTAATTTACTATATTCTAGTTTTAAAAAATGATAAATTTTTTACATTTAGAATTCTAAAACCTTGAGAAAATCTAAATTTATGTGTACTTAATTTGAAATATAGCATGTGAAAATTGATATGAAGAAAATATTGAAAAGATATAAATAAATAATTTCATTTTAATTTTTGATATTTTATAATTATATCAATTAATAATATCTTAATCAAAATTTTATATATCATATTAATCTATATTATTTAATAATATTAATATCTAAACTGCAAATCATAGAAGTAAGCTTATAAAAAAGAAAAATATGTAATAAGAAAAAAAAGAAATAATGTTTAAATTATAAAATGATAAAAGTTAAAAATAGAACACATAATTAATTATTTAATTGAATAAAAATTTTAAATTATTTAAAATAATATTTTATAAAAATATTTTTTTATCATGTTTATGTTATTTAATGATATTAGTGTCTAACCTAGAAATTACAGGAATGAACAAACAAAAAATATGCAATAAAGAAAATAAGAACAATAACAATTGTATGTGAACTAAAAAATTTTCATAAAATTTTATTTAATGTATATTTAATTTAATTTAAAATATAATATTTAAAAATTGATATCATGAAAATATTAAAAATTTTAATAAATTCATTTTGTTTTTATTTTAAATATTTTTATCAAAAATTAAAATGTGTAAGTAATTAATTTAATTATTATTTTCTACATTAAAAATTCTAACTTATTTAAGTTATTTTTAGAAAAAATAATATATATCTTTATACTATTAATATTTGAGTAATAAGTAATATGAATGAAAACACAAAGAAAATATGTAATAGAATAAATAAAAAAGAGAAAGAATGTATAAATTGAAAAGTAATAAGAGGTAAAATAAAAAACATATAATTAAGTAATTCAATTAAATTAAATAAATTTAACTTATTAAAAATATTTTATAATAAAAGTATTTTATTTATATACTTACACTACAAAGTGATATTGGCATCTAAACTCTAATTAATAGAGGAGAATAAAAAAGAAATAGAAAAATATAAGAATATTTAGAAAAAAAATATAAGAATTTTTTACTGTAACCACAAATAAATTAGTTAGGTGGGTCAGAAAATAAAATGGAAAAATTATTTCTAAGCCTAAGAAAATAATAATTATTAGAATACGCCATTTAAGAAAAAGATGTTATTTATTAAATACTCCTACCGATGAAAAATCAAAATTAAAATTGATAAATTTTATTAGCTACTAAATATGATTCTTTTATCCAATTGTTATATATTTTTAAATTTGAAATTATAATGACAGGATAGTATGATAATTATTAATTTGTAGCAATTTAATTGATAATTTCAATAAATTAATATTTTTAATATTATAATAATTGTGGTATTACCACTTTTTCATTATGTTATTCTTAGAGCAAATGTATATATATATATATATATATATATATATATATATACATATACATATACATTTGCTATCATATGTTTTTTTAATAAAAATTTCCCTAAATCAATTAATACTATATTATAAAATTTTTAAGCGATTTAAAATTTTAATATATATTGTATATAATGATTGAATTATTTAAGTATATATTCCACTTAACAATAAAAGCTTTTGAAAATTCAAAATTAAATTTAGTTAAAACTTATTAATATTTTCTTCATATCAATTTTTAAGTATTGCATTTCATATTAAATATACAAAATTATCATGTTCATGTATTTTCTTAATTTTATTTGTATAATTATTTCTATTATCCACTTCTATTATTTATAATTCAAACATTATTGAGTATTATAAATATAATAATATTTTTATCAAAAAATTTAAGACTTTATTTAAGTGAATTAATTTACTATATATTCTATTTTTAAAAAATAATGAATTTTATAAATTTAGAGTTCTAAAACCTTGACAAAATCCAAATTTATGTATACTTAATTTGAAATATAGCATATGAAAATTGATATTAATAAAATATTGAAAAAATATAAATTTCATTTTAATTTTTTATATTTTCATTTAAAATATGATAATGTTAGTTAAACCAATTATTAATGTCTAAATATAAATTTTAACTTATTTAAAATATTTTAATAAAATTACTACTGTATTTATGTAAATTATTAATATTTATGCAAAAAATTGCATATTTTATTTTATTATAAAATATTATAAATGAGTTAATTAAAATATTTAACTACATAATATATCTTTAACTCTTATATTATTTTATAACTCATATACTGTTCCTTTTTATTCCCACATTTACTTCTGTTATTATTTAATAAAATAGTAGTTGTTATTTATTATTTATTTATGTTAATAATTATGTATTTTATTATATTATGAAATATTATAAATAAATTATTAATTTAATTCAATTATATAATTATATATTATATTTTTAAATTTTATATTATTTTATAACTCATATTCTATTCTTAATCATTATCATACTCATTTTTATTATTATTTAATAAAATAATAATATATTGTATTTTATTTATATTATTTAATTTCATTGGCATTTTAACAGTAAACTATTGGAAATTACCTAAAAAGGAAAAAAATAAAAACATGCAATAAAATAAATACAATAAAGAAAAATAATATGTGAATTCTTAAGTAATATGAATTAAAAATAAAATATATAATTAAGTATTTTAATTAAATTAAGTCTTTAACTTATTTAGAATATTTTATTATGAAAGAAAAATATATCATGTTATATTTATATTTATTAGTCACTTTAGCACTTCACCTGTGAGATTTCCCATAATAAAATACACTATGAAATAAATAAAAATAATAAAATTGTGCATCATTATTAAGTAATATAAATTAAAAATATAATATGCAGTTGAAATTTTTGATTAAATTAAATATTTAATGTATAAATATTTTTAAAAAATAAATATTATAATTTTATATATACTACTTAAAGATATTAATGTGTGTGTTTTATAAATAATAAAAATTAAAGTAATTTGATAAATAAAAAAAGAGTAAAACAATATATGAAAACAAAGAAAATGAAGACCTAGAACATGGGTGGGAAATTGTTGGCAAAATTATCAATATACGATTTTTTAATAAATTTATTTTCGTTTTATCGTGATTTCGAAACTTATTACCAAAATACACAGGGTGCCATTCAAAATGGCGTGCGCGGAATGGCGAGGCGTCATATAGTGTAGCACCTTTGCACTAGAACCGCTGTGGGGGGCATCATATTGAATGGCGTTCCATAATTGAAGGCGTCATCTAACTTGGCGCCATTGTGAATTTTCCAACCTTGGAGGCAACATTCAAGTTGGCGCCATTGAGCTTGAAATTTTGGGGGGCGCCAAATGTGATGGCACCTCCTGCTCTTTATAAACCTTTGCCCCTCCCTTCCCCTTTCGTCGTTCGCAGCTCTTCCTATTCCCTTCCCCCTTCGTCGTTCGCAACTCTTCCTATTCGCATTGTCTCTCATTTTCTCACTCACAAATCTTCATCCTTTCTTCCTTCTCTGCATTTCATCCGACAACATTTTCTTCTTTGAATTTCATTAACAGCAGATCTGCTCTTCTTTCCTTGCTCTTCCTTCCTTTTATCGGTTAGTATTTTTATAATTTTTGTATTTACATTATAATTTTTATTAATTATTATGAGAATATATTTTACAATGGTAAAAAAAATTTTATTTTATGTTAATTATTATGATTTATGATGTAAAATTATGATCTATGATTTAAAAAAAATTGTAAAAATTTATATGTACTGTGATAGTTTGTAGTGTTAAAAGAAGAACAAAGGGGATAAAGAAAAATATCTTAGAATAAAATTTAGGATTTAGGTAAAAATTATGTTTAGAGATTTTTTAAATATAAAATTTTTTAGGATATAGGATATGATAAAAATAAGATTATTTTTGTTTTATGTTAATTATTATGAAAATATATTATCTTATTGATCAATATTTTTATATTAATTTTGAAGTAATATATGTCAAAATAAATAAATATCAATTGAGAAAATTTTGTAAAGACTTTATATCTTATGTATTATTTCTCTTTATTTTACTTTTTTTATTGTATATTTTTCTTATTCTTTTTGGTTAACTCATGATATTTAAACCACATATACCAATATTTTTTAGCAGTAAGATATATCAATTTTTTAATTATAAATGTATTCTATATAAATTATATATTTTAATTAATTAATTAATTAATTTATTATGTATTCTATTTTTTATTACTTTGTACCTCACGTATTGTTTATTTCTTATTTACTCTATTGTATTTTTTTTATATTTTTTCATATTATTTGTGGTTTAAACATCAACATCATTAATTAATATAAATATAATAAGTTATATTTTATTTTTAGCTTATTTAAATATTTTTAATAAATTAAAGCTTTAATATACATTTTATTAATAAAATTAATTAATTTCATATCTTATTTTTTAAAAAAATACTTAGTAATTAAATTCAATTTTATTTATATAAATTTTTTCAATTTTTTGTTGATAATAATTTTTAAATATTATGTTTTAAATTTAAAATGCATCAACTAAGATTTCTCCAAGAGTCTACAGTTCATACATTATTTTTTTTTCATTTCATCTACTTTGTTTAATATTTTTCTTCTTTCTTTTTTCAATCATTCTATTAAAAGTTTAAATGCAATATATTGAATAATATAAATATAACACAATTTATTTTATTTTTAACATAAAATTATTTTTAATAATCAAATATATTATTTAATAAAATTAATTGATTATATATTTCATTTTTAACTCTTATTACTTTACTTTTCACATAGCATTTCTTCTTTTTTAATTTATTTTGTTATATTTTTGTTATATTTACTCATATTATTTATGGTTTAAATATTAAGATAATTACATAATATTAACATAATATAACATATTTTATTTTTATCTTAAAATAATTTAAAAAAATTAATGTTATGGAAAGCATTAATTGAATTAGTTATTTATATATTTCAATTTTAATAAAAGTATTTAAAAATAAAAATTAATTTTCTTTTAAAATTTATTAATATTTTTCTTTTACAAAAATATTATAAAAATGATATAATAATAACAAAGGTGTATGTCTAGTATAATGAAATGCAATAAATAACATAAAAGAAATAAGTAAATTTTTTTTTTGGTAAGTGTTATAAAATAGAAGTATCAATTTTCCTAAAAAAACTATTCTATTGAAATATGAAAGTTTTATTTTATAATAAATGCAGTGAAGAATTCTTAAATATTCAAGTTATAACACATTATCTTCAGATTCACTTAATAAACAAAAGATAATTGTAGACTGTGATATTCATTTATTATTTTTTTAGGATCCATAAATTAAAATTTTTATTTTTCAGTCTTCAAGATATTAAAAATTAAAAAAACTAATATTAACTTTTTATCCATTGATAAAACTAAGGACAAGTTTTACACTTGATTACACTTGATGCTTCTTATTTTTTTTCTAAAAATACACATTCAGTCTTAAAATATTTCTATAATTATGAAATATAATGATATTAAACTTTTAAATTATAGTCCATGCTCTATCTTTGTAGCTTATAAGTGAAAAAATATTTTCATATAATTTTATATGCAATTATGCTTTTCATTTGAAGAATAAAAATATTTTCTACGTGATGTAATATTTGCACATGAAAATTTATGAAACTAATCATCGGCCATACGAGGGATGATATTAGAGGAGGTGATGTAGTTAAATTGTAATGGTGGAAGTGTATAATTCTGAAAAATGATAAATATTAAGTGTCATTGGATCAAATTTTGAGAGAAATTAAAATAAATTATGTAATTATTCTTTATTGATCCTATCTTTTATTTTAATAATATTAAATTATTTAATAAATATTTATTATTTTTTTTAAATATATTATTATCATTAACTACTTTTTTTATTTGATTCCTATAATATATTAATGTATTAAATATCAAAGTGGAATAAAATATTTTTTTATGATATCAAATATAATTATAAAATGAGTAATTTATCTTATTTACATTCTCATTCTAGTTCCGATCTATTACATCATATCGTTCATCTCATTCACTTATACCTAAAAAGGGTGTAATTCAATGCTGCAGTTCCTCATCATTAACAAATGTTTTGGGATGAGAAATATACTGATCCTAAACCATGTTTCATCACAGTCACATTAATCATGCGAAAAAAATATAACTACCTCTAGCATTAGCACAAATATCTAATTAGCTTCATTTGATCATACATTTAATTTTATATTGTAAAGTTGAGTTATAATCTAAATAATAATATTTTTCAAGTAATTCTTTAAAATTTATTAAATGCCTCATATGAAATTTTTTAATCAAGAACGACTATGTGAATTTAGAATAACTTGTGCACGATAACAACATCTAAAAAGGTCAATTAATTTTTGAATAAGAATAAAGAAAAAAATTTGTAGCATGAGCCCAATTAATTTAAAATAATTAGTACAACAATTGATTGTTTAATATTTATTCTGTAATAATGGATGGTTAGGTTAAAAGGTCAATTTTTAATTATTTAATATTTATGGTCACAGCAACAAAATTGATGTTTAATAACTTAAATGGAAACAAAATAATGGAACATGATAAGGATGGAGACAAATTTACTGCTGTTTGCTAAATAAATTTTCTTTTTCTGATTTTTGTAAAATATTTTACCAAAAAATGCATGGAAGCAGAGAGGCACCAGAGCGGATGATGCCTCTGGCATCAAATATTGGCGCCCTCATGGCGCTATTCAAAATGGCTCCTTTGGCGACCAGTAGGAAATGTATTGTCATCTAAGATATTGATAACATGAAATAAAGGCTACAAAAATATTTGCTAAGCAGCAGTAAGTCAGATGCAACATTTTATGGCTTTTCCTTTAACAGAGAATATGTCAATGCTTGTCTATAACAAAAAACTTACAACAAAATTTCAGTCTATTTGAAAAATCACATAGTAGTGGTGCCAAAAATGAAAGGGCTCTTCTATGGTATGCTCTTGGTAAAATTTGAGCTTTTGCATAAGTTCAACATGAAAGTTAGGTAACTTACACTTAATATTTTTACAATATACTCTGGTTTCTTGAATCGTGACCAGCTCAAATTATCTTGGTGGTGATCTGAGCATATAAAAGCGATTACTAATTTATATTGAAACATTTCTATTATTTGAAAAAAAGAAATCACATTATAATTTATGCAAGACAATTTGTATGCTCTCTAAAAATAGTTATGAAAATTTAAGATCAGATAGTTTTCATACAATTTTTGGGAGTTCAACACAAACCATTGAATTTCTATCAAATTCTTTCTGGGTTATTCTGGTTACACTAAAATTTATATTTTAAATTACATACCAATCAAGAAAGTACATATTACTTTATCAGCAACTTCAGACCATCTAAAATACCTGAAATTAATAAATAGAAATTGAGCAAACAAATTTGGAAGTGAAGTCCCATCAATTTTGATAAAAAAAACTTTGATCTTCGTTTTATATTCATAAGACATGTACATAATTTTCATCTGAACTCGTAATAACAATAAATTATATATATGCAAAGGGAATTTTTTTTGGCAAAATTGTGCTTCAAAGAATCACAGCGGGTCTTCCTTTGTTTAATTCCAAATACCATAAAGCATTTAAGGTTTACCAAAATCTATTTTTCCTCATGGCCGAAGGCGCCGAAGCATATGGTGCCTTCACTCCAGCGACGCCATTCAAAATGGCGCCACTATGTAGTACCAAAGGCACCATCCAATCTGGCGCCTCTCTGTGTGCATATTGTGGAAAAATATTTCACAAAAAACGGTCTCTCCCCTTCCATGCGTATTGTGGTAAAATATTTCACAAAAATGGTAAAATGAAATTTTGTTTAACAAACAGTGAAAAATTGAAACTTTAGCCATTTTCAACAAATTAACAATTTCTATAATTATTTTATTTTTAATAATAAATCTAAATATTATATTTAATCTTATTCAATAGTCATAATCAAATTTAATTTATTTTCAAAAATTTATTTTAAGTCACAATCAAATTTAATTTATTTTTAAAATTTTAATTTTAGAATGACAGACTAAGGGCGTCATTCAATTTGGCGCCCTCAAAGCATGCCGAAGGCGCCATTCGGACTGACGCCTTCTCCCCAAGGTCGCCTTCCAGTCTAGCGCCTCCGCCCTCTGTGCGTATTTTGATAATAAGTTTTGAAATCACGATAAAACGAAAATAAATTTCTAAAAAAGTAGTAAATTGATACTTTTGCTGAAATTGTTGCATAAAAACTCAGGATACGACAAGTAAAATCAGTGGCGGATGTATGGGATGGGATTGACCCCTCGAAAAATTTAAAATCACACACACCCTCTAACTAATTGCAATTATTGCTCTCACAAATATATATGACATTGCTTCGATAAGTTTGATTAATCAGTTAAAAGAGGAAGATTTTGCTTCAAATGAAGATAAAAAAATATAAAATTTGATTAATTATATACACTAAAATATATAAAATTAAAATTATAATAATACTTAAATTTAATTTAAATATTTAATTATTTTATAAAAATTTAAGTTTATATATATTACCCCTATGAATTAAAAAAGAAAAATGTAAATTACCTCACCAAGGTGTATTTTATCCCATAAATTATGAAAATATACAAATTACCTTCTAAAATTATGCAAAACTTGAATTTTACTCCTATCAATAGTAATTTAATTGAAAATATTAGAAAAAATTATAAATTACTCCCACCAACTATGAGATGGTTATGTTATACTCTCACTACCTTTTAAAACTTACAAATTAAGTCTTTAATTATATAAAACTTATAATTAACACTCATTACTTACTTAATTAATCTTTTTTATTAAATTATATAATTATTAAAAAAAAATTAATCAGAGTCCTAATATTAATATATGTTGTATTATCACATCATTTTTTATGCTTATAAAACTTATGTTATTTAATTAATAAAAATTAAATTAAATTAAATATATAAAATTTTAAATAAAAACTTAAAAATAAATTATGAAAGTATGTGAAAAAAATGACATTATAAATTAATATACAATAATATTATAATTCATATTTTCTAGTACTACTCAATATTGATTGTTAGTATTCACCAACTTTGATTACACTATTCAAATTTGTCCTTCATTGATTTAATTGCATATTCAATAGAATATAGGTTAAAAATATTAAGAGAAGAAGTAAAGTAAATACAAATATTATACTATATAAAAAAGATTAAAAATTTAATAATTTTATTTTATATAATTATACTCAATTTAATTTTAACACTATAATGATCATAGTAATGATGAACAATAATTTTGATTTTATCCTCAAAGATTTTTTTTTACAATTTATTTTATATAGTTTATGAATTATCTTTATTCTATTCTATTAAAATTGATAATTTATTGTAATACTTATATTTAATTTAATACACCTATTTTTAAAAATAAATTATATTAGTTAGTAAATTTACTTTGTTTGCTAGACACATTTTTAATAAATTTGTTATAATTTTAAAATTTTCACACAAAATCTTTATCTCAACAAAAATTTTAATGATATAAGTAAATTAAAATTTTTTCTCTTTTATAATTATATATTATATTTTTAACTTTTATATTATTTTAAAAATCATATATTACTTCTCTTCTTTCTTATGATCATTTATATTATTATTTAATAAAATAAAAATTATTATTTACTGTTATATTTACATGAATAATTATTATTTATTCTAATAATTATGCATTTTATTATAAAATATTTTAAATAAATTATTCATTTATTTTAAAATAATTATTTAATTACATGCTACATTTTTAACCCTTATATTATTATTTTAAAAATGTCAAGTTTATGCGGGATTTCCGCAACCGATTTCCTCCGTACGAACAACTCAGGAACCTCAGTTCTCCACTCGCCGGTCATTGTCTTCCAGCCTTTGACGCATCCAGAAATTCTCTGACAGCTCTTATATTATTGCATAAGTTACATACTATTTCTTTTTTTTTTCCATGTTTATTCTTATTATTATTTAATAAAATAATAATAATTATTTACTATTTTATTTATACTAACAATTATGTATTTTATTTATAAAATATTATAAATGAGTTATTGATTTAATTTAATTGGATTATTTAATTATAAATTATATTTTTAGTTTTTATATTATTTTATAAATTACATATTATTTATTTTCTTTTTCTTGCTTATTTTTATTATTTAATAAAATAATAGATATTATTTTGATGACATAAGTAAACTAAAAATTTTTTCAGATAAAAGATTATATATGAAAACTTTAAAATTGTAACAATTTTTTTAAAAAATGTATTTAATAAATAAAGTAAATTTATTAACTAATATAATCTATTTCAAAATAAATATATTAATTTAAATATAAATATTATGATAAATTATAAATTTTAAAGGAACAAAATAAAGATAAATCATAAATTATATAATTATCAAATTTTAAATAAAATATATTGTAAAAAAATCTTTGAGAGATAAAATATAAATTATTATTCATTACCATTATGATCGTTATGATTTTCAAATTAAATTAAATATGATCATATGAAATGAAAATATTAAGTTTTTTATTTTTTTATGTAGTATAATATTTATGGTTACTTCACTTATTTATTTAATATTTTTGTTCTATATTCCAAGAAATGAGAAATTAATTTAATGATTAAAAAAACTAAACAGTGATAACCAATATTAAGTAAAACTAATAAACATGAATTACAATATTATTATGTATTAATTTATTATATTATTTTTTACACATAATTTTATAACTTATTTTTAAGTTTTTAATTAAAATTTTATATATTTAATTTAATTTTTATTAATTATATAACATAATATTTATGTGCAAAAAAATGATGTAATAATCTAACATATAGTAATATTGTAACTCATGCTTAAAAACTTTTTTAAAAATCATGTAATTTAATAAAAAATGTTAATTAAGTTAACAATGGGTATTAGTAAAAAAATTTATATAATTAAGGGCTCAATTTATAAGTTTTAAAAGTTAATAAGAGCAAAATGTAATTATTCTGTAATTGATGAGAGTAATTTGTAACTTTTCCTAATATTTTTTATTATATTATTAATGGTGGGGTAAAATTCAAGTTTTGCATAGTTTCAAGGAGTAATTTACCTATTTAATAATTAATGGGAGTAAAATCCAACTATCTCATAATTAGTGTGGGTAATTTATATTTTTCTCTAAATCAAAATTTTTAGATTCAACATAGGCAAAATATGCACTATAAGAGTATGATGATGATAGATATTTAGAATATTTTATTATGTATTCATGCTAATAATTATATATTTTATTATATTATAAAATATTATAAATAAGTTATTAATTTAATTTAATTGTTTAACTACATATTATATTTTTAACCTATGTATTATATTCCATGAAACAAGAAATTAACTCAACAAAAAAAATTAAATAGTAATAGATAATGTTGAATAAACTAGTAAACATAAATTATAATATTATTATATATTAATTTATTATGTTATTCACATAATTTTATAACTTATATTCAAGTCTTTAATTAGAATTTTATATATTTAATTTAATTTTTATTAATTATATAGCATAAAATTTATGTGTAAAAAAATAATGTGATAATCCCGCATATAGTAATATTATAACTTGTGCTTAAAAACTTTTTTAAAAATCATATAATTTAATAAAAAAGTTTAATTAAGTAGATAATGAGTGTTAATTATAAATTTTATATAATTAAAGGCTTAATTTGTAATTTTAAAAAAATTAATGGAAGTAAAATGCAATCATCCTATAATTGGTGAGGATAATTTATAATTTTCCTTGACATTTTCTATAAATTACTAATGGTAGAAGTAGAATTCAAGTTTTGTATAATTTCAAAAAGTAATTTTCTTATTTTTATAATTCATAAAGGTAAAATCCATCAACCCATAATTGATGGGGTCATTTACATTTTTCTCCGAATCAAAATTTTTAAATCCATCATGGACAAAATATGTGCTATAATAAAATGATGATAGATATTTAGACTATTTTATTAGTATTTATGTTAATAATTACTTATTTTACTATATTATAAAATATTATGAATAAGTTATTAATTTAATTTCATTTTTAACTATATATTATATTTTTAACTCTTCTGTATTCCTCCTCATTCTTGTACTAATTTCTATTGTTATTTAATAGGATAATAATATATCATGTTATATCTATATTTATTAATGATGTCGGCATTTTAGTTGTAAACTATAGGAAATAACATGAGAAAAGAGAAAAAGACATGCAACAAAGTAAATACAATGGAAAAAATATTGTGTGAATTGTTAAATAATATGAGTTAAGAATAAAATATGTAGTTGAGTATTTTAATTAAATTAAATTTTAATTTATTTAGAATATTTTATTATGAATGAAAAATATATTGTATTATATTTATATTTGTTAGTGACATTAGCACTTCATTTGTAAACAATAAAAATTCACATAAAAAAATAAAATATATAATAAAATAAATAAAAATAAAAAATTGTACGTGACTTGTTAAGTAATATGAATTAAAAATATAACTTATAGTTAAATAATTTAAATAGATTAAATATTCAATGTATGTTAAATATTTTCTGAAGAAAAAATATTGTAGATATACTACTAAAAAATATTAATGTATCATGTATTTATTGTAAATAATAAAATTGTTAGCAATTAAAGTAATTTAAAAGTTATAAAAAAAAGATGTAAAACTTTATATAAAAAAATGTAAAATCCCAAAATTTGAGGGGGAAAATTCTTAAGGACCTGCTGACATACGGTAGGTCGGCATGCCCTATAAAGAAATAATAATAATAATAATAATAATAATAAATAGAAAATATTATGAGTATATCAGCTTTGTTTGATGAATGTATAAGAAGGATTTTTAGCTTTATGATAATGCGTCTTGTTCAATAACATTTACTTACTTCATTACATGTGAGTGGCGCTTGAAAATTTTTTATGCAGCAAATTTTCTCCCACTTTATTTATCTATTTTTATCTTTAATATGTTGAAAGCTATGGAAAAACATCAAAACGGCCTTGTGGTTTATATATAATTAATGCTTTATAATTTATTCTAAAATTAACTTGTTACAGTGTTATTTCACCCAAAACCACATTGCCTTGTGATAGGTTTTTTTTATTTTTTTATCGAAAGACATTTTGTGGATTAAAAATTTATTTATTTGTATTAAATAAAATATTTTTATATTGATTATATATCTCTTTCATAAAAAAATACATAATGTCATAATTTTGTAAAAAAAAATTAAAAAAATATACATCTATTTTCATCTTATAGATATAAGGGTATAATGATCATTTTATAAAAATATAATTTCTTTTTCTTTCAACTTCCCTTTTTCTAAACAAAAGAAAGCATTTCTCCTCTGATGTTGTTCTCTTCTAACTTTTTTATTTTCAAACAACACAAAAAAATTTATTTCTTCTCCAACTTTTTTATCTCTCAATTTCTTTCTTTTCCTACCTCTCTTTGATCCAAACAAAGCAAAAGTTATAAGAAAGAAATGTAAAATTATGTATAAAAATATAAAAAAATAGGGTGAAAGTCCTGACACATGGCAGGTCAGCATGCCCTAAAAAGATATAAGTAAATAAATAATTTTTTTTACAAATTTAACAATTTTTTTGAAATTAGTTTTAGTATTTATTTTTCATTGATAGATGGACCTGCTATCAACAAATTATATTTTGATGTAAATCATGTGTAAATATAATATTTAATTCATAATTTATAAAAGTAATGATTATTACATTCTTTAAATTTTATAATTATTAATTCTTGATTTTTAAATTTGTTATAATTATTAATTCTTTCATTCACTTGTAATATTAAAATTAATAGAAAATATTGAAGTTTATTATTAAATTTTATTTTTATAATGTCAAGTATATGTTTAATTTTTATTAAATTCATTGTTTTCTTCTTTTCATAATTTATTTTAATATTATATATAAAATAATAATAAATAATTATAATAAAATAAAAATTAAATATTAATAATATTAATTATGAAATTTAAGAGATAAAATAGCCAATAACTAAATATTATACTTCTTCCGTAAATCATCCTCCAAACTGGTAGCGACTTACTCGTGATGCCAATTTGTCAAACGAGAAAATTGAAGTTTCATTAGATATATATATATATATATATATATATATATAAGTTTTTAATCAAAATTTTGGGAATGATATGTCCGCGGAAGCAGTAAATGCTTGCAAGGAATATTGTTCCAAGAGACAAAACTGCCCCCTTGAAAGTTGAAGCTTTGTGATTTTCAATGATATTGAAATAGGAGTATTAAATTAAAAACTCTTATTCTAACATTAGCTTTGTATTCTTAATTTATTATGTACAATTTTCGGTATGTGCAAAATAATATTTCCTTCATGAATTGTATACTGTTATTTAGCTCAATTATTAGTAGAGTGATATATTAAATGATTGTTATTATTATTATTATGAAATATATATTCTAATTCGAAATTGCATTTAGTTTTGCTGCATGTTGTATAATATGTAATTATTTAATCAATGATGTTATATGCATAAAAAATAGGATATGAAATTAAATTTTAAATATATTTAAGGATTGTCAATTAAATATAAGATAATAAGGTAAAATTATAAGTCTCAATTCAATTAATAAAAAAGATTTGAAATTCAATTTCAAATCTTACTTTCGATATATATAAAATTTTTATTACTCAAATACATAAATATAAAAGTGAATAATTTATTTTGAAAGAATGATCATATGCTATTTTGTATAATTTTCATTTTAATTTTTCACAAATAAAAGTTTTTATGCTTTTCATGTTTAATAATTTTATTTTTAATCAATTATAAAAAACTTAAATGTAAATTAAGGGATGAAAATAATTGATTATAATAATTAATTTTGAAATAATTGATTATGGATAATCACTTTGTGTTGCCAAATTACAATAAAATACATATAATTATATATGAATCAAACTTACTAATTTCTATAATATTTTTTATATTTTTATTTGTAAATATATATTATATTATTTAATAAATATTTATTATTTATTTGAAATATTTTTTTTATAAATAAGAATACTTGATTTTTCTGATATCAAAAATAGGATTTATAATTAAATTATAAAATTTCTAAAGTCATCTATAAATTCAAAATACAAATACATAATAGATGGAGTAGGGTAACAAAAACAAATATATAATTATTTTGGTATTTCACTTAATTTTAATTTGGTTCCCATTGGAGGAAGTGTAACAAAGACAAAAGAGTAAACTATTGAAGTTAATATGGGTATAAATTTTAAAGCTTTTCTTTCTATAATCCCAATTAAAAAAGAAACTATTTTTTGTAATTGAGATTATCACATATAATTGATTAGTAACGATTTTTAAATTTGCAATTAAACACCTCTAAAAAAAGTAATAGTATTTGAATTATAATCACTAATCATGATTTTTATAAGCTTTACCAAACAAGTACTAATACTTTTATATTCATTTATTTAAATAGTATTTCCTATCATTAATTAATTATGTATGTTTTAATTTACAATAAACTATTTTCCTTTTCGTGAAATTTAATTTTTTAACTTTTGATCCTAGAAATAAATTTTATCAATTTTATTCTCATAAATATTAATTTGTTCAATTCTATGCTTGGAGGGATAAAAGGGGATCTATGAGTACAGAAATGAAAATTTGCTCTTTAATTTAATAATTTTTAGTAAATTTTATTATAGTTGTATTAATTTAATCTAAATAATTAATATTAAAAATTAAAATGCAATGAAGAAAAACTTGTAAAAAATAAATAACAGAAGCACTAATTTTTTTAATTAATAGAAGCAATAATTTTAAAAAGAAAATGTATTGACAATAGTAAGATGTTAAACCCGAAGGAATTGACTATACAGTGAAAGAATAATAAAAATATTTAATTACAAAGCCTATTATTACACAACCTATTAAGGGTTTTGTACTATAGCAATGAAAATAATTAATTATTAAAATAATTAATTATAACAATTAATTTTTAAATAATAAATTATATATAATTCATTTTATATTTGATAATATAGTTAATTATTGACTATACGTAATCAGTTCTTGTTAAGGTAATGCACAAAATAATCATTTTTTATTGTTAAATTATTAAAAAGGATAATAAAATACACATAATTATTTTTTATTTTTTGATATTATTATTTGCAAAAGAAGCTATATATAATATTATTTAATATACATTATTAATTTAAGTAAATAATATATTATTTAATTTGTGTATCTTATTATTTAATATATATTCTAATTTATTTAAATCATTTTTTCATAAATAAGAAAATTGAATTTTTTATATTTAAATAAAATTTGTATTTGTTATGATATTCACTCATTCAAAAAAAAAATTACTAATGATTAAATGACAAAAATAATATTAAAATTTCAGAAAATAAGCCGAAAGGGAGTAATTACGGAAGAGAGAATAAAAATAAAGGGATGGGAGAATATAAATACATACATAACGAGGACGGGAAGATGACTGACTGCGTTTGACCATCACCCTACGCTCACATTGTCTGAAAAGTTTTAACTGAATTTCTCCTCGTGTTTTCCCTCTCTTGGGTCTTTACAACGTAATGGAGTATGCTTTCAATATCTAGAACCACTCAGTTCCTCAAAATCACCAAAATGCTTCCATCCGAACCTGTCCAGAGAACATCTTTCACTGTGACAAAATTCTTTCTAAGAAACCAAGTAACGAATCCATTTCCAATTCTTAAGCCTCTCAATTCAAAAATCTCATGGTTAATGAGAAACGGACAATTAATAGAAGCCCAGAACATCTTTGACCAAATGCCTCACAGAAATACTGTTACTTGGAATGCAATGCTTCGTGGGTATTTCCTGAATGGACATTTGGATATAGCAGTGAAGTTGTTTGATCAGATGCCACAGCTTGATATTTTCTCGTATAACACCATGATTGACGGCTTGATGCGATATGGGAAAGTGGACGATGCAAGAAGCGTCTTTCATGGGATGCCATGTAGAGATATAGTGACTTGGAATTCTTTGCTTTCTGGCTATGTTCATAATGAGATGATGGACGAAGCCTTAAGGGTGTTTGAGGAAATGCCTGTGAAAGATGTTGTTTCTTGGAACTTGGTGATTGGAGGACTTGTAAGTTGTGGGGAAGTTGCTTTAGCTAAACAGTATTTTGATCAGATGAGCATTCGTGATGTTGTGTCTTGGACGATAATGATTTCTGGGCTCTCAAATGCTGGGCAAGTTAATGAAGCTTGCGAGCTTTTCCAAGCTATGCCTACTAGGGATTTGAGAGCTTGTAATGCTATGTTGGCAGGATACTTACAGAATGGCTATGTTCACAATGCAGAGATTTTGTTTCATAAAATGCCTGAGAAGGATTTTAACTCTTGGATTGAGTTGGTAAATGGTTTGGTTAGGAACCAGAGAGTCAAAGATGCTATAAGACTTTTCATGGAAATGCCACAAAAATGTCAGAGAACCTGGAACTCAATCCTGTTGGAATTAGTGAGATATGGTCATACTAAAGCAGCCCATGGATTGTTGGAGAAATTTCCCCAGAGTGACATTGTTTCATGGACAAATGTCATTGTTGGATATTTCCAAGTTGGTGAAGTTGGGACTGCAGCCAAAATATTTGAATCAATGTCGATGGAAGATACAACTCTATGGAATGCCATGATATTTGGACTTGGAGATAATGATCGTTGTGAAGAAGGGTTAAGGTTATATATGAGAATGAAAGAATCAGGACCACCCCCAGATAAAGCAACTTTAACTAGTGTGCTCACAATCTGCTCTGACCTGCCCAGCTTACACTTCGGAAAACAAATTCATGCACAGGTTGTAAAATTGGGTTTCATTTATTTTGTTGCTGTGTCTAATGCAATGGTCACCATGTATGCAAGGTGTGGATATATGCACTCTGCACTGTTGGAATTCTCTTCCATGTTAAGTCATGATGTTATTTCTTGGAATTCTATCATAAGTGGATTTGCTCATCATGGAGATGGTAAAAGAGCTTTAGAGATGTTTGATAAAATGCTATTAACAGATGTTAAACCCAATGATATAACTTTTGTAGGTGTTTTGTCTGCTTGTAGCCATGCTGGACTAGTAGATCAGGGGAAATACTATTTTGATTTCATGAGATCTAAGTGTTGTATTCAGCCAAAAAGTGAGCATTATACATGTGTTGTTGATTTGCTAGCAAGGTATGGACTCATAGATGAGGCTATAAGTTTTTTGAATCAAATGGAGGTTGATGGGGTCGAAGTTCCTGCTAGTGTATGGGGAGCTCTACTAGGAGCTTGTAGGATTTATAAGAACATTGTGGTGGGAAAAATTGTCGGGGAGAAGATTCTGGAAATGGAGCCGTACAACTCAGGTGTCTACTTGATTTTGGCTGAAATGTATTTGAGTTTTGGAAAGAAAGCAGATGCTGAAAATATATTGTTCCGAATGAAGGAGAAGGGAGTTAAGAAGCAGCCGGGATGCAGTTGGATTGAAGTAAACAATAATGGTCAGATATTCCTTTCAGGTGATAGTACACATCCTCAATTTAGCAAATTATGTTGTATCCTGGACTTGTTGCATATAGAGATGGAAAACAAAGTTGTGGAACCAGTTTCAGTTTAATTTGATCAAGCACAAGTTTCATTCATGGATTTTGTTGGTAGAAGTGAGATTATTTTGGGCTGTATATTTGGCTTAATGACCCACAAACTATAAAATTTCCTCAATGCTTGTTGCTAAATTCACAGGTAATCTAGATTGTAACAGACTAAGCCAAGAATGTCGCGTCTACTGATTGGTTTATTATATTGGTGGCTTAGGCTATTATGACTTTCACCCAACAGGCTAGGCATCCGAGCAGAAAGCCTGAGTAGCCAGAAGTCTCAAATCTCAAGCTATCTTTTCATCATTTACAGAATTAATAGTTGATTTAAATAAATATAGGCAGTTGAATCCATAAGTAGGCAATGCGGCATGATTTCTCACATGATTTTTGCAGATTGTGCATATATATTTCTCATCGCAGACTATTTCCTGTACTACCATGGCAAGGATTTACCAGCTCCTCCAATACAACAGCTGCAGTTGCAGCAACTAAGGAGATATTCTTTAAGTCTCCGACCATACACAAACGAAGCCCAAGACAGGCTATAAAAGAAAGAAGAACACCAATGAGTCGATAACAAAACCCACAGCATGAAAGAAGGACTCAGTCCTTCTTAGAGAGAATAACTTAGAGAGAAAATGTCACCAATTTGCGAACAAAGCTGACAGAAGTGCCTATGACCCATAGAGCCCGACGGCTAAGGAAATAAATCCTCAACTTTTCCTCGGGGAAAAGGATGATGAAATTTAGGAAGAAATAAGTATATAATCTCCTTATTATTATATTTGCTGTATTGTTTCCTATTTTATTAATCTATTTTATTGTCTTCATGCAAATCACCTGCTCAGCAGGAGAAAAGGATAGATCATGCCCTCTATTTTATTATTTGCATGTCAATCACTTGCTTAACAAGAAAGAGAAAGAGATGTCATGCTCTCATTCCCTTATTTCTTTCCATCATGAAACAATCATTCTTACAATAAACTTTCATCTTAAAATGATTCATTCAAGGAAATTAATGGAAATAAAGACCATTTTTTTTGCTTGCTTACGACATAACTGCTTTCATTATGATTTTGTCTTCTTATATTTTTCACTAGATTTTTAAATCGTCATTGATGGTGGTCTTCAACTTTTGCGGCTTTTTGCTTTACTCCATGGAAGAAATTCACTTGTGCATATGCGATTTTATTAGAACAAGCACATCTCTTGTAAGTCTTTGATACTTCTTCATATTTTGATTGTAACATTATAGTTGTCTGTTAAAGTTTCATAAAGCAAAATTTGCTATGGAGTTTCACAACTACTTTATTGCTTGGACAATTACCTTTTCATTGTCAAATTTAAGGTTTGCAAAATTCTACATTCTCACTAATTGGAAATCTTCTCTTCTTATAGTGACTATCTTTTAGTTTTTTATGTTGTTTGTGCATTTTGGTTATTATTAAAGAGTGCCTTAAATTTGAGATTCACTAATTTCTTATTTAGAGGCCTATTATACTAATCGGTTTAGAATGTGAATTTTTACAAGTTAAGCACTAGTGTAGCCCATCTAGAATACTAACACTTATTTTAGACCATGATCGTATTCTCTCTTCATTGGCATTTCTTTTTTTATTATGTATTCTTTTTCTTATTTAAACTCAATTTGTAGTAGTTATGTGGAAAGGAGACAGCTTAATAAAAGGACTCTCTAAAACTCTTAACATGCTTTGTTGAAGATTTATTTACTTATATATGTAAATGTTTATTATTCTTAGAATTATTCACATATAAAATAGCTACTAATTGCAAAAACTTTGAATTTATTAGTTTCTCTATGCACAATATTTGACAATTGTTTATAAACTTCTTTAGGGTAAAAGATTAATTTTCATTACTAGAAACTCAACAAAGTTTGAAAAGTAATATGGAAAGAAATTTGTGGTACTAGATTTGAATGTTAGTAAGGTTTGTCCTCAATTTTTGTTGTCCTCTCAAGCTATAGTTGCCTAAAATGTATGAAATTAATTAATTATATTATAAGAAAATTGACAAATTTTATTATTATATTTTTCATTTAGTTATCATAAAATTCGTGCATAGCACGGGATATATGCTAATTATTTTTATTTGAAGTTGTAGATTTTAATAAAAAAATTTAAAGAAAAAGTGAATTTTAGTATAAAAATTATATTTTAATTTCTTAAAAAAATCAAAATAAAAAAAAGAGAAAAAAATAATAAAAAAGCCCTCCTTTCAAGCGGGCTAATGTTTTCAACCATAATAACTTTTTGACCAAATTACTTCTCAAATTATTAATTAAATCTAAAAAAAGAAGAGGGGGAATACTCTCTTCAACTTTGCAATAATTAAATTTACTCTTTCTAATTTTGTAAATTTGAAAATTAGTTTTTTAAATTTTATAAAGTTTATGTTTAGTATTTATTTAATTAATTATTTTATCAAATTATGTAATTTTATTTATAAAAGAATCATTATAATATAGAATAGTGATTTATTTTATTTTTTGCCACATTTACATGTATTTAATCAAAAGCATATATATATATATATACTTTAATTTTTTTATTTATATAACATAAAAATTAATATAGTATAGTATTGTAATTTTTATTTAAAAATTTTATAAAAAATTCACACAATTTAATAAAATAACTAATTATATTAATAATAAGTGTTAGTTTCAAATTTATAAAATCAATATAGACAAAATATAACCATTTTAAAATTTAAAAAGATATTTTACATTTTCCCCTAAATAATTTTTTTTGGGTAAAGATAGGAAATATATAAAAGATTAAGAAATATACATTGTTGTGGGCATAATACTACCACTATGATCAGCTATTAAATATGACAAAACACCTGAAGGGGGAAGAGGTATAATTTCAAAACATTGCATGTAATATCTATATTTTTTGCTACATAATTTACCATAGAATTAGCCTTGCCTTCTCTTGACTTATAATAGGCAATTACTCTAGAGTTAAATTCCTCATTAGTTGTTAATATGATTGTAAATAATGTCAATTTATTTTATGTTGATATCTACAGTTTAATTGAAGACCATAGAGATTTCATATGCAAGTTGCTATCGCCTGAAGTTATAATACATTACTTTTCAAACTATTTCTCACATTATTAGCTCCTTGACTTATCATCATTTATATTTTTCATTTTTTTTTCTCTTTCTTACACTTGTCTACACCAGGCAAGGCTAGATCAATTTTTTATTTTCTAATGTTGGTGAGGAAAAATTTTTTTTTCTCTAGTCTTGAATAATGATAACGATGTCAGACGAAAATAGAAAAATGACTAGTTGGATTCAATACTCAAATGAGGTCAAGTCTAACTTTTTAGAAAAATAATAAAAATAAAAATGGAGTATCATGAGTAATACTTTAGAAAGTAATGAATCAAATATTTAGTTTTGTAAAATGGAATAATTTAGCTAAAAACCTTCAACCTTAGGTGGGACATTGCCATTAGGGGTGCAAATAGGCTGAGCGGCCTATTAGAGGCCTATGACCTAGCCTAATTTAGACCCAATTTAACTCAATCTATTTAATTAAATAAGTCATGCTAAGGCTAATATAGAAACCTTTTTAATTAAATAGGCTAGACTTTTTTATTTTAAACCTAGCTTACAAGTTTATTAGGCTGGCTTGTTTAACATTTTTTTATTTAAATTTATTTACTATAAAGGCAATGATATATAGGCTTTTTTTCCAAACCTATTATATAGATTAAATATTTTGAATGTTTATTATATTGAACTAATTTGCCTTTGTTATTAACCTTTGACATTATGACAACTTGATGTCTTTTGACTTTTAAATAAATATTAAATATTTAAATTATTGATTTTATATTATGAGTATATGGATTTATTTCTTTATTAATTAGTTCTTATATAAAATTTTGTATTAATTTTAGTATTATTAGATACATCTTAAGAATATATTGATGTAACTTTAGATAAGTTATTAGTCTATTTAAGGCCTTTTTATAATAGACCTTTTAAACTTTAAATTGTTATCTTATTTAAAAATTTGTATTTAAAAATAAGTTTTTAAATAGACTAACAGGTCAGGTCGAGCTTGAAATAAAATTTTATATAAGCTAATAGATAAGGCTCGAGCTGATATTTTGCAATATAGGTCGGCTTATTTAAAGCAAAGTCTAGCCCAACCTAACCTATTTGTACCCTTAATTGCCATTATTGCACATAAGTAGGACGTCATAAATCATAAACCCTTTTGCTTCTACTTCTCAAAATTATACAAAGCCAATTTGAAGAAGGAAAAAAATACATTAACAATGACTAATATAAGATAAATACTTCAAATTGGTCTTTTCACAAAAGAACAAATGAGGAAGAGTCTTAGCGAGAAGATGCTACTACCCAAGAGCCACCTCATTGCAACTTCTTCTAGGCCAATCTCCAAACAAAGACACCCCTCTAAGTGAAGGGAGAGAATATGAATATCTTATAGCACAAAAGAAATACTAGTACAATTTCTAAGAATGTATAATGGGAAGGTAAGTCTAAATAGGTTAAATTCATGTAGATTTGAGTCTGTGAGCTTGCTCGTGTAGAACTGCATTTTTTGTAAGCTCGTATCTTTCCTGTATAAGCCTATAAATTTATTCATGTTATTTATAATTAATAAATTACATTGAATTAAGTTATTGAACCTTTAAGGTATTAATCATTTTTATTATATATATATATATATATATATATATATATATATATATATATATATATATATATATATATATATATAATGGCCCATAGGTTAACTCATATAATTTGTAATTTACAAATTATATTAAAATAAGTTATTGAAACCTTAATATATTGTATCATTCCAATTATAATTAAAAAAACATGTATATTATATGTAAAAGGATAGGCTCGCAATTCTGTTCATATAGGCCAATCCATTTAAATTCATATTTTTTGCAAGCTTAAAATTTTAAGCTCACTTCATCCTAAATGTGCATTGTCTATGGGCTATGAGTCATTTCTTCATCTCTACTTTGGTTGTAGACAATCAAATCCTTATTATCTGACTTAATAAATATGTCTAATAAATTCTATTTACTCTTGGACTAAGGAGAAATCATGATTTCAAAAGAAAAGAGAAAAAAAAAAGAGTGGATTCCATGATAAAATGAGTAATACAAAAGTAGATCACATTCAATTTTTTTATTTGTCCCCTCTTTCATGCAATAAGAATTTCTTCTTATTCCATGGGTTACGAGTCATTTCTTCATCTCTATTCTAGTTGTAGACAACAATCAAATCCTTATTATTTGACTTAATAGATATGTGTAATAAATTCTATTTACTCTTGGACTAAGGAGAAATCATGATTTCAAGAGAAAAGAGAAAGAATAAAAGAACGAATTTCTTGATAAAATGAGTAATACAAAAGTAGATCACATTCAATTTTTTTATTTCTCCCTTCTTTTCATGCAACAAGAATTTCTTCTTATTCTAGACGGAAGATAGTATTTCTTAGAATTGTATTGAAAATAAACCATCTTTCTTTGCGATAGCCTCAACCATAATTGGCAAGTTTGCAACAATCTTCTCTACTAGACTAAAAATTAAGGACATATTTAGATATATTTTTATTTTTGTATTTTTAAAAATTGTTCTTAAAATTCATTTTTAATTTTTTTATTTTCAAAAATTATTTTAGAATTGAAGAAAAATGAAGAATAGAAGGAGATAGATATTATAAATAAGAAAATATTTTATTTAATTATAAAACTGATAATTAAAATAAGAAAATAAGTTCACAAAATATTTAAATGTTGTTTCTGTTTTTCTATTTTTGAATTTCACAATTAGAAAATAGTTTTTAAAAATAAATTTTAAAATAAATTCTCAAACAAGTTCTTTTGTTATTAAAAATTAAAAAAATAGAAAACTATTTTTAAAAATAGTAAATTAACAGATCCTAAAACTCCCTCATGACCCCTTACAATGATAGATAAATCACCTGTTTTGGTCTTCCCATTAAAAGAAGCAACATTTAGCTTTCAAATTACCAATATGGAAGTTGCCATTTTTAATATCTGGTGAAACAGGATTAACGCTAGACTGAAGAGAGCATGAGGTGTTGTTTGCTACAAGTAGTCTCACTGAGCAACTTTAGCTCTCTCCACAGTAACAACAGGACTAAGATGAATGTTAAGGGACCAATTTATTCCTAGACTACACATCAGCCAACATAAATTAAAAGGAAGGACATTCTTCATGTCAGAGTGACAGATAAATCCAAATGTTTTTCCTTGGTATTCTCAGAAGTTATTGTATATTCAAATTATGACACCTTTTCTTACTATATTCAATAAATGAAAATTAATTATCAACTTCAACTTTTTGTAGTTTCTGATATCCTGAAAATTAAAAAATTGATTTTTTTGGTTTTGTGTATGAATTCCATAAAACGGGTTAATAAACAGAAAAATTGACATTTGACCTTATTGAGTAAGAATAGGACATGCTGGTTATTAGGACAAATACAGGTTTTGCTCCAAATTTGTCCAATGTGGTCATTGATGATGTTTAATCTCTGCGTCAAGTCATTTGTTCTGGCAGGCTCCTTGGAACACTGAAAATTCCTAGTATGCTTGGACGCTGTGTGCTAACAACTATGCACTAAACGCTAACATCATATCTTTACCTTCTCTCTCTTTTCTGTTCATTGGTTCAATAAGCTTTTCTCTTTTTTCTTACTCTAAGAAGAAAGAAATAAGCACAAATTTAAAAACAAAAATCATGTAGATTCCATAAATCTGAATTTTTTTTGCATTTCATGAGTCTATGAAATAAGCACAAATTTAAAAAGTTTTTGCGTTTCATTAGCCTATCTTTCTTCTGCTCGAGTATAGATTTTCCTTACTTCAAAAACAACATAGAATGTTTCACAAATCTAGCATAGTGTACAAAGCACATAGAAGAATTTCCCACGACCAATTATGTTGAATTATTTGAAAAAGAAGTGCAAACTGATGTATGTCCCATCTGTAAGAAACATCATAGATAATGGGATATGTTCTTTTATTGGTAAATTTTAAAGTATCCTTAGAAATTTAGTATTTAAGATGATGTGGCAAAATATAGACTATTATATTATCAAAATTTTTGTAATTTAATTCAATAATCTGTATTTTACCATATCATTCTGAATATTAAATTCTTAAGAACACCTTAGCAAGCACCTCTTTTATTTAATTGATTAAACTGGAGTATGGTTTTGGAGTAGCTGGGAGATTGAACCCATTCTTCAAGACAGTGCTCTTTTTTTATTACTGGTTCAGCTTTGTTCCTCGTAGTGCTAATTCTGCTGCAACATTGGATGGCTTTCCAGTCTAAGCATAGAATGTGCCCCTATGACCGGACCATTAGGTCCCCTAATGCTCAATCTCAATGAAAGAGTCAAGAATTTTACCTTAAAGGTTTAAGTATGTAAAATTTTGTAAAATATATACAATTTTTAAATTTTTTTAGGAAGTCAATTTAAAATTGTTATACATAAAATAAAGACATCAAATTTTTTGGCAGCCGGAGCTTGCCCTCCCCCCAGCTCTGCCGCTGCCCCTCCTAGTCGGATTTCCAATTGACTTGAGATAGCCTCTCTGGCCCCTCTTAGCGGAGAAATACTACCTTACTCTTGGAGTAAGGTAGCATTTTCCCCTCTATCGAGTATCTGTTTCACTGTTCTTTTTGTTTTCTTATTTTTTTTCTCCCTCCCGCGCCCTCCGTAGTTTTCCGGTTGTTTTCCCCGGTTTCCCTTGGGCAAAAATCCATAAACTTAGATTATATCAGAGTATATATATATATATATACATCCTTGACCAACACGATTGAAGGACTGTATCTGATTCAGCGGCATGTAATTTTTGCTGCATCACAACAGCAAAATTCATCAACAGCACACTACCAGAAACCACGAGATCCCCGCCCCCTCTGGAAAAATGATAAATAAATAAAAAAAAAACATTGCAATCTGAGATATTAATATACCGAGTCCTTCAAAATGATGACTCTATGTGTTACTTCATCACCATGCAGTGCCAGAAAACATATCTCACAAAAGAGCTTAAATGTGCATGTACATGCAAGAAACAGAGAAACAGCATTAGTAAAATAAGAGAGATCCTCTCCACACATCTAGTAAAACTTTTCTTCAGCTAGGATAAAGAGAGAGTAGGCGTGACTGGTGTTACTCTCCCTAGACATTATCATATGAGTACTCAACCATTGCAGAATGTTTGATAAGGCTAACTCATCACTATAATCCCACCAAAGGACTAGCAATTCGAAAAATTCTTCACCTCGCTATTGGTCACAAATTGATGCCCTTTTACATCAAATCCATGCCCTCTAAGATGAAGTAATTATCTAATACCACTAAGTCAACCATCTTGTATACAGGTGTGATGCCCTGAGCATGTCAAAATAACTACAGAAAAGATGTACATTTTTCCAGGGGAAGGGACAGAGAACCTGCTGCAAGATTACCATTATAATACATTATGTTTAGGAACAATCTGGCAATCAATTTTGTGCCTAAAGTCCAATGGATTGCCTGCCAGTACCAGATTTCATTTTTGGATTTATTGCTGCTTGTGTGGACTTCTTCTTTCCAACAAGATCCTTCTTACTATTGTCAACAGCCTCTTTGGATTTCTTTGTGTTCGGAGGAACATCAGTCATGGCACTTGACTTTACTTTACAGTGTGCATGTCTATCTTGTGTCACACTACAATTCTTCAGAGTCGAAAGTCTTGCGGCTTTTGTTCTGTTTTTGTTTCCAATCAACATGTCATTATCTGAATACAAAAGACCAAATGCCAAGAGTTAGAGATAAACTACTGTAAAAGAAGTTAAGAACAAATATGATATAGTATGAACCCACATGGTCATCTCAATCCCCCTCCTCCCCCCCCCCCCAAAAAAAAAAAAAAAAAGAGCCAACAACGAAGAAGAAGAAGGAGAGAGAGAGGGGGGGGGGTCAGCTTTAAACAAACTAATAAAGCTTTTGAGAATTAAATATATCCAACTTTAAGCTAAAACACTGCACTCCTGGAATTTTATAGTTCTTTGCACAAGTGATTCTTGGAATTATAAGATGTTGGCCATCAGTATGCTGTTTCACCTGTTTTCATTTGTTTATCAATTATAATATAACATGGAGAACCACCCCGTTCAAAAGAATCATGCTAAGTAGGAGGAAGAAATTCTCAATTTGAATAGTCAATAAGAGCTAAGAAAACACTGATCCCTTTCCGTAAGAGAGATCTTCAAAACTATTCTCAGGTATAGTTAAAACAAAAACAGTCAATTTGTCTGTTGTGACAAACTACAACTTAAAATATCGGGCCAGTAAACTGTTGCCCTCTTAAAGTTAATTAGGAAGTTGCTCACTTTGCACTCGGAAACTTTGCAACAATAATTCTTCTGTGGTTAAAATGATTTTTTTTATGACAGGACATACATATATGCGCATGTGTTTATATATATATATATATATATATATAATGTAAATAAGTTCTTTCCGAGTTTCACCTGTGTCTCAGCTTGGCTAAAAACGTTTTGATTCCATCAAATTCCAACAACATACAGATAAAATTCTTCTGAATCAACTTAATGCTGTCTCAGATTTCCAAAGTGCATTTGGATCTGTCGTAAGAGTAATTGACAAAGATACAAAAGATACCCGCCAGCCATGTGGCTCTACATTTTTGTAGGTTAAACTTCAACTAAAGGAATCCCAGAAGGTGGTATGTCAGTAAAAGCTTCACACGAGGAGTAGTTGTCACCATCCCAGAACCTAAGTACTCCAGGGTTTTGTCAGCAAAGCATCTTTAACATATATGAAGGGCTTACGCTGGTGATTTTTGGCTACAATTCAGAGTATTTAAATTTTCCAAGGTCTATAATTCATTAGAAAGCTCACCAAGTTTCGTCTTATTGCAGAAGAACATCGATAATCAATTAATGAAGCCTAAGGATATTCTCTTTGTTTTGACGTTTGCCGTGTCAAACCTCAGATAAAATACAAAAATGCATACTGCAAGAATAGATATATGTGCATAAATAATGGAGTAAATAGAAAGGTAAATTGATGAAAAGGAATGAGTTTTACCAGGACTAGATATGACAGCACGAGGGCGTGGTATTGAACTCGCTCTAATATTTACTTTATCTTCATCAAAATTTTCATCTTTTTTAGGTCCTGCAGGCCCCCAAGAATCAGATGCTAAACTAGAAACTCTTAAATCTTCAGGCACTGGTACTCTTGGAGTAGGTCCATGTAGCTCTACATCATTTGCAGCGAAAGTTACATGTGGTACATAACATCTTGGTATTTGGGCATGGGTTGACCGAGATATGACTTTCTGATCCCTCACTGCAAAATGAAAAAGATGAAAAGATAAGATTATAATACTGCTGACGATTAATTTTTTGATACATTATCTACTAGAATGAGATGAATAACACCCTTTTTCTCCGTCTACTTTAAACTAATCAGATTGCACTCAACCAAAAGAAGAGCAGTAACATAAATGGGTTGACGGGTTGTCAAGGTCACTTTCATGTACATATAAAATACATAATCCATAATTCAAACGTAGTATAGACTGGGGAAGAAATAATGGTAACATAAAAAATGGGAAAAATACAGCATGATTCTTTATAATGAAAATCAGCCATTCATTATTGCTTCAATCTTAACAAATCACTGAATGAGTGTAAGCCTATTAGTGCAGATTCATATTCTCAGTCAAGCCAACAAAGCTTTTGCATATTTTGGACTTCATTCTCCAAGGTTTGGATGATAACTGAATCCCAAGGGACGATGCCCATTTCTTTTTTACAAATTTAGGCAATTGAATCCGGACCATAATCATGAGAACTTATGCACGTTTTATTTAGCAGTGAGTAGGTGTAAAACAGCCTTTCTCTCCTTTTCCCTTTCCTTTATGTGAATTGCAGTGGCAAAGCATTTCAAATATCTTTGATTTTGCTAGAAGAAATGAAGATTAGGGAATTGCAAGGCATTCAAATTTAGATGGAATAAGCATCTAGCTACCCTTTCCTCATTTCTATCCCCGGAAAACCAGATGGCAGAGACTCAAAGAACCTCCACATAAAGCCCTACCAATGCTTTCTTTTGTAAGGAAAAGCTCAACTCTATTAATTCTTTCCTTCACACTTCTTAATTTCTGATTACATGATGAAAGTCCATTGAGATCGAACCACTCCTATATCTCTCCGTGTCAATGTAATCAACGCGACTAGGTCATAGAGAAAGAGAACAACATTGCCAGTCACAGAACCCAGGAGATACCCAGAACTCCCTAGTCCCAGCAACTGTCAAATGACAGTAACAGTTATTCTTCCCATTTCAGATGCATCCAGTAATAGATGGTATACACACACACACACAGCAACTGGCTAACTGCTATGTGAAAGTCTTTTCATTTCCAAATCATAATATCGGAACGACAAAAGGAGTCCTACAAAATCACTCAAAGAATTCTGCATAACAGCCAAGATTTTCAAAACCATCCAAAGCATCACTGAACATGATGTACAAAGGAGTAGTTATCAGTGATCAATCCATAAACACCACAAAAAATTAAAAAAGAATTAAACCAAAAGCCATCAGACATCTTCCTTTCATGTTTAGTTAGAAGACAAAATTGGAAAGGCCGAGTAAACATATTGGCTTCATTACCTGGAGAACGAGAACCATCCACTGATAACAGCTGCAAACCTTTCAAATTATGATTTAGCATATCATGGTCATCGTCTTGATACTTTTCTTGTCTGATCTTAACCTTTGGATACACTGAAAATTCCATAGAGAATAACAATACCCATTTAAAATCAAACGATTTCAAATGGACAGAAAGCAAGAAAAACCAAATTCAAAGACTCACTTCTTATTTTGATGAATTTGTCAGAGCAAACAAAAGCGAAGTTAGCGTTTTAGTTGGTGATTCGAGTTAGGAATATGGTTGTGCAACTGTGAAAAGCTGAGTGATGAAACAGCAAAATGAAAAGAATGGTAAGGTTGGGTCAACGTGGAGGATTCTGACCGGCTGCATTCACCATTTGGCGATATGAAAGACATTTCGCATCAGATACGCCCCCCAAAATTGAACCAAAAAAAGTCAACGTCTATTTTCGGCTTCTTCCGTCTTGCTTTTGTTTTTTTTCCCCCCTTGTTTGTATTCACATTGTCATGGATCTTCCCATTATTATTCTCTAACTCCTTCTTCTCTTGTAAATTTTCACTTTGGATTCCTTTTTCTAGTCTTTAGATTGTTTTAATAGATTTTTTCTCTAAATTCATGACTTTTCTCTTTAATCTTGTTAATATGTTTAAAGCATGATAGAGCCGCTGCATTGGCACTAGTATTAAATGAGTAAGAGTCCTCATATTTTTATGGACGGATGTGGATAAAGAAGTTAGTTCACGAGAACATAATTAAGTTTGGTACTTGAAATATCAACATGCTAATAAGTAAATCTTTAGAGGTTGTAGACACCATGATTCGGAGAAGGATTAACATTATGTATCTTCAAGAAACTAAATAGGTTGGAGAAAAAGTCAAGGAGTTAGACACTATAGGTTTTAAACTATGGTACACAGAAAAATTTAGAGGAAAGAATTGAGTTTGTATTATTGTAGATAAGAATTGAAAAAGAATGTGATGGATGTAAAAATGACGGAGGATAGGATCTTATCTTTAAGATTAATAGTTGCATGGGAGACTATCAATATTATTATTGCCTATGCACCACAAATAGGATCGGAGACACATTTGAAGGAGAAGTTTTGGGAAAACCTAGAAGGATTGGTTCAAGGATTTTCATAAGAAGAAAAGATTTTCATTGAAGGAGATTTAAATGGACATGTTAGTAGTGAGGCAAGGCATTTTTCGGGAGCGTGTGGAGTTTTGATTATGGAGAACTAAATAAGGAATGACAATTCATTCTTGATTTTTTGATGGCGTATGATTTTAAGATTGCGAACACTTGTTTTAAGAAGCGAGAAGAGCATTTAATCACGTACAAAAGTGGAACTTCAAGGTCACAAATTTCTTTTTAGTAAAGAGCTCAAATAGAAGAATCTGTAAGGATTGCAAAGTGATTCTAGGGGAAAGTCTTACTTCACAGCATAGGGTCTTGGTTCTCGATGTCCTCTTTAAATTCCGTAACAAGAAGAGACAACAAGTTATGAATCTAAGGATTAAGTGGTGGCAGCTCAAGGATGAGAAACAAAGGACTTTTAAAAGAATATCATTGGATGAAGGTAACTGAGAAGCACAAGGAAGTGCCAACCATATTTGGGATGTGATGGTTAGGAGGGTTGGGATGGTTGCTAAGACAATTTTGGGTGAACTAAAAGGTTTTGGACCGAGAGATAAAGAATCTTGATGGTGGAATAAAAGTGTACAGAAAAAGGTCAAAACCAAAAGGGAATGTTTTAAGGCTTTACCTGTGTGTGACAATGCCGAGAATTGGGAAAGGTATTGGATGGGTAGGAAGGAGACCAAAAAGGCAGTGAGCGAGGCACGAACTAAAGCTTTTAAGGAGTTCTACCGAGATTTAGGGACAAAGAATGGAAAATGAAAAATTTACAAGCTTGCCAAAAATAGGGAAAGAAAATCAAGAGACTTGGATCAAGTAAGGTGTATTAAGGATGAAGAAGGATAAGTTCTCCTCGTAGATGAAGATATCAAAGAAAAATGGGAGAAGTACTTTTATAAGCTTTTCAATGATGAGCAAGGAGTGACTAGGGATATGGGAGGATTAAAAACCTAAGAGGATGAACAGAATTTAGCTTATTATTGCAAGATTCAAGTTGGGGAGATAAAAGAAGCTCTTAGGAGAATGGATAATGATGGAGTCATTGATCCGGATAGTATTCCTATTGAAGTTTGGAAATGTTTAAGAGAACAAGGTATTTTTTAGCTCACTAAGTTATTTAATGAGATTTTGAGATCTAAGAAAATACCAAATGAGTGGAGAAAGAGTATTTAATGCCTATATACAAGAACGAAGGAGATATTCAGAATTGTGTAAACTATCGAGAGATAAAACTTATGAGCCATACTATGAAGTTATGGGAAAAAATGATTGAGTATAGATTAAGAGACAAGACTAAGATTGCAGAAAATCAATTTGGATTTATGCCAAAAAGGTCTACAACAGAGGCTATTTATCTTCTACAAGGGTTAATGGAAAGGTATCGAAGTAAAGAAAGAGATTTATATATGATTTTCATTGATCTAGAAAAAGCTTATGATTAGATACCAAGAGAAGTGTTGTGGAAGGCTTTGGAGAAAAAAAGAGTTCGTGTCGCATATATTCAGGCTATATAGGATATGTACGATGGAGTAACTACAAGTATAAGAATTCCTAAAAGAGAGACAAAGGACTTCACTATAAGGATAGGTCTATATCAGGGTTCAGCTTTAAGTCCTTACTTATTTAATATAGTCTTAGATATTCTTACCAAGGACATACAAGAGAATATCCCTAAATGTATGCTATTTGTGGATGATATAGTCTTGATTGAGGAATCGCGAAAAGAGGTTAATTATAAATTGGAGCTTTGGAGACAGGCATTGGAATCAAAAGGTTTTCGCTTGAGTAGGAGTAAGACAGAGTATATGCATTGCAAGTTTAACAAAAAGTAAGATAGAAATGATTTAAGGATAAGAATTGGAGATCACATCATACCGTAAATATCTAAATTTAAGTACTTGGAATCTTTTTTACAAAGCGATAGGGAAATTGACAGAGATGTCACACACAGGATACAAGCTAGATGGTTAAAATGGAGAGAGGCATCTGGAGTGATTTGTAATCGTAAAGTACCTACTAAACTCAAAGGGAAGTTTTATCGGACTGGTATACGACTAGTTATGCTCTATCGTAGTGAATGTTGAGCTCTAAAGGGATAATAAGAGCAAAAAATTGGAGTAGCAGAAATGAGAATGTTAAAATGAATGTGTGATCATACAAGAAAGGACAAGATAAGAAATGATTGTATACAAGGGCATATTGACGTGACACCTATTGAGAAGAAGATGACAGAAAATCGATTAAGGTAGTTTGGCTATATGCAAAGAAGGCCATTAGAGGCACCAGTGAAAAGAGTAAATCATATGGTCTTTAACCCTGTGAAAAAGTGTAAAGGGAGGCCAAAGAGGACATTAAAGTAAGTTATAAAAAGAGATTTCTTGGTAAATAATATTACCGAAGACTTGACTTTTGATAGAATCCAATAGCGTCGTGCGATCCATGTAACCGACCTCACTTAGTGGAATAAGGTTTTGTTGTTGTTATTATTATTATTATTTGACTGGTAAGAGATTGAAAATTGGTTATAAATATTTTATATTTATTAAATTAAATTTTTATAAATTTATACCGTCAACTTATATTTTTATTTAATGACAATCCTAACACCATTATTGGTGTTAAAATAGCACTTTAGTAGGGGTGAGAGATTTTTGGAAATCAAATGAATTACATTACGTTTTTAAATTAAAATTTTCTTTTACAGAATTGTATGATAGGAGGATTCCACGATACGGATCAAAATTTGTTGCATTGTTTGCAACGGGATTTTATCTTTCCAATATCTGACACGTGTTTCAATTTTTTCGTATCTTAAACAACTTTTCTAATAGGTCATCAGAGATGGTTTTTGTGCCTGAGTGCCATTATTAAAATCCAATAATATTTTAAATTTTATTTCAATAAAATATTAAAATAATATTAATAATAATTTAACTATTATATTAAAGTTCTAAATTAATCCTAGAACTTCATTATTTATATTTGCTCTGATATATGCCTTTTTTAATTTCATTTTTATAATAAAAGTATAACAAATTGCTTAATACCTATGCAACACTTCAAACTAAGAATGTAAAGGAAAAAATTTTAAATATAATATTAGATATTATTGTACTATTAAAAATATCTGCTACAATTTTTAAAATTGTATATCTTATTATAAGAATTGAAAAGCTACTAGAATAACATAATAATTACATTATAAATAATAAGACTAGGTATGAGTGTTGATTATTACTTATTCTAAATAGCTATAAAGAGTTATTAATATATAATTGTTTAGCCATGATTATTACTTCTGCTAGGTTCTCTTACACGTGGATTTCCCATGTTTGATTTCCACCTTAGGAAGAATAATTTACAGATCGAAAAAGACACATTCAAAAGAAGTTGGGCCAAGAAATCAATGTCGCACTTCCGTCTTCCACCAAAGAGATATTTTTAATTTTCCATCCTCACTCATTTATTTTAAAATTTTTTAAATACTGTTTATTTGTGCTTATCATTGAGAAGCAGAAAAGGCACATGGATGTGGATATTACTGAAACACTCATAGAAGATAACATTCTAGCCTTGTTTCTATCCCCCTCCTGACTTGATAATTATAGTAAATTGATATTTTATGTAATCGGTTATATATCTATTCATGATTTAGAGAGTGATGATTGGTTTTATGCCTCTTGCTTTAATGAAGAATTTTCATTTATATTTGGTTGATATTATATTTAGGCAATTCTGATTCCATTTGCTTTCTTTATGTGTTTGATAATTTGTTTCAATGAGATTCACTTTTAGGAAGCTTATATGGACCACAAAATGATGAAGTAATCAGAGCTGGAAAGCAATTACTCCCTCCATTTGAATTTTAAAAAATATAAAGAAGTAGTTTAATTTATTTATTTTTTAAAAAAAAATTAAAATTATTTTTCATATTCAAAGTTCAAGATAAATAAAAATAGAGAGAAAAATATAATGGAATAAATGCAAATGAGTTAAGAGTATAAAATAATAAAACATTGAAGCATTTATTAATAAAAAAGAAGGATAAAATTGAAAAAAATATTCAATGCTCTAAAAAGGAATAAAAAAAATTCTTCAAAATGTGATAAATAATAAGAAATGGAGGGAGTAATATTTATCTTCTTGTTCATCTTGATTTGTTCAATCTTTTTTGTTTTTTATGCAAAATAAGCAGATATGATAAGCTTTTAGGAATGAGTTTACAAAAGAACACAATTTTGATCATAATAATATTGAACAGAGTTTGATTAACATTATACAAAGTCAAAGTTTGTTCCTTCTTAATTATTTTCAATCAATTTATGTGTTTCTTGATTGAAAATGTAATATCATGCCATTCACCATATTATAATACATTTACTTCACTGGTTAACTCTCTTGCTACACTTCGCTCAAACTTTTCCTTTCAATTCGAACTTTGTGAAGGCAAGATGGATTTATCCTTACTCTTGCCCTATCTAACTTAAAATTCTATTCTTAGTTGCGATTTGCTTTAAAATTGAGCAACCTACCTACTTGATTTATAAGTGCATGGAAAAAGGGAATAGTATTAGTAATTGATAAGTACCCTGTATTTAGAGAGTCAAAATGTACACCTAGAATAGATTTGAATTTAGGATTTTTTGGTTGATTTAGGTTCTAACCTTTCTTGTTTCAACATACCCCTTCTTGCAAATGGCCATTTCCATAAAAGGTGCACAAGTTTCTATCCAATTTAACTATTGATAAATAAATTAGATGGACAATTTTCAGGAGTTCAAAGTGAGGAGGAAAGGTGATAGTTAGTTTCAAAGGCCTTGATGAGGGTGCTGATCTATAATATTGTTCTTAATTAGTTAAGGTCATAGATGAAGGGGGATTTATATGTGTATATTTTCGATAAGCTTTTGATGTATAGAATAAAAGAGAGCATTTTATCCATGCCTTCCTTTTTCTTTCACATCTGAGATAAATGAATGGAAAACCCATTTCAAATAGTATATGATCGTTACCTTCTTTCCAAAACTTGATTGCTAATATGCTGGCTTGTTTATGGAGCTATTCTCCAACACTGATTGGAAAGATGACAAAATACAGGATTTTGAAGCCATATTCAAGGCAATGTAAAGGTAGACGTTGTTTTATCAGATGTAAATTAACGTTTATTTTTTATGTAATATATGTGAAGTTATATACCTTATTTGTCCTTTCAAATATGCTTTGTTGGTCTATATTGACTACTCAATTGAGGATGTCACTATTTTAGGGGTAGCGTAGTTCCTGAAACAGTTAAGGGTGTAATTGTCATACCCTTATAAAGTTAAGAATAAATGCAAAGGAACTAAAATCTACATATCTAACATTGCCTTTCAAATCTTAAATGATTGATAATTACTATGTATTTTACATAAGACTTTGTGAACCATAGGGTAGCTCGAGATAAAGGTAAGAGTAGTATCGTTGATTTTTGCAATTTTATCTTTTATAAATCCTTATTTATTATAAAATAAGTCAAATAGATCATACTTGTTCTAAAATAAGTGGGATCAGGTTGTTGCATGTGCAGTTGTGACTTACAAGTAACATTGTAAAGAGATAGAAGTGAACTTTCCACCAATACCTTACCATTCGCAACCTAGTCACTGCCTCTCACAGGTCATAATCATTTGGCCTCGCAAGTCTTGCGGGGCCATTATGAGGGAAGTGAGCCAAATTATGATGTAGTGCAAGTGTAACAATACCCTAAAAGACATGAAATTGTATTGTTAATGAATGATCAACAACTTAACCATGGCCCGAGATGATTATGCTATTTGATGTGCAGTTTGCTTTGGCGTTTTTCTTTTTATTATATATGTGTTACGCAGCTTGCCTCTTTTTGACCAAGGTTCCCTAACTGAGTTCAGGTTTTAGTTGCATACCAACGGGGGTAAAGTTCGCTATTATGCTATGAAGTTCACACATGGATAAGAACTTTCTTAGTTGAGATGATTATATTTATTGCATGTTGTGGAGGTATAGAGATATCCATATTATTGTTTTAAATGATGTTATTCACTAGTTTGAACTTTATGGTAGTAAGTTAGCTTGTGAAATTTATGTGATTGAGAGGAATTTTTCATATTGTAGGTAATGCAGCAATCAAGTTATGACCCTCGGACTGTATCATTCACTACATTGCAGTCTATTATCTCTTCATTTTTAGCTTAACATATTGGAATTGAACATGGAGTTTTGAAAGTTATATTTTTTAAGGTCATTTTAGCTCATACATGTATATATTTGTCATTTTTGAGTAATTTTTGTGCTTGAGTTATTAATCAATTTGTTATGGTGGATTGTTTCACTATTCAAGTTAGGATTAAGGAGTCCCGCCTTTATATACTCTAGGCTAGGATTACATTTTGGTTTACAGGATGGTGGCGGTACTGTTCAGAAGGGAATTGGCATTCAAACAGACTCTCTGGCTCTGGAAAGTAATGCGGGCAGATCAAGCTGCAGTTAGGGTTGACACTGGAAAATAAGCATAGAGCAAGATAAGGCAGCGAACTCAAACGACAGATGATTTACTGCTTTATGCTCTAGCAAGTGTTGCAGGGAAGGATATTGATTATTGGGGTGTACAACAGCATAGATGACATCATTAGGGAATGTGATGGCATGGCAGGGCACCTTGATGTATGGAAACTACTACTTGATGCACATAACTCACCTCCATGATAAAAGATGTTGTTCCAATCATTGCAGATTTATACTAAATACTATTTTATGATTTTGTCTGAAGATCTTAGTTCTTTCTGGGCTGCCATATCAATCCCTCTGCAAAAGAAATAAGCACCGTAGAGGTTGTTACTGAGTTCTGCTCTTCAACTCGCTGCTGCTTATCTTCAAGGCCATTTTTCTATACCAGTGGCTGACATGTGGATGGAATTTAGCTAGATGTTCATGTCATTGTTTTTCTCCGTTTTTCTTCTCATATCTAATTTCAGTCACATTTCAGATGCCTCTGGAACATTCTTGCAAAAAGCATGTATTAGGGGCATGTAACCATGATTAGAAATTGAGTCATGAATCTACAATATGATCATTATCCCTTTTTACTCAGGTCTAGAGTCAGTTCCAAGGCTTATGGTGAAGCTGATTCTTAACTGCTACTAGCCTTTTCAACATGTGTGTGTGTATGCTCTACTCAGTAATCAAACTGCTGGCACTATCTTTTTCTTTTTCTTTTCTTTTTTTTTTTGAAGTTTACATTATAATTAGTGCATCAAATTTAATCGGCTTAACTCTAGGTTATTCGTTTATATAATATTGGGTGGAGTATATGATGAGAGAAACTATTGTAGTAAATATGGTTTCATGCAGTTATTAACACTGGATAAAATGAGTTCAAACAGAGTTGTTTTACTTTTAACTTCTGAGTAGTGAAAACAAATGCTCCCAGAAAACACTGAAATGGTTAATTAATCAAAGATGTTTTGGAATTGTCTTTCCTTAAACTTTTCGCTTTTTGCTATTTGGTTCTATCTACGACAGATATATGCTTTGCAAATGGATTAATGCACTGCTGTAAATCTCTAACTTCCCCGTACATTATCTCTCCAAACTCTCACAAGTCAACACTAATGTCCCAATCTCAATGCAACCTGTTTCCGCTCCTCGGTGATGTGTGTAATTTCACCATGTCCACCTTCGGTTACTCTTTTTCTCAAGCTTGCTCGCCAGTCATTTTTACATCTTTCTTCAACAAACAAGCATTGGAGGTATTTATGAAACAAGAAATAAGAACCAAGGAGATTATCTATAGCATAAGTGAAATACATGATTATTTGACAGATTTTTGACATAAGGAGTTCCATTTAGTTAGAAAAATAGCATATTATTCCTTTAAATCAAACAACCTCGAGATTAAAGTGAAATTTACTTGGGTAAATTACTAGATATCTCTTCATCAGAACAGATGGCATTCTCATCCTAACTTTCAGTTTGCTTTTATTCACTGCCACAGAATCCATGAAACAGATGGCACTAATGCGATCCAGCCACAAAAACCAAATCAGGTCAGTAGCCAGTAAGGTTTCTTACAAGAAAATTGCGAAATATAACGTTAACGAGGTAACCGCAATGAATGAGTGGTGCCATCTATTTGACTAAGGCTTGTGACGGGCATTTATAAAAGGGGAGTTGTAAATGAATTAAATTGTAACTAGCATTTTTGCTGTAAATTAGAAAGATAAGAGATAAAACTCAACCCTTCATAGAGATAGGAGTAACTCAAAATGAGAACAAGAAATTAAAACCATTAGGGTGTGTGTGTGTGTGTGTGTGTGTGTAATCATCCGCATTCTTCAGCCGCAATAATTAGTACTATTGCCAATGGAAGTCTCCAAAGCAAAGTTCCTAGTGCACTAACGTAAGGGACTAATCCTTCCAGGTGCAGTGTCCCACATCTTCGCAATCATTGGTTGCATCTTTTATGAAACATAAATTTTAATTAAAAAATGGTCATCTATAATGTTCATTTTATCAACATTATAAGATATGAGATGATACAATAAGCATATCTTTTGCCAATAACACTAAATAATTAATAACAATAAGTCAATTGTAAGATTAATGATTCACACGAGAGGGAGGTTCCAAATATGCTTGACTCTGACTATCAAAATTTGAAACTGCAACTTGAGGCATTACATGACACCTGAAATCAACAGTTCTTAACTCTAGAAGATACTATATACAAAAAAGGATAAACCTTAAATGACAGCAGTAATAATAAGTTACTAAATAAGTTAGTCATCAGAAGGAAACACATCTAAGTGCTTAGAGATTATGCAGAAGTTGCAACAAACCCTTAAAATCGAGGAAGTGTGGAGAGAAAAGTCTTGGGTGCAACGCAATCTATCAACCTCACTATTAACAGTTCCAAATAATTCAACTTAGTTATTATTTCTTTCTTTCACAGGAAAAGAACAGGTTTACACCACAACTCTACGCCTCGGTAAGGATACAATGTTTCAAAACCACACAAAGTCAATAAAAAGAAAAATAAATACTCATGCTAGAAGAGAGGGAAAAAGAAAAGGGGCAAAGAAAAAAAAAAAAGAAAAGGAATGATGAGGAGCAATCTATGAATTGATTGGAAATTCTTACAATATTCACCGATTTCTCTAAGAAACTAACAGAGTCTATCTAAGCCTAGCACCGAGTTCTTTTTTTATTTTTCAAGGTTCGAATGTCAGAAACAAAGAACATAAAAATCAATATAACACAAACCCAACTAATTACAAATCAATCTATAATTCTAAGCTTTCAACATCTCATTTGAAAAAAATGCAAGGAATAAAATTAAGAAGCAACATACGTAACAAACTAATCACTATTTAATAGTAGTAAAAAATGAAAGAATCTCATATGAACTAAGCCATCAATCTCCTCATTTGAGTCATTTCTGATCAAAACTCTCATTTCCATCAATGAGTTCAGCTTGCAAAGCCTCCTCATACCACTCTTGTTTCATAAATTTTTAGAATACTTACCTTACGTATCAAAGGTAATTATAGTCAAGCAAGTTACCATTGAGGTTTAGGTCCACCCCCAGCTTCAATAATCAACCTACAAACCCAAGACAATATAAGAAAGAGCTGGTGTGCAGGCCAGATAAAATAGAGAACTAAGTAATAGATTAGTAGGTGCAGTACTAAAGAAGAAAAAAAAGGTGACAAAATGTTCAATACAACCTGAAGAAAAACAATTCAGATATAGCTAAGGAAAAGGTTGTGCTAATCGCAAATTTAATTAGAGAAGTGAATACTGTCAAATATTGGATTTTCATAAGCATTCCATGTATCATAAGATGTTTGCGAACTCTTTAAATCCCAGAATTGCATTATCAAAACAAGATGACAGTACCAATAATGAAAGATATAAGCAAGTCATTTGAGCTCTTTTAATAGCCCAATATCTGTCACTGAGCGCAATTTTATACTTTTTGACTGCCTCTAGATGCTTCATGGATGCTTGATGCAATAAAGTAAATAAAAAATTCATTTCAGAGAGAAAACTTTGAACTTATCAACTATTACAAAACACCATATGAATTTCAAGGGAGAAGTGCAGGGAATGCAAAAAACTCAGAATTGTTGGGGAACATTCTTCAGATTTGGAAGGTTCTGGATAACATTATTCTTCATCCTTTACTTTAGTAAGCACTGTCTTAACACCAGACTCATTCATTTCCATCAATACTTTCATCTCTACCATATGCTTCCTTGATTGGACAATGGTCAAGCACATGCTTCTGCACCTATGAAATTTGATATTCAAAGGAGATAATGTATAACACTACACAGCCAGAGCTAGATATGACATATATGTTTCTAGATGAGCTTAGATTGGAATTCAAATGCATCATTTCTGACAAATATTGGGGCAATAAACATCATGTTAAAAGCCTATCTATATATACTGCTTGCAATTGATAATTTGATACAGAAATAACTCTGCATGATGGAGGTAGTAACAAATAAAAGATATTCTCCTAAGAAATAAATGGTCGCGTGAGAGAGAGTAGTATTTGTTAAGGCGTTTAAGTATGTTAAACACACGAGAGATGTTAGTTCATCCCGTCACATGAGAAAAAGGCTGGGCGAATAATTAATTGCATCAAAGTCAAGAAACTTTACCTATCACATGCACATAAGAAGTCTTATCATTACATTACTACACCATAACTCTATATACCAACCACCAATTATGTATGTTTGTCCAATCTTCTTTTTATAGCTTCAACAATGAATTCAAACACACCCTACACCATACTTTCTTTCCCCCTCTTTAACCACCTTCAACTACATATAAGGAGCTTCTTCAGCATCACACTTAGACGTGGAAAAAGTTAAAAAAGAAAAAATGGTTAAAAGACGAGCAATACAAATTTTAATAAAAATCTTCCACATTCCAATATTGCTTTACTTAATTCCTCACTCAATTTCTAACCCAAATAATACGCTTTAACGTATATTATGAGAGGCAATAAAATCCCTACTCTCATATTTTTACGTTAACAACAAATGACATGAAAAATGCATCAACTGCTGTCTTTTTAAGGTTCCAAGAGTTGAATGATTTCTAATTATCCAAGATCTGGTCAAGCATTTAATCAATGATTAGCGTAAGCTCTCTCAGCGGCAGTGTATCTTCTGCTAAGCCTCCCCTGCATCTCACAATCAACTGATTTATGCTAGCTAAACTCATCGTATTTATATTAAAAAAGGGGGGGGGGGGGGGAGGACAATTCATGTTGCCCATTGAACGATGAAGACAATGACGAATCCTAATCAACTGATTAGCCTTTTATATGAAGGCTTCTGGCAGAAGCTTGGGCTTTGTATGAAGGCTTGCAATTAGCTGTCAACCTTCAAATTCAGTCCTTGAATATTCAACTGGATGCTAAACAACTGATTAGCCTTTTGTATCAGCCAAATATTTATCAGTCTTCCCTTGCTAATCTCCTTCTCCACTGCAGGATGCGGCTGGATCAAATCCCCTTTAAATCAGTGCAGCATTCAGAGAAGCTAACCAAGTGGCTGACTGCTTAGCTAAGAAAGGAAAGGAAACACAAGCCCCTCTCTCTATTTTGAGTAGTCCCTCAGAGGATGTTCTATCTTTTGTTATTCAAGATGTTTCTCTTATTTTGCATCCAAGGTTTATGTCATGTAATAGTACAGACCCTTATTCTGTGTAGTTTCGTTTCTTCCCTTGAGAAAAAAAAAAAAATGACGAATCCTAATCGGCAAGTGCGGATTACTTTGTAACTGATAACTGAGGACTCTTATGCAATTGTAGAAAAATCAATTTCAATACAATTACTTTTATGTTGCCATGTTATATGTTGTATATGATACAAGTTCTCCCTGTTGTACGACAGAACTGCTCGAAGATTTAAGACACCGGTTATTATAATCAACCAACAATTTCATTCCTGCAAAAATAATCAAACTTGAGATATTGATTGTCAAAGTATCCGGTATTGTAAACATATGTGCAATGCTCAAATTTTTTTAAATTATTTTCATAAAAATTGTTTTTGTTAATGTGACATTTAAAATTCTTTTGAATAATCATTATAAAAATTCTTTTGTAAAATTTGAAATATTTAAAATTTGGATAATTCTTTTATACCTAAAGTAAAAGTTGGGATATGGATACTTGAATAATTGATAAATTTTGAATCATTCAAATTTTTAGCCACTAAATTTAAAAGTTATGGTAATTTGATTGATAACTTATTTAACTAGTTAATTATATATATATATTATAAAAATACCTGTAATATTTTATCATTAACAAATTTGCCCATCTTTCATCTTACATTGTCCATATATTCAAATCTTTGCTTCATTTATTAAATGCCAAATAAAATAATAATTATTTTTATAAAAATAACTAGTTCTTATAACAATTTTAAGATTAGTTGAGATAGTAAAAGAGTTTTATATTTTATTTTTTATGCATGAACCTTCCCTCAAACCCCATTTCTTCTTGAAAAAATAAAGAATAATAAATTACATTTAAATTGAATGTAATAATTAAATATTCTTTTTAAAAGTGATAATAATTATATTTTTAAAAATTTGTAATTAGCATCATTTATTTTTTATTTTTATTATATTTTAAATAGAAATTAGAAGTAATTATTTTTATGTCATTGAAAAGTCATTTAACTTAATTCTTTAGTTTATGATTTGAATTTTATTCAATACATAAAAAATTTATTCAACACACTAATAAAAATATTGAATCTAATTGATTTCTATAAACATTAAAATTCACACCAATTTTATAATTTTTTATATAATCATGAATAATCATATAATTATTATATTATATTAACAAAAATGATTTATTTAATGAAATATATTATCAATATACAAAATTAATTTTAAATATATTAATTAATATTAATTATATTAAAATAAAATCATTATGTATATCTTCATAGTTTATTGATAGTAATGAGACATGATTAAATATTATTTTAATTTTTTATTTAGTTTTAAATTTATTTATTTACTAAAAAAATTCTCCTATAATCAAATATTTAATAAATATCAAAATCATTTAAAAATGAAAATATAAAATTTTTAATCAATTATAAATTTAAGAAAAAGGAAATTTAATTAAATAGATATTATATAAAGCCATATATTAGGATAAGAATACTTTTTAATATTAATTTAAGTAAAATGTAATCTTAATTTATTTTATAAAATTTTACATTATCAATCACTATTAATGACCTATCAATTAAGTTTTAGATATCATATTACATATAATGAGTTTGTGCTCTCATTTTTACTTTCTATCTTATATTTTAGTTATTTTTTGAACTTATTTTAATGAAATTTTATATTAACCATATAATATATTTTTAATGTTATTAATAAACAAGAAGTTAATTCATTTTAAAAATAAAAATAACTAAAAATTTTATTAAATGTAGAAAAATTATTTCAATTTTCAATAACATGGCAAGTGATATTACAAAATTTTGTTACATTATTTTAACATGTTAAAATAAAAAAATTTATTAAGTAAATTTATTTTTAGTTTATATAATTTAAATTGATTTATTAATGTTATAAAGAAAATAATTTTACATTATTATTTATCATGTATTTTTACATTATTGAAAATTATTGAATTATTTTTACTAAAAATAACAATTTATGATCATGTTTACTTTTTCAAATAACATGACACCTTTTATATAAATTTTTTTCATTAATAATAGAATATATGAAATTATAATATTAATATTACTAAATAATTATATTTTTTATATCACAAATCAACCGACTACTATTTTAGAAGAAGATTATCATTGCCGGTAACCGAGGAAGCTTATGCCTTGCCGTCTTTTGATTTTAGCTTTCAATGCCTGGAATAGGAAATGAGATTATTCAATAGTGTTTGGTAGAATGTAACGTAAGAAAAAAAATTGTAAACTATTTGGGAAAAATAAAAAAAAGATTATTTCTAATTTGTTAAGATGTGTAAATAGTAAATTTCGAAAATCTGGGGGGCAAAAAATGAATCTTATTTTGGTAATAAATAGTAGAGATCCTGCGAAATAGTACAAGCCGCAAATGATTATAATTATTATCGGTTAAAGTATCCATATCAAAATATTTAATCCAGTTACCATAGAAATATTCTTAAAATTTATATGTAAAGGAGAATTCTCCAATACTAAATGGAAAATCTTGAGTACCGTAATAATATTTAATGTCCATCGTCGTAATAAACGTAAGATGTGCATTGTAGCCATTCAATGTGAAACCTCATTGTTCGCTGAAGCAGTGGATGAAGAAAGAGAATAAAAAAGTAATTTATCTGTTTTATCCTTTTGGAATGATTGGTTCACATAATGTTTTTTTATATTTTTGAAAATATTTTTGGAGAATATTATATTTTTATATTTAGTTAAAAATTTAGAAAAAAATTTAAAAATATCACATTGTCGTGAATACTTTTTATTTAAATTTCTTTTAAAATATTCCCATGAAGGAAGTTGGGTATTTTAGATTATCATGAGAAAAGAGTATTAATGCTAAAATGAAAAAATTTATGCTTAGATTTAATTCTCTTTCTCATTTATCATTTTGTTAAATAATTTTTAATTTAAACTAGAAAATAATTATCACTTTATTTTTAAAATATTTTTATTATTAAAAAATATAATGATATTAATTTTTCAGCTACAATTCCTCTTCTATTATTGTTTTCAATGTTTGGAAGATTATTTTAATATATTTATATATACATATGATTTCTTTCATGAAAGAATAATACAATACGCTTGTAATTTTTTTAAATACATAAAAATATTAAATAATATTTTTATATTAGAAAAGAAACTACAATGTAAAACTTAATACCAGTATAAAATATAATTATGAAAATAATTTAATAGTAAGAAATTATAATTTTATAAAAAGAGAAATGTTAAGTACATTTAATATTATAATAATAACTTAAATAAATTATACTCACTTTATTTTAAAAATAAATCTAATAATTATAATGTGACTAGTGATGAATATGCCTTGTAAAGACAAAAAATGTAGAAAAATGAATAAAAAATCAGTTTATACATGACTTATTTCTAGATAGGATTATAACTCCAATTGTTATCAAAGTTAATAATCAAATTCTATTCTAAATAAAGAATATATTATTTATTAAATGTAATACATTAAATATTAAAATATAATAAAGTATAAAATATTTTTATATGTATTTTAATGAAATTTTAAATGTTAAATATAAAATTTTTATTTATTAGGTGTTAAATTTTTTTTAATTATTTATATAGTTTTAAATAAAAATATAATTTATTATATTATATTTTACAATAAAAAACTTGATAAGGTTATTTTTGAAATAATTTTAAAATTTTAAAAAATATTAAATATGAACTAAACATAGTAATATAACATATAGAAGAATTTGACAAAATATTTGCAAAAAAAATTATAATGAACTAAATATAATAATGTTATATTCCTATTAATTAAATTCTAGGAATGTACATTTTCTTGATAAAATAAAATTTTGCAAACCAAACACTATCTTTATGCTTTGAGGAGCAATCGTAAAGATATTTTAATAAGGAGGGGCTTTGGTATATTAATTGTATCAATGCACTGTCAATTATTATTTTTGAAATTTATTTATTCTATATAATATTGTATAAATGAATAAAATTTAATAATAATAGCTAATATTACAACCAGTGCACCATAATTATTATCATTTTTATAATGAGTTTAGTATGAAATAAATGAGTATTTCATAATTATATGTGGTATGGTTATGAATGAAATAAGCATTTCATTCTATAATTATATTTAGTATAATAAATATTGTAGAAATGAATTAAAGAATTGTATCAATAATAATAATAAAGTACCTTTAAAAATAAAAAGAAAGTATAGAATTGAAATCATACTTTTATGAAAGATGGTATTATTATTTATTTATAACTAAACATACATATGTAATTTGTGATCAAGCATGTATATTAAATAGTAAAATAACAATATATGTTAAATAAAAAATATATAATATGATCAATAAAAAAAATACTATATTTCAAATTTAATTATAAAAAATAATGTTAATATTTTATAAACTATACATAATTTATTAATAAAAAGATTATTATTAGTTAGGCCTAATGTTTGTGATAATTGTGTATGGGTATATAAATACTTAGCCTAACATTGATAAATGGATTTAATCTTATGATGAGTAGGATCCAAGATTCAGATTGCGTAATATATAAAAAGAGTCTCTACTTTATATCTCTTAAGTCCTAGGTTTCTACTCCATTAGTGAAACCTATTGCTTAATGATTAGGAGATTATTAAAGAAGGGATCCCCTAATACATCAATGTCAAACTCTATACTTCGAATAACTTATATGTATAAATTTAAATAATGTAAATAATTTTATAATTGTATTTTCATCCTTATCATGCTATAATCAAAAGCTAAGATTATGGTGAATAATTTTATTATTATTATTATTATTATTATTATTATTATTATTATTATTATTATTATTATTATTATTATTATTATTATTATTAAGATCAAATGCAAATTTTATAAATATATTTTTGGCAATTGGTACCAAAGCCTAGTTTGGCCTTTTTTATTGTAGTAGATTTAGAGGAATTTTGAATAATATCTATCCCTTCATAATTGTTTAGAAATTTTCTATTATATTTAATTTTCATGCCATGGATGTGAATTTGTGTGGTGATAATATCTAAATCTGTTGGATATATGGATACAGTTATAATAATTATAAAATTTGAAATTTGGTAGAAACTTAATATACATCCATGGAATTTTGGTTAAGATTGTATTAAAAAAATAATAAAATTTTGAAACCCACATGAAGAATACAAAAATATTCCTTCATAAATTAAACAAATGAGAGAGTGAATTATTGGTAGATGAAAAGTGGGTGTTTTAAGAGTATATGGTAGGTGAAGAACATCATAAAATATGTTAGAAACCTTCTGGATCATCTAGAACTTCCATAACCTCCATGAAAGCTTTTATTTTTTGGAAAATATGAAGTTGTAATTTGTAGGTTATTTCTTTGGCTAGAAATAGTTAGGATAAATTATAAAAGGCTCAAAAATAAAAAACTAGAGAAAATCACCAAAAATATGCCTTGGATTGTGTTAAACATGTTGGCGAGTCAATGGTACTAAATTAGGTCTGGAACTAGGTCAAGAAACAAACCCACATGCCCAATTTTGGCTAAAAGAAGGTGAATAGTGCCCTTACATGCACGCCAGCACATGTAGGCCACACACCATCCTATCAGTGGCGGCTAGTAGTAGTGCACATACTATTATGCTCCACCCTTCGAGTACTTTCCAATTGGCATTATTTTGGAAATTTTCAAAATAATAATAATTTTAATTTTTTTGCTCATTTTATTTGAATATTTAAATAGGCTTATTTTGAACCAAAAATTTTACTTTGTATTCTTTGTTATATTATCCACTTTTTGAAATTTTTGGATATTGTTTGCAAATTTTAATAATTTTTTAGAATTATATTAGTCAAAAGAAAAATTGATGACTTGCACTATATGAAAATTTTGTGTAATTGCATACTTGCTTTCATAAAGCCAATTCCATAAATTTTAGTTTGATTTTGATATGGAAAATTATTTGAATAGGGAAAGGCTATATTAATGGCAAAAATGCCCTTTGGCATTATGTTGTTAATGCAGTTAATTAGTTAGTTATAGTGTAAGTGTAAAGTCGAGTGTTGTAAATATAAATTACTTAAATACCCTTTGGTGTTAGTATTTTAGGGTATGACATTTGGCTTTTATATTATGTTATAATATCAAAAATGCCCTTCAGTGTTTGATTTTATAACATAATATTATACAAAGTTACATATCTATATATTGTGAGGAAAACAATGGCATGATTATGTTATACATGCATTAATGTTTGATATATTATTTCTCAATTGTTATACAATAAAACTCCAAAATGATGCTAAATAAGACAATGAGAGAGGACTAAGCTAATGTTTATTTTGAGACTAATCTGGTGGATGTGCCATCAAATACTTGGTGGCTTCATACTGATTCCACAATCCACATCACCAATTCATCCTAACCATTAAGAAACTTTAGAAAACTAAATAATGGTGAACTGATTGTTAGAATGGGAAATGATGAGAAAGTAGAAGTAGAACTCATAAGGGATATGTTTTTGTAGTTGTCTACTAGACATAAGCTAGTACTCAAAGGTGTTATTTTTGTGCCTTCCATGAGAAGAAACTTGATATCAATGGTAGCTCTAGACCTCTAAGAGTATTATTGTAATTTTGAAGGTAAGAAGGTAAATATGTTCCAAAGCTTCACTATTATAGGCACTGGTGAATTGGTAAAGGGACTATACAAGATGAATCTAGATCTGAACCCTATTAACATAGTTACAAGAAAAAAGAGGAATAGAATTGAAAAAAACTCTTCAATATTATGGCATAAGCATCTTAGTCATATTCCCAAAGATCGAATTCAAAGGTTAATTGGAGAAGTGTACTACACAATCTAGACTTCTCTAATCTTGAAATTTATATGGACTATATTGAAGGAAAACTCACTACAAAGACTAGAAAGAGAAAAAGAGTTAGAAGAAAAAAGGTACTAAAACTCATTCATACCAATATCTACAGTCCCATCACTCTTGCAATTATTGGAGGTCAAAGATACTTTATCGCTTTTATTGATAATGATTCACATTTTAGTTGGATAGAGTTACTTGTGGAAAACTTAGAATCTATTAGATGCATTCAAGCTATTTAAAGTGACAGTTAAGCTTAAATATAACAAGAGAATCAAATGTATAAATTTTAATTAAAGGAAAAGTATTATGGAAGATATGATGAAACTAGAAGGAATCTAGGTCTATTTTCTAAATATCTCCAAGAGTGTGGCATTGAGTTAAGTTATATTATGCTTAAGACATCATAATAGAATAGGATAGTTAAAAAGAGAAATAGGACACTTTTTGATATGGTCAGGTGTATGTTTTTCCATTCTACACTTTTGAATTTCTTATGGGGAGAAGCATTGAAGACTACAAGTTACATACTGAATCAGGTATTAAGTAAGTATATACCTTTAACTTCATATGAACTATAGAACAGTAAGAAACGAACACTAAATCATCTTCATGTTTGGGGTTGTAGAGTAGAGGTAAAGCCATATATACTTGCTACTAAGAAATTTGATTCTAAAACTACATCTAGATTCTTTATTGCTTATTATGTTAGTTCTAGAGACAACACATTCTATTGTCCTACTTACACTACCCAAATCATCGAATCTAATGGAGCCATTTATTTTTAAGATGAACTAGATAGTGGGAGTCTAACACCACAAATTACAAATTATGGAGAAGAAAAGGTAGTCGTCCCTTTAATCTCTCAATTTATTAGTTCCTCATCTTTTGCTCTTCCACAATATGATTTAATATAGCCTTTGGAGGAAAATGAGGATTCTAATATTGAGATTTGGTTAAAGAGATCACTTAGGCAGTGTAGATTGGTGATATCAAATGATTATCTTATATATTTCTAGGAGCATGAGTATAATTTGAATAAAAATGCTGATCTTATTTCATTATTTCAGGTAGTATCCAGTTTAGATTCTCTTCAATTGATCACTATAATGAAGGATGAATTAGCTTCAATGAATAAAAATTAAGTATAGGATCTTGTTAAATTACTTACAAATTGTAAATCGGTTGGATGTAAATAGGTCTTTAAGACTAAGCATGATGCTCTTAGGTAGATTGAAAGATATGAAGCTAGGCTTTCGGCTAAGGGCTATACTTAAAAGGAATGTGTGGATTACAAGGAGACTTTTTCACCAATATTTACAAAGGATTCTTTTAGAATTATTATGGCTCTTATTGTTTATTTTAACCTAAAGCTACACTAGATGGATGTGAAAATATCATTCTTAAATGGTGATTTATTTGAAACTATGTACATGTAGTAGTCAGATAGATTCTAAGAGAAGGGTAATGAACACTTAGTATGTAAATTAAGAAAATATATATATAGCTTAAAGCAAGCTTCTTGTCAATGGTATCTTAACTTTCATGAAATAATTACGTATCTTGAATTTAAAGAGAATAGTAGGACTAGTGTATTTATATGATGAAAAATGTAGGCAAATTTATGATTCTAGTCCTATACATTGATGACATTCTCTTAGTGAGTAACAACTTGAGCTTACTGACTGAGATAAAATAATTGCTATCGTATCATTTTGAGATGAAAGAGGTAGGAAATGCCTTTTTTTTCTAGGCATTAAGATACTTCATGATAGGTCTTAAGGTATTCTTGGCTTGTCTCAAAAGTTTTATATTAAGAAAATTCTAAAAAGATTCAATATATTAACTTATTCTCAAGTTGCTTCACCTATTCAGAGGGGTGAAATGTTCATAAATGTCCAATGTCCTCATACAGATGAAAAAAAAAAGAGAAAATGGAAAAGGTCCTATATGCTCTAGTGGTAGGTAACTTAATGTATGCTTAAGTATGTATAAGACCTAACATTATTTTCGTTGTTGGTGTACTTAGAAAATACCTAACTAATCCAAGTCAGAAACCCTAGACTATTATGAAGAGAGTTTTAAGATACCTTCAAAGAATTAAAGACTTTATGCTGACTTATAGAAAATCGGGAGATTTGGGCATTACAAGCTACTTAGACTCAGACTATACTGGTTGTCCAAATGATTCAAAGTCTATGTTTAGGTATATTCTCATGATGGTTGGAGGTGTTATGTCATGGAAAAGTGTTAAGTAGTTGATTGTTACAACTTCCACCATAAAAGTAATGTATGTTGCCTATTATAAAGCTTCTCATCAAACTATATGGTTGAGGAATTGTCTCTCAGAATTTCATCTTATGGAGAGTATTGCTATGCCCTTGACTATTTTCTATGACAACTTTGCTATTGTAAGCTTTTCTCTTAGTAACAAAAGCTCAGCTTATTCGAAGCACTTTGATGTGAAATATCATTATGTAACAAAGAAAGTGTGCAAACATGTCATTGTTACTGAGCATATTTCCATGGATTGCATTCTCACAGATCCGTTGACCAAGGGCTTAGTAGTAGGAACTTTAGTTAAACATGTAAGCCATATGGGTTTGTGTTAGCCCTTTGATGTTATGGGTCAATAGGAGTTGATGTATATGACATTATTTATGATTTATTAATGAAATTTTATGTTATATTGCCATATTTGTGTACATTTTGGTTATAACATGTTTACAAAGACATTTGACCTTGTCTCATATTTGTTAAGCATCTTGGGTAGATGTCAAGATCTATTGTGCATAGATTTACAAATAATTACATAAAGATTGTGTAAATAGTGTTAATTAATGAGGTGTAGATGTGTAATATGTTAAGATGTTGATATTGCTTTCGATATAACATTTATATTACTAAATATTTATTATCTCACTAGACCATTGAGTGTGAAAGTACCATTTTATATTAACATTAAACCTTTTAGTAACCACTATTAATAAATTATGTATGTCCTATTAGGAGATTGTTAATGTTTTATAGACTATACATAATTTATTAATAGAAAGATTATTATTAGTTAGGACTAATATGTGTAACAATTGCATATAGGCATATGGGTACTTAACCCAACACTGATAAATTTTGTGATGGATAGGATCTAGAACTTGAATAGCATAATATATAAAGGGATCTTTATTTCACATCTCCTAAGTCTTAAGTTTCTACTTCATCGATGAGATCTACTGCACAGTTATTGGAAAATTGCTGAAGAAATGATTCCCTAATACCTCAGTTTCAAACTCTGTGCTTTGGATGGTTCATATAATAAATTTAAATATTGTGAATAATTTTATAATTGCATTTTTCCTCCTTATCATGCTACAATCAAAGACCAAGATCATGTTGAATAATTTTTTTTATTATTAAGATCAAATACAAATTTCATAAATATATTCCTACAAATTATAATTAATATAAAATTTTATATAGTAAAGCATAAAAAGTTTAATTTACCAAAATTTTATATTAAATAATTTTTATAAAGATGCAAAAATATGTTATTTACAAATTTATTATTAAAAATATAATTATTAAAATATTTAAATAGAAAAATATAATTTTATTATTTTAATAAAAAATAATGTTGAAATATATGAAAATTAAAAAACATGAGAGGTAAAGATGTCAAAAAGCTAATCTACAAATGATAGCATAATGTTTCATTATTTTTGCTATGGAATGGAAATTCTATTAATTGATGCAATGGTGATTCCGATTCCATAATATTTACTAAACAAACATTTTACATTTTTTTTAATTTTATTCTATTATATTAATCATGCTATTAGTCTTAGAAACATTTTGATATTCAATCTATTACTTTGCGAAGAATGGTCTAGAACCTTTAATTAGAAAATGTCTACTAATATAATGATTTAAATATTTTTATAAATGGAATTAATTTATTATGTATGAAATATAATAAATATTATAATAATATTAGAATTTAATTGATTATATCCTTCATTCAATTTTCTATTTAACAAAATTTTAACATTTTATACATTTAAAGTAAGCTATAAAATCTTGATAGAATTTTAATTAATATGTATTTGATTTGAAATATAACATTTCGAATTCATATCAAGAAAATTTTAATAAAATTTTCATAAGCAATTTTAATTTTTAATTATTATTATTTAAAATAGAATATTAAATTAATTAATTCAATTAATACTTTTTATGTCAAAGTTCAAACTTATTTAAAATATTTTCATAATGAAAATAAAATATATCATACTATATTTGTACAACTTAGTTGTATTAGCATGTGAACTATACAATAAGAGTGGATATGAAAAAAAAAGGTAAATCACTACTATCTCCACTAAGGTTAAGCCTAATTACACTTTGTTTCCCTTTGTTTAGAAAATTATACTAGGCTCTTTATGAGAATGTTGCACTCTACCCCTAACTGATAATAGACATTAGCAAATGTAATAGAGTTTTAAAAAAATATGAAAAATGTAAAGCCCACACATGGGGCATTAGGAACTCAATTTTATCAACAAAATTGCCCTTGATATAGCAAAAAGAGAGGTTTTATGTTATTAAAATGAGAAGATGAATTGCCTAAGGCAAAAACTAGTCTAACTACTACATTCAAGAAGAAATAAGAAGATAAAAAATAAAAGCAACAAAAGCAAGTGGTGTAGCAAAAAGAAAGGTTTTATATTGTTAGAATGAGAACGTAAATTGCCTAAGGTAGAAACTAGTCCAACTACTAGATTCAGGAACAAAGGAGAAGATAAAAAATGAAGGCAACAAAAGCAATTGGTGTAACAAAAGTTTAAGGATTTTTTTTTCACTTTGGTATTATGATCTTCTTCTTCCTTAAATGGTGATTTTATCCTTGTTTTGTTATTGTATTTTTATTTGATTTTTTTTACATTATTATTAGTATTTCAAATTTTGGAAATTTTCATCATTAACTTAAATTCTTTTCATGTAATTTTTTTAAACTTTCTTTTATGGATTAGTATAATTATTTTGATAAATTATTTTTTTATTTCCTTTTATTTAAAATTTTTTATGTAATTTTTTTTGTAAGATACACACACCAATAGAAGTTGTAATAATGAGTTTTATTGTGTAAAAATTCCTTATTGGTGAGTAATTTGTACGTATGATTTTTAGGGTGTTTTATAGCCAATTAATTATTATTTCCTTGTAATTTGGCTTGTTGGTACTTGTTTGCAATGGCTTTACTTAAAGCATGTAAACTTCAAGCGTAAATGAAAGTGGTAGAGGTTTTGCTTTGTAATATCGAGCTAGAAGATGTTATTATTTGAAAAAGGCTACTATTAAGATATTTAAAGTTATAAGAAATCTTGAAAATTTATTCTTTACTTGTTGAGAAAGAGATTGTAAACTTTGAGTGGTGTAAGCCTTTGGATGCTGCATATATAAGTGAAAGTAGTGGGAATAATAATGAAATTACTTTTTATTCTTATTTGATTCAAAAACTAAAGAATGATATTGAAAACAAAGAATGACAGAATGCTACCCTGACTAAGAAAATAATGAAGTTAGAAAGTAGCATTAGTTCCATCAAATTGTTTATTGTTTATTCATTAATTATGTGTATTATGTTTCTTCTAATGCTTTTTTAGTGTTACTATTAAAGTAAAATTTATAAAAATTTGACAATGGCAATGTGTAATGAAATGTCACTTGTTAAAAAAGTTCATTCTATTTCTCCACGTAATCATGTGCTATGTTTCTTTTAACGATATTTTGAATGCCTTTTTTAGTGATATTTGAAAGGAAAAAAAAGAGTCATAGCCATAATGGTGAAGTAACATTAGCTACACATGCTAAATTAACAAAGTGTTGCTAATATCTACAACTTAATAATTGCTTTATGGCTGTAAAATTTTATGCAACAAATTAGCCAAGTAAGCAAAACATATATAGGTAGAAAAAAGCTTAGAATTGAAAATTAAGAAAGTATCATGAAATATAAAATAGTGCATGATTGCATACACACTAAAAACATTGACAACTACAGAAATAAGTAAGAGAATTTACATTGCATTTACAATTTAATATTTGTCCACAAGTTGCAATACATATCAAAAGGCATAACATTCAAAAGATAGCTAATATAATTCCCATATGGACTATTTCTATTTGGCATGGTCCCCACATGGACTATACATGTGTGGTATTTACAAAAAAGAATTCCTCTATAAACTAGATAAGGGAAGTAACCTAATAAAATTATACCTCTACACATGCATATAGACAAATGATTTTCATCCAAAAGTTATAAACTAACTAATTTCTACAACCAAAAGATAACCATTAGTGGTTTATCAAAAAGCTGCCCATTCATTATTGGTCTAACAATTGTCTAATTTGAGGTTGATGTAGATACCAGTAATTGCTTTTACATAGGCTTTTCCTCCATTTGCATTAATTGTTACATGATTTTTTGCATGCAAATCTATAACACTAACAATTGTGTATATAGCATCCATAGTAGAAGATAAAGCTATAAATGCAAATGAGTCAACTTACTCTAGAATAACTTAAAATTAATCTGCAAAAAGCTTGATTCAAGTTTGACTTTAAACAAATTGAGCCTAAATGAGTCAAGTTTGATTGATATATAAGCTAAACTTGAGTTCTATATTACTCAATTTAAACTATTTGCAAGCTTAAATGAGCTAAATAATAAAAAATATATTTTTATTCTTATATTGAATATAAATAATATAATATACAAAAAATTAAATTGCATGAATAATTGTTAAGGTTGCATGAAAAAAACACCATGCTTTAATAAAAAATAATTAGCTTTCATTAAGTATAATTATTTATATTATGTGATGATTATATAGATTTTATTTAAATAAATTTGATGGTTATAAAAAATTTATATTGATAAATAACATAAAATAAAAAAATAATTTTGATTTATTTGCAAAAGATAAAATTTTATATGATCAAATTTATGTGAACTAATAAACTATTTAAGTAAAGTTGTATAAACTTGTTTAAGTTTATATTCATTAAAAACTTGAATTTCAATTTGAATATTTTAAGTTTGATAAGAAATTATGATCTAACAACATATAACCTGAATAATCATGTAGAGCTTATTTTGACTTGTGTTTAAGCTCAGCTTAAACTTAGGTTTGCAATATTTAAACTTAATAATGTTTAATTATTATACCCTTAATAAATTATAATTTATTTTATTAAATTTTATTAATATTGATCTATGTGTGTTAATAATTAGAATTATTATGGATACATTTAGGATGATGTTTAAATTAGAAAAAATAAAATTTTATGATGAAAATAGATATAATTGAATTAAATAAATGTTAGTATAAAATTGACTAGGAATATATAGAGGAAATTTAGGCAACTTTTTTTTCATTTTACCCCTAAAGCCATTTAAAATAACCAAAATGCCCTTACTACCTTATATCTATTAACCCACTTTTCTTTTAGCATTTTACCTTTTTTTTTGCTCTTTATCGCCATGCTCCTCCTTTCTCCATTTTTAGCTTCATTATCTTCTGAAATTAGTGATAATCAATTAGAGAAACCTAAGGGAACACTGATATTCTTTAATTAACTCAAGGTAATCTCCTAAATTTTTAAATTTTAATAAGATTGAAGGGAAGAACTTAATTTTTTAAAATATTCCCTTGACTTCTAATTTTATATTTGATAGGATAGCTAACAACATTCCAACCTTCTTCTAATCTCCTTCATATTTAAGTAAGTAGATAATCTAGTTAAGATGATGAATTTTGTTATTTGATAGCAAAATTTAGCTTATATATTATTTACTATAAAGATTTGATGATTTAAGTGTATGATTGTGTTGTTAGAATAGATTGTTTATTATTTTGAGCAGGAAAATGTTAAGGATTGATAATTATGAGATATATATTGATTAAGGGATATTGCATAAATATTCTTATATTGATATTTATATTTGGTTCGATGAACTTATTAAAATCAGAAAATTCCATATTCATATTTGAATGTGATAGTTGAATATAAGTTGAAGACTCATGCCCAGTTAACTATATTCAACTATCATAATCAATTATCTCAACCTATGGTTGCAAATACTTAAGTCTAGTTGAAGGAATTAATTCCTAAGAGCTATACTTGACTATTATATTTAAACAATTTAGATAGGCTTAGGTTGAGCATATTTAAACATTGTATTTGAATATAAGCTTTATGTTTTGCCTTTGGACCCTTATATTTGGATACATTATTCAAATACTCACTCTGCATTATTAATTTGACATACATATTGTTATATTAAGGTAATATTGGTCATTTAAAATTCAATACTTAGTTGATGTATGATTTTGGATGAATATGTATATTTGACATTAAAATCTGTATAGAATGTGAGGAAAAATGAAATTATGATTAGAGGAATCATGATGATAAAAATAAAACATAAATTGAATCTAGATAAAATGTTTATGAAAGGACAAGGTTGGTCCTAGAGAAATAAGAATGAGTTTATGAAAAGATAAGAATGACTTAGAAGTCATAATATGGCTTAATTGCTTTATTTGTTTTATTCAATTATGCATAATGATAAATGTTATTCTTTGATAATCTTTGTGAATTTGAATGTGATGGCAATATGAAAGGATATGATAAAAGGAAATCTATGCTTAATTATTTGTTATTTATGTAGATTATTTACTGATTGAAACAATCTCTCACTTTTTTAGTTTTTAAATATTTTTCAAATATGTTTGTATGGGCTTCTTAGCCACTACTAACAACTTAAGAGTAAAGTCTCCTTAATATTATATAGTGTGTAACCATAATCAATTACAATTAGCACATAGAAAATGTATATAGGCCTTGTATAGAGAACTAAACGAACTTTTGTATAAACTTTTTTATAAATACTATTCAAAATGTTAATAAAATTAATTAATTAAATTAATCAATTCATTAATAATTGCATAATGGTGCCAAAGTAAGATTAAACAAGCTAATGAAAACTAGAAAATGGGTCCCATGCTATTCACAACTAGGTATGTTGTGAAATTAGCTTGAGTTTGAGCTCATTTATTTTTATTAAATTTATGCTTGAGCATATAGATGTCTAACTTAACTTAATTTATTTGCACCCTTAGATATAACAACATGCTATTACAATCCAACTTCAATAGTGACTTAATTAAAAAGTGTATAATATTCAACACCTTTCTGTGAAGTTACAGCCATTACCTTTGAATTTCCAATAGCTCTATTTAACAAGGATGCTTGATATTGTGTGCTCTTACTAGCATAATCATTAATTTTATTTTATATAATAGAATGATATCAGTTGCATGTACAAAAAAATAAAATAAATAAGAATGAAGTTAATATAATTAATTTCTACCTTGCATTCTTCCTTTTAGCACCTTAAACCTATTGTACATTACAGAAAAGAATTAATGGAATATAATAGATGATATGGAAGCAAGCAACAATCCTTTGAGTTATCAATTAAATTTAAAACTTAGCTTCATTTTTTTCCACCTTATTGCCCTGCCCTTACATATGCATTTGTAATGGCCAAATTCTTTGTATATATCACACTTGATAGTGCTTAATCTTCTTGCTTCACTCACTCCACTCTTTTATTCATTAAGAACTTCCTTTTTATTACTCTTTAGCTTACCTCTAGTTCTTCATATTTCAAAAGGATTAATTTACTAACAAAACCTTAAGCCACCTTATTGCTTAGATATGACCTCATCCAAATCAACATGGTATGAATTATTTCAGAATATGTTAATGTGTATTTCTATCTTGAATAAAAATCATGAAAGAACCTCTCAATGTTTGCCGTCTTATATGCCACAACCTTATATACATGCTTACAAGGTAAACTTAAGATGTTCTAGTAATTACAATCGCATGTTCTTGCCTTAAGATTAACTATAAAGTACTAAATCTATCTTTAATTTAGTATCTATCATTACCAGCATAAGTGACATTACAACACTTGTTATTTTGTATAGTTTTATCATACCTTTCAATGTAATTTAGCCATCAACCTACATCTTATAGGCTCAACCATTGACAGAATGATTTTTTTCTTATCATTTGCTAATTGATTGTTAAATAGCTCATTTACATTGTTTGTCACATAAATAAACTTGTAAGTAAGGTTTATTGCATGTTTTACCTAAGATAAGAGGGGTTCAACTAAAAGTCATTTTATTCCATCTATACTAATGGCCTGCATTTTACTAATTTTCTTTTAAAACAAAAAGTGGCTAGAAGCTTTACTAGTAGCTTAAAATAATAGCTTCAGCATTATGGCAAGAAATCTTAATTTGTTCAATAGGTAATTGTAACAAATTTTATGCCTTGCATATGACATAATTGATGCTTACTACTTAGCCAAGACTTTATGATCGAACAAGTAAAAAAATTAATAAATAAATAAAATAAATGATAACAAACATAACACAACTAACCACATAGCAATAAAAAGATCTATTTTTTGCTGGTTAGACATAATTGTCAAGCTTTGCAATACTTAAAACTCAAGTTTAGTAGACAATGCATTATGCAAGTTGCGAAGCGAAAAATTGTTATGAAGTTTTAGATTCAGTTTCAACCATAGCTATGTCTAATAGGAACATTTCTTTGTTCCTGTCTATTATAATAACAAACAACATTATACCTCTAAAAGTCCTACTAAGTGCATCCATCAATACTAATCTAAGGCCTACACTATTTTATAAAGCCTTTTCTCAAGGTATTAAAATGTAAAAAAAAAAAATTTTAAAATTGGATTAGCATACATTCAAGGTATGTTAAATTCCAACTGAGCTATACTTTTTGGGTTTATTCTTTTAGAAAGTTACATTAAATTAATAACTTAGTGTATAACTTAGCATAGACTTCTTTGTTATCTTCACTCACCCTTTTCTTTACTTGATAAAGTTGTATAGGATGCACTTCCAAGCCATATTATTCTTTAATTCGTTCTTCATTTATGCATATGTCATGTTAGGATCTTCATAGAACTTGCTATATAACTTCTTAGCAATCCATAATGAGGTAACATTGGAATTTCTAGTACTCCTAATGGAACAATGCATAGGATTATGTGTCTTAATCTTATATGTCTTCCTATCTAGAGTAGGAAAGGCATGAATACACCAACTATAATTTTTTTCAGTATATATAGCTATCACCTTAGCTTTCTCATTTTTTAGCCTAACCATTTTGAACCTTTCTTTTATGAAAAAAAACCTTAAGAGTCTCTCTAAATTCTTTGATGTCAAAAAATAATAGGCTTTCTAGCAAAATAACCTTTGCACCTAACTACCGAGCAAATGACCTACCAATCATCCTTATCAATATAAACCTCCTCCCTATTCAAATCAAACCCATTATTATACCCTATTATGTCACTGCTTTCTTCATAGTTATTCAACTTTTCATTCTTACTCTCATAACCTATATTGTCATTTTTATTAATTAATTCATCACCTATGCTAGTACTTTCACTATTTTCTTCCTATGACATTATTCCTATTAGAATTAGTTACTCCATCAGTGTCATTAGCCATTGTTTTATTATCATTTTCAATATAGAAATCACTAACTAAGTCATCATCATTAACATTATTGTCATATCTTTACATGTTTTCATTATTTCCCCTTTTTGAGTTATGGTTCAAATCAACATTTAAAGGTTTAATCGATTTGGCGTCATTATAAATATGAGTCTTAGTTGCCAAACCATTTTCCTTAAACATATAAAGAATATTTGAGTATAATTAGATACTTCTCCTTATAGTCTGGCCAACAACCTTGTAATGCAGCTCAATGGAGACACTAACACTTGTAATACAACTCACCAGGTTATTGAGGACATTATCTATCAAATTAAGATAGTAATATTAATCAAGGTCCGTGTTTGGTATCTTCTTTGTTTTTTTCAACATGACGCAATATTAGGTCAAAATAACCTAATGGAGGCATTTTATCTACATCCAAACAACAAGCATAGAAAACCTAATCATATCATTTGTGAACTTGTTAATATTGAATGCTAACAAATAATAGGTTAAAAAAATGATGGAAAAATAATAACATTTTTGTTTATATAGAATACAACTTTATGATGTATACAAATATATTCTTTCAAGCTTAAAGCCTAGGCTTAGTGCAAGGAATAAGAAAATTAATTAGCATCGTTAATAGAAGGTTAAATTAATTAGGAAAAATATTAGTTACTTCCTAAAAACATTAATCGCAATGTTAGAGAGGAATGAGCAAATGTAATGTTTTAAATTTCAATTTCAATGGCAAAATTGATTGTTTCTATAATTCATATTGCACCTTCAATTTTCTTGCTTGAATTTTCTCATAAATCAAAAGAAATAAAATTAGGTTCTATAAACTTTCTCTTATGCAAACATTAATGAAAAACCTATTTGGAATAAACATTGAAATAACTATTGTGAAAATTCGATGAAAAAAATGAAGCAACATTAAGGAAAACCAAAACAAAATTACTGAAAAGCCATTTGGTATATTGAAAAAAAAATTAGGGAAAATAATTTAAGCTTACCAAATAGAATGTATCTAAACTTAAAGTCTAATTGTAACTAAACAATTTTAGGTAAAATCAAAAGTAACCTAAACCACCCCATTTTTCAAACCCTAAAATAGAAGAAAATTTTCATTCTTTTAAAGGAAAACAATTTGTGATAAAAAATTTGAGTTCATTTCTCATAAAAAAATCATTGAAAAAAATCACAAAAATCCATAAATGCTTTAAATATAGAACAAGTGAAATGAACTAAAAAATGTACTTACTTCTTTGTTAAATCATTGTTAATGCCAAGTATTGGTTTTCAATTAAATTGTTTTGCCTCCTAGCTTAAAATTGAACCTTATCCCTAGCAGAGGAAGTAGGAGAATGGAGAGACAATGATTTGATTGAAGTCCAAAGCTTTAATCTTCCATTCTATTCTTAATAAGAATAAAAAACAATCATTTGACAAAACCCCTTAACGTCATCTAATTCCATCTATTAGAAGAGAGCCTAGTGTAATTTTCTAGACAAGGGGGGAAACAAAGTGTAATTAGGTTTAATTTCAAGGGAAGTTACAACAATTAACCTAAAAGAAAAAGATGCACTGAGTTGTAAAGGATTAATAAAATTTCAATTGATATATATTTAATCTCAAATGTAGTACTTGAAGATTGATATTAAGAAAATAATGACAAATTTTAAATAAATAAATTTTAATTTTAATTTTCAATTATGTTTATTAAAATAGAATGATTAATTAATTTAATCAATAAAAAATTTATATTAAAATTTTAACTTATTTAAAATAATTTCATAATGAAAGCAAATAATATCATGTTATGCTTATATTATTTAGTGATATTATCAATATGAGTTATAAAGTTTTAATTTATTTAAAATATTTTATAAGAAAATAAATTGTATCATGTTATTATATACATTATTTAGTGATATTAATATGAAAACTATAAATAACAGGAGCCAACATATAGAAAAGGAAAAAAGAAACATATAATTAAATAAATAAAAAGAAGAAAAACAGTGCATCAATTTTGATAGTAAAGTAATTCAATTAAATTAGATCTTCAATTTAATTTCAATATATTTATAATAAAAATATATAATATTATATTTATATTATTTGGTGATATTAGTATTTAAATTATAAATAATAGAAGTTGACATGAAAATAAATGCAATGAAGCAAATATAAAAAGAAATAGTGTTCAAACTGTAAAATAATAAAATTTAAAAATATACATGTAATATAATAATTTAATTAGATAATAATTTTTAATTATAAAAAATTTATAATAAAATAAAATATATTATATTATATTTATATTATTTAATAATATTAATATATGAATCGTGAATAACAGAACTAATCTTAAAAAAGAAATAATATATTATGAAGCAAGTAATGAAAGAAAAAAAGAAATAAGATGTAGGATATAAATAACAGGAGTTAAAAAAAGAGAGAGATAAAAAGGGCAAAAAGAATGGTTTATATGAAACGTTAACATTACTTATACATATAACATCATAACACATGATATACTTTACGTGGTTTCGGTTGTGTTTAAGTTATAAAATAGAGCAGTCGTTTTCTTTCATTTTGAAGGGTAAAATGGATTTTTCAACAAAAATTACAATTAATTACGAAAGTAAAATGTACCGGTGATTGTTCGTCAGCTTTCTATTTATTAGGAGTATCCAAGAGTATTATACACAATTGTACCCAAGAAATCTTTGTATGGAAAAGATTTTTAAAATGTATCTTATAAAATTTTAAGTAAATAAATTTATTCAAAAAATTAAAAATTTCTAGGTACTTGTTTTCAATTATTAAATTATCTTAATAATTATTATGAAAAATATATAAATGAGTTGATTATATTCAAATAATTTGGCCAACTAATCATTTTGAATATTAATTTGTTACTTTGATTCATTTTCTTTGACAAATATGAAATTATATAATTTATGAAATTATATTTACTTTGTTTTTTTATTATAATGTTTATTTAATGTGCGTATCAAGTTTATCTCAATTTTAATTATCTGTAATTTAAATTTAAAATTTATGTATATTTATTATATTTAATTTGTATAAATTAAAAAAGTTTCTTTAAAATTTATTTATCTCAAATTTAAAACACTTCTATAACACAATTTTCTCCATTTTTCTTAAATTTTTTTTAGAAAATTTCTATACCTCTCCAAAAGTATCTCTCCCAACTCTTTTGTATATTGCCCAATACACCGCCCCGGTGGGGGTGGGGAACGCGAAAGCACACATTTCTCTAGAATTCTCTTGCAAGGGACCCCTCTCTCGCCAGCCAGCCTCACATCTCCATTCATTGCCAACTCCCTTCCCCTCCTCTCTGATTACCTCTTATTTATTTTCGACGCTTGTCTCGTCCGGATTGAGTTCTTCTGATTGAGATACTCTAAAGTATAAAATATATTTTAAAGGATAAAGTACTCAATTCTACTATTAATTTTAGTTTATAATTTTATAAATAATAATAAATAAAAAAATTAATGATAAGATTGAGCACTTTATTCTCTAAAATATATTTTACACTTTAGAGGAGCCCAATCTTATCTCGCCCACATCAGCTTCTAATTACGCAATTTCTGATTGACGGTCACTATTGACTACAACCATAAATTTCATTTCATACAAATAATTAATAAATTAATTAATAATTAATAATTTATAATTAATAATTGATAATTGATAAATTAACTAATTTTATAAAATTAATTATTAAATTAATTAAAATTATAAAATAATATAAAATAACATATTAATAGAAATAGATATATAATTAAAATAATTTATATTTATTTAAAAATTATATTATATTAATACAATTAAAAAGTTTAAAATAAAAATATAATATTTAATATTTAATATTTAATTAATTATATTTTATAAATTTATATATTTATTTACTTACATAATTTTTATCTTATTATTTATCATAAAATTATAATTACTTAAAATATAATTAATTATATTTTATAATATTATTTATTTATATATATTTTTATATTTTTATAATTTTAGATTAAGATATAATTATGTTAAAATTAAATTAATTATATTTAATGAAAAATATTTAAATTTATTTTATAAAGAATATGTGTTGTAAATTAATATAAAAATAAGGATAAATTTAAAAAAATTTGAAGATATAGTAACTTATAAGTTACAAGTTATTTTAAGTAATTTATTAAATTAGAACTTATTTTTTTCAATAAGTTAGTATGAAAAATACCTTTAGAAAATAATTTATTATTTGTTGTGTAAAATAGAGCCATAGTCAACATAAAATTATTCTTAAATAATTTTATCAATCTAAATCGTACTCATTCAATAAGAAATATTGATCATACATTTCACTATTGAAATACTCATTACAAACAATAATTATTAAGATATTGGATTAATTGAGCCAAAATACTTGACCAAAAATAAGATCACATCTATAGCATTCTAATAGGCTAGCTATGAAGTAGTTGGCTTATTAAATGAGTACCTAGAGGATCGGCCTATTCAGCAGTTATTTTCTCTAAAATGCATTGGACAATCACTTGATTATGATGCATAAAAATTAGTTTATTTAGACAACTATAATTGATATATAAGAATTGGCATCTAATAGATTCATCTAATAGATTCTAGAATAATCTATTAGAATACATTGACTGGTTTACCCTTAGCTAAAATGATTGGTCTACTTATATGTTAACTAATTTACCCTAAGGTAAAATGATCAGACTACTTAATTCGAGAACCTTCTAAATGACCACTATAAAATGAGTTAGGTGCATTCTTTCAGTACCTTCTAAATGCAATGTAAGCTAATTGCAATTGATCCCTTAGACCTCTGGGGTAATAAGAAAGAAAAAAACCATTAGCTAGAGTTTAAAGTAAGTAAGATAAAGATCTTCGGTTGAAAAGATCAAAGAATAGTAAGGGTGGGAAGAGATCTTAACTAAAAATACAAAGAAAAGCTAATTGGCCTCTTGAAAAAGAATGTAGAGGTTTTCGCTTAGATCACAATTGATATGCCTGGATTAGAACTAGAAGTAACGTGCCATAAACTACCCTAAACCTAATGATAAAATTGGTTTAGCCAAAGAAGAGGAAGCATGGTCCTCATAGGTGAGAAGTAATCAAAGTGGAAAGAAATAAGCTATTGCAAGCTAGTTTTATCAAAGAAGTACCTTATACGACTTGGTTTTAAAATATGGTCATGTTGAAAAAGGTAATGGCTTTTGAAGGATGTGTATTGATTTCATTAATCTAAATAAAGCTTGCCCCAAAAACTTATATCCACTTCCTAATATTGACCATTTTGTTGATAGTTCTTCTAGATACATGATCTTAAGCTTTGGCGATGCATTCTTAAGGTATAACCAGATAGTGATATGGCTAGAAGACTAAGATAATACCATTTTTATCATAGATGGAAGTGTGTACTACTACAATGTTATACCATTTGGTTTGAAAAATGCCAAAGCAATTTACTAATACATAGTGAATAAAGTTTTCAAAGAAAAATTAGTCTTAATCTTGAAGTCTTCATTAATGATATATAAATTTAATCCAGAGATTATTTAATGCAACTCAAAGACTTAGAGATCTTTAAGGTCATAAAAAAGCATAGAATGAGTAGAGATCTTTAAGGTCATAAAAAAGCATAAAATAAGAACAAATCCAATAAGATGTACTTTTAGAGTTATAACTAGTAAATTTTTAAGCTTTATGAGCATAGCATAGAGGTTAACCCTAGTAAGTGATGAGCAATTCTTGAAATGAAAAGCCTTATAACCACAAAGGAGGTCTAGTGACTTAATAAACAAATTATTACTTTGTCCTGATTCATGTGAAGGTTGACTAATAGATGCCTACCATTTTATAAAGTCCTAAAGGGGTCAAAAGACTTCAAGTGGGATAAGGCAAGTGAAAATGACTTTGTTCATTTAAAAAAAATTCCAAGCCAATCCACTTGTACTATAAAAAATTGAGCTAGGTGAAATTTTTTTTCTATACCTAGCTAATATAAAAGAGCCATAAGTGCAATATTAGTCAAAGAAGTGGAAGGTGAACAAAGATTAATTTACTTCATAAGTAAAGCACTACATCGTGCTAAGCTTAGATATTAAAAAATTGAAAAATTGGCATTCACTTTGATAATGGCCTCTAGTTAATTTTAATCCTACCAAATAATGGTCAAAACTAACCAATCAATCAAATATTACATAAGCTTGAAATAGTTAAATGGCTAGTGGCATAGTCAATCAAACTCATTGAGTATGGCTTGGTCTTTGAACTAAGAAAAGCAATAAAGCCCTAAGTTTTAGAAGGTTTTATGGTCGAGATAACAAGATATGAAGAGATATTAAATAAGTAAAATTGACCACTTCTATTCACTTGGACATTATACACTAATGGGTTTTTCAACAAGAATAAAAGTGGTACAAGGGTAAACTTAGAGGGAGCAAATGAATTAACCATTAAATATGCCTTTAAATTTGATTTCAAAGCCATTAATAACTAAGTTGAATATGAAACATTGGTCACTAGATTAAAACTAGTTAAAGAAATAGAAGCAAATGCCATAAAGGTGAAAAGTGACACCCAATTGATAGTTAAGCAACTTAAGAAGATGTATGAGCTTCATTAAGTATGTAGAAATGACTAAAAAGGTTAATGTTAAAATTTGATAATTTTGAAATCTAACAAACACCAAGGATAGAAAATTATTAAATCGACACCTTGTTAAAATTGGGAAGTGCAAACGCATTGACTAATAATTGCTCTATTCTTCAAGAAACCATAGTCAAACTAACCATAGAAGAAAGAGAATCAATGTGTATAAATTGATCATCTTCCTAGATAGATCCCGTTAAGAATTTTCTTGAAAAAGGTGATTTATTTACTAATCCAATTAAAGCCAAGAGGCTAAAAAGGAGATTTATATTATTTAATCTAGAAAATGGTTGGTTGCATAAAGGAGCATTCCCTTTTCCCACCTTAGATGCCTCTATTTGAAAAAAGCTGATTATATTCTTAAAGAAATATATGAAAAAGTATGTGCTAGTTACACAATAAGATCATCCTAAGTACAAAAAGCCATTTAGTTTAGTTACTTCTGGCCCATAATGAAATAAGATGCTTAGAGTTAGTCAAAAGATACAAGCAATGCCAAAAACACTTTAATATACTTAGATTACCTTCGTTAAACCAAAAATTAATGATCTCCCTTTAGCTATTTGCTCAATGAAGAGTAAATTTTTTAAGACCATTCCTTTTAACACTCTGATAGTTTAAATTTTTAATTGTAGCAATAAATTACTTCATAAAATGGATTAAGGTTAAAACCTTAGTTACTATAACTAATAAAGATACTCAAAAATTTATATGGAAGCATATTATTTATAGATTCAGAATCATAAAAATGGTCCTAAGTGCAATAGGGCTCAATTCTATATTGAAACCTTTTAAGAAGTTCTATAAAGATTTGAAAATAAGTCAAAGGTTTTCATTTGTTAAGCATCCCTAATCAAATAGGTAACTGAGCTTACAAATAAAGTCATCTTAGAAGGGCTTAAGAAAAGACTTAAGGGCTTTAAGAAGAAATAGGTCGAAAAACTCCTTGGTGTGTTATGGTTTTATAGGATAACCACTTAATCATCAACCTGAGAGACCTCTTTTCATTTGACATATGGTCATAAAGCCTTGATACTTGTTGAGATTGGTAAGCCTAGCCAAAAGACTAATTAGTATAATGACAAAAAATAATGAAAACTTTCTTAGGGAAGGACTTGATATGCCAAAAAAAGACAAGGAAATAGCTTTCATTAGATGTAATGCTTACAAGAAAAAAAATGACCAAATACCATGATAAAAAGGTTAGATCAAGAGGCTTTAGTGAAGGAACTTTGATTTTAAGAAAAATTGATGAGCCTAGAAAAGAACAAGAAGATAGAAAGTTAGCAACAAACTGGGAAGGACCTTATAAAATAATGAAAGATATGGGAAATGGGTTCTACCAAATAAAACATTAGAAAGAAAAATCCTACCTAGGACATGGAATATTACTCATTTAAAATAATATCATGTTAGTCTCATAAAGTAGGAAATTATATTAAATAAATGCTTGGCCCCTAGAAAGGAAGAATAAGAGAAAATATTACTTAAAAGTTTTAGCTTTATGTTGATTAAGAAAGACCTATCCAATGATAGGCAAAAGATCTATTAATTAGTGGGCACAACCTATAGGTAGGGTGAAAATGCCTATCCATTGATGGGTAATAAACATATCAGCAATAAACACCTATCCAATAATGGGGGAAATGATCTATGCAATGAAAGGTAAAAAACTACTGATCAGTAGGCACTTACCAAATGGTAGTAAAATAAAAAGTCCTACCTAGCAGTAGGTAAGAGGCAAAACAATAAAAGGAAATTGGTCATTTGTGGCTAATAATCTACATTACTAATCATAGGAGAGAATGTATGAAAGCTATCATACTATCATTTATACTTAAAAATTTTTAATGTTCAATTGCATAGGTTAATCAAAAGATTTTGTTTGATAAAAACTAGTTAGTTTTAATATACCAATGACTTTTCATATTTAAAATGATCTCACCAATCAATTGAAAAGGGGCCAAGACCTTTCACAACCTAACCCTTTCACTAAAAACTAACCAATCTGTAAAAAATTGTTACCAATCATTATTACTTACAAATCTTCTATGAATTCAATTTTTTACAATAGTAAAAGAAAGTTACATGTGCACTTTTGATTATTGTTTTGATTATATTAGCATATTTAGTCATTTTAATATTATTGAACAAAATTAATGGGTTACTATTCAATTTAATGATGTAATAAAGTTATAAAATAATAAAACTTAAACAATCTAAGCATTCAGAAGGACAATTAATTGTCATTAATTGATAAATCATTACAAAATATGGTCGCTACCTAAAAAAATCATTCTAAGGGCATTCCTTTTTACAAAATAAATTCTAAATATTTTCCTAAGTTCTACTTACATTTGTGGCTAATCAAAAAAGCAAGATGATTATCTCTAACATTGTGATCTTCAATGTTCTCTGGATTTTAACCAGTTAACTATTTAATGTTTATAGTAGTTCCTTGATCATTTACTCTTGAAATTAGTTAATAAGTTTTATCTTTGGCAAGTGCAATTTTTTCTAGATCAATTCTAACTTTAGCATGATTAATTTCTTCTTCTTTAACTGCTTCACTCTTATCTTCTTCATCATCTTCCTCGCTAACATCTTCATCCTCCTTTGCTTCCTTCAAGATGTTTGAACTTGTTCTTTCTTGCAAAGCATGCAAAAAGGTGAAGGGCCTTGGCTTGGTTTTTAGCATGATTCCATCCTATGAAAAATGAGTCAGTAGCAAATTTCTTTAACCAGCCAATCTCCTTGACTAACCATTCTTTGAACTTAATTAGTTCATTAACATCTTCTTTTAACTTGTTTATATCATTAACTAAGATATCAAACTCTATTTTTAGAGCTAAAAGACCTTTATTAGAGTTGTTGGCCTTAGCTTCTTTCAGCTTCAATGATTTCACGGCCTATTTTAAGGATTGTTCTATCTCAGCATTCTTATTCTCAACATTGCTTATGTAAGTTTGCCTCTCATTAATTAGTCCATCCTTGTGAAGAAGTTCTCCTTCTAGTTAAGCGATTTTTGAAGTAAACTTTTCATCCTTCACCTTTAATTCTTTTAAAGCCTTTGATAGGTCAACCACCCTTTTTTTATACAATTGAACTAGTTTTTATGATTGTAGTAAAAATTCTTATGGTAAATTATTCTTTCATAAGTGATTAAGTCCTAGGCATCTTGCTTATGCCTTCGGCTTATGCCTTAATTGTGCTAATTCATTCTTATGAGCTTCCTCCTAAAGATAGTCTTTATCCTTAAGGAGTAATAGCTAACTAGCCTTAAACTAGATGTAATTGACACCATCCATGAAAAAGTTATCTATCTATTTTCTAATGATGAGTAAACTTCAGTAGGAGAGATTGGATGAATTTCTTGTAAACACGTTTAAGAAACTTGATATTAATTATTAGGAAAGTCTACCCAATTGATCACTCCTAGGAAGCTAGTTTAAGAACCATTTCATCTTAATAGGGTAGGCCCTTCACCAATTGGTTATGTAAATGAAAGGCATTATTCCTAATCAAACATAACTTATTTTAGCCTTTCATTTTGCCTTTAAAGGCTTGGCTATACAATGTTTTGCCCTTTGATAAATGTTTGTCTATTTAACTATTAATTCATAATAGAAATGGCTTTTTTTTCAGATAATTCATTTTTTTTAGAGAATTGACCCGTTCTTAATTGGTCATCTTAGTTTTTTTATACTAGTCAAGGATTGGTGGTCTTTTTTAAACTTTTACTAGTAAGGGACTAATCTTTTTTCTTCCCTTAAGCATTTTTCTTCTTAGGACTAAGGTTAAGGCTATTTTCCTTGCTATACATTCTTCTTAGCAACCTCTTCCTTTTTGTCGAACAAGTTCAACACCTCTTCCATGGTCAATCCTTTTCTTTCCAAATAAGTATCCACAAAGAAAATAACACAAAAGTTAGTACAAAGTGATTACTTAGAAAGCACTTATTTTTGTATATGTAAAAAGAACTACTATTAATTATGCAAATGTTAAGAGGACCCTAGATGATTGATAGTTTAATATTCTCCACTATAATAAGATCTTTGGCATTTAAGATGATCTCATTAGCTTGAGAGTAAATATTCATAATCAACCACATAACTTAAAAGAAAACTTTTTCTCTTCTAAGAAGGTCTTTGCCTAAACTTTGCACTAACCTTGAAGTACGTGTCATTCTAGTCATGGACATTTAAGTTCAAATGTTCAAAAATTGGTCTTTTCTCCTTTGAAAATATATATGTCCATGAACTGGTTGTCTTTGTGGTATATTGAAAAACGTAAAGGAAATTGTTAATGGTTGTTGTTAATGGTTGATTTCATGCTAAACACTTGAATAAGGAACTTAAAGTAAGTGATCAATAACCATCTATTATAAGATAATTGAGATGGTGCCACATTCATCATTCTTAAAAGATCCTGTTAGAAGCTAGTGAATGATGGTTTGACACTAATCTTTTGAATTATTGCATTGTAAAACATGTAAAAATATTCAATATTAAAGTTATGAACCTATTCATCCTCCTCTGTTGGTTCAAATTAAAGATTAACTAATCAATCTAAAAGTGGTCATTCTTTCTTGTAAAGTTCAAAGTTCTTTGTAGGCTTTAACTAGGTAGTGGAAGAGTTATATGTTTTAATATCGTAACTAATAAAGCTAATGAACTCTAGGCCTCCATTATAATAGATCAATCTCTTTTCACCTTTAACATCCTTTGAAGTGTAAAAAGGTCAATAAATCTGAAAATGGGACACTAAAGTCATTAACATAAAGAGGACCGTCCATTAAAGGGATTGGCTCGCTATCAATAGATGTATTGATTGATAAGTTAATACATCATCTCGTTAAAAATGACTTGCTGCTTTGACAACCTCTTATTCTTTATAAACAATTGGTTGCTTCCTATAACTAGTAGTCAATTAATACACAATCTCAATAACTTCTGAGTCTTTTAACATACTAACAATATTGAAAGTTAAAGTTTCACAAATAATAAAAAGGAAAAAAAACACACCTACAAAGATTAAAAAGAGGAAAATTAAAATATTGAAGCAAAAATATGAAAAACATGAAGAATAGGCCAAGAACATTCAACATATGAATATTATGAAAGGTCTATTTTAGACAATTTACTATCATAAAAATAGAGATACAAGCTAGTGAGAGACATAATAGAAAAAGAAGGGTAATGAATCATTACTTAAATAGAATACGGATGTGAAAACTTCCTCAATGGTGTAAGCTCTAGTAAAATGTTAGTGAAAAAAGTAATTAAATAACAATGAACATTATTGGCAACAAAAGAATTACAAAGGGCTAAAAGTAAGGTTAAGGAGAGGATAAATTATATTCATAATAAAATGAATAGCTTAGATCAAATTTTAAAAAAGCAAATTTAGTGGTGGGAAAGACTGATTATGAGGATTATGGTTTTCTTTTATTGATATGAAATGGTTTTAAAAGATAATAATTTGGATTGGCAATTAATCCAACAATCTAAGGTAACTAATGATTTAAATTTCAAACCTAAAGTTCAAATTTTAAAATTCAAAATTTTGAACAAATTTCGAAATGCCCTAATTAGTTGTGTAAACCTAATAGGTAGGCTATTAAATGACTACAACTTACAAGGAGTTGCATAGGTAATAAGAAGATAATATTTTAGAATAATAAGCATATCAATCAATCAATTGAATTTACACAAAATAACTAGTCATTACTTGATCAAGCTTTGCCATACTATTTTGAGGGTGTTAGATGATAACTATTAAGATATTGGACCAATTTGGTCAAAATATTCTCCCTAACAATCCCCATAAACAAATTTTAAGTAAAAAAGGCATAAGAAACTAAGTCTCCATGAAACGAGGCTCTTGGACACTAATTATTTCTAGTAAAGAAAATATTTAACTTAATCATTTACAACAACCAATCACATGTAAATTTCAAACGAGCCAAAGAATTTTAAAGAAAGAAGATAATAATTATGAACAAACATAATTCATAATAAGTATCCATTTTGTGGCTCCTAAGTTAACCTTGTCCATTTATAAGCCCCATCTTTATCCCTTTAGGGTTAATCTTATCCTTCAAAAAACTCACACACAATATTAATGTATAATATCATAATATAGCATTAGTTACCCCTATTCTATCATTCATATCCATATCATAAGTTCTAGCATAATTGTCATTTCACAATCAATTTTGATATTATTGCAATACTCAATCACAACAAATAATTTATATGCCTTGTCAATACCATGCCCTCATTACATGGCTTAAGTTACATAAGGTCCTATTTACATCATTTGCATTTAATTTTCAAGTAATTCAAGTCATATTAGTCATACATATGTTATGAGAGGGACAAAATATCATTAATGATGTTTAGAAGTTAATCTCAGTCATGAACAACCTTTAGATGAGCAATTTTGGTTAATATTATGATAAGTTTATAAAATAGGGGGAAAAAGCACTTCATTAATTGCTTCAAACTTTCTAATATCATTTTGGAAAAAATAATTCTCTCTGCAAATCACTTTAGGTTTGCTAATAACATTTTGGAAGTGATGATTCACTTCTTAGCCCAGTGAAATCTAAGCTTGAAAAGTGCTTCACGTATGAACATTTTGTAATTTATAGAAAAATTTTATTATTCATTCATCATAATTGCCAACCAACCATAATAAAACTCATCACCAAACCGCTCCTCATCATAAATAGACCATTTGTATAGTTTGTGTACATCGTTTTCATCATTAAATTTATCTAACCATCATTATTTATCACAATTTCAATCCTTTTGAGCATAAGTGTAGGAATACCCAAAACTAATGATCAACTAAGAAAAAATAACAAATTCTTGGAAAGTAATGCTAAAATATTTACTCGCCTAGTATGAATAAAGAATTTGGAAAATGAATTCAAGTTTTAAGATTTCTCAAATTAGGGCTCATTTTCCTTATCTAAGCTAAAATGTCCAATCCTACCAAATTTTCCAAAGATGATAGAAAGGAATTCAACAAGGTAGAAGTTTTACTTTGATTAGAGAAATAAATTGATGATTGCTTAGCTTTACTTACTTGATTGGAAGATGGAAATGAAAAAAAAATAAAAAAAGTTAAGAGAATATAAGAAAGAGTTAGGGTTTTGGCGGAAGGTGAGAATGAGGACTAATTTTAGGGCAAAAAATTAGGTTATGGTCAAGAGTAAAATAAGTATATTACCTTAAATGTTTCCATACTCATACACTTACATCTAATTATTTATAACCTTTAATATTTTTTTTTACTCTATCAATCTTTTCTCACTTCTTTCATACAAAATTTTCATCCCAAATCTCACTAAAATATCAAAATTCTATTTTACCCAATATCTTATTCATATATCTTTATTAAAACTTATCATTTTCCATACAATAAATACCATACAATTCCTTTAATGTATTTATAAGTGCTAAATCATTTTATCATTTAAAATTTCATTAGTTAAACAAATTCGATAAATTAAATTGCTAAGTGATCCATGGTTGAATAAATAAAATCTTAAATTCTAAAGGGTGTAACATTTAGCCTCCATATCTATATAAGATTATAAAATTCTAAAGGGTGTAACATTTAGCCTCCATATCTATATAAGATTATAGCTAAGCAAACCAATTATGTTGCTACTTCACCATCCAACATTAGCAATAATGTTTTTGTTTTCCACTTTGCATTGGAATTACATGAAAGCTTGTCAATCTCAAAGCAACCAATGCTTATTCATCTAACACCAAATGCCATCATTTCTTGCTATTATGATGGGTTAAAGTATACTTAGAGCTTGATAATCTGGAATCTTTTGCTAGTATTTTATTTAAGAAATTGAGGCTATAAATATTGAAGATAATTTTTAAGTAAATTTTTACTTCTTAATTGTTTAGGATTGTATGATTATAAGTTTAGATTATGGATTTTTTTCTTTGAAAATATCATTTTATTTAATGAAACAAACTCAAACAAGGGAGAATGCAACATTTTAAAGGACAAAAACATTTAGACTATAAAAATTTGAGAAATTCTTCCTAAATCCCTTAATAACCTAAACTACACATTTTATTGCCTTATGGGTACCCACATTACATTCTTTAAACACCATACTAGAGTTAAATCATAATTTGCATCTAGATAATGATGAATAGTCTTTATAATAGGCTCAACCCTCCAAGGATACTTAATTAAGCCTAATAGTGAATTCATTGCAACTTTACATTTACTTTCCACTTGCATTAGCCTTTTTGGAAATTAAATGATGCCATTACAGCCTTCTAGATTGCTAGTAACTTAGCAAACAATATAAATATACATTTGCAACTATTATACTTGTAACATCCAATAAAAATTTAATAGTAAAAAAACCTTGATAGAGGTAAATCAAGTAACTTTTATTAATGGATAATTTGCAAAAATACTCCATAGAAACTAGTAGAAATATTTATTAGAATTAACAGATAGAAAAATTCAATATAACTTACTTAAGAAAAATTTAACTAAAATAGAACTATTTAAGATCTATGATTGATAAGATTTTAAAAGTAACTTGGTATATATGTTCAAAAGTAGCACGGGGACCCTAAGTCGACTAAACCAAAATTTTAAGGCACTACATTAGGCTGTACATAATTTTAGGGAGATATAAAGGGAATATGAAATTTTCAAAGGGATTGGTAAAAAGATTAGGAAAAACTCCTAATAAAGTTGGCAAATAATTAAATAGTAGTTAATTATAATTAGAAAGTGAGTAGGAAGTTTTCTACACAACTAGTCAAGCTATCATATAAGTGATGATGAAATAGAATGATGAAAGCCATGAAAACAATAGGAGACTAGGAATAAGACATGAACTAAGAATAGTAAAATGAGGATTAGGTGAAATTTTACCATCTTTTCCTTGAAGAAATTGCACATTCCCTCCTTTGGATGCTACCTTTTTTCATTCTTTTATAAATAGCTAAGTTTAGCTACTTCTTATACACACCAAAGCTCCTTCATGTTAGAGAGCAAATAAAGAGAAAGAATGAGTTCTTAAGAGTTTTTACTAGTTTGATAGGATTCTATGAGATCTTTGAGAGTTCTTTGAAGTTAGTTTGAAAAAATAAGCCATTCAAGTCCATTGGTGAAGGAAAAAGCTTACAAACCACTATAAGTTCATTTCTTTTTATAATTATATTTATAAGTTCTTTACTAACTTTATGTTGTTTTTGGTGGAAACACCTTGAATAATATCTGGAAGAAGTAAGTTTTTACAAGCTATTTAAAGTGAATAGAGATCCATTTCCTTTAAGAAGATTGTTATATTTGAGGTGTGTATGCTAGGTTGATAACATGAGTATCATGGTGGGTTAGTGAAAATGTTATCATAAAAAGAGTTTTAAGGAAGCAGGAGTGTTGCTTTGAAAAATAATCTTTTGATTTCTACATGATTTCTTAAAGAAGGATTTGCAAAAAAAGTGAAAAAAAAATTAGATTGAGTTCATATTGAGAAGAAAGAAGAATTATTATGAAACTAATTTCTAAAAATTAGCAAAACTTAAAAAGGATATGTTTTCATGAAAAATCCTTATGATGAGCTCTATGAAGCTTATGATTTTTCTTGCTTAAGATAGGCAAAAATTGTTGTTTTAATTCTCATAATATATTATGTCATGATCTACTTAAATTTTAAGAAGTTAGAATGCTTGATTTTGAAATAAAAAATATTTAGTTTTGTTCACAAAGGATGCACAGGTTCCCTTATGTTTTAAAGGAACAAGCTTGTCTAAACATCAATCGTACACATATATGAATGTTTTAAAAGAATTTCATGCAAGTTTTCAAGAAAAATCCTCTTAGAAAAGTATTTAAGACACTTCTGGAAAAGTTGCTATTTTGGTAAGAAAATTTTTATTTTTATAAGAAAAACTTATTACTTCAAATTCTACATTGTTTTAGAGATGTATATTAATGTTCTTGTTAAGTTTTTATGATGAAAACATGTTTAAAAATATATTTGGAAGTTTAAGGATTTATGTTGAAAAACTATTTTTCAGAACTAGTATTTTCAAATAAAAAATGGGTTCTTTCAAACTAATTCTTCTAGTAAAATATTTTATATTTATGTTACATTTCTTATGGCTAAAAATGGTTGTTTGTTGATGCTTTATGTATCAAATACTTGGCAAAAAAACTTTAAAAAATTTTGGTAAAAGATTACTTTAAAAGATAGTGTTTACAAAAGATCTTGTCATTCTTGTTACTAATGGATAATAAACTAACATAAGGATTTGAAAATTTTATTTGAAGTATCTAGTTTCGTTATGAAAAATTTTACAAAAGTTGCACATAAAACAGATTTTTGGAATTTAAAATAGCTCTCTTTTAGGCATATTAGTGGTTTAAGTTATGGAAGGCTTGTACAATATGTTTTAATCATGGAAATAGTTCAAAGATAATATTTTATGATTTGTTATTCATTCCAAATATTTTCATAAAATTTCATCAAATTTTAGTATTTAAAATTAATTTTTCAAGGTAAAAGTATTTTTTTCTGTGTATTTTAATAACTAGATAAAAATAAATGATGTATGACTTATTTTGAATGTGAAAAATATTCTAGAGGCTTTCATAAAATTTGAATAAGATTTGGTATTTTTCAGTAGAATTTATGAATAATAGGATGATTGTTAGAGTTTAGTACAAATTTGTGACTATTTCCTTAATTTAAATGTTAATATTTAGTGGAATTGAATATATTGTTGTTGCTAGACAGCATCTTAATATGTTTGTATAGTAAGAAAATATAGTTTTTCTTATTTATTAGAATAATGTATAAAGTTTAGGTTTAAAACCACCTTAGATTAAAAGTTATGGAACTCGGAAAAAAAATTAAGTTATGCACCACACGGTTCTACTAGGAAAACCATGAGGGACATGATGTTTTTATACCAATATTCATGTGATTAATATATGTTAACAATATCTTAAATGCATACTTGATAGGTGATAAACATTTTGTGGAAAAAATGGATAATTGTTTTAAAGGTTTTGTAATGAAACTGTAAACACGTTTAAAAGGTTAGTACATGAAATTCTGATTGAACTATTCTTTAACTTGTATGTGCACTAATAAATTTGTATAAAAAGAATGATTGTGAATAAAGCATGTAAGAATGACTAGACATTATAATACTTATTAGAAATAGCAATCTAGCATATGAATTCAATTCCTACGTGTGATCGAGCCAAAGTGAAACAAGGGATCAAAACATGGAGGTGCAAAGTCTTTAAGATTGGATGCAATTCTCTTTTGCTAGATTATTTTGATGTTATACTAAGGTTATGGCTGAGATTTTAACCTTACCTTTTTTAATGTGAGGAGCTAATGAGAGCTCAATGTGAAATTAGCTTTGTGTTATATGAAAATATGTGGTTGTATGCCACAGGATTTATGTCATATTTAATAACATTGATTCGAATGTCATATGTAATGTGTGACATGAATATATGAAATTTATGGAGTGGTTTAAGCTGGTGCCTTAAATTTCATATCATAATGGAAGGATGCAAGGAATAAATTTGACTTAAAGTCACAAGACTAGGATATGCATGAGACAAGGCTAACTAAAAGTAACAAGGATGAACCTTTATGTCTTTATGCTATTTGATAATTTATTTAGATATTGGTATGGTATCTAAATTAAATATGTGATTTACTTGCCTTGATATAAATAATTTAGTATGCAGGTTAAACTAGGAAATATATTTTTGGTAAAGAAATATTTGATATATGTTGTATATAATTGGTTTTCTTAATTAAAACTAGTTAGAAAATTAGTGTGATATCTATCTCACTAAGTAATTTTATTACTTATTTTACTAACATGTTTTTAGATACTCCTACCAAGATGTTGACTTAAATTACTAATTATTGGTTGAAGATATATCACACATATGTTGGCATGTTTAGACTAGAGTTTTATTTCAAAATAATGGTTGATCGAACTAAATTATACCATTAATCTAGGATTTGAGTCATGAGGTTTGCACGCCCACCCTTTGATCCTACCAAGCTATACCCAAATAGCCCTATATTTGGTAGTTAATTTCTAGCAACTTCAAGCTTTATTATTATTAATGATCCCATTACCAAGGAAAGTGATGTGGCAATATCAAAGCATAATGGTGAGCTATACACTCTTTCAACTCTAGTTTCACTATCCATCATGCATTTTCCACCACCACTATCTACTACATTAGCTAGTCTGTCCAGTGCTATACTTACTTTCTGTAGGTTCATCAATGGTTTTGACTCTAATTTTTATAACCCTTCATCATCTTATAGTCTGACCTATGAAAATACAAGTCCTAATGGATATAAGGCTAGTGCAAAGCCATTGACATAGAGTTAGTTATGTGATATTTGACCATTTACCCTAGTTTTTTTTTGTATATTATTACTTTAACCCCTTTCAGCAAGTAACCATATTTAAGTTTTAGTATTATTATAATATACAAACTAATTGAATAAAGTAATTAATCACATGTGTTTAATTATTTTTATGAAATATATGAGGTAGATATTTACTTAACCTATTTGTTTAGTATTAGAACATAAAAATAAAAAGGCTTTTGAAAATTTTCAAAAAAGAAATGGAAGGAATAGTGACTTTTTTCAACAATAAATGTAAACGATCTTAAAAGAAACATATGGTTTATTTGACAAGATTTTCCATGAAAGAAATGCAATTTTTGAATTTAATATTATCTCCAAAGTATTTCAAAATCAAGGACAAGATTAACTGATTTCACTAAGTTTTACTACCTAATCTTGTTCTGTTATGTTTGTTTCATGGTTTCAACTTTTGTTTGCCAAAAAGTACTTAATTTCATTATAAAATCAGGAACCTCCTTAATGGTCCCTTTTTGATAATATTTTTCTAAGCTTTGGAAAACTATTGATGAGATCATTTCCAATCTAATAAAAAGATTAGTTTTCTATAAACTTGTTTGTTAAAATCCTAATGGAAAAAAAATCATTTTTAGAAGGAGATATTTTCTTGAGAACACTGCATTGGTTCTTCATAAACTTATTATGATAAGGGTTTAACCCCAGAAAGGATTACCATGTTTCTAATTTCAAATTCTCCTTTAAAAAGAAAGAAAAGAGAGAGTTTTTCCATATTTTCATTTTCTCAAAGGTGATATAAGGTTTTTAAAACTACGATGTTTTCAACATGATTATCTATTTAAAATTTTTGAGTAAAGTATTGAGAAAAATTATATCTATTTATTAGGAAAAGTTATTTTTAGTAATAAATATGATAAGTTTATAAAATGTGTGTCAATATATATATATTTCTAGAAACAATGTTCCATCTATTGAACAAGGAATTAAACATTATCAGTGGAGAAAAACTAACTTTTGATTTGATTACGCTTTGAAAAAAATTAGTGAATTTTTAACCTTGCATTTCTATATTATGTATAATTTTCATAAAAGCAATGGTTTTAAGAAATTAAATTAGGTTGGAAAAGCTCGTAAAGATGTCTGATTAATGTTTTTATACCAGTCATGATGGTCCAAATTTTGAGTTATGATAATACAAAAAACTCCAATGCTTCACTAAGGCAATTCCTAGCTTAGATTTCAACAATGCCAAAGCTTACACTCCAACATGCATTAACATTTAGTTTAATAGGCTCACCACTTGGAGGATGTCATTTAAATGGGTTTTGGTAACCTTAGCTCAATGAATCAAATTAGCCTTCCCTTAAGAGCCTCGGCTCTTTTTGCTACTTTACCTCCTCTTTCTAGCATTCAATCTCCATTTGAATTTGACTAGTCTATTTTACCAATGAAATATGAAGGGAAAAAAAGTAATGAAAGGCCCTATGATAATCACAATCCATAACAACAACAATGATGTCCATCTCCAATGAGCTTCCTATAATTGTTTCCGCACAACCACCTTAAAGATTAAGATTCACTAGTGAAGCCTAATGTCATTAGTTGTTCCCCTCTGATGATTTCCTAGCAACATCGAGTCTAAATGATCTTGTACTAACCATGATCAAAGTTCCATAATTTGCATACCCTAAGTAATGAACCACAATTGGCAAACTAAGACTTTCCTCTTTATCAAATGAATTTCAATTTTGAGTGCCTCAAATCATAAAAAGGCAATGTGTGTCACTAAACCCAAATAGGAAACTCACTCTAATTCTTATGGAAAGGACATCATTGGCATACCTCCATAAGACTAACTTATACCTATCTTGATGGTTGGATTACTATATTTTATTCCACATTTTATTAACTGTTGATAAATTTTGTTATTGCTGATTGATAATTGTGCAATATGTTAAATGGAGTATAATTATTCTTTATTGAGTTAGATAATTATAGGTTAAATTTTTTAGTTAAGAACAAGTTGTTAAAGTTGGTAGTGTTTTTGAAATAAGCTAGAGTATTTTAATTGAGTTTTAAGAATATTTGAAATTTTAAAATATACTTTTTTTACATAAAATAAATTAGTTTAAATTTAATTAATTATTAGTATAATATTTTTAATACTATTAGTGAATAGAAAGATCACAAGCTATTAAAAAATAAATATTAAATAAGATTTTTTTATAAACAATAAGAAAGTGTTTTTTATATGTAACAATGAGTGATAATGTAAATCTGTTTTACTAATTTAAATTTGAAACAAATATTAGTTTAAATTTGATATATTATTAATATAAATTTTTTTACATTATTAGTGAATAAAAAGATGACACCTTTTTTTCAAAAAATAATAAATTTTAATAAAACTAAAAAATTTTAATATTTTTATAAAAATATTTTTTACTCATATAGTAATGCAAGGATAAATACTAAGATAAAATGAATTTACACCTGAACAAATCAAATTTATTTCTAATAAATGTTTGGTTTCTTTGTTATAGACTTGTAATATAAACTTGTAGGATGTACAAATCTACTTCTAATCAATAATAATTTTTCATTTTTCATTAGTTTATTTGCTCTTAATTTTGTAAAATTTGCAAATGTAATAGCATTGTCAAAATTATAGGACTAAATTAATAAAAATAAATTTAATTAAAAATGGGGATTAAAAAATGCAGCAGACCTTACTATGGAAAATTGAAATTGTCTCGCAAGCAAATGGATCCATTACAGGATCAAACTGCTGTTAAATTGAAAGCTGTGTAGCCTTAAATGTTAAACCCTTGGATCAGCTTAAACAAAATATAAATAAAAATAAATAAAGCTTAAACCCTTGCAGGTAGCTTGCCCCCGCGCTCGCATTTGCTTCTCTCCCAAACGGAAAATTAGACTTCAATCTCCGATGGCGAATCAGGGCAAGAAGCGATTCTCCAGCAGCAGCGATTCCGGCGTGCTCTCTCGGGTTTCGCAGTCCTCCATCGTTCAATACACCAAACAAGTCGCCTCCGATTCGACCTTTGTCGCGAAGAAGCTTCTCCGAAGCACCGGCAAGGCTGCTTGGATAGCCGGAACCTCTTTTCTCATCCTGGTTGTTCCTCTCATCATCGAGATGGACCGAGATCAGCAGCTGAATGAGCTTGAGATGCAGCAGGCCATCCTTGGAACACAACCCCCGCCGCCTAACAAGGTTTAATTTTTTTTTTTTGGGGGGTGGGGGGACTATGGGTTCTGATGTGCTTTACGGGTTTTGAATGATTAGGAATTTGACTTGAAACGGAATTACTGGTATGGGAGTTATGGTTTATGGTGTAGTTCTTAAATTCGGTTTTTATTGTATTGTATTTTAATGGGTTTTTATTGTATGTTAAAGTTGAAGCTGCAGAATCCATTGAAACTTATCTGCTTTATTTCAAAATTTTGCATTACAAGTGCCGTATAATATAAATTTATTGAAAATACTCTGTTTTATATTTGATTGCGGACATATTATGATGTTTGAGAATTGTAGACAAAATGCCTGGATTTTATTGCGGAGCTCCTGACACTGTTATATCTTGTATATTTAGTTTCAAAATTTACGTCAGAAATCACATGTTTAGTAATGTTATTAAAAATTTTGAAAGTGCTATGATTTTTAACCGATTTAGAGGCATATTGTTAAATTTCAGGCTTTGACATTTTGTTTTGCTCTGTATGCCTCCTCATTGTTTTTCTTGGATTTTAGTAATTGAATGGTGTATTTGACTCCAAGTAAATTCAATCACGATGTCCATCAATATGGGAAGGATGGAAACTGTATGTAGAGTCTATATTTCTGTGTCTATTACAGTAAAAGGGATTGTTTAGTTGAGGAGACTAGAAATAGATTCAGATTCACAGTTGTTTTGTTTGAATTCAATGGTTTTGGTCAAATGTATTATGCATTCAACGAACAAGATGTTAATGACATCTTGAGAAACCTTTTCTAGTTTGTCAATAAAATACATTAGAATTTCAAAGGCACATAACTGATATCCTCTTTGGACACTTTGTGCATAACTGTATCGGACATCCTAACTCCTAAATAGTCTAACTTCATGGCTGCCTTTGCCCTGTTTTGGAATATTAAAGATAATCTACTTTTATTTGGATTGGATTATTGAGCCCTTTCCTGCATTTGGTTTTGCATGGGCTAATTCCAAGGATGGAGATCATCATTTCTTTGTGTGTGCATGTGTGCTTGCACATGCACTCTATTTTACTAGAGCTGGGTGTGCATAGATATACTCTAGGTATGCCACAATACATATCCTTGTGTTAAGATACACGTTCAAATGTGTGGAACCTGAATTTCATTTACTACGGAATTCATTGTACTAATTGTGATTCAAGCTGATTCATCATATGATTACAGTTTAATACTGCGCCCCTGTGGTAATGAGTGAAAGAGATAGTCCTTCATTTTGGATGCATTGTATTTCTGCTGTACCTCTTTTATATGTTTCCTGTTTGTCCTATCATGTGTTATATGATATTTTGTCCCTCCACCTTTGCTTGTTGTAAGTACTTCTTCTCAGAGAAATGATAACTAACTTGCAACAAAGCAATTGAAAAATATGAGTTCTTTCCCTTCTTTTAGAGTTATGCTAGTTTATGCATCTATTCATCTGGTTCTTTTGCACACAAAATGCTTAGGATTTGTCTTTACAAGCACTTGTCAAGTATTATGTGTAATGAAGAGCCATTTTCTTAAGTTACAACAGAGAGAGCGGTTGAGGCTCATTCTGAGCTGTGGATACATTGTTTGTGTTTCTAACTTTCAAGTAGGTCATCTTTTCTCCTTTACATTTACACACTTGTGGATTCTAAATTTCATCAAGTGTTCAATTATAGAACACATACTGTGAATAAATCTGTTTCTTCTTTTATAAAATAGAAAGTGGCGATTACTACTGTGCTAATGTGTTATTGAGAACCGAGATGGTTCAGCGATTGGGTTGCCTCCTTGCACGCTTGTTCATAAGCTGCTGTTCTCATTATGTAGCATGAGCTTCTCCAGCTATGCTAGTTAGAAGTGTTTGCTGGGAAAGGGAAAAGGATTGCTGACTAGCAATAAAGCAACGTCATAGAGTTCTGTTCTTTACTTGCGTAGCATTCATCTAAATTCTATCTCATGTCCTTAGGAGGATTTCATGCCACTGATTGTTTTTCTTTTAAATGCTTATGTCAAGAATGTCCATAAAAAAAAATAAAGAGAAAAACGTAAAATTCTCCTTCAATTTTGGGGAAGTTGAGTTTTAACTTCGTCAACTATAGAAATTTAGAAATTGCTCCAGGAAATTTCATAGAATTTGAAAATAACATTCATAATTCACTTAATGATTTTATCAAATTACATGATTTTTTATGTAATTTTTAGATAAGAATCACTAGGTTATAGTATGTTTTGTTTAATAATTTTTTCACACATAGTTTTTATATTATATAACTAATAAGAATTAAATTATAAATTTAATTTTAATTAAATATGGATAAATGAGTTTCAAAATTATATATGAAAAAATAAAAAAATAAATCAACATATTATAATGTTGTTATTCTTGTTTAAAAGATTTTTGTAAAAAAAAATTACATGATTTGATAAAATGGTTAATTTTATTAAATGATGGATGTTATTTTTAAATTTTGTATAGTTTAAGGAAGTGATTTCCATATTTTAAAAGTTGAAAGAGATAAAATTCAATTACCTCAAATTGAAAGTGGGCGTTTTATATTTTTCCCCAGAATAATAAAGAGAAACAGCAGCCTCCAATTTAGACCAAAGCGAATGAGAGCAGAAGCTCATTCTAAGCTACGGTTATCATGTTTGTCTATCTAACTGGATGGATGAAACACACTGGCCTTTCATGCATATTTATCACTCTACATTTCTTTGAGATGAATGTGGGGAAATTTCTATATCCATGATGCTTCCCAGTTCATTCTGATTACTGATTTGTCAACTTTGATGAACAAAGCATAAATTATCGTGCAAGCACATAGCTCGGTGTCATAAGGTGGCAAATTATCTAACTAAACCGTTTAGCGTTTGTTACCTGCCACCTAGAAATAAGCAAACCAATGGTTAATCCCACAGCATATCGGGACAATTTCGATTTTGGTGTATTTGTCAAGCAGTGTTACTAAACTAACCACTGATTGGTTTGTTTTCAGGTGGTAGATAGTAGGCACCGCACGACTTAGTGAACTTGCCAGCATCGAACATTTGTTGTGTTCAAGGGGGGTAGATGGGTTCGTTCAGCACCACTCGAAGCCTTCATTCTCTATGCATGCTGCCATCCTCACAGCATTAGCTTCTGGTTGCTCCTGCTAGGGTTGTAACTTGCGAGTGTTGTGATGGAAATTAAGAAGTTTTAGCCATATTGCAAGTAGCCTCGTAGTTTGGCATGTCCATTTATGGTTCATGTTCTCATAGAGGCAATCGCTCCGTGTTCTGTCTAAATCATGGAACATTCAATTTTGAAGGTGAAAACGATTGTCATGAGATCAATGGACATTGATCAAAATAAGGATGAAAAAGGCACAGTGAAGGGACCATACCACCGGAAATAGTATTTATTGCGCACAATTCATGTTAACTTATACTCTATACTTTCCCCCTTGTTTGCTTTGTACTCTAGAATGCCCAGTTTGAAGTAAACTTTGAGACTGGGTAGATATAATAATTATATATGCATGCAGTGATTCGTGCAAGCAATTAACCATAATTTTTAGATTTTTACGCATAAACACATGGTATGTAAAATAAGCATCACTAGTTTAAATTAAAATTAGTCTGACTGTGTGAGTAATTAATAAAATCAAGTACTTATGCAAATTGTATTTTTTTTCCAATTGAAGGGTTGACTAATTATTGATATTTTGGCTAATAAATATCATCAACATGTTTTTAATCGAAAGCTTAAATGAAGGATATATTTGCCTTATTTTAAGATCAAGATATGTCATTGGTCTCTTTAAAAATTTACAATGGTACTAATAAATTGTTTAATTCCTTAAAATCATTGCTAATGGAATTCGAGCTTTAGCAAAAGTTTGAATTCCCATAGAATTTTTTTAAAAAAATTAATAATTTAAATTTAAGAGAAAGTAATTACATAATTTCTTTATAAGTAAAGACAACAATTAGTTTTTATTTATAAAGTTAATAATTATTACATTTCTCAAATTTTATAGCAAGTACTATTAATTTTTTATTTTTACTTTTGTTCTAATTATTGTTCTATCCATACACTCATAATATTAAAGTAAGTAAAAAATATTAAAGTAGATTATTAAACCTTATCTTAATAATATCACATACTTTTTAGTTATTTTTTTATCATTTATTTTAGTATTACAAATAAAGAGAAAATAAGAGACTAATACTAGTAGTTATTAAATTAGAAGGATATATTGGCTACTCTATTTATAAGTAAGAGATTAAATATTATTTTTTATATTCAAATGTTGGATTCAAATTAAAAAAGAAGAAGAAGAAGAAATGGTTAGAGTCGGATATATCATGTAAATTTATCTTCTTACCAAATACCTGCAAATAAAAAACATGATATAACAAACATTCCATTGCCAGGAATGAAACTTGGGTCTACCGGGTGAGACTCGGCTATTCTAACCAACTAGACTACAACGGATTTGGGTCCCAGAAGCAATATTCTCTTCTTTTATTCGTTTTTGTGCATCATTAAGAGAAAATTATTGTCTGAAATCTAACATTATGCAAAGCACCTTTATAATTTAAACAAAATACTTAAAAAAAAAAGGCTACACAAAATAAAATTTGAATTTTACATTAATCATATGTTAACTATTTTGTACTCATAATTAAAGTACATTTTTAACAAAAAATATTTAGAATATCTAATTTTATTTTATTAGTAATTATTTTTCACTATTTCACAAACAAAGTTTTAAGGGTAAAATATTGATTACTCCCTTGTAATATACCTCATGTAAGGAAAAAAATTGTAGTTTGAAAATTGAGCCATTTAAACTTTGCAATTGGTACAATTTATCCCTTCGTTTATTTTCTATCCAGATCACTAACAATATGAACATGACCTTATTTAATATTAATTATGCAAAAATTGATCTCAATCAATTGACCTCAACCCCAATTAATGCTTTTAAAAAATCAAGATACAAGTAAAAAAAAAAAGATAATTTAGAAATCAAATTGAACCATATAAATTTCTAGATTATATATAAACCATGATATTCTCTATTTTTTATTAATACAAATGTCATTCTTATAATTCGTTATATATTAATTTATCATTTTTTTAGTGAATGCTATGATATAATGAGTCACACTCACGTAATTAATATCTTCTTAATGAATATTATACCGTGATTAATCACACTCGTAAAATTGGTATAAGGAATTAAATCTCTCATTTATATATAATAATTGAGAAAAATTCTTTAATTTCTTTTTCTAATTTATTGAATTTTCTAATTTTCATGTATCTTCTTCCTTTTTAAACCTTTTTAAAGTAATGCCCATGATTTTTTTTTATTATATTTTCATAATTTCTCTAATCTTAATCACATTTGATTTATATTAATAATTTTAATTAAATTAAAATTTAAAAATTTTCATTAACAAATTGAATTAAGCTCAAAATTGATAATTATGTAAAAAAATTAGTTGATTAAACTATGTAAATGATCTAGTTAGAATATTTTTTTAAAACTAAATTAGTGATTTACATATATTAATTAATGATTAAGTCATATTTTATTTGATAAAAATTTCAAAATTTATTGGTGTGAAATTCCTCATGAATTTTATAAGATACATGATATGAAAATTTAGTTTTAATTATTTTAATATAATTATTTGATATCTAACATATATAAAGTATTTATATGAAAATTTTCTAATTATTTACTCTCCCATTTATTTTTATTTTAATATAAATAAAGTAAGATACATAATATGTAAGATATTATATAATTATTTGATATTTAATATAAATAAAATATTTATGTCAAAATTTCCTAATTATTTTCTCCCCCATTTTTTTTTATTTGTTATTAAGGTAAATGTATAAGAATTAAAGAGGGTAATTATTAACTATAATTTTAGGAGAAAAGAATTTTAATTTACAAATTTATTCTTTAATAACCAATATGTAAAGTGATTGATTGTTGATTAGGATATTGAAAATAAAATTGAAAAAAGTTAATAATTTGATTTTTGGTTTTCTAAAGATATGAATAAATAATAAAAAAATTTATCCAGAACAACAAATTAGCTAAAATGGAGAAAGTCATACATAAATTAGAATTAATTTTGATAGAATTCTAATTTTGTAAATAATAATATAATTTCAAAATCTATAAAATTTATAATTTAAAATTGAATAATTTTCAAGAAAAAAATATATTTAATCATATTCAATTATATATATGCTATTATCTCCAGAGAATAATAAGTAAAGAATAACTAAAAATATTAATTTATAAAAATAAGAATGATAATTAAAACATTAGTATTAATATAGTATTTAAAAAAAGTGCACTAAAATTTATAATTTCATATAAATGTAACCTCAACTCTTATTCCTAAAAAACTCCTCTTCTTCAAAGATAATTGAAAAGATATATTTATGATAAGTAAATTAATTATATTTTAAAATTAATTCATATATAATATCTCTTAATAAACTAATAAAAATATTTGCAACTATGGTCATTCATAATAAAATAACTGATAATTTTAATATTACAACTAATATTATATTCAAGAAAGTATTTCGAAGTTTATGAATTATTTAATATAAATGTAATTTTATATCTTTCTTTTCGAGGGATACTTGATCATATATTGTTGATAACATAAAATTGTCAATTGATACATTTATTAGAATATTAATTTTGATTAAGCAAAATTGTAATTCATGTATCACACAGGTTATTATCTAGTTTATATCTTTGTTTAGTTGTTATATTCTACTTTATAAATGCACAAATGTTTTTTGAGATCCCATATTAAAAAAATAAAAATTTAATTTCATAAATAATATCAAATTTATGTATAATTTTCTTGTAGAGTTACCATCTTTTAATATATAAAATCAAATAAAAAGTGATTTATTTTAGAAATTTTTATTAAAGTATTAATATTATTTCTATATAACTTTATTTAAGGAATAGATGTATTAATCTCAATTATATATAACTTACTAATAGGCAAATTAATTTAAGAAATTTATTTCTTAAATGTTTAATTTTTTCTATAAAAATTTATGTTAATTTAGGCTTGAATTTAATTAATTGAGGATAACATTTTGTATAATTAGTGTTAAATAAGATCAAGTGATACATATATATTGAAAGATAGTAATTTTACAACAAAGATTAAACACAAATTTTTAATATTGTTTATAAATTATCTATAACTTTTTTTATAATATAGGATATGAAAAAAATATTTAAGTATTTGTAAAACATAATATGAATACTAAACATAAATATGAATTTATATTGGTTTAATATGATTTCTAAGTTATCTTTTATTTGTTCTCTACTTGCATTTTGATTTCTCAAAGCATTAATTGGGGTTGAAGTTAATTGATTGAGGTTAGTTTCTACATAATTAATATTAAATAAGGTCATGTGATGCATAAATATTCATACCATTAGTGATTTGGATATAAGATTAATGGAAAAGGGTAAATTGCACTAATTGCAAAATTTAAACACTAAATTACCCTTTTGAAACTACAATGGGTTTTCCACACATGAGATAAAGTACAAGAAGTAATATCTATTTTACCCAAAATTTAAATTGGAACATAGGAGTAATGTCTCTTATCTTCCAAAAGAGAGTTTTACAAGTTTAAAAATTAGAAAAAAAAATCAAATGATTTAATTAAATATTAAAAATTATCAAAGTGATTTTATTAATAATTAATAATCTAGATGTTACATGATGTATAGTTGTATCAAACATAAATAGAACATTGAAGACTTAAGATTAAAAAAACTCTTGAATATATAGTTCTCCTAGGAGAAGATGCTTAAGAAGGACCATCAATAGAAGTCGTTTGAGAAAAAAAAACTCCTGGCCTGAACCAAGAAAGATGCAAAAGGTTCAAAGATGGCTGAGGAACCAATGGATGATGCAATGTTGGAAAAAAAAAGGAAACATAAAAGAAAGTGATAGAAAAAAGCCCATGACATAAGAAAAGGAAAAATGTCAATCCGAATAAGAAGGTAACAAGATCTAAGAATAATGAGACAAATAGGGAAATAAAATGGAGAACATTTAGAAGGAATGATACAAGAATGACAAAAAAGTTCTATCTTATAAACTCTTGGAATTCAATAGTGGTCATGATGAAGATAATGATGAAGGAGATGAACTAACTAATTCAAATGAAAAAGATAACAATTAATCTATGATTGAGAAGAATGAAGGTGAGACAAAGATGAATGATCTTACATGCTTTCATGTGAAGGGGTCTAAAAAAGAAAAAAGGGGACTTTGTAAACCGTGGAAGATAATTTTAATAGTTAAGCTTTTAAGGAAGTACTTATAAATGTGTTTTCTTAAAATAAAGGTGATATGGTCACTATAAGAACCTTTTAAGTTCATAGATATGGAGAATGACCACTACTTACTTAGGTTCAAAGATGTGAAGGATTATAATTATTTTCTCTAGGATGAGCTTTAGCTTATAACAAATCATTATTTGATAATTCAGATATGAAAGGTGAATTTTAACCCTTATAAGGATGCCTTTTGCAAAAATACAATATAGGCAACAAGTCCAAGTCTTCAAATTAAATTTTATAATAAACATTTTTTTATCGAAGTTAGGAAATCGAATTGGTAAAACTACAAGAGTACATATTAACATAGTAATAATGAAGGATAATGCTAATGAAGACCTAGTTAAATAAACCAAGTTTGCTTGAATATGAATGCAGATAGATATTAAAAAAAATGCTTCTTATCAAATTTTAAATTGATGGATAAGTTGAGCACAAAGGCTTACACATCATATGTTTTAATTATGGTAAGTATGACCATAAAAAGGACATTTTTCCTAAACTGTGTTACCCAGAGTTGGCAAACATCACACATGATAAAGTTATTACTGAAATGAAGATGAATAAGAATGGCTTAAAAATTTTTATTGGTAATAAAGAATTTAGGTCATAGATGTTAAAGTAAAAAGAAAAACATCCACAGTAGAGGATGGGGATTATTGCAATAGAAAAAATTATGAAAACTAAGAATAAAGAAGGAATCACGATAAATTTAGCATCCAAAAATAAAGATAAAGGACAAAGATTTGGGGTATTAATTAATATGGAAGATAACAATGATTTAGGGAGAATAATGATATGACTAGCCTAATGGCTAGTACCAATAACAAAGGATGAGTATTGATTTGAAAATTCTAGTGTCACCTATTAAGGTGTACATATTGACTAAGAAGATAGTTAGAAAACTAAATGAGGTTAAATGCAAGGGTGTGGGATAGTTTAATGGGCTTAGTACCATAGATTAGATAAAGCCCATACGGAAAGGTCTATGATGAGACTTAGGTTAAAAAAGAATGTGAAAGAAGCTAATGGATAGCCAATGGAAGCTTTAGTAGAAATAAATAAAAAAGAATAAATCTTACTTAGCTCATTAAATAAAAGAATTGATGAAAACTAAGGGAAGGTCTTCAAAACAAATAAGGAAAGAGGGTCGAGATATGAAATCAAAAAGCCACAAATAACAATTTCATTTTCATAAATCAAGAGGCAAATAGAATGCTTTTGATGGATAAAGATGATGCTATTGCAGCTTTATAAAGGATGTTGGTTCACTTAGGCACGCTCTAGTATGAGTTTTATAATCTTATTCATATTGTAATTATATATAAATTACATTATATATTATTGCCAAGGCACAAGATCTAACGCATTTCCTAAACTCATGGGTAATTTGTTTTAAAAAAATATAATGTGCAAGTTTTTGCTATTTTGAGCCAAGAGTAAATGGAATTTGAATGATTCATAGAATTAAATGAATAAGATTTAAAACTTTTGTTTGAGTTGACTTTGATGAACTCTTAAGAGAAATCTATATGACGTGGAACCTTAATAAAACTATGGTCTTAGATTAGGAGTTTCCAAACCAATTTATTCATTGTCATGTTTTTTTTATGGATAGAAGTTATAAAGCATTCATAACTTTCGTGTATGCTAGCCCTTGGTTGTAAAGAAGAAGGGAATCATGGAACAATTTGGATAGAACGGGAGATATTATAAGTGAAACATGAAATGTTATCAGCAATTTTAATGCACATATGTGTTTAAATGAATAGTAAGGAGGAAGTCAACCTAATTGGAAAGCTATAAAACATATTAATGACTATATTTCTAATTGTGGATTAATAGATTTAGGTTTTTAAAAGCCCAAAATACACATTCGAAAGAAGGAATATCATAGAATGACTCAATAAAAGCCTTTGTGATATGGAGTAAAGAATGAGATATAAAATGGTAGGTGTGATTAATTCACCATTTTTTAAATTAGACCATCGACTTTAATTAAAATGTTAGAATATAATAAGTGTAAAAAGAATACCTTAAGATTCTAACTGCTTGGCTCAATAATTTCCTCGGAGCTATGTAAGGTTACTAAAAGTAGGGAGTGGGATAGCGTAAAGCTTCAACAAAGTTTTAAAAGAAAGCAATCAAGTGAAATAAAATACTCTTTCAAAAGCTATCTGAAAAAATTAGAAGATCACGGCTTGTTTGAAAGGAATAAATTGGAAACTTTCACAAGGGCATAATTACTAGAAAAGTTTATAAAAATAACTAGAGTAACTATGAAAAGTTGTTCATATAAGAGAAAATTAAATGGTACTAGAAATCTCAAAGTAAATAGCTTATGTTTAGGGACAGGAATACAAAATTCTTTCATGCATCCACCATGAGTTGAAGAAAAAGAAATAAGGTAGAAAGATTAAAATTTTAAGGAGGAGGTATAGATTGTAGAAGATAAGCAATTGTGAAAAATGTCTTTTGATTACTACTAATATCTTTTTTTAATTGAAAATTTCAATTTCAATAGTTTCCTTCTTCACAGTTGTTTTCTATACCTAACAAAAACAAAAATGAAGATTGATGCCTAAGTTTCAATGAAGGAAATAAAAATGACTCTTTTTAGCATGACTTCTTGCAAAACACTAGGTTTAGGTTAACTACATATAATCTTTTTGCAAAATTAATAGGAAATGGTTAGTAAATATGTTTGTGATCTTCTTTTTAGATTTTTTTTTATAATTATGAGTGAATTAAAGTTATTAATGACACAATGTTTGTTCTCATTCCAAAAGTTAAAACCCAAAGTCTTTACAATAATTTTAATCTATTTGTTTATGTAACATAGTATACAAAATTGTTAGCAAAGTTATAGCAAATAGATTGAAACTATACTTAGATCACCTAATTACTCTAAGCCAATATAATTTTTTTTAGTAAACTTAGATAACATCATTCTAGCTCAGAAAATTATTTATTCTTTAAGGAAGAATGAAATGAAAAAAAATAGATGGCTATAAAAGTTAACTGAAAATGGGGAAAGAAAGCTTAAAAAAAAGCTTATGATAAAGCTTATTGGAAATTTTTTTAGGATACCCTAAAAAATGTAGGAATACTAGAAAATTTATGTTCATTAAGTATGGCATATGTCTTTACATGTTCAATACTGGTCTTTTGGAAATGGTGAGTCTTTAAATTATTTTTCACTGTTGATGCAGGGTGTAAGATAAGGAGATCCTTTTTCATCTTGTCTTTTTGTCTTGTGTATTAAAAAACTAGCTCATTGCATCAATTATGTTGTTCAATACATATGTTACATTAATAAGGCTCAATCATGATGGACCCCTTATATCACATTTATTTATTTTTCTAATGATTTGATTTTTTTTTTAGTCTCACTAAAATAGAAGAATACAATTTAAACATGTTTGGAGGTGTTTTATAACTCTTCAAGTTCAAAAAATAAGTAGCTAAAGAATCACAGTAATTTTTCCAAAAAACATCAATCATAATAGAATTTGTCTACAAAGTGAAGAGCTAGGATTCCAACTAACATTAGATTTAGGTAAATATTTAGGTGTTCCAATGTATAACAATAAAGTGTAAAAAAACACATATATAAAGGTAGTGGAAAAGGTATATAAGTGTATTTCTTGATGGAATGCTAAAATTATATAAATTCTAGCTTATATTAGACACATTACTTTATCAAAAATAATTCCCTCAAACATCCCCTTATACTCTATGCAAACAACTCTCCTCTTGATAACATTGTAATGATGTAGATACTTTAATTTGTAATTTTCTCTAGGTATCTTAGGATAGTACAAGAACACCTTTCCTTATTCCATCAAATCAAGTTTGCTTTCCTAAAGAGAAAGATAGTTTACAGTTAAGAAAGATGAAAACCAATAATAAGGCTTGCCTAATGAAAGTAACTTTTAATTTGATGATTGAAAGAGACTTTTTATAGGCCTAAGTGGTGAGAAAAAAGCATGCATGTGGTGATAATATTATTCCTAAAATTACAAATGAAAAAAGAAATGTCCAATCTTTGGAGATGTGTTCAAAAGGTTTAGTTTAAGATATAGGAAAAAATCTTAATTAATGAAAAAAAAAGTGACTTGTATGGTCAATTATGCTTTCTTAAATGATGAAGATTCATGGTTAGAATAGTTTATGAATTTCTTAATGAAAGACAACCTATAGAAAATAAAAAGAATTAGAGAAAGGTTTAGAAATGGAAAGGTCTTGAAAAAGTTAGGACTTTCCTTTGATTTTTCATGTAGGATAAATTTTTTACTAATGCTAACAAGAAAGTAAGGAACATGGCTAATTATAACTTATATCCAAGATGTGGATGAGAAGTAGAAATGAGCACTCATGCTAAAGCATCTTTGATGTTTGATTGGTATTTGTAAAACTGAACTATTGGTCTAAGCTCTTTAAATGCTCTTAAGAAATGTGATATGGATTGAATTTAAATAGAAATTTCATGAGAAAAGGGCATGGTTATTGAAGACTTAGATTTGGTATTTCTAGCTAGGTGTTATGGTATAAGAGAAATATGCATATTTATGGTGTTGAAAATTAGAATGATGATATAGTTTTCAAAGTATCCGTAAGAGTCTAGGAATGTATCAAAGGCCTTGCTATTTTAAAGAATGCTATCCTTGTGCAAAGGAGTGATACAAAATTATAAGATTAATAAAACCACTTAATGATGTTTAGACTATAATAATGGTGAAAGAAGGCATATTACATGTTAGGGTTTGTTACAAGATTATAGTGGGCAATGAGTAAGAGCTTATTCCCACATGGTAGGGTCAAGATGTGCTTCCTTTACTAAATTTCATGGAATTTACTTAGGCTTGAAACAAGCCCAAAAGATGGGTTTCAAGTAGATATATGTAAAGATTGATTGTGAAGAAGCTTTGGACTTGTAGAAATCGATGCTCCATATTACACCCCTCGTATCAAAACTTATGTTACAAATCACATAATTACTTGCAAGTGAGTAGGAAGTGAGGTTTTTGCATGTGTATAAAGAATAGAACCAAATGGTAGATAGTTGGCTAAGATAGCATTGAGAACTTGATTTAAGAGTCGCGATCTTCATGATGTTCCAACAAAATATGTGTCCTTGTTACTAGTTGATATGGACTTTAACTAAGGAGTTTCTTTCTTTTTTTTTTCCTAAGGCTTAGCCTTATTGCATATCCAATATATATATATATATATATATATATATATATATATATATATATATATATATATATATATTGAAGGCCAAAATTTTGCAAAATTTTATACAAAAAATTATATGTTTGGTAAAAAAAATTTAAATTATGACAACCCTAAATGCATATCAAATAATTACCCTTATTTCTTATGTCTTTTTTAGTTCATTATTTACATAACAATGTTGTATGTGTAAAAGGACTTTTGTTATAAAGAATAGGTTAAGTTTTAGTATATTGCTTTTTATAAGAAATATTAAAATTTTTTATAAAAAATTATAAATTTTATGTATAATAAATACTTAAAAAATTATTTTTATTTATTATCTTTTTTTTAATATCCAAATAGACCAAAAGATCAAGAATAAATTAAACCAAATACCAAATATACCAATGTTATACAAGATGCGTGGATTATCATAGTTTAGTTGTAACTCAAAGTATATAACACAACTAATAAGAAGACTTAATTCATACTAATTCTTTTTTGCAAAGGATAATTTAGGATTTAAAAAAAAGTTTGTCATCGAGTTTTTAGCTTTAAGAATGATAAAGTTGGACGTTTGTAGAAAGAAGAAATTAAAACATCCTACAAACTCTAAGGTTAAGCACCACATTTGTGATAACCCGAAGAATGAAAATTATATATTACTTTTTGAATTTATCTTGAGAATGATTGTATCAATGAAATAACTTTATACCTACATAAGATTAGATATGCTTGTAATGTTGGAGAATTGCTACTTGTTGTTTTATTAGATATTCTTTACATAAGATATAATAAATAAATAATTACTAGCATAGAACTTGAAACAAGGCAAGCTACAATTAAAAATGTTATTAATTTGGAAACTTAAATTCAATAGTTAAATTATACAAATAAGGAATTACCTTATCAAACTTACTATTTGAGTAGGGCTATCAAAGGAGTCAAACAAACCAGATACAGATTAGTTCGTATAAACCCGATCCATATTACTTGTGAAAAATATAAACCCAATTATAAGTGATCCAAGTCCAAAAAAGTTTATAGACCAATCCAAGGACTCTAGTTTATTTTAACACTATTATATTTAAGTGCTTTGATAAATGAGTTTGCTTAAGATCTTTAAAATTTTCAAATTCATAATGCTAACTTAGAAAGTTATTTGGAAGTCCTCCAACAACAATGCATCCTAAATTAGATTAGTGATAGTTTGAAAAAGTAGTTACACCTAAGTGTTTTGGAATAATTGCTCCTTCTATTGAAATCAAACAATACTAGTATTTTTCAAGAAAAAAAATGAAATTTTGTGCAAAAGATGGGCAAATAGGCCATTTCAAAGTAGAATATATTTGTATGCAACTTTTCCTAATTCACTAGTAGATGTAAAACTTTAACATTACTCATTCTATGTGAAAAGTCTAAAAAGGACTCCTTTTACATGGTAGTCCAATTCAACTTACATCATATGGCTTTGAAACCAATAAGCCCACTACATTGCATAGCTTTTCTTCACCACTTTAGATAAAGGATTGAAAATCTAATCTTAGCATTGGAAATCATAAGCTTGAAGCAACAAGATTGCAAGAGTATGTTTACGAAGACTTACACAAACACCATTTATAATCATAAATGGAATTAGAACTTCAAATGTATCAATTTGCAAACATGGAGGATGATATTGTCAAGCTCCCACAAATATCTCACCACAAGCATTTTTGCAAAGCCTGGAAATCGCACAATTAGTTTTCAAGCAGTCATTTTGGCAAATGATATCATGTAAAGTGTTTAACCATCAATTTTGCATCTATTTACTATCATTGTGATAAATCTATTGTTTATGGATATTAAGGCTAAGCAAAGATTTTGATAAAGTTAATAAACCAAGGCCAACCTCTAGGAAATTAGATTAGTTTTAGTTTTTTTTTTCATCTTGTAGAACAAGTTATGTTTCAGGTTATTATAACTTCCTTTTATGTAATAATTTGATTTTGTCATTCTGTACCATTTTTACTATTCTTGTGAAACAAAAAAGTTTTTAAAATTTTTCAAGTTTCTAAAAAAATTATAACATTTAATGAATTATTTTTAAAACTTTGTATAAAAAATTATAAGATTATGTTTATATTAATAAATTTTTTAAAGGCATATTGAATTTGATCAAAAGTTACTCTTTTCCTTTATCTAAGTTTACTTCAATTAGCCAATGTTAGAGCCTTCTTGAGTGTAGAAGCATCAAGCTAAATATGGATTCTACATGAGTTTATGGCAGGTTTGCAATGGTTTTGCTCACTTCAAACTGCATGGAGAATGGCTTGGGTTTATGGTATAATATTAACAATTGTGATCCCTCCAATTAATTGTGGTAGAATTAGGATTTTTCACTTGAACAAGTCAAATATGAAAATTTTGTTAAATATTTTGTTAAATATATACAATTTTTAAAATTTTCAAGGTTAATCTAAAATTACTATGCATAAAAACAAAAACAAAATTTTTAGGAGGATAGAGCTCCTACTCATTTCCTTTATCTTTATCATTATTCCATTCTTTGTTATTCAAAAGATTATGACAACACCCTCCAATTTCTTCAATTTCCATGTCATCATTTATAGTGCGTCTACTTTAAGTATAACCATTAATTTTGGTAAAATTCATTAAATTTAAATATAATTGTTATCCCCCTTAATGAGGGCAATTGCTTGCAAACCTTACCATATATATTTGTCATTGAGTCATTAATCACATTTTATTGTTTTTGTTATTTTTTATTTTAAATTCAAATTTTGTGGAATTAAGCTTTTAATAAAAAAAGTAAAATTTTGATCCATTATGAGTGTATAGTGAATAAGAAGGTGACACATAATTAAAAAAGTTATAGTCAATAAGAATTTTTGCAAAACATTAATAATTTTAATGATGTAACAACACATGTATAGCATGAAATATGAAACTGACTTATATTAAATGTCCATTAAATTTAACTTCATACATAATTTACTTTACTAAAGTAACAATATATAATTAAATAATGGTATAAAACTTATTTACATTAATATTAAATCAAATTTAACCTAAAAATATTGGTAAACTTTTTATATTTTACAATATTTTTATGTATAAACCATAAAATTATATTAAATATTTAGGTATAGATTAAATTATATAAATAAGATAAAAAGTGTTACATTATATATTCTAATAGAAATTATTAACAATAATAGTAATAATTTTGTTAATGTAACTTGGTCATTAACCCATCTATCACACACATTAAAATTATTAATATTAATACTTAAGCCAAGAGTAAGGAAAAGTTCAAATCGAACCCAAAGGAATAAAAATTTATCAATAAAAACAAAGAAAATAAAGGGGTTTTAACTCCTAATTCAAATAAAGCAAAGTGAAGTTAAGTTTTATAACATAATATGGAAAATTTTAAGTATATCTTGCTCTAATTTTTAAATTTATCATGAACTACAATAAATTTATTTTTAATTCGATTACTTAACCAATAAAAACCCTTAAGCCAACAATAATGATGCAAGTTTTTAATATTGATTAATGAGAACAAGCACCTAATGAATATTCTATAATTAATTCAATTCAAAATAAGCACATAAATCTAATTAATAATAGTGTTAAGCACCTAGAACAAAGTTAAGACCAAATCAATCAATTTTTTAAGCAAAAATTATCTAATTTGTTCTCTATTTTTCTTAGATATCATTAATTTTATAAGAGAAAACTAAAATATGTGATCGCTATTGATTTATGATCAATTATCTTAATTCTACAAGTGAGAACTAATAATAATCAATCATATAATATCAAATCACTATGAATAATAAATTAATGGGTTCTATCAAATAATTACTAAAGCAATCAATGATAAATGAAGAGAAGAAAAACAAGAAATAATCCATTAAATATAAAATAAAGATCAAAGTTTCAAAGTCAAATCAAATTAGATTGATAATCCTTTAAACTTCCTAAATAAATTATTCACTCATGGTGGTTTGCAAAAAACAAAAAACTTGAAAACTTGAATAGGAAAAAGTTGTCTAATGCTTTAATATTTGCCATTGAAGGCTTAAAACCCTATATATTTGATCTCTGAAGGAGGAAAAAAAAATCTAATTCCATTATATTGGGCTACCTATTAGGATTACAATAAAATGGACTTTATTAATATAAAAGCCTAAAACCTATTTTACAAATCAAAACACTATAATAGTCTATAGCAATAAAATCTCATAAGTCAACTCCTACTCATTATTTAACCATTAAAATGGTGTAATTTCACTAATTTCAAAATATAAAAGTTGTTAGGCTAGATATAAGTTCAGTTTAACATTGGTTTAATGCCATTTTAACTCCAAAATTTCAAATATAGTTCAAAAATCAAGATTAAGTCAAGTTAGATAATAACACTAGTTTGTCTTCACAAACAAATTTAGACATTCAAATGATAAAATTGGGCCTTACCTTCATTGTAAACTTTGTAGAATTTCTTCTTAACTTTTCAAACATATGAAGATCATCTTAATTAGACATTTAGAATTCAAGTTATGATTAAAAACCTAAAATAATATTAAAATCAAACATTAACTAAATAATTCAGTCATATTCCAAAAACATGATTCAATCACAAAACAAAATCAATTTTATTATATTAAACACATAAAACACACTAAGAACTAAAACATAAGAGAAAATCTACCATTACAAAATAAGAAAGAATATAAAAAAATAATATAAAGAATATTTTGCGAATCACATTACTTAATAACTTTTTATCTTTGATTGAAATGTCAAACCCGCCCACCACCCAAAAAAAAAAAAGTGACTTGCGCCATCCCAAATTATTTCATATAGTCTATCATTATTTCAAAAATTTTAATAATGGTTGTCAGTATTCTATAATTAACTTCTCTACCTTTCCAAATTTCATTGGTACAGAATATGGTTGTTATTATAAAATACAGATTTTAAAACCCCCACCATGATTAGAATCTTTAAAGAGGTTATTTATATTTTACCCTAAAAAATTATTTTCACTGGATGAATTATGAACAGAAAAAAGTACAAATGAATAAATTTCGGCAACAATTAATATTACAGAGGAACATAGTAAACTTGCACCATAATATACTGTATTTTTTATAATTTAAAATATTAGAATTAATTATATGGCAAAATAAATTGTATAAAAATTTAATTAGGTAAATTTTAAGGATAAAAAGTAAATTATCCTTTTATATTAATCCGCTTAATTGACTGACATCATCCAAATGCTAACTACCAACAATGATACAACAAAAAAGAAAGTTCTAACTACCAAAATCTCAAATGCTAGTGACAGCAATCATGGGCTGTTCAACAGTAAATTGGACCCTTCTTTGTTAGCCTACAACCAGCAATAAATATAATAATTGCTGTCAACCAACAGACCCATGAGTCCAATTTCAACTTAAAGCACCATAATTCATCATTGATTGGCATTGGCTTTTGCTTTACAAAAGCTTCATCCTTCACAGCTCAAAAGTAAGAATTATGTTCCTTCACATAGCCCAAAAAGGTCCCTGTCTTCACAATTTAGGGAGGCCGAACTATCCCTTTAATATATGACCGTTTGGTTGGCAATGAAAACATCGGAGTCAAGAATTCTGTAGATTGGGATCACAAAATCACAATATGGTGAACTCCTAACTTAAGCTTATGCATTGACAACAGTACTATAAACAGTTTGCTGGACTACAAAACCTGAATTGAACTCCCAAAACCGGTAAGTCCAACTACAGGACAGTAGTCATGTCTGGCAGGGTGAAAGTTGCAAATATTGATATCTCCATATATCCCTGACATACATTGCAAAACACAGTACTCTGAATTTTGAACCGAGCTTCAATGCTCAAATATGGAAGTTTTCAAATTTGAGAGACTTTACAATAACTATAAACAAATATCCTAAAGCAACACTACAATAGAAATGAGTAATTATGCAGAGAACTGAGATTAGAGTGGCACAAGCTAAATACTTCGCACCGAACAGCTTGAATAATAATGGGAATATACAAGATGATGAAAAACAAGCTAAACACTTCACACCGAACAGCTTGAATAATAATGGGAATATACAAGATGATAAAAAACAAGACAATGATGAAAAAATTGAGTCTTCCAACTACTGATTGCGAGATTGCTAAGCAAAGCATGTACACTTATCTTTCGTAGCTTCACTCTCACTTTCATACTCCTTGAATTTGTACTCTTCACGATTAATTGTAGAAGGAACCTTTCCCTCACTGTAGCAATGGTTACACAAACTAAAATGCAATTTCATCTCCTTAAAGCGGGAGCCAGTTATTGGGTAGCGGCAAACTGAGCATACATACCTGCCATGGCGTTTCCTATCTCCAGTTTCAAGCTTCATCAGAGTAGGCAAGATGGCAAAACCCCAATCTGGATTGTCAAACATGACAAGAAACTCAGAGAAAGACACCATTGAAGTATCTGATTCTCCATGGATTTCCAACATTTCACTAAATCCTTGGGAAGGAACATAAATAGCCCTTAAATATTTGATGTATTCAGTAACATCAATTTTCTTAATCTGAGCATTACCTTCATTCATAGGACGCCACATAAGAGCATCAAAGGCAACCCTTTTACGCCTCTCCAGAGGACCACCACAAATGGGAGCAAGTATAGCCAAAAGCATGCCCAGATCCACCCTGCCCGAGCCAGTATCATCCAAAACAGAAAGAATCCTTTCATTAATGGCTCTTACAGCTCCTTGGAAAGTCTCTGGCTTTAGGAAAGCAAGTAATCTGCGAAGAATTTCTTCTAGATTTGGCTTCCGTATAGATTTTTCAGGGACTCCCCTACCAGTATAGGACATCGGCACATCATTTTCACTCATTTCCTTCTTTAGAAGTTCCACATTGCATCGATTCAATCTGGTGATTCTCTGAAGTGCCCTAATTTGTAGGGCATTGGCCAGTTCCTGCCTGTCAGTAGTCTTTTCTCCATCTATCTTAAACTTCGAGGCTTCCATGATTACAAATGCAGCCTCTTCAGAAGCACCTGCATTAGCTTTCATCTTCTTTTTCTGCAGCTGCTTCAAATGCCTTATTGCATCATGTAATTCTACCCTATTTGTCATCTTCAATGCTTCCTTCAACGCTTTTTTAGCTTCTTCAGCCTCTCCAGCTCCCAGCAAAGACACTGCCTTGTTTAGCTGTGCCCGCCAATGGTTCGGGCACACAGCTAAAACCCTCGTATACATTTCAGAAGCCCTTTGAAACCTACCAAGGTCCATATAAAGCCCACCTAAATTGTACAGAGCATCTACATGATCAGGTTTTAAATCAATAGCTTTCTGAAATACCTCAATCGCCCTCTCATCCTCACCCATGGCATGCAAAGCTGAAGCCAAATCACAATGAGCATCAGCATAGTCAGGTTTCATGAAAATTGATTCTTCCAAGGCCTTCACTGCTGCCCTATATTCCCCTACCCCAAAAAGGGCGCTGCCTAAAAGTTTCAAAGCTCGAAAATGTGTCGGACAAAGAATTGCAGCTTCCCTATAATACTCACAGGCACTTAAAACCATACCTTCACCTTCAAGTGAAATACCAAGATTGACGTAAATTTGTGGGAGCAAATAAGCCCACTGGTTTCCACCAGCCTCAGCTGCTTCAAGTGCTAGCAAAAACTCTTCATTTGCTTCTTTATACTTCCCAAGAACGTGCAAACAATTTCCAGCTCTAAAATGTGGCCTGACATCAACAGGTTGCAACTCACAGGCCCTTTTAAAGCTCACTAAAGCCTCCTTAAACAACTGGTGCTCGTACAACACCCTTCCAATTGCCATATGCCGATCAAAAACTTCTTCTCTTGACCTAGCACCATTAGCCCTATTCCTCAATGCACCTAACTCCTTCAAAAACGCTGCATATTCATGCCCAGATTCTTCCCACAAAATTCTTTTCTCCGAAATCTCAGAAGTTGGCCCTAACTCCCTTGACCACCCGGCATCCGAATATGCATCAAAGTTATCAGCTTTCATTTTCCCCTCTTTCGATTGTTTCGTCTTCAGCCTCTTCACCAGAATTTCCAAATCATCCACAATCGTCCAAGTATCGTCAAAAACAATCCCGTGACTCGGCGAAACAGCCCAAGCCGCAGTTCTCTGCTTCTGCGTCTCCACAGCGATCCTTTCGTTAGCAATGGAAGATGAAGAAGTTTCAGACGCCATTGCAACACCCTTCCCATCATCCAAATTGAGGTCCAATCCAAGCGCATCGAAGTCCCTATCGACATCACCAGCACCGTCATCGTATGTTCGCAACAAACCCCCATATGTGAGACCCTTTTCGCCATCACTGAACTCATCGTAAGTTCGAAACACTTCATCAAGAATGGCATTGATTTGCTCGTCGCTGAACTTGACCCTTGGATTCACAGCCACAACAAGCGCAGCCATCTCTTCCCTGTTGAGACCCCCATCACGGTTTGCATCGAATTGCTGGAAAATTCTCCTCACTTTTTCTGATCTGCTCCCTCTAGTCGCCATTTCCTATAATGCGTTTTGCTCTTTCAAAATGTAGGACTCAACAAGAAATGGAATGAGAAATTTTTTTGTTTTGATGAAGACTGTGACAGTAATGGTTGATGGTGTGACCCCTGGAGTTCAGAGGTCCAATGCAAAAGGCGAATTAGGGGTTTGAAACCCTAATTTCATTGAAATTATTGAGACGTTTATGATGTTGTTAATGGTTGTTAATATCATCTTCTTCATCGCGGGGCTTCAATCTCAGCAAGATAGCAGAGAGAAGGGATGGGAGAGGGTATAAGATGCCATCTCACTTTTATCCGGTTATATATATATATATATATATATATATATATATATATATATATATATATCTCTGTCTTTCTCTCTCTAAGAAAAATAAAGCGATAACTGATTTTAAACAGTCACTAGTTCTGTTTGTCGACCTAACGGCAAGTCATTGCGGAGGAATGGGAGTGAAACAAATAATTATCCCTAGAGAAAAATGGAAATAACCTTCGTTAACTATGTGGCAATTGCATTCTACGTCTTTGAATTATAAAAATTTAAATTTTCCTCTCTTACATTTATAGAAAACTTACATTTTACTTCACCATTACAAGTTGACGAATTTTATTAGAAAAATCATCATTGTAATATTTCATTTGCTGGTGATTAAAAATTGTGATTATATTCACTAAATTTTAATTTCTTTTTATTTAGTGACAGTTTATAAATTATCACTAAATAATTGAGAATGATAATGACAATTTAGAACTGCTATTAAATATTATAGAACTACTGCTAAGTGTTACCACCATTAATTTGATAATAATAGGAGTAAAATGAAAGTTTTATATAATTTTAAAAGTAAAATTTAAGTTTCTATAATTCAAAGGAGTAAAATGCAACCACCTTATAATTAATGAGGGTTATTTACATTTTTCTCTTATTTTTATAGGAATGTTTACGGTATTTTCTGAGAAAATGTATTTATACCTAACTTTGGGATAAAGGAGAGTAATTTACATTTTTATGAAATAAAGATAAAGAAAAAATACATTATAGATAAGATTTTATAAATTTTAAATTGAATGTAAAATGAGATGAATATAAGGATAAAAAATTTCTAATCAAATCAAATAAAGATAAAAAGTAAAAAAAGATTTCAAATAAAATAAATTGAAGATAAAAATAAAATAATTTTTAATTTTTAAAATAAAGATAATATATTTATTAATTTCAATATTTTTATACAAATTTAGGTAATAAAAATAATCTATTCATATTTATTGTTAATTACAAACTTATTAATTTCATAAATGATAGTCCACATATTCACATGATAGCTCTTCTCTTTTTATAATTTTCTCTAAAAGTATGCTTTTCTTATTAAATAATGTAAAATAATTAAAAATTTTACTTAATAAATTAAACTATATAAATAATATAAAAAATATATGCTTTTACAAATTTACTTATCAAAAATTTATTAAATTAATGAAAACTGATTAACTTATAAATTTTTTTCTAAAAAGCAAAAATATAATGAAATAAAGCACTCATAATAAAATAATAATAATTAAACTATAATAACAATAATATAAAAAAGTAAAAGAAATCATAGAAAGGAATTTACATGATGAAAATTTTAGATCAAGCAACTATAAATAATCAAAAATAATAAGAGAGAATACTTATAAATATTAAAGATAAAGATGAAAACTTTCATCTTAAAGAAAACAATGATTTTGAAGAGATTAAAGGTGGAAAGAGAAAAGAAATAAAATTTAAATATAATTTTGAAAATTTTTTATGAGAATAAAATAATTAGATAATTATAAACTTACAAATATTAAAAATAAAAATAAATTTTTTTTAGATAAAATAATAGTTTTGAAGTGATTAAAAATGGAGAAAGAAAAAAGTGAAATATAAATATAATATGGAAAGATTTTTATAAGAACAAAATAAATATCTAGTTATTATTTCTAATAATAAATAGAGATTTAAATTCAAATTTTTATTGGAAATTGATTTGATTTTATAAGGATTAATATTTTTTTATTTCATAATTTATATTTTAGGTAAAAAATAATAAATTAAGTTTTTATTAAAAAATAATAAATTAACATATGATGAATTATGAGAATGAAACTTATTATAATAGAAAGTAAAAAATATCATGATTAATATATATATATATATATATATATATATATATATATATATATATATATATATATATAGATTAAGAATTTTTTAGAAATTATTTATTAATGTAGAAGTGAAAAAAAATAAAGAAATAAATGTAAAATATCTCATCTGATTTTTTGGATGGATGGATTTTAATTCTTTCTATTTCTAAAATTTGAAAATTATCCCTTTAAATACATAAAATTTAAAATTAATATACATTATCAATTTAATTAATCATTTTATTAAATTTTATTATTTTTATTTTTTAAATATAAATTATAATATTATAATACATTATTTTATTTGGTCATTTGTTTGTACATAATTTCATAATTCATTTTGAAGTATTAATTAAATTAATTTTTTTACTTAAGTAATGTAAAAATTATTTATAAAAAAATAATGAAATAAACTAATATATTATAATATTATGATATTATGATTGTTATTTAAAAAAATCATAAAAATCAATGTAATTTAATAAAATGTTAAAATAAGTATTAGTTTCAAATTCTATATAATTTAAGAAACGATTTTAAAGTTCTTAAAGTTAAAGATTACAAAATCTAACTTCTCTAAAATTGAATATCGCTTTTCACATTTTTTAAATTAAATTTATTTATTTATATATTCTTTTGAAATTTAAATTTAATCTACTATTAATATAAAATAGTTTATATTATCATTTATTAATGTATTATTATATTATTAAAAAATTTATTAAAATTTTTTGCTATTGATAAAAACCCTTAGTAACTACTAATTTTTTAAGACATGTAATATTTTTTATTGATTATTTAAAAAAATTATATCGATAATAAATTAAATTTTATTCAAAAAACTCTAATAATTCAATATAAAATAAATTAATTCTCAAAAGATAGAAATTACATTAAATTTCTTCAAAAAAATTTTTTACATGAAGTATGCAAAATTTAATTTTTACATCAAATTTCTCATAAAATTGTAGTCAAATAATATAAAAAAAAATTAAAATGTGATGTAATCTTTACTCTCAAAGTCCAATTTTGTAATTCACTCTTCAATATAATAATGTAATAAGAAATTTTCACTTATTTGAAATTTTGTATTTAACTTGCTAAAATATAAGAAAATATCTATCCATATATGTTTTCTCCCTTTATTTTATTTTTTTTTAACTTTGGTGGAAAGGTTACTTATGCTCAAAAATTTTGTGAATTTTTATGTAAATTTAGAATAAAAGTTATAATTTACATATAAAATTTAGTTTTTTTTTTAAAACGGTGATTGGTTAAGTTTTACATGTAACAAAAAAAAGAGCAAATTACATTTTAATATTTATGATTTCTTACAATTTCATTCAAATTATTTAAATTTTTAAGTATTTAAAATTTTCTACTTATAGTTTTCACTATTAACATTTTTTCTATTTAAATTTTTATCTAATTTCTAACCACGGTTGCATATTGTTCCCAAAATTGCAAAATTGAATTTAAAATTCATTTTTTAACAACTAATTTTTGTTCAAGATTTTTTTAAATAATTCAAAAGGAATTAGTCATGCATTGTGCATAAATTATTATTGAAATTAAGTTTGATTATTGAAAAATTAAGGACAAATAAAATCACGTTCTTTCTATATGCTTATTTTATTAAAAATGGATTAAAAAAATCTAGATAAATAAAAATTTAACGATGACAAGCATATATAAATGAATTTTGACACTTAAAATATATGTAAATTAAATAAAATTAGTTAGATGAAATTATAAATATATCAAGTGTAATTTATTCCAAAAAAATTATGGGTTCATTATTTAATTTTTTTAAAAATTTTGAATTATTTTTATTTTTATATAAATTTACAAATTTATAATAAAAATTAAAATATAATTTTTTTTACAAAACATATAGTATTATGGAATAATATAGTAGAAATAGAGAAAAGAGAATTAGAATAAGATAAAGAATAAGAGAAATATTCTTAAATTTTCTTCAAATCATCTCAATACAAATGAGGTGATTATTTATATGCACAAGTACAAGTAATCCAAAGGTTACATCTTAAATTTCATTGCATGAATGTGGAGATGAATATTTAAAGGATACATGGATGGAAAAGATGAATATCTAAAGTACATAAATATGGAAGATTAATATGGACATTCACATACAATGTATTTATAACACTTTTCCTTGGATGTCCTTTGTATAAGAAATATACGTCATTAGAACCTTACTAGAGAAAAACCTTGAGGGATAAAAACCCTAGTGAAGAAAAAGGAGTAAATCATTTCTTGCACACTTCCCTTACTCACAACATCGTTGAAGATCTCTAAGTTGACACATTTCAATTTTGCATACTAATCTTTCAAACGTTGAGGTAAGTAATACCTTGGTAAATAGGTTTACTAAGTTATCATTTGAACAAATTTATTGAATATTAATATTACCTTTCTTTTGAAGATTATAGATAAAGAATAATTTTGGTGAAATATGTTTTATTCGATCTCCTTTTATATATCTTTCCTTTAATTGAGCTATACATGCAGCATTATCTTTAAAAAGTACAGTTGGAATTTTTTTGCAAAAGGATAGCCCACACGTCTCTCAAATATATTGAGTTATAGATCTCAACCAAACTCATTCTTAACTTGCTTTGTGAATTGCTATAATCTCTATATGATTGGAAAAGGTGGCAACAAGTGTTTGTTTAGTGGAACACTATGAAATAAATGTATTACTACTTGCAAATAAATAACCCATTTAAGATCAAACTTTGTGTGGATTACATAAATATCTAATATCTGCATAACCTATGAGCTCTGATCTAGATCCATTTTCATATAATAAGCCCAACAAAGTACCTTGGAGGTATTAAAAGATGTGTTTAATTCCATTCTAATGTCTTTAGGTTAAAAAGGAACTAAACTTTGCTAATAAGCTGACAGTAAAAGCTATATAATGTCTTGTATTGTTAGTAAGATATATAAGTACACCAATAACATTAAGATATGGTACTTTAGGACCAAAAACTTTTCTCGAAGTTGAAAAATATCTTTTTTGGCATCAAGTGACCAAACAAACATTAGGGTACTCAATGGATGTGTTTTATCCATGTAAAATCTTTTAAGGACATATATAGGTATAAGTTGATTAATGTATAAAAATTTTATTTTTCAAATGTTCAATCTGCAGGCCGAGGCTGAACTTTGTTTGTCTAAGATCTTTCATTTCAAATTCTTTCTTCAAACAATTAACTATTTTTCGAATCTATTTAAGAGTTCCAATAATATTCAAATTATCAACATATACAATAATAATTGTAAATCCATAATTTATTTGCCTTATAAAAACATATGGACATATTTGATCATTTTTATACCCTTCCTGTAATAAGTATTCATTAAGATGATTATACCATGTTTGTCCCAATTATTTTAATCCATAAAAAAAATTTGTAATTTAATTGAATAAAGTTCCTAGGACTTTAAATCATATGCTTCAAGCATCTTAAATCCTTCTAGAATTTTTATGTAGATATTATGATCAAGTGAGCTATATAAATAGGCTATAACAACATTTATAAGATGCATATCAAGTTTTTTATGTATTGCCAAACTAATGAGATAATGAAATGTGATTGCATCTACCACAAGAGAATAAGTGAACTTTTAATCAATTTAAGGTCTTTGTGTAAAGCTTTGGGTAACAAGCCATGCTTTATATCTTAGAACTTCATTTTTCTCATTTCATTCATGTATAAATACCCATTTATACCCAATGGATATTATACCTTTAGGTGTTTGGACTGCAGATCCAAAAACTTCGTGTTTCTCAAGTGAATTCAATTTTGCTTGAATTACGTCTTTCTATTTTGGCCAATCATATCTCCATTATCAATAGATCTAGGTTCATGATCCTCATTATCATTCATCACATTAAGTGCTATATTATATACAAAAATATTGTCAATAACTATTTCTTTCCGGTTCAATCTTTTCCCTGTAGAAATGTAATTTATTGAGATCTCTTCATTTTCATCATCTTCATCATTTTTAGATACATTAACTTCTTCTAGAGTTATATTATTTATTATATCTCTAGATTCTTCAAGAGTATCTATTTCTTTAATGGGTTCATCTTGAATAATTGCTTCTTTCCTTTTACAGGGATTTTTTATCTTTTAAACTAATTGATCTACCATACTTTCTAGCATACCTTAGACTCATTAGCTTTTTCATTGATGAATTGTCTTTTAGAGACATCAATCCTTATAGGAGCATTCGTAGTTGGTATATATAATTTAGTCATTCTCTTTAGGTTAATAAATGCATCTAGCAATTAATTCGTTATACTTTATAAGTGAATTATCTTTTGAACTTTAAGTTCACATTACTTTATGCAAGGATCAATATGTTGCAAAGTATTTCATATAATTTCTTTAACTAGCTACTTATCCTTTTCTCCCCCTAATGTTAGGAAAATTAATTCATCAAAATGATAGTCAGCAAAACATGCTGTAAATAAGTTCCCTGTCATTAGCTCAAGATATTTTATAATAGAAGGGGAATCATACATAACTTATATTCCTAATCTCCTTTGAGGTCTTATCTTAGTACGTTGTGACGGAACTATTGGAACATATACCGCACATCCAAAAATTTTGAAATAGGAAATATTTGGCTCCTGATCACAAGCCAATTGTAAAGGGGAGTATTTGTGATAACTAATTGGTTTGATGTGCACGAGTATAGCTACATGTAGAATTGCATGTCCCCAAGCAAAAATAGAGAGTTTTGTTCTCATAAGCATAGGTCCAGTTATTAATTAAAGTCGTTTGATAAATGATTCAGTTAAGGCATTTTGTATATGAACATGGGCTACAAGATGTTCAACATTTATTCTGATTGACATGCAATAGTCATTAAAAGTTTGAGAAGAGAATTCACTAGCATTATCAAGATGAATAATCTTAATACGATAATTTAGAAATTGTTAATTGAATAATTTGGGCAAGCAATCTTGCAAATGCCAAGTTACGAGTTGATAGCAAACATATATGAGACCATCTGTTGGATGCATCTATTAATATCATAAAATATATGAATGGTCCACATAATAAGTGAATAGGCCTACATATGTCACCCTGCATATGTTTTAGAAATGTTAGAGATTTATTTCCAACTTTCATCGGTGATAGCTTAATTTAGAAATTGATACGATAATTTAGAAATTGTTAATTGAATAATTTGGGCAAGCAATCTTGCAAATGCCAAGTTACGAGTTAATAGCAAACATATATGAGACCATCTGTTGGATGCATCTATTAATATCATAAAATATATGAATGGTCCACATAATAAGTGAATAGGCCTACATATGTCACCCTGCATATGTTTTAGAAATGTTAGAGATTTATTTCCAACTTTCATCGATGATAGCTTAATAACCAATTTATTAAGAGAACATGTAGTGCACGAGAATTTTTTAAATTAAAAAATCTTCAAGATTTTCAATTAGTGCCCATGTGAATTCTCAGTAATTTTTTGCATTATTAGTGATCCGGGATGGCCTAACCTTTCATGCCAAATAGTAAATATTTTTTAATCAATAAACTTCTAGTTTATTTTAGCATGAATCTCAGTTGTACTAATTTTTTTAGTAATATAACTTGGAAAAACAAATGGGTAATTTTTCCAGTACCATTTTCTTTCCTGAAACAATACATGTAATATGGAAGTAGTCATTATTTCCCTCACATACAGTCTCTATGTGATATCCATTATGATGAATATCCTTAAAACTTAACAAATTTCTTTAAGACTTAAAAGAGAATAAGGCATTGTTTATAGTAATTTTTGTTCCTTTTGCTAATGCAATAATAGCTAATTTAAATCCTTTAACTAACCTTATACTACTAGAAATTATAGTAACATAAGCTTCACCCATGTTTAATTGAGAAAAATATTTCTAATCTTTTAGGATCATATGAGTAGTTACACTGTTTATGAGACATATATCTCCATTCATAATTTCTTTTCTAAAATTAGACAAATCAAAACAAAAGTATTACAAAGTAACTAAATGAACATGAAATAAAACTCATATTTAAAATTTATAATTTTTAATTAACTTCTCTTTTTAGCAAAATAAATCAAATGAAAAAAAATTAAAACATACAATTTATTCTTAATATATCTCTCCACTAATAGCATCATTATTTTCTTGTGAATCAACAAAGAAATCTAATATATCTAAATAGGTGGTATTTATAAGATCATTGGCAAAGTCATTATATAGATTAGTAAAGTTCATGTCAACACCTTTCTCCTTTTCTTTCATTGATGCTTGATAAACATTAACAGGGTATTTTGCCATATGATAGGTACGTGACCAATGTCCATTCATACCACATCGATAACATGAACTTTCTAAATTTTCAACATGCTTCTTTTGTCCACTTGTGCTTACTTGTTTTTCTTCTTTCTTATTCCATTTCTTATGGTAAAGGACATATTTATTATTTCTTCCTCGGCCACGTCCAGAGCCTTGACCATGACCACGTCCACGTCCTTATCCTCATCCACTATCATTACTCATACTTGCATTCACTTCAAGGAATGGAGCAAAACCAATTGAATGAGCTTCATGATTTTTCATTAATAACTTGTTATTTTGTTCAACCAAAGAAGGCATGAAATTAATTGTGAGTATTTTTCAAATCCTTTTTCTCGATGCTGCAGCTGTAGGAGCACATTCGAGACATGAAAAGTTAAAAAAGTTTTTTTGAACATGTCTTTTTCAATAATTTCTTCTCCACATAATTCTAATTGACACCTAATACGAAATACTGCAGAGTTATAGTTGCTAACTAATTTAAAATCTTACAATCATAAATACATCTAGTCATAACAAGCCTTTGGGAGTGGTTGTACCTTTCTTTCAAATTATTTTAGAGCATAAGTGGATCTTTCACTATAAGATATTTAGATTTTAATCTTTCATAGAGGTGATGATATAGGAAAATCATCACCTTAGTGTGATTTTGTATTGATTCATTATTTCCTTCTTTGATGGTGTTTCTAAGATCCATAGCATCAAGATGAATTTCAACATCTAATATTTAAGATAAATAGTTCTTGCCCGAAATATCAAAAGCCGCAAACTCAAGTTTTGTAAGATTTAACATGATAGTAGGATTGAAAAACAAATAGAAAATGTAACAAGTAAGAGGGAAGGATTTTACCAATACAACTACTTTCTTATGAGTAGGCTTGGATGATCAAAAGCAATTCGTGCTGACAAGATATTATGAAATAATATAGTAAAAATAGAGAAAATAGAATTAGGATAAGATAGAGAATAAAATAAGTATTCCTAAATTTTCTTCATATCATCTTAATACAAATAAGCTACTTATTTATAGGCATAAGTACAAGTAATCCAAATGTTATATCTTAAATTTCATTACATAAATGTAGGGTTGAATATTTAAAAGATACATGAATGGGGGAAATGAATATCTAAAGTACATAAATGTGGAAGCTAAATATGAACATCCACATATAATGTATTCATAACATATAGAACGAGAATATTTTTTCTGGTGGGGAAGGATGGTTTCTTTCACATTTTCTCTTTGGATTTTTTGTTCTTAGCATTTTTGTTTGATAATAATGAGAGCAATATATCTCATGACTATGTTGGTTTAAAAATAAATAGTGTATTAACTTTTAAATTGAATTAATATAAGAGTCTAGTTAAGGAAACTCATCAAGCAACATCTAATCTCTTAGTGTTAAAGGATAAATTGGTTAAAAAAAGGATAAATTGGTTAAAAAAAGGATAAATTTATTTAAAAAAATAAGTATTTATATTACATAATTAAATTAGTGGTCTATATTAATATACTACCATATTTCATGTGATCATCCGTTCTTCCAATGAGAAATATTTATGAAAATAATATTTATTACATCATTTTTAAATATTATTATATAAATATTATCAATTAATAATGCATTTTATTAAATGAAATGGAATAAAATGACATAAGAGTGGCAATGGAAATGATTAAAAGATTTGTTTGGTGTGTACTATGAAATGGAAATATCCATTCCTAAAGGAATGACAATTTCATCAAATAATAAAATATTTATTTTATAATAAAAGTGATAAAATAGGTTTTTTTTCCTTATTCATGAATTAACATTTTTATACACATATCTCTTATATTTTTTATATATTTCAACATTACCTTTTATTAATATATGATAAAAAATATTAATTTTTGAATATTTCTCTATTAAAATATTTTAATAATTATATCTTTGATAATAAAATTTAAAGTAGGATATTTTTGTACTCTTTAAAAATATTTAATATAAAAATTTAGTAATTATACTTTTACTATAGAAATCTTTTGCTAACCATAATTTTGGTAATAAATTTTAAATTATGATAATTTTTTTATTAATTATATTATATATTTTAATAATATTGGATTACTTAATAAGATATTTATTATTTTCATTATAATCATATTATTGCCTTTAACTCTAATTTTTTTATTCCATTTCAAAAAAATTTTATTATACCAAACTTAAAAAAAGGAATAGAATGTCCATTTCATTCTTTATTGTATCAAACATTATTATGAAATAGTTATTCAATTCCATTCCTACTACCATTTCCATTCTCATTCCTTTTTCCATTCCATCCAAAGAAACATATTGTAATAATACATAAGTCCATTTCATCCAATAATCAAGTTTGAATTAGTTTAGCATGAAACTACTCACTTCTCTCCTATCATAAGTAATAATAAATGATTATTGATCATTGAATAAAATAGATTCACATATTATTAGCCGGGCAATATTGGAATAAATTTATAGTCTCTATTCTAATGATGCATTATTGCTCTCCTGTATTAGCAGTGTACTATAAAATTTTTCTTAATTTTAAAAAATGGACAAATTATACTTATGCCGTTTAGGTATATTATAATTACATTAATAGTTTTTAAAATATTTTGACTTTTATTTCCAATGTATTTATTTTATTTTTTCTATTTTAAACATGCATTTAACTTTCCTACTTAAAAAAAGTGTATTTTTTTAAAAATAAAATAGATATAAGTATAATTGGGATCGAAGAGGTAAATAAAGGAACATCTTGTAGCATAATATTCATAATGACAAAATTATCAATTTTGCCTTTGAAATAATATGGTGCTAACAAAATGATTTTTGAATTATATTAAATAGCTAATTTTATCACTAATTAATAAGTCATATAGATAATTTTATCTATCTATAGCCCTTGAATATTTGCATAAAGGACAAAATTATCTACACAGATTGTTATTTAGAAATAAAACTATCTATTTAATATAATTCGATAACCATTTTATTATAATTATATAATTTTAGTTATAAAATTGATAATTTTGTCTATTGACTACTCACTTAAAGTAAACGATCTAGACAATGTCAAATTTAAAATTGTATCAAAGTTTAAAATTTTAATCATAAATGTCAAATCATTAATTTTTTATTAGTTTATCAAGTGTCTAACTAATCTACCTTAACCATTTGTTTTGATATCACATAAATCCTATAGCAATTAGGGACAGAATCAAGTTGAATATTGACTTGATCAAATATGACTCAATAAAATATTATTGGAGTTTAAACTTAAATTATAATAAAAAAATTAGTTCATACTTAACTTAACATGAAATATTAAAGTTCAATGGTTCGCTCAATTAACTTAATAATGATGAAAGAAATCTTGTCAACCTATAAATGAGCTATATGCTTAATTTAAACTTGATTGATTAATAAATTAGTCATTTTAGTATAAAATATAATGTTTCAATAAATATACAAATTTAAGATATAAATTAGTTAAAAATCAAATTAAAATCCTATCAACATTTATAAAGTATTTAAAAACAAAGTTATTATCATATTAATACTTAATAAAAAAGAGTAAATTGTTAGTATTTTTTAATATATATTTAAAAGATTATATATATATATGAGCTATAGAATAAATTACACTTGATTTGAATTATTAAATAAGTTGAATTTTTATTTGAATATGATAAAAACAAGTTATAAGTCAAACTAAATTAAATCATTTTTAATTAAGCTCATCAAGTAGTCAAGTAACTTGACTTAAGTGCCATCCCTAATGATAATTATATTACTATGAAATCAAGGTATTGACATACAAACTTAAATTAAGCCTTCTAAAATACAATATACACGTTAGATGGTAAAGTGCAACACTATGGTTATTTTAAAATTATAACTATTCATTCGCATAGTTTACTTATGTAGGGTTGTGATACATCAATATTCTTCAAAATTTATATACTTGCATTTAATTCACTCACAACTCAATGTAAACATTTTAGAATAAATTGAGGTTTTCATTATTAGATCATTAATTTTATATTAAAATTTATAATTTTTTTTAATTCAAATACCTAAAAAATTGAATAAAGATAATTCAATGATAAACTTGTTTAAATTTCTAAGATCTTGATTTTCCTATAAAATTAATATTAAATATAGGTACATAAAATTTTGAAATCTCATACTTCCAATACTATTTAATCATTCTTTACTTGTGAGTGTGTGTGTGCGTGCGTGTGTGTGTGTGTGTATGAAGAAGATTCAACCTAAAATCTCAAACATATTACCTAAATCTAACTCACGAGCCACTAGCTTACATATTAAAACATTCTTAATCGGCCTCAAGAATGCATATTAACAAATACCTTGAAGTGAGGTCTTGTACTTGTATAAAGGATTGTATTTTTGCTAGAAATAAAATAATCCAAATACTAATATGACATGACAATAATAAATTAAAATAGAAATTTAATGAATCACCTTTAATATATAATGAAATGTGTATTATCAGATTAATAAAACACCTCCATCTATATAATTAATTGTATATTTTTTGGAAAAGCACTTTCAAGTAAAATATGTGAAAATTCTTCACTAATTTTCATTCATATTATCTCCTTAAGAATTCAAAAGAATAATAGTAAAATGTTTACAAGTGTTTGGCATGTAGCATTCAACTTGACTAGTTTTCTTTTCCAACCTCATTCATAGATACTTTGGAAGTATTTATAGACAAGACATAATAAAAAATATTTTCACCTCTTAAATAAAAATACCACTAATCATCGTTTCCTACTTTCAATAATTTATTTTCTTAACATATATTAATTATATTAGTCTTGCACTTTCTTATTGTAAATACAGTGTTCTTACTCAATACAATGAGAATTTTCATTTTAAAATTTAAATACATTGAATATAAATTTTGAAATCATTTTGAAAGTTATTAATTCTAAAAAACTACCATTTAGTTTCAAAATAGTTTGTAAAATTGAAAGCATGTACAATGAATAGCTTTTCAAAATCTATTAATATATACTTATGTAGTTATCTAGAGCCTACATAATATATATATGAGAGAATCATTTTCATATTATTTATTTCTAATGTATAAAGGTCCACTGTTCAGAACATACTCAAAATCTAGCATTTTAGACAAACTACCTTTCAATTTGAGTATTAGCCCTTAAGAAAATGTGCCCTACCAATCCATAGGTATAAATAATTTAAGGTCTAACCAATATTCCCTATTAAAACCCTCTTGTATACCTTCGCAAGTGTATACCTAATAAAGAAGGAAAATATCAAGGCATAACCATCATCACAATGCAAATTTTATGAAATTAACACTAGTCAGTCATTTGTATCTTACTCAAAATGCGGTAACTCATGCAAAATGGATCTTAATAAAAAAAAAAGGTTACAAATGGAAGCTAAGCAAGATAAGTGTTCTATGTGACAAACTTGCCCTAACATAAGTGGAATGTAGCTATACTAAAAAGAAATCAATTATTGGTAATGAGGATAAAAAAGAATTAGGAGCTAATATTAAAGGGATTTCTCTTTTCTATATAAGAATATCTCCAATGGATAATGAAAGTGATATCGAAGGATTCTACATGCAAAATGATCATGTTGAAAGGGATATGGGTTAAGAATCCTCCTAGATATGTTAGGAAAGATTAAAGGTAATTATATCCATATTTCTTATGCCTATATTGTATGTGTAATAGGTAGCATTTTTGAATTATTAAATAGTTTCTAATATATGTTTAGGTAATATTTCTTCATAATAAATCGAGTTTCTATAATAATATTGCTTGAATAATAATATAGTGGTTGGATTTTATAATTAGATTCAAATACAACTTTAAGTATAGTAGGGTATAAGTGAATACAGAATTATAAAAAAAAATAATGTTGGTTATTATAAATTACTATCATATTTGATAGGAGAAACGACATTGTTTCTTTAAAATAATTGACATTATTTGTCATTTTTATGTTATGATTAGACGTCAATTTTCAATGGTAATTCCCAAATCATCAGCATTTCATGCTAGTTAAATTTAATAATTACGTTAGTTATACACCAGCATTATTACCTATGTTTCACATCAGTTCAAAACTAACATTGAATATGCCAAATTCATAATGATGTCTATATAGACATCAAGTAGGAACTAATGTTAAAGCTTAAAAACAATCGATGTTGAAAGGGTATTCTATAGTAGTTTCCATACATTAAACAATATGAAGGCATTTCAAAATTTTCTTAAGGTAAAAAACCTCCCTTATAGCTAAATTTATAGCCACATATTTAGTCTTTATTGTGGATTAGACAATATAGTCTTATTTCTTACTTTTTCAAGAGATAGCACAACCTCAAAACATAGATACAAAACCTTATGTAAACTTTCTAGTATTTATACATCTTTTGTAATCAAAATTAGGATAGCCAATCAATTTTGAGTTGTTAGCTTGATATATCAAAGCAAATGAATTTGTCCATCTCAAATACTATAATACATGTTTTAGCCCCTCCCAATGACTCCTCCCTGGATTTAATTAGAACTTGCTAAGAATTCTAATAGCATATGCAACATTTGACCTTGAACACATCAATGCATACATAAAACTACCAATAATTGAAGCATATGGAGACATAACTTCATTAAGTTTCTCTTCCAAAGAGTTTGGACAATCAGTTTTGCTTATTTTCTTTGCCATATCATAAGAAATCTTCCCATCAAAGTAATAATTTATTTTAAATTGATGTGAAAGATTATCAATATATATATGTGTGTAAGTTTTCCATGCTTTTGATACCTTGGGATTTTAATCCTAAGAGTATAAAAAACTTCACCAAGGCCTTTCATCTCAAATATATTAAAGATTCATTCTTTAATTTCTATGAGAATTGATATTTCATTCCCAACTAACAAAATGTCATTCACATACAAAATAAGAAAGATAATATTAACTTCCATTATTTTCACATGTACATAGTGATCTTCTAAATCTTGAATGAATTGATAAGCTTTAATTATCTTATGAAATCTAAAATTCCATTACCTTGATAATTGCTTCAATCCATATATTGACTTTCCAAATTTACAAACTTTACCCTCATTGTTAGGTTCAATATTACCAAAAGACTACTCACTGCAAATCTCCTTAGATAAACTTCCTTTTAAGAATGTAGTTTTTGCATTCACCTGAAATAATTCTAAGTTGTAAAATGCCATTATGGCTAGAATTGCTCTAATAGATTGGATTCAAGCAACAAGAGAAAAGGTCTCTTCATAATTTACTCCATATTATTGAGTAAACCCTTTGCACTTAAACGAGCCTTAAACTTTTTAACTTTCCTTCTATAATTCTTTTTGCTAATGAAAATCCACTTGAACTTCATAAGTTTGATGGATTCAAGTTTATCCACTAATTTCCATACTTAACCTTTATGCATAAAATTAATTTTCTTTTGAATTGCTACTTTCCACTTATTAGTATCAATATTGTTAATCGCTTTATCATAAGATTTCGAATTTCAAATATCTTTGCTTAACCTAGTTCTTTCAAAAACTTCTCCAAAATAAGTGTAAAATTCTAAAGATGATAATAATGAATTCGACTTCCTTTCCTTATTAATTTTCTTAGTAGCTTTTGGATATTCCTTTCTTTTTTTACCTTTCAAATCTATTTTGCTCACTAGACTAAAGTCAAGAAAAGATGGTTAAGATTCCTAGACTTTTTCAAGCAAGGACTTTTCCTTAAGAAACTTATTACAATCAAATCTATCTTCAATGAATTTTACATGTTTGCTTTCTGTAATTACTTTGTCTTCTAGATCAAACAACCTATATTCTTTGGAATATTCAGGATAACTCATAAAATTACATCTTTTCATCTTACTTTCCAACTTAACTCTATTTAAATTAGGAATTAAAACAAGAGCAAGCACAACCCTAAACTTTCATGTAATTCAACTTCTATTTTATCCAATACCAAAATTTGTAAGAAGTACTCTCAACAAACTTTGAAAGCACCCAGTTTCAAATATGGACAGGTATTAAAAGTGTTTTTCCCAAAAAATCAGTAGGTAGATTAGCACTGACTTAATCATATCAAATAAAGTCCTATTACACCTAATCTAAGGTATATGACATGCTAAGCATATGAATAATATCATTTTCCTTGCCAAACTTGGAGAATATATCAAATTGGTATTCACCCTTTTGATTTGAACGAAAAGCTTTAATGCTTTTCCTATTAGTATTATTTACTTTTGCCTTAAAGTTCTTAAAAACCACTAAATTTTGACTTTTCTTGTGAAGCAAAAACCATTTTCCATATCTTGAATAATCATCAATAGGTCCATAACAAAGTGAATAATATCAAGGATATTTTTGCTTGTTTCACCCAATACTGGAAATAGTAATTTAGTCATGTTATTGTATAAAAAAATTTCATAAACAAGAAAATCATTCACCTCAATAGGATCTAGTGAGCCTTTCTTAATTAATTTATTGATTCTATCTTTCCCAATATGACCAAGACAAATATGCTAAAGATAATATTCATTCAAATAAATATTAGAAGAATTAGTAACTTCACGAACCACATTTTCATTCAATTGAATTTGGTACAATCCAAGATTTTTAAAATCTATATAAAAATAAATAAATCATCCATAGACATGACAAACTTTCCATTCCTAAAATAAAAGGAAAAACCTAATAACTCTAAATATAAAATAAATGAAAGATTTCTTCTCATTAAGGAGACAAAATGATAGTTTTTCAACTTAAATACTTTACTATCATACAACTTTAACAGATAAATTCCAACTCTTTTAGTTTGTGCATTATCATCATTACCTATGAAAATAATTTTTTTCCATCCTTAATTAGTTTGATTTCTTTAAACCCTTATAAATCACTAGATACATGAATAATAGCACTAGAATTATCCCACCAACTAAAAAGTTTAACATAAGAAATATGACATTCAAGAAGTGATGACTCATTGAGTTTTGTGCCATCCTTATGATTTTGTTGATTTTTTAATGCCCTACAATATTTCTTGATATACCTTACCTTATTGCTTAAAAAAAAACACATCCTTTGTTCAAATTTCATATTTCCCTTTAAAAAAACCTTTCTTTCTTTTTTAAATTAAGGCTTCTTTCCTTTCTACCTAAAGTTTACATTACTCTTTGACATTAACTCCACATTACTAGCAAAGAAATTTGGTTTAAAAATATCCTTTGGCCATTTCAAGAACTTCCTATCCTCTTGATAATTAAGCAAAGTGAAATAATCCCTTATAAATTTATAAAAGTTAAGCAAAAAAATTAGCAATAGTAAAAATAATGGTTTTATCTTCCATGGCATTACTATAAATGGCCAAGTCATTAAACCAACTATTATTTCATTCATATATTTTCTCACATTAGCCTGTTCTCCACATGTAGCTTTAGTGAATTTCTTCCATAAATCACTTACATGAGAATCAGATTTTTTCCTGTACTTGGTTTCTAACTTATTAAATATCTCCTTATTAGTTTGAGTATTAAAGTAACTCATTCAAAGAGCTTTACTAAGACTATTAAAAACTTAAGATTTGGATATATCATTGGCTATTTTTCAATTATTATACTTTTTTTAAGTCCTCCTCATATTTAGGCTTATGTTTCTCAGAAGTCATTTGTAGGGGTAATGTAGATGCTCATTCATGTAAATTAAATCTTTATATCTACAAAAGGTCAATAACATGTTAACCCTTTGTTACCAATCTATATAATTAGTACCATCTAAAACTCCTAATTTTAACAAATTAGTAAGTGCAGATCCATTACGAGGCATAAGCAAAGTAATATTAGATATTTAGTTATGTAATAATAAATCAATTCACTTACTTGATAGGGATTCACAAGACAGATTCATACTTGTAATGCCTAAATCCTTCTATCAACTACAAAATGGCTGATTAATATCATGTGTTTAGAAGATTATATATTGAAAATCAACTACTGCCAAATTAACCATCGTTGTATATGCAATTTTAACATTGACTTTGAAACCATTGTAAAATATAACAATTACTTAAATTTTTATATAAAAAACAATCAATGTCATTTATTTTATCATCATATTGAGAAATAATATTAAATGTCATTTATTTTTAAACAATCGATGTTTAGGTTTCATAATACAATGTCAGTCATTTAAATCAATTGATGTGATATGTCCTTCCCCCATCCCAATTCTCATCCTCTTTTTCCTCACTCCCTTATCTAAAACTCTAACTTTACCTTTTTATTCCTTATTCCATCTTAATCCTTATTTTCCCTATATCCTTAACTAGAAATAGAAATCAACATTTCCTATGATTCTATACAATCCTAATTTCAACTATTTAAAAAATAAATTGAATAACAAAATATTAAAAATAATGAAAAGTTATATACAATATCCTAATTAGCTATAGATGTTTTGTTAAATTCATATTGATACTTATTGCTCAATATATGAAATGCATACTCACTAGAAAGGCTTCTTGAATACAATACATGTAGATGAAATAGGCTTTTTAAATACAATACATGCAGATGAAATAAGCATTTATGAAAAATTGGTATATAATATTATTTATTTTCATATGAATAAATAGTAGATAATACTATAGAATGACAAAGAAGATGATTGCAATTAAATTTTTAACCTATATAAACATATAAAAACTGCATCAAAATGATAGTTAGACAACAAAATATAATTGATCATAACAAAAAGAAACTAAATTGTAAAAACAAACATAAAAACTTAATAAACCCTTCCTTTTATATTCTATATTTTTTTAGGAATGCATGACCACACTTATTTAGCAACAAGTTAATAGAGTTTTAGTCCTAGAAAATAATTGGTGAGCAAAAATGCAAAAATGAATACAAGAGTTTTAAGGTTACAAAAAGAACATACCTCATTAAACATAAAGTTTTAGGGTTATAAAAGTTTTAAGATAAAATTTGCAAATAACATCATACTTTACTCTTTTTATTTCCAAGTTGCATCATAGTTTAACCTTTTCATTTTCAATTCACACATGTGGTTAAAGTTTTTATGTTAGTTGATACAAAAAACTAACATATAAATTTATATTAGACACAGATTAAATAAAAAATACCATTATTTTTAATATCATGACATCATCCTATTAAGTAATGTTTAACATCGATTAATAAATAAGATTTAATATTACAATATTAAAAATACATTTCCTTAACTTATAAATTTTACCATAATTATTTCAAAATAATTTCAAAATCTTTCTAGAGTCATTCTAGAATGCCCATAAATACATCATATATATTGGACCAAAAAACAAATAACAAGTTACATATATATCACATATATATATCAAACTAGAATAAAAAACATAATATATATATCACATACATATACATATAATAATTTTATAAGTGAAGTTTAAATCTTATAAGAGTACTAATATCATTTTATGAATTGATTTATTTTATTTTTAATTCAATTTACTCTAATTGAAATCAGTAGCATTAAAAGTATTTTTTGCATTACAACATTTTTCTTATGCAATTAAAAAGACACAAATAATAAATTAAATATAAATGAAATATATGAGAAAGGAAATAATTCATTATAAAAAACAATTCCACCATTTTATTTATTGCCATATCAATACATGAATACAAACAATGTAAAAAAACTATTATTTTCAATGAACATCAAATTGTTTATTTACAATAAACATATTTGGTGTCCTTACATAAATTAAAGGAAAAACGTTATCCTCTGCTCATAATTTCTTCATATTATTTAATAACCTTAAAGTTAAAAGATATAGATGGTTACAAAATAATAATAAATTATAGTGAGAAAAAAATTGCTTAACCATTTTTTTCATTTATTAATGCAAAAATAGATATATAACTTTTTCTCACTATAACTTATTATTAATCTCACCACCTATCTATTTTCTCTATATCTCTATATGTGCTTCTTAAGATGAAGTAAAAGCTATCTTTATGTCTAACCTAATAGAGATAACTTCTGAGATTGAGATAGAGAGTGCAAATTGAGAATTTTTGGGGTCCATTAGCATAAATAGATTTTAAGATGAAGAATGTAAATTGTAGTATTCAATATTGAGAATGTATCAAAATCTCTTAGAGTTTCTCCCTAAGACTTGTACCCTCACTTTAGCATTGAACACAAGTATTTTACAAAAAACATAAAAAGATTCTTGTTTGAAGACCTTCCAAGTACTTTATAAAACTCTTGTTTTATGAATGAAATGTAGGTACAAGTTCCTAAAATAAACTTTGATTGATTCTATAACATTCTAATAGCACTGGTAATGTCAGTTAATATGATGATCTACACAATCAAACTTAGAAGCCTTCTTTTTAACGGAAGATAGTCTATCTTGATAATGGAAGTTAAAGTATTGCCTAATTGTCTCAAATGGCAAGAAAAAGTAAATTTATAAATAAAAGATACAAATTCATAGGTGATTATTAATACACTTTTAGTCGTAAGTTTTAACATTTTCATGATACCTTGTAAGTTTTAGTGGTTTTACAATACCTCATAACTCTTGACTCTTGATGTAGAATAAAAGCAATATTGGTAAATGTTTATCATTTATTATGAGTTAGGCGGTCGATGGTATATTTTCAAATCTCAGTTAGCTTTAAAAACTAACATTGTTTATCTTTTTCTAAATACAACTTCTACATTGTGATATTTTTCTAATAGGTGCCATTTTCTCAAATAATTCTACATCTTGATATTTTTCAAATAACAAGTTCCATTTTCTTAAACAACATTATCAATATTGAACTATTATAAATTCTAGTGTGTTGACTTCATAAGATTCTTCAAATATTAGTTATTTATTCCTTATAATAATGGGTGGAAAATGATACCAATCCATCGATACTACATAGTTAGAAATACTTTGAATCTAATTTTATGATTATGACAATCACATCAAATCATGACTATCTTTTGCTCATTATTATCAAAAGATAACCATAGTTTGATGAGAAACTCATGACATAAGATTCGAAACTTTTCTAAATATACAACAAGAATGGGTGTGTCCTCTTATACCACTTAAACAAAAGATGAAGTGAAAAAAATTTATAGACAATAAGTTTCAAAATAAACATCAATTGTTTAAGGAAAATTGACGTATAACAATTTTATATCTCACTTTCAACACCAAGCTCTTCGTTTAAACTAATTTCAAGAGGTTGATGTTGTAAATTTTTATGGTTCTTAATATCTCATAAATATCATCCTTGGTAAATGTTTACCATTAATTACAAGTTAAGTGATTATAACTTTATATGTTAATTAAGTTAAAAAAATCAATGTGGATTATTCTTTTTTTTATTTTTGATCTAATTTTTCCAAACCATGTAAGTTTTGTTATAACTGACATGATTTATTTTTTAATTTTTTTTTAGTTTATAATATGCATTATAACATTTTTTCTAACAACAAATATCAATTTTTATGAATAATTATTAACTTTATGCATCTTGATATTTTTCTATTAATAGATACCAATAATAAATCATTTTTCAAATAACATTATGATAGTTGTCGAATCCAATCAAAATCAGAAATTATTAGTTTGATAAAAATTTTAAAGTATAGGAAAACAAATCATGTCTAACCCTATTGATCTACTTAACACATCCTATCATAATGATTTATTGACTATGATCGCAAAGTTATTTATGCCTTTTATATACTTAAAACGGAAATGAAAATTAAGAATGTAATATGGAGGAAACAAAACAAAAAAAAATACAGAAATGCAAATAAAACTAAATTAAAAGGTTTGAGTCAAAATTAAACATAATGGACCATTAGAAATAGAATGTAAAAGTAACACAAAATTGACATAGAAACACAATTGATCCAAGGAATTAAGAACTTTTTGGTAAATTAATCATAGATCACAATATATTAAATAATTATAATTAATTTTTTAACTTAGAATCATTCGAAACCCTACAATGATTTATAAATTCTATGTTAGGTTACTATTTAAGATTTGGTTAAATTAGATTTATAGAATTAAGCAACTACTATAATCCATAAAATCATATCTAAATTGATTTGAAAATAGAATTCAACTGAATCAAATGATTTAATTAGAAATCTCTAATTTAATCTTTCAACTTTCTATTTTCACAAGAAAAATAATGATTAACTAACTACATTCAATATAAAACCTAATAGATATCATAAATCACATAAATGAATATAAATTATACTAAATCAAAATTTAATTCAGACAATTTTAGAAAATTAAATAAAAATATTAGAAAAAGGGGAAAATCAATTAGTAAAAATTAAAATTATAGCTTAAAATCTCATAACATAAATAGAAATAAGTCTAAAATTTCTCAAATCAATTAGAAAATTAACTTTTTATGGCTTAAAAAGAAGAAACTTAGAGAAGAAAATAAAGTTGTATAGAGTTGTGTGGAATTATTTTCTTACCTTTGGAGGCACAAACTCTATATCTAATTTTTCCTTTAGTACTAAACCTAATGGACCAAGATAATATGCCTTTTAGGGTTATAAAGAATAGAGTCGTTTTAATTTTAGAAATTCAAAACCTAATTTATAAAATAATACATTACAAAATCTATTGTAATAAAATCAAATCTCATAGGTCTGACTTATAACCATTGTAAAACACCAAAATTATGTAGTTTGATTAAATCACAAACATGAAAGTTGTTGGACCAAGTTTTAGAAAATTTTGAGAGCTAGTTTTACCTTGATTAGACCTTTAGAACTTTAACTATGGCCTAAAAATTAAGATTAGTTCAGCTTTGATAAAAATAAAGCATTAACTTCACAGCTAATTTCAACCTTTTATACATCTAAATTGGACTTTCGTCAAAGTATAAAAATTGTAGAGCTTCCTTTAAACTTTTTAATGATATAAAAATAAACCAAATTCAATGTTCACAACTCAAGTTATAGCTAAAAATTTAAAATAACATAAAAATCTAACATTAATCAAATATTTTCAAGATATTAGGAAACTAACACCCAATTATATAATAAGGCTAATTCCATAAAATTAAGCATATGTAACACACTAAAATACATAAAATAGGAAAAAATATATAATAAAATCTTACATGTCATATTATTAACATTAATTAGAAAACGTTGAAATGAAAATTACAATCAACTATTTAATGAAATTTAATAATCATTATATATCATATATTTTCCATAAAACAATGACCTACACAAAAAATATAATATATCATTGATATATTTTATAGCATAGCTACTTATTCCTCATGTTAAAGATATTAAAATTCTTATTGCAAGTTCTCATTTATTAAAGAGATCTAATATGTTTTCCTTAAATTGAAGTACTTTACTAAATTTTGCAGATGTTAGCCATCCATTCCTTATAATATCAAGTGGAATATGAGGACAATACACGCTATCAATGCTACAAAAATTAGAAATGTTTTGAATATTATAATTATGGGTTTTCTGTCAAACCACATATGTCTTATGATTATAAGTATTCCATCCAAGTAGAAGATAATTGTGGTTTGATAGGAAACTCATAATCGTAAAATTTGAAATATTTTTAGATTAATTATGAGTATATTGTTCTTTTATGCCACCTAAATAAAAAATAAAGTGAAATGGAAATTTATAAAAACTATAAATGTCAGTTATTAAATCAAACCTGATATATAAACATTTTATATCTACAATGAGTTAATTTGAATGACTTTAGCAGTTATTAAATCCAAACCAATGTCCTATATTTACCCAAACTAAAGTAAGTACCTTTCAATGTTTGTTGAATATGAAATCAACAAGTTAACTTGTCATTTGACATAATAGGTGAATCAAATGCCTTTTTGAATAATAATTGAGAAGAATATAAGTGTTTTATGTTATGATACTAAACTTTAGATGTTGGTTAACATTAAAACTGACATAATAACTTCCCACTAATGTCATCGATACTGTTGCATCAACATAAATGTTAATTATAATTGAAGTTCATCATCTTAAAGTTCTATATAATTTTAAAAATGTCATCGCATCACATCAAAATTGATATTGATGACAATGGCAACCAATATTTATTCACTGATGTTAATTAGCAATTCTATAATAATGCAGTTACTAATAAGGGGTTTTGAAAATATCATGATAATACAAGTAATAATATTAATACATTTAATTGTTATACCTATTAGGAATTCATCAAAATTATCAATAGATTCATACATTCACATTACCTAATAGAGATTTTAGAAAACTTAAACAATCAAATTACACATTTAAATAGATTACTTGATAAGGATTTTACAAAATCTAAATGATTCAAATACACATATAATCACATTACCCAACAGAAATTTTTGCAAAATTTAAAATTACAATAGAATTTCTAAATAATATACATACACATATATATTTGCATTAGTTAATGAGGATTTTGTGAAACTTAATAATAATAATAATATTATTACATAATATAAAAACTAACAATCGCATTATCCATCAAGGCCATTTTAAAAAACAAACAATATAGGTCACCAATGAGGAAAATGTTGATCACAATATTATATTTTCAGGATTACACAAGAATATACATCATGCAGAGCCCTAGTCATTTGCTTTTGTTAGAAATAAAGAAATTTAAATACTAAAGTGGCATGACGATAATCAAATAAAATAGAAATTTGATAAACTACCTGTAGTATATGATGAAATGCATACTCCTAGATATTCAACAAAACATCTCCGTCCATATTATTAGTGTATATTTTCTAGAAAAATACCTTCAAGTAGAATATGTAAAAATTCTTCAATAATCTTTCATCAAATTATCTCCGTAGGAATCCGAAAAAATAATAATAAAGTATTTACAAGTATTTGGCTTGTACCATTTAGTTAGACAGCTTTTCTCTTGTAGCTTCACTCATAGAAACTTTTGAGATATTTATAAATAAGGCTTAATCCAAAGTCTTTTCATCTCCCAAATAAGAATAGCACTTGACAACAACAATTATAAATATACTTTTTAACATCATATTCACACTCTATACATAGAAATATCATTTATCACTTTACCTATCTAATACTCTCTGAGGACTCTATACTCTTTTATGTTTTTACTTTCTCGTACACATATTAACTTATGCATTGAAGTATCTTTTCTTTATTTTACAGGTCTCCCACCAAGACCTAGATCTCTAAAGCTTTATCATTAGCGCCATTTTTGCCCTATTTAGCTGCCAATTTTTTCAGACCTCTATTGCATGATAGACAAAAAGAATTTCCAGTAGGGTAATTTCTTCAATTACTGTGCAAAATCTGTGCAATTGTAGTGCATATCAAAAAGGCAAAAATCAAAATCGAGAGAAAAAAAAAAAAGGGCATTTCTTTAGCTCTGACATTTGATGGATAAATTGATATTTTGTGGACAGATAATTCAAGAATGGATGATTGAATTTTTGCTTATTTGTGCAGGTAATGGTGACAAGGGCAATAAATATCAGCAGCGCGAAAATAAAAATCTAGGAATAAGAAACTTCTTGAGCTCTTATGTTAGGAGGGAAGCGATCAAAAATTTGTAAATTTGTAGTTAAAATATTGATAATTAATTTTTCACATCTATGCAGGTAACTTCTATTCCCCATGTCTCCTCTATGGCTGAAGTTCAAGCATTCGGCCCAAGAAGTTTTGATAGGTGTCATAATGGAGCCATCATAGGTCTACTTCACCAAGATCTCAAATACATAATGTCATGCTCTTTGCCAGAATGCTTACACTTCGTCGGTGACCTAGCCTCGTAGCGGCTACCAAAGATCAAGAAACCACGAACAGAGTTGCGACCATTATTGCCAGAGCTAAGAGATAATAGAATCTTGTGTTTCATAATGACCTTTGCATTTAAGGGCTTTAAGTTTCTCCAAGAATTTGATGTATTTAACATATCTTCAGAGGTATGATTTTCTTAATTTTAAATTTAAATACGGTCCTGCTCAATACTCAAAAGTACTCAAATCCTTTTCATGATAACAGAAATCCATAGAGACTCTTTTGTTTGATGAAAACTTGATTGTCGTAGAATGTACACCATATTAGAACAGTGTATATATTATATTGCCGACAGTGAAAGGGAATTTCTGGATTGTGGTAGAACACCTGATTTTGTGATGATGCTGGGCATCATTTATAATTTCATTTTTCTTATATGTTTGATTTTGAGTTGTAGACATCAAATGTTTGTTAAAAGGCCTGACCAAATTATTTGTCATGTCAATAGGAAACCCTTATTATATATCTCTAAGTACTCACATTTTATTTATTCTATTTGCAAAAAAAGGAAAATGAAATTTTTGCATATAATAAGCAAATGATTCATGACTGTGTAAAGAAGCTTTCTATGTTTTTTGTCTCATTATAATATTATTATGATGAAAAGTTCCATCTAACGGTTTGTTTGGAATAGACGAAAAGGGGAAGGGGGTTAAATAAGGGGAGAACGAAGGTGTAAATTTGAATTTTACCTGTTTGGCAATTGGATAAAAATGAGGGTAAAAGTAAATATGGGGGTGCAGGTGTGGGGGCCCAGCGAAATTCATCCCCCTCAAAAATGAGGTGAAAGCACAGTAAAATTAGGGTGCCCATCACATTTTCAGTTGCTGCCCTTCCTTCCTGCTTGATGTTTCTTCTGTTATGTAAAGTCTCCTTTTGAGCCCCATCCTTCACTATCTGTCCACAGATAACCACCAAAAGCCTGCCTTGTGCACTGCCCTGAGCTCCTTAACCACCTCACAGTAGGTAAGTCAATCTCCCTATCTGGTGTTTCTTTTGTTGTGCTGTTGCTGTTGTTTGGTTGGAATGGGGGAATGCCGTCTGCAGCATGGAGGACGACACCCATCCACGGTGGGAAGCTGGCCACCTGAGAGATCAGACAAAGCGACATCTCATCACGAATTTGTGTCGCTGGATTTGCAGGGAAGATGGGTGGAGGTTCAGGAAGATGCAGTGTCTCTGCACATTGGGTGCAATGTTTTAATTTATATTATAGTCTCATGTTAATTATTTTAATTATTAATAAGTAAAAGTATTATTAGTTAAGAACAGTGTAAATTTAAATTGATTAGAATTTATATGTATTTATTCCTTTGTTTTCAAAGAATTAAATGCAAATCAAAGATTAATAAGAACTCTATAATTTAATGCTAGTTGTGTAAAAAAAAAAAAGGCCGGAAGATAAGTGTAACATGCAAACCAAAAATTAAAATTAAATTTAAATGAAAATTAAAAACTATTATTAAATACATAATAATAAGTTATGTTTATAGAAATTAATCTAACTAATATATAAAATTCAGAATTCAATTATAAATCTATTAGCAATATATAACCCATCTACATAGGTAGTGTTAGTTTATTTTATTTTTCAAAAAAATTAAGATTTGGAATTAAAAAAATTCTATTTTTGCAAAATATAAATATAAAATTATAGTGCAAATTTTGTAAATATTTATTAATTATATTAAATTTAAAATTATAAATATGATTATGTAAATAATAAGATAAATATTTTGACATATATTATTTTATCCATATATTATTTTTTTATTTAATTTTATTAAATAAAATTATAACTACCTTAGCATCTTATAACAAAAGGATATTTTGGTTATTTTACTGAATCACATTTTCTCCTTTTCCTATTTTCACTTATTCCAAACAAAAAAAATTTATTTCACTCCTATTTACTTCCCTTCCAATTTTCACTCATTCCAAACATCCTAAGATAAATTCTTTTCACCTCTAATTTCTTTCTCCTCCATTTTTTTCCACCTTCGTTTACTTTTCCCTCCATTTTTACCTCCATCCAAACAAAGAATAAGAGAAGTCATTATATACATTTGGCGAGGTGGTTTGTCGTATTGTGGTCACTACCTCATACCAAAGGTTAATTAAGTGTCCATCCTCGTGGCATTAACTTCACATCAAACTTCAAATGTTTACGTTTCTCCAAAACTATCACACCCCCTTTTTCGCATTCCCTAGTTTAATTATCAGTTTTGTAAGTGGAAATTTCATTAGGCAAAATCTGGTGGCCGTAGGTAAAAACCATGCTTCCTTATTTCTAATTATCATTGCAAAAGGAAGTCAAAAGATCCTATTCTTTAACAATAGGAGATAATATGGGCTTATAAGGAGCCACTTCATCACAACCATGTCATGATACTCTCTAATATGTGTTTTGTGTCGAATGCAGAAGCATTTTGATAATGCACAGGGTTCTCACTTTAATTTTAGAAATCAGATAGCAATGATTTAATGTAATAGGTAAGTGTTTACTCTCCATACATTTTTTATGAATTTTAAAGATTATCTCCTATCCATTCAATTTATATAATTCACTTTTAAAAATTAAATTCAAAGAAATTCTTACACCAACACATTATTTTCTTTCTTGCAAGGTAAGAAAGAATAAGTTGATTAACTAAGAGATGATTTATCCCATAGCCCATATGGAAAGAGGAGAAAAACTCATAACAAATATTATCCCTCACTCTCAAGTATATATTAGTTTAAACTCTTTTGGAATAATCACTAAGGACCTTTTGGAAATGACCAACTAGCAAAATTAAGTCAAGAAAGTTAAAAGAAAATAATAATTTAAGAATTTGATCAATAAATCATAAACTTATAAATACAAAAGCCTAAAGAAGTTATACATCCTTAACACTTAAAAGCCTAGAGCAAAAGCCTTCAACAAATGAGTTAATCCCTCGAACAACTAAACTTGGATGTAGATCTCCCAACAACCAAATTGATCAGTCAATCACATAAGTTTGGAAGGAAATACCCTAGCACTAATGCCCAAATGGAAATCCCCAACCATCGAGCAAAAGATTTGACAAACTAAGCTCAAGAGGAAATCCCTCAATGACTGAACTAACTCATTAATTATCAAAACTCAAAAGAAAATCCTTCAACATTAAAGCCCCAAGCAAAAATCCCTTGGCTACTAACACTTAATCCCTTGGTTATTTGTTAGTCCAAGTAGCTCCTTCGGCCTTGAATCAAATTCAAATAACTAACAATGTTGTAATAACCACGGACATATCTTCTGAAGAAATTTAGGTAGACCCTTCCAAGCATAGATTATTAGTTAATTAAACATTTGTCCACATGTTTTACAAAATCTAAGCCATATATTGTCGCATTAGCTCAAAGTGCCACATTTGGTTCTTTGTTTTTCTACTCCACAAATATTGATATCTCTTCCTCAAAATGTTATGGTAAAAGGAAAGCAGGACACAACAACAATTACAAATATATCCTTTAAGACGATACCCATACTTAATACATAGAGATACCTTTTTATCACTCTATCTATCTAATACTTTATGAGAACTCTCTAATACTCCTGTATGCTTTTACTTTCTCATTCTTATATTAACTTAAGCATTAAAGTGTCTTTTCTTTATTTTGCAGATCTCTCACTGCAACCTAGATCTTTAGGATTTTATCACCACTAGCCACAATTTTCTATTTCTAATAATTTGTTTCCTTAGCACATATTAATTATATAGCCCTTTCATGTTCTTATTATAAATATTATATTTTTACTTAATACACTAAGAACTTTCATTTTAAATGTTAAATCCATAATATTATTTTAAAAACCTAAATACATTAAATATTATTGTAAAATTATTATGACAGCCAATAATTCTAACAGTTTGCACATGGGATTGCTAATTTTTTATATAAAAAATGATTATTGATTGATATGATTTTACTATATAGTGGCTTACAATTTTTTATGACAAAATTTTCTTTTCTTTTTATATAAAAGTTGAAAAAAATAATATAGAAGTTACAACTCATAAATATTGTAGTGTGTTAAAATTCTTTATATAAAAGATGTATAATTTTACTCAGGAAAGTAAGAATTTTAGTCCTTATAATTTCACTAAATTTATAATTTTATCATTATAATTATTTTATTTGTGTGATTAAATCATAAAATTTTAAATAATTTATAATTAATACATCCCTCCTAATGAGAGTTGATTTTTCCACGAAAGCAATCCTCAAAAATTTATTAAAAGGACAAAAATGTCCTCAAAGAAAGAAGCATAAACACTGTGTTTTTTTAGAAGCTATGCTTTTGAACAGATAGTTGGATAACAATAGCATTCTTCGTTTCCCTAATGGATTTTTTTAGTTGTATTAGATAGTTTTCATGGCTTTAATTTAAGCACTTATGAAACCAAAAATAACTAGGTTTATGTTATGTGAATTTCAAAAGTAAAAAGGCACTTCTACATTTATTAGAGGGTCTAATAACAACGATTAAGGCTAAGAAGATCAAGGAAGGATTCTAAAGGCTTATAGAAAGAGTTTAAATGCTTAGAAAAGATAGATTAGAAGAGCATAATAAAATTATAAAGTTATATTTCAGCTAATCAACTTTAAATGATATGAACTTCAAAGAGTGTTCAATCATAAGGAAGCAAGCTTAGAGGAAATTGTTCAAGAATATTTGAGTTATCTCACATCATCACTAATTTAATGCTATATCACTACCATGTCATCAAAAAAGTGGAATCACATTAGCGCCACATCAACTATAATCCATGTCACTGCCATATCATCAGGAAAATAATGCCACATCAATATCACATCAGTCATAGTCCTAATTAGCACCACCTCATCCTATTTTTCTATTATTTGATGTTTTAGACTTTAATATAATATTTGAACTCTAATTTGTATTTATTTTGTGCTGCATTATTCTAGAACATTTTGAGCCTAATTAATGTCATTTGAACCCATTTTTCAATTAGAGTTTTACAGAGTCATATAAAGAGGCTTGTTCTTTATATTAAGATAGATTTTGACTTTTAACATGAATGCAATTTGATTGCTTATAAGGTCTTCCTCTCTAAGTTATTCTATAAACTTGAAGACTTATCAAAAAATATTCAACCTTTGTGGTATCAAATATATCCCTTATTACTTCCAATTTTTTCCTCTTTTCTGAAGCATGATGAGAATATTATTCTTTTTTTTCTTTGATTGTATCTAATTTAAAATAGATCCAACATAATTTTACATTATTTGGTATTCAAAGCAAGGTTTCCAAATTTATGTTCAATTTTTTTAATTCTTTGTACTGTTCACATTTACTATTCACGCACTGTTTATAGTACTAGAAAGTCATCAAAACAAGAAAAAGAAAAGTTAAATGTATTTGTTAAGGCAAGTGATGTGAGGAGTGCTTATTATACTTCTAAACCAATATTCTTTCTCATGTATAAGGAAGCTAATATAAACACTAACCAAAATAACCTTATTTTATCTTATTCTATTTCATCTGTTTTGTAAGAATTTGATGATGTATTCCTAAAGGAAGCTCCAAAAAAGTTGCCACCCAGGAGGGTTATTGAGCACCAAATTGATTTCATTTCGAGAGCTTCAATTCCAAACCATCCCACATATAAGTGAAGGACCTCATGTCAAAGGGATACATAAAGAAAAGTATGAGTCCATGTGTTATACTAGTCTTGTTGGTGCTTAAGAAGGATGGAACTTAGAGAATGTCTGTTGATTGCTGGCCAACTAATAAAATCACTCTAGACTTGATGATATGCTTGATGAATTGCATGAATCTTGTATATTTTCAATAATTGATTTAAAACAAAAGTATTATCAAATAAGGATGAAACAAAATGATGAATGGAAAACTTTTTTAAAACAAAACATAGTTTATATGAGTGGCTTGTAATGCCTTTTGGTTTATCTAATGCACCGAATGCTTTTATGAGATTGATGAACTATATTTTATACCCTTTTAGTGAAAAATTTGTAGTTGTATATTTTGATGATATCCTTATCTATAGCAAGAGTGTGGATGAGCATGTGTTACATTTAAAATCTATTTTATAAGTTTTAAAAGATGAAAAATTGAATGTAAACATGGAAAAATGTTCATTTTGTTTGGAAAAAATTATGTTCATGGGTTATATTATTAGTGGTGAAGGAATTGAAATGGATCAAGAAAAAGTGAGAACAATTAGGAAATGGCCTACCCCTAAGAGTGTAAATAAAGTAAGAAATTTTCATAGGTTGGCTAACTTTTATAAAAGATTTGTGAAGGACTTTAGTACTATAACTACCCCTTGTATGAGTTAGTAAAAAAGAATGTTAAGTTTCATTGGGAAAAGAGTGAGAGAGTGCATTTAATATGTTAAAAGATAGATTGAGTTCAGCCCCTTTACTTGTTCTTTAAAACTTGACTAAAACATTTGAAATTGAATGTGATGCCTTTGATGTAGGTATTGAAGTTGTTTTTATGCAAGAAAAGAAGCCCATTGCTTACTTTAGTAAAAAGTTAAGTGGAGCAGCTCTTAATTATCCCACTTATGATAAAAAGCTTTATACTTTAGTTCGTGCTTTGGAGATTTGGCAACACTATTTGTAGTCAAAGGAGTTCGTAATTTACACAGATCATAAGTCCTTGAAATACTTAAGGAGCCAAGAAAAGCTAAATAGCAGGCATGTAAGGTGGATTGATAATATAGTTGTCGATGCGTTATCACAAACATATCTTCTTATCTCTACTTTACAATCTAAGTTGTTAAGTTTTGAACACATTAAATATTTGTATGGAATGATCCTAATTTTGTCATTATTTTTAAAGCTTATGAAAAGAAATCCCTTGAGAAATTTTATAAGCATGAAAGTTTCTTGTTTAAAGAGAATAAATTATATATGCCTAGAGGATCTCTTAGGCTTTGTTTGGTTGCAAGAGAAAAGAGGAGAAAAGAAAATGGAGGAGAAAAGAAAATGGAAGAGAAAGAAAATAGAAGAGAAGTTATTTTCTTCAGGATTGTTTGGTTGTAAGAGAAAACAGAGGAGAAAAGAAAATGCAGAAGAAATTAGTATGTTTGGATAGAGGAGAAAATAAGAGAGAAATAATATAGATAATTTGAATGGATATAAAATTAATACAAGAACATTTATTATACCAAAATAATATTGAAAATAAAAATTAAATTATTTATAAATAGAATAATATTGAAAATACCGATACTCACCGGTTGGAGGGTCCAAAAATATTATTTAATTATAATAAATAATATTATAATATTTTTAAGTTATTAATAATTAATAATATTAATAAAATAATAACAAATATTAAAAATAATAATTAAATAAATAGTGATTAATATTATTATGATAATATTAATTATTATTAAGATATCAATAATAATTAAAATAATATGAGTAATAATAAAAATAATATTAATAATATATTAATAATTAATATTAAATAATTATAAAAATTATAATATTAGTAAATAAAATAAAAATAATAAAATAATAATTATAATAATTATTTTAATAATAATTATAAGTAAATTATTTTTAATATAATAATTATTAATAAAATAAATTAAAAATACTTAATTTTTTCTGTTTAAATTAAATAAATTAGATAATTAAGAATTATTTCTTTTTTTTTCTTCTAATTTTTTTTTAATTTCATTCCCTTTCCCTGTTAAATTAAACGGCCCCTAATAGCTTTTTGTCGCTACTGTGCTAACGCTGCATCATGTGGCTTCCCTATGTCACCGGTGGCAGTGGCCAACTGGAAACGAATGGAACAGCAGCAGCATGATGGGAACAACAACAATGTTTGTAGAGAGAAGGAGAGAAAAGGAGAAAGGAAGGACATAATCACACGCAAGAGGATGGTAGCATACAGTAACAATCCAACCGGTGCAGATCTGTCGTCGTCCAGTAGCAGGAACTGGCCGGCCTTGCTCCGTCGGCCATCTGCAGCCGCAGATCGGAGCGTCTTGTAGCTTCCCGCGCCGGTGTGAAGCAGAACTCAGGCAGCTGGACGACGGACGAACTCAGGCAGCTTCAACCGGAGAACAGAGGCGGACGGACGAACCTCCAACACGGCAGCAACAGATAACGAAGAAGAAGGAGAAAAGCATACCGGCAGAAATCAGGCTGGTCGGAGCTCGTCGGCGGCAGAAATGCACAATAAAAATGGCTCGGCTGCTTGTTGTTGCAGTGATGCTCCCTTCCGAACTCACGGCTAGCAGAAGTTGTGCTGCATTTTCTCCTCATTTCCCCTCAAAACTGAGGAGAATTTCACCAGGTGGGATCCACGTACGGAAACAAAAAAAATTTTCTATTCTCCCCGGTTTTCACTTGCAGCCAAACGGACGAAAACCGAAAAATCTCCTCCGTTTTCACCCCGTTTTTTCTCTTCCCCCCTGTTTTCTACGCAACCAAACACACGATTAGGGAATTACTTGTGAGAAAGGCTCATGGTAGAGGTCTTATAGGACATTTTGCAATTAGAAAAACTCTAGATATATTAAATGAGCATTTCTTTTGGCCTAGCATGAAACATGATGTAGAAAAATATTGTGCTAATTATATTATATGTAAAGAGGGTAAATTTAGAGTTTTACCTCATAATCTCTATACTCCACTTCCTATTCTTAGTGAACCTTGGACTGACATTTCTATGAATTTTATACTAAGTTTACCAAGAACAAAGAATGGAAAGGATTCTATATGTGTTATTGCTTATAGGTTTTCAAAGATGACCCACTTTATATCATATCACAAGACAAATGATGCAATGAACATAACAAATCTTTTCTTCAAGGAAGTTATGAGATTGCATGGAATGCCAAGGAGTATTATATCAAATAGAGATACTAAGTTCTTGAGCTACTTTTGAAAAGTCTTGTGAGCTAAGTTAGGGATAAAGTTGCTCTTTTCAACAACTTGTCATCCTCAAACCGATGGACAAACTGAGGTAGTGAATAGAATATTAGATACTTTATTGCGTCCCTTAATTGAAAAAAACTTAAAGAATTGGGAGAAATAATTACCTTATGTTGAGTTTGCATATAATAGAAATGCTTACACTACCACTAACTTTTCCCCTTTTGAATAGTTTGTGATTTTAATCCTCTAACTCCTTTACATTTGGTGCTTTTACCTATTAATGAAAGATCGAATTTAGATAGGAAGAGGAAAGTAGATGTTATTCGCAAGTTACATGAGCAAACTAAATTGAATATTGAGAAAAAGATAGAACAATATGCCAAACAAGCCAACAAAGGGCGGAAGAAAATAGTATTTCAACCAAGAGATTAGGTATGAATCCATATCAGGAAGGAAAGATTTCCAACTCAAAAAAATAATAATAATAAATTACAACCAAATGGAGATGGTTTCTTTCAAATGATGGAAAAGATCAATGAAAATATTTATAAATTGAATTTATCAGGTGAATATAATGTTAGTGCCTCTTTTAATATTATTAATCTTTCTCCTTTTGATATGGGATTTGAATATTCGAGGATAAATCATTTTGAAGAAAGGAAGATGATGTGAATTCCAAAAGTGAAGAGGTATATCCACATTTATTGAAAAGTCCAATGACAAGAGTTAAAATTAAAAAGATCAATGAAAGATTCCAAAGGCTTATAGAAAAAATTTGCATGCTTGAAGAAGTTAAATTAGAAAAACACAATAAAATTATAAGTTACATTTCAGTTAATCAACTTTAAATGATGTGAACTTTAATAAGTGTTCAATCATAAGAAAGTGAGCTTAGAGGAAATTGTTCAAAAATATTTGAATTGTCCCACATCATCATTAATTTGTTGTCACATCACCGCCACATCATCAAATAAGTAAAGCCACATCAGCGCCACATCAATTATAATCTATATCACCGTCACATCATCAAAGAAATAATGTTACATTAATGCTACATTAGTCATAATCCTAATTGGTACCACCTCATTCCATTTTTTTATTATTTAATATTTTAGACTTTAATATAACATTTGAGCTTTTAATGTGTTTATTTTATGTTGCATCATTTTAGAACATTTCAAACCTAATTGATGTTATTTAAACTCATTTTTCAATTAGAATTTTAAAAAGTCATATAAAGAAGTTTGTTCCTTATATTAGGGCAAATTTTGACTTTTGACATTAATACAATCTGATTGCTTATAAAAGTTTCCTCCCTAAATTCTTGTATAAACTTGAAAACTTATCAAAGGGCATTCAATCTTTGTGGCATTAAATATATTTCTTTTTACTTCCAATTTCTTCCTCTTTTCTAAAATATGGCAATAATACTATTCTTTTTTTTTTCTTTAATTATATCTGATTTGAAATAAATCTAACATAATTTCACATTATTATATCTCTAATTTTATGAAAATGAAATATTATATTTATCTAACATTAAACATTAGTAGTGTAAAAAAAGTAATATTATTTATTTTAAAGAAGGAATTTTCTTCAATAATCATAGGTAATTTTTGTTAATTAAGATATATATATATACACACACAACATATCACTCATTTACTTGTATATAAAAAAATAAAATTTTCTTACAAATATGATGCACAATTGATCGAATTTTCCTAAAAATATGATAATATAATCTGACAAGATAAAAAGAGCCTAATTTTTTAAATGAGAACAAATGATACGAAAATGGAAATTAATGATCAAATTGACTTTAAAAGATAAAAATTACATCAATTTTTTAATTTATTTTACATTAATTATAATTATAATTTGAATAAAATCCGATGTAACATTTATATTTAAAGATATATATGATATAAAAATTAGAACTTTATGCACTTATGCAAGGTATAATAAATTCTCATAAAAATCTAATATAACTTATAAAAATTTTAACCATTCAATTGTTTAATTCAAATTTAATAATCTTATACCTGAAATCACTCACCCAACTAACTTTGGTGCAACTTTATTTCGAGCACTTTATTCTTTTCCTATGATTTTTATTCATCGTATCTAGGGGTGTAAAACGGACCGAAGTCCGCGAACCGGTCCACGGATTTTACGGGTTTTTATGGACTTGAATTACCTAAAATTTGATCCGTTTTTTTTACAGGTAATACAGACTAGTCCGAGCGGACTAAAATCCGCATGGACCGGGCGGATACGGACTGGTCCATGAACTTACAGTTAAAATCCGCGGACCGGGATACGGACCGAATACGAACTTCTTACATTTAGTCCATTTTTTTAACGGGTAAAATGGACCGAGCTAAAACGGACCGATCCGTATCCGGTCCAATCCGTCCGTTTTACATCCCTAATCGTATCAATTATCATCAACACTATAGAAAATTTGTAATTTGGGGTGAATTTTGTGAGGGAATTTTTCCAACACAAAAATGCTCATCGCTTTGAAACAGAATTTTTATTCTGTCCCTATATTGGGACGGAATTTTCCATCCCAAAAAAATTTTAAAAATATATATAATTTTCTAAAAAGTTGGGAGGGAAAATTCTCTCACAAATTATTTTTAAAAATAATTTTTTGATATTTTAGATGAAAATTTTTCATTGCAAATTTAAAAAAAAAATATACTGCAGTAATCTGCAGCGGTTCATAACTGCTGCTGTGTTTAAAATTTAAAAAAAAAAATCGCTGCTGTTTATAATCACTGCTATGTTTTTGGTAAACTTTTTTTAAAAAGTTGGCAGCGGTTATGAACTGCTATTATATTTTACATAATATTTTTTAGGAAAAAATATTAATGGCTACCGCATAGCTATTAGGTTTTTTCACTTTTTTCCACATATAAAACAGCACAAAATTGAGAATATAAAGCAAACCATCAAACCATCAGTTGTAATTTACAAAAAGGAAATTTATTAAAAATCAAGTCCAAAATCAATGTGCTAGCCTCTGATAAATCAAGAACATCATTCACTAGCCCTACTTTTCTACTGGCATCTATAACAACTTACAAACTCAATTCAACAGTATGTACAGTTGGAAAAAAAATTGCATTTTCCTGTAGTGAACATCATCATTTTATCAACAACATGAGATACAAATGTTAGACAAGGAACAAGGAAAAATCCAATCAAATGGGAAAATAAAGTAACTTATGCTTCATTTAGCATATAATTTTTTTTTAAATTGATTTCATTTCATTTTCATAGAAATAATTTCAATTCATTTACAATAAACTCTATTGTTTGGAAACTTTATCAAAAATAATAATTTCAATTCATTTGTAAATCAATTATTTTATTTAGAATGCATTGAAAAATATATAAAATTTAGTAAAAAAAAGTAGACTTTGATAGTGTTATGATAAATATAATACTAAAAAGAAGGTAAAACTTTTATATAAAATTTATTTTTTGGCCAAATAAAATGAATTCTACTAAAATCCATGCTAAATTGAATGAATTTCATAATAGCACAAATGTAATTAAAATAAAAATTATAAATGAGATGAAATTTTTTTTATTTAAAGTCAAATACCATTTTTTCAAAAAAATCCATTTAAAAATAAAATGAAATCTTGTTTTTAATCTTGCCGAACAAGAGGCTACTTTCAGGAACTAGATCTGATTTGAAAAAAGTTTAGCTTCTTATTGAGGAAAGCTTCTCCAAATGCCTAATATATGATAAACATCCAACATCTTCAGTCAAAATCACATGTCCACCTTGCAATGACAAGAGAGACCATATTCACTCACATACCAAAACGTGAAGTGGTAAGTGGGATGAACACAAGCCGGGATAAGGGAATAGGAAGATAGAGGGACGAAAGGAAAGATTAGTACCTTAATTTCATTAACAGTCACCTTTCTAAGAAATTTCTCTCTGTCAATGCTCCTGGTGTATGCAAGTACCTAAAGCGAAAATTTCATTGGTCATGTAAATTTATTCAAGTTTGAATAAAGAATGCAATTGGCTGCATACGTAAAATCACAAGAGAAGAATCAGAAGAAAATATTACTTTGGGGTCATTTTGGGTGAACCAAAATAATTCAAAAGAAGCTTTCCAGCATCTTCATTATCCATTTCCACATGTATAAAAATCAGCTGCCACAGATAATAGTAAATAAGAATCAAATTACTCAAGTCTTGAATTCTTTTTTGGAAGGTGGGGAGGTGTACCAATAAAAAGATATTTGTTGTGAAGCTCTCAATCATAATTTGCATGTGTATTGCTTTTCCAACTCATCACTAATGATTATAGCCAAAAAATTATAATTATTAATTAGTTACTCAATCAATTGAGAACTAAATACCCATAAAATTATGATTGGGAACTTACTCAAGTCTTGAATTCTTTTTTGAAAGGTGAAGAGGTGTACCAATAAAAAAATTATTTGATGGAGAAAACTTAGGTGAAGTTTCATAGGTGTTTGTTGTGAAGATCTCAAACATAATTTGCATGTATATTGCTTTTCCAACTTACCACTAACAATTATAGCCCAAAAAAATATAATTATTAATTAGTTACTTGATCAATTGAGAACTAACTACCCATAAAATTATGATTGGGAACTTTACAGCAAACATCTGTGGAACTTCACTTAAGTTTCTCCTTATATTTAAAATAATACAGAGATATATATATTTAAAACAAAATGCAGCTTTGCAACACAGACAATTCAATGAACAAATACTGGCGACATGGATAATTTTGTTAACAAATCTAATTGCAGTATCATGACAAACAATAATACCAAACAACTTTGTTCACTGCCTTCTAACAGGATGCATAAAGCACAAATCTTCTATGAGAATTACTAATTTCTTCTACTAATATGGTTTCGTCACGTATAGGAATGGGACTTGTATATTCCAGGAAAGATAGCATGTGCAAAAAACTAGACAATAGACGAAATGGTAATGAATAGTAATGAACCGTACTTGGATCCTTGTTAACTATTACTGTCGTTCCTTTAAAATTAAAAGCAACGTCTAAAGCCCCATTTGGCTAGTAATAACTATTGAAAGCATAAGATGAATAAAAGACTCTGCTATCTGGTTCAAGACAAGACTGGCTAGGATGGATTGCAGTACAATCCACACTTCCAGGACCACATGCCCACTCTAAGGCTGGCTAGGTTAGATTTATGACCATTTTAAAGCTAGTTGACTTCACAGCTAGAATAGATCGTAACATATCTGAACTATATATGATCATACCCTGTCTTGTGATTGTGTTAGTCCAACCATCAAACAATACATGAAATTTAGACTCTTTCTCTGCTCCTGTGACATGAACATTTTTTGAGACAATCAAGAAGATAATCCCCAAAAAGAAGTTCCCATCTTGGAATACATAACATCGTGACTTATCTAAATTTACCATATTATTTTCACACATTTCACAATAGCAATTAAAATTTACAAAGAGGCACTTATGGGTCATAACTAAATTTTTTAGAAAAATGCACAAATCCACTTTGCAGCAAAATATACACTACACACCAGGATCATAAGAGCACACCCAAAAAATAAATGGCATTCAGCATTGCTAACAGCCTTCTAAGAAAGCTAAAATTCTGCCACAAGTGCTAAAACTGAAAGGGGCAGTAAGAAGCAAAATAAGTAAAATGATCCATAAAAAGGGAAACTATGTACTCAAATAAAGAACCTCACAACAATAACAATGTTTCACTCCAGCTGAAGTACAACATTTTTTTTTTCATTGATTAGGTAAATCATGGTTCAAAAGCAAAAGAAAAATTCAACTCCACATCCATAAGAGCATGATCAAATGTTTCAAGAATATAGAGGATGTGGAAAATTTTCTTTACATCAGGAGGCAGCAAGTGATTCTATATATATTGTTTCCTCAAATCAAGGCGTGACATTTGTAAAGATAAATAAATCTAAGAAAGCACAGTAGACAACATAACTCTGCATGTATAATACTATGCTTTCTGATGTTTGTCAATCTTCTTCTTCACTTATCAAGAAAGGCAGGTCTAATAATTCTCAGATCTTCAAGATGTCACTAATTTATTTATTAAAAAAAAAAAAGGGAATGTCTTTCACCACCTTGTTCTGAAGGTGCCTTAATTGCAATGATGTTAGCAACCCCATTAATCTTGGACATGCAAGAGTTTAGGCCAAAATCATCAATATAAGAGATCTATAAATAAACACAAGTTAGCAAAATACGCAAGTGATCTACAAAAACAATAAGGCATGGTAATATCCTTGTGCCATCCGCGACCAAATGCAAACACATGTAAATTACATAAATTCATTTGACCAAACAGTGATCTTGTCTTAAACAACTCAGATTCTCACATTTCAACTCAAGAGACTATTATATGCAAATGAAAGAATATAAGATTTGACAACGATGCCACAAGTCAGGTTTTGGGTACAACTTGCATACATCAGTCACATAATCCCCTCATATATTCTGCATTGTACCAACAGAATACTCTTTTTACAGTATTACAGAAGACGCTGACAAAAACCAGAATTCTTACTACTATAATGCATCGACCAAAACAGATTGGGAAATATGACTAACATTGTCGAAAGCATAAACATATTTTTTTGTCATGATTTCAGCACCTTCAATATTGATAGATATTGCAAGATTGTCATCATAAAAGCAGTCTATTCCTACCAAATTAATCTAACATGCACAAGTAAAAGAAACAGAAAATAAGCTAGCCAATTTACATGCAGGAAAAAGACAGAGAGATTATTTTAAGTTATTGAAAGTGATATAGAATCTACAATAACAAATATTTCAGCATGAAATACGCAGGGAAAAAGTATGCTCATCATAAACAAATTGTATATGTTTAGAATAGAGAATTAACCAAACACCAAATAGCAATACCAGAAGATTTTAATCCTGAGCAATGACCAGATGAATAAAAGAAATCCACTTTGCATTGTGATGTAAATTAAAGCAACGTCAACTGAAAAAACAAAGATGAAATAGAACACTGAAATAAAAGGAGAACCTTGAGCGAATCCAATTTCCTTGCGCGGTAGAGCGAATATGAGTCCCACAAAATCAAATCGGTAAAATAGCTTAGAACAGGATTTAGTAATTAATCAGTAAAAGCTCAGATGCAATTTTGTTTAGAGCGAACAACCAAGCATAAATAGAAGGTGAAACAGGGAAATCAAACCAGATAAAAAAGGAAGAAGCCAGCGATAATCACAGGTGAAAAGTTCAGAGCATGCGTCAATAGTGATAAAATCATACAATGGCTCATCCAAATCACACTCAAGTAACACTATTATTTAGAAGGAAATAAACAACAATAATTTGCAACTGAAAAAGGGAAAACTCAGAGGGAGCTAGTGTGAAATAAGGAAATAGTTGTTCTCTAATAAATCTAGATAACCCAGGGTTAGGGTTATCTGATCCCCTTTCCAAATCAGAATAATGAAATCGAGGGCAAGAAGGAATAAGGGGAACTCACCTTCGGAGTAGCAGGTCCAAGAAGGCGGCCGGAGGTGGAAATGCCGGAACAGGCGCCGATGATAGTGAGATCAGAAAGGAGCTTGGAGTTAGAAAGAGAAAGAAGTGCAGAGGAAATGAAGGAAGTTTGGCTTCGGCTTTTATGGTGGATACTGCCGTAGAAGGCGTGTCTCCAAATTTTCCTGAACCGTCTTCCTCCCGCCATGTTCTCTCATTCAACTCCATCTTTAACTTCTTGCCGTGCCAATCTTGTGCCACCAGACCTCCAATTGCCATATGCTTAATGCTCATACAGAGGAGTTATCTTCCATTTTTTTTTTTCTTTTGTGGGTAGCTTACCTAAAATCAATGAAGCTAGTATTTTCTTGTCTTCTAATGACTCACTATTTCAAACACCACATTGATCAAGAATACAACTTATATTACTATTTTGTCAAAATCAAATATTTGGGCGCGCGCGCATATATATATATAAATATAAGCCAACCGCAAAATCGACGTGTTTCTCCTTACCTTCGTAACAAATTTGAAATTCATAGCCATTTGCACAAAAATGGGTTTTCTTTATGTGGGTATAAACTTAGGATCTTCTTAGAGGATAGAAGATGGAGTTGATGGAAGAGGAAAAAAAAAACTGTCAAAATTTGAAATCAATTCCCAAATAAGTTTTTAATCTTATTTTGTTTTTGAAAATTATTTTGAAGACTATTTTAAAAACTATTTTTTAAAAAACAAAAAATAAAAACTTATGCAAACATATTTTTTATTTCTTAATTAAGAACATAAACTTTTATTCATAATCAAATAAATAAAAATAACATTTTAAAATCAATATTTTACATACAAAAATTAAAATAAATAATTTTTAAAATAATAATTAAAATAGATAAATAAGATAATTTAATAAAAATTAATCTAAATTAACTTTAATAATTAGCTAATTTAAAAGAGATGCAACATATGCAAAATTACACACATAAATTTAATTCTTTTTGTTTTACATATGTTTTAAATTAAATCCATAAAATCTTATAGAATTAAAACAATAAAAATTATTTGTAATGTGATTTTTAAAATTATCACAAAAATCATAACTAATAAATTAAAACATCATCTAGGATATTTAATTTCTCCAAACTAGTGTAATTTTATACCAAAGAGACATCGGTCACATAGCTTAGATAATATTATTGTGCCCTAAAAGACAATCCAATCTATGAAAAAGAGAAAAGGTAAGATGAGGTGGATGGTTATTAAAGTTAATTTAAGGGCATTAAAATTCTTGAAAATATGGTTTCTCTCATTTTGGCTTATATATCAAATTGCTCGATGCAAGTTCTATGGAATGAATAATAATCAAGTTACTTCTCTCTTATAAGAGGAATAAAAAAGGGTAACCTTTCTAATTCACATCTATTTGTTTTATGTATTGAAAAACCAACTCATTACAATTACACTTTACAAGTGGGAGGGTGGAACCCTATAAAACTTATCAGAGGAGGATAGTAGAAGAAGAGCTCTGATCTTACACATATTTTTCATAGGCAATCTAATTTTATTTTTTGAAGCTTTTTTAGAATAAGCGATTATAATAAAGAGGTGCCTCATTGTCTTTTGTTTTGCATCAAGGCATAATTACGGTGAGCAATCAAAAACACATATCTTTTCTCAAATATGAATCATATTAGAGCTCAATAATTAAGTGAGGAGCTGGGCTTTCAATTAATAGTTGACCTAGGAAAATATACTGGAGTACCTCTTCATCACTAAAGGATATTGAAGGCAAAAACATATATCTTTTTAGAGTGCCAAGATGCTATCTTTAGTTGTTCAACTAACCCTAGCTAAAGCTTTCCTTGCAAGTATACTTGTTTGCTTAATGCAAACAACAACACTCATCCTAACTATTATTTGTGAAGAAATGGACTGAATTATTTAGGAATTCTTATAAGGATCTCATTGTGGGACCAAAAAGCCTCATTTAGTGGATCGGGATCAAATGTGTACAAAAAAGAATAATGATGGGTTAGGATTAAGAAAGATGTAGTTTAACAATAAAGCATCACTAATGAAAGTTACTTTTAATCTACTTAAAGAGAAAAACTCTTTTTAGGCTAGAGTAATTAGAAACAAATATGGATTTAGAGATATAACAACTTCTATAATTAATGATAAGCAAGGAGCTTTTAATTTGTGGAGAGCTATATGGAAGGTTTGGCCATAAATGATGGAGGCTATATCCATAGGTAAGGTTGAAGGGAAAGACATGGCCAAGTGGACAACATTTGTAGATAAGGATTTCTCAATTAAATTGACTTGTGACATGCTATTGTATAGTTCAAACAAAAGTAGGAGTTATAAATGGAAAGCTATTTGGAAATGGTAAGCACTTGAGAGGGTGAAAACATTCTTATGGCTACTAGCTCAAGATAAGCTTCTTACATATTCCCATCAAGTAGAGATGATATTGACAAATTGTAACATTATTTGCCAAGGACGTCAAGTGTTGTTCAAACATGGCTTCATGTCATAAGGAACTATTCAACGATTTTAAATAACTGGTTGAGGTTAATCCAACCTTTTCATTGATAAAAATTTTTTAATTGTTCTTTAAAAAAATAGTGCAAACTAAATTTCAACAACGATTTATGAAGGAACAAGCAATGCAATTGGAAGATAATTTTCATATTTGCATGTTGGATTTTTTGGTATAATAGAAACAAGTCTATCTTCATGAAGGAACATTAATGTTGTGACTCTCGCAAGTTATTTTTAGAAGGCTTAATTTGGTTTAGAACTTAAACTCTAAAAGAGTAATTGTAAAGAAAAATTAAGCGAATGAAATTGAATTGGAGGAGAAAGGTTGATCCATGACTCATCCATGTATCAGTCATTGATAAAGATTATTGATGTTATAGCTTTGGAGTGGGAGGTGAAATTTTCCTAAGTGTATCATGAACAAAATAGGGTGGCAAATAGCCTAACAAAACATGCATTAAAGTTAGGTACCTCAAATCAATTCCTACTGAATTTTGTCACCTTTCTCAAGCTAAAATAAAGGCTACTAGTTTTGTATCTTAGCTTAGGGCTTTTCCCTCTTTCCATTCAGGGAATACAAAATACACTAACTTATCATACATAAGTAATTTAAAATTGTTAGATTTTATTTAGCTTATGTAGTATTGCATAAATCAATGGATGTAGACTTTTGAATCCACAGGGCAACATTATAGTAATGTGTTGAAGTCTTATTAAAAAAAATACTAGAGTTCTTTTTGTTTATCACGCTCACAAGGAAGCATGTGTTGATATTATGCATATGCTTGTAGAAATGCACAACATATAAAAACCCTACTATTTTTTCATTTATTTAAGGGTCAAGTCTATTATGCCCTAGAGGCAAATTTACCTTAGTTGAAAGCTTTGTAGATAAAGTTATAAGTTTTTGTGAAAAAATTTTGAGCTTTATATGAATAATATGTACAATTATTCATATAAAACTCATAGCTTCTTCATAAGATGTCCTAACTTTTCTATAACATTTCATAACTTTATTCATAAATCTCATAATTTAAGGCAATTGGGTTCTTCCACCACAACACAATAATATTTCCTATATTTAAGTCTAACTCTTTTAAGGATATTTTTATCCTTTGAACCAAACTTTCGTGGAAGTGGCATATAGTTATCATGGAAAAATCATTTGCCCCTCTTAATCAACGGTAAATATGATTAACAAAATTTTAAATATCATTTTATGTGTAATGAAATTTTATGTGCTATCATTTTAGTTTGTTTTAGTAATTTAAATTCATTTATTTATATTAAAATTTAAAATAAATCTAATCCCAACCTAAAATTACATAATGAGAATTACGTTGAATTAGTGTATATGAGTACTTAAATTTTAAAATTTATTTATTGGAATTAAATATGTTTTAAACTCATTTTAGTGAGAAGTGGAACGGCGCTTGTAGAATGGATGTTCGTCTTGCTTTCACAAAGGTGAGTTTCAAAATTGATAATTTATTAAATTAAATGTGCTTTAAACATCTTTTGGTGGGCATAATTTGATAAGAATAAATGAATATTGATGACCAAATAAAATGTAAGCTTATAAAATTTAATTAGTATATAAAATTTCATTTGTTAGATTTAATAATAATTAAGAAAAATAAGTCAATTATAAATTATTTGACATTCTAGAATTTAAGGCATAAATTAAAATTGTAAGTATAAAATTATATATTTAGTAAAATTACAAGAACTAAAATATCTATTTTTTTCATTTTTCAACTCAGTAAGGAATGCAATAAATAAATTAAAATGAAATATATGTCAGTCCCCAAACGACGGAAATACTTGCGTACTCGTAACATATATCCGAGCTCCCCCTATAAATTAGGGAAAGTAATTATAATTTTTAATATTTTTAAAATCATAAAATAGAAATTGAGTTCTTTCAAAGCATATTTTGTATTTTAAAAAGTAAAGTATATAGTGTAATATCATAATCTTTTATAAGAAAATAAGGATTCAGAATTTAATAAATAATAATTTTAAAAAATAATTTTTAAATTTATAATTATTTATCATTTTATTTTATTTTATTATGAAGGATTATAATATTATAATTTATTTTTTAAAATATATCTCCCACTTTAGAGAAACTGAATTCATAAAATAAAATTTTGATACATGCAGATCTTACAAAATCATGTATGAATAATAAAGTTCATTAATTTTCTTTGTTGAGTCGGAATAAAAACTATGCGTTATGTCTAAATTATAAAAGTATTTTCCTTGAAACAAAATCATGTAAGTGACTTTCATCTATTTTTCTACATGAATTTCTACGAGTAGAATATCGATGTTGCGGCTAATGCGTATTAATTCAATTACCATACAGATAAGATCTTATGACTCTTTTTATCTATAAATTCAAATCCTCTTCTACTAAATTATCACATAAAGTTAAATTATATAAATAAAGTATGAAAAACCTACCAAATAGTTTTCAATGTTTACAAGTTCATAATTTAAGTTATAATAAAAAGTTGATATTGAAATTGATTTTCTTATTTTGAGACTCTCACCTATAGGGATGAATTAATATTTGATTATTTAGAATATTCAACTTTATACATATATATATATATATATATATATATATATATATATATATATATATATATATATATATATATATATATATATATATATATATATATATATATATATAACATTAAGTAAAAATAATGTTATTTTGTAAATAGTAAAATTTTAAAATAAAAATCAATCAATTCAACTATAAAATTGATTAATGTCCCCATAACATTAATAATTTTTTATTGAGTTGGAATACAAACATCTACTAGGATTAAATTATAAAAGTATTTCCCTTGAAACAAATTCATGTAAGCAACTTGCAGCTATTTTTCTACATGCAATTTCCACAAGTAGAATATGGAGGTTGTCACTAATGTGTGCTAATTCAACATGTTACAACTACAAGGTCTTTTCACTCTTCTTAGTCATAAGTTCAATCCCTCTGCTAGTAAATTATCATATAAAAATTAAATTATATAAATAAAATATGAAAAATGTATTAAATAGTTCTATAATTCAAATTTAATTTATTATCAATGTAAGCTATTTTTACATTATTATCCACCTATATATTTCCATTTCAATAAAAAAAGTGTTCAAATATTTTTATTATTGTCAAAAAAATTTAGTAATTTTTGCTTTTTTAATAATATATTTTTCTCTCTTTTATTAATAATATAAAATATTTTACATTATTAATATCAACATATCAAATTTAAACTCATAATTTTATATGTTTACTGATTTTCTTATTTTGTGATTTTCATTTATAGGGATGAAGGTGTTTGGTTATTTGGAATATTGAAATATATATATGTTTATATATAACATCAAGCAAAAATGATATTATTTTTAAATGGAAAATTTTTTAAATAAAATTAATCAATTTAACCATAGAACCGTAAATGGTTTGCACAGTTTAATCCACTAATCATCAGATCGCTAATTTTACTTAAACCAATTTCAAGTTAATCAGATTGAATACAAAATTAATTTAGGATTTTTTTAGGTTGGACTTGTCTGTGGACTCCAATTTTTAATATTGTTTAAAAGGTAAAAGAATTTACACTGAAAGATCGCTACTTTTACTTAGACCAGTTTCAAGTCAATCAGATCAAATACAAAATTAATTTAGGATTTTTCAGGTTAGACTTGCCCATGGACTCCAATTTTTAAGTATTGTTTAAAAGGTAAAAGAATTTACATTGAATGGAGCTGCGGCAAAAACAGTACTTGCAACTTTGATATGGACTTTTATTACATGGTGATAGGGCCCAACCGGGTTCGAACCGGTGACCTATTGATCTGCAGTCAATTGCTCTTCCACTGAGCTATGGACCCGTGGCTGGTATATGTGTACAGTTACTGCCTAACATTTTTATGATTAACATGCCATCATACATCCCCTTTCCTAAGCTTTGAGCTTATCATTATTATTAATAATATATAAATAAAACGGATTATTATTATTGTGGTAATAATAATAAAGTAAAAAGAACTAGTAATAAATAATAAAATAATAGTAATATTTATTATACTAAGAAAAATCTAAAGTAATTATAATAGTAAACCATTATGAAAATAATAATAAAATAAATTTTAAAACAATAATAAAATAATTATAGTAAAAAATTAGATTGATTCTCCTTGAATAAACCATACTAAAAAGGCTATGAAAAAATTTGATTCTCTTTCTTATTTCATCATAACAGACTAATTAATTATGGGTTACTTATTTCTTTTCCTCCTATTTATTTTATTGACTCCTTTTACTTTCTCAATTTGAAGAATCAAATAACTTCTTACTGTAAATATTATAATATAAATATAATTATATGCAACTTTTTGTGCATTTGAAGATTTTTGTTACACAAAATTGTATTATTGCATGGTAATTATATTGACTTTATTTGATTTACAAAAATAGTGTGAGAAGTAAAGCTTTCCGAGATATAAAATTTTTTTGAATTGTTTGATTATTCATTAATTAACAAAATAAAGAAAATAAAATTTTTGAGAAATTTTACTTTTCACAAATTATGAAAATTACTTATCAACATCCCATTTCAATAAAAAGTATTTCCAATGTTTTCTATAGAAAAAAATAAAAAATTACCCCTACTTAATTTATATAATGATCACTTTAACCTTTTTATCATCGCATTTGAAAATTATAATAAATATTTATTAATGGTAAATATAAATAATTTATTATAAGATGTAAATATATTTGTTCAACTATAATTATAAATTATATAAAATATAATTATTTTACCAATTATATGATAAAAAATGAAAAATATATAAAATAAAAATTTGATATAATATCATGAATACAAATTACAAATATGATCATGAATTTTATTATAGTAATAAGATTTAATTCTAAATTTTTTAATATTTACTATATATATTATATTTATTATTTATCACATTAACTTTTAATTATAAAATTAAAAAATTATTTATTTCTTATCTATTTTATATACATTTTATAGAATTATCTATTTTTATACTAATTATTTAACTGATCTGTAATTTATATTTATTTGACTTATATTAAGATAATTTAAAATAAATATACATAAAAGAGGCATTAAATTTTTTATATAAATCTATTTTACTTTTCTTTGGTATATTAAAAAATAAAAATTATCAATTTAAAAAATTTATGATAAAAGGAGAAATTAGAAATATAATTAAAAAAGATATAATTTTGAAGAACATATTAACTATTTTAATAATACTTCCTAAGAAATTTAGCATTAAATTAAAATAAATACAGAAAATTAATTCTCATAAAGTGTCAATTCTTTTATATCAACTAAATAATTTTATGTACTTTCAAGAATATTAATAAAAGAATTTACTTCATAAGAAGTTTAATTCCTTGCATAAATTTATTTCTTGTGTGAGTCAAATAATTTCATTATATATTGAAATGTATGCCAATCTAATTTAAAAGTTACATTTGTAAAAATAGATGAATAAGATGCAAAATTTTGTAAAATAACTGCAACATATTTGATAGAGAATTGGTTTCAAGTTATTCGTTTCATTGAAAAGATTGCAATAATTTTTAAGAACCGTCACATATTGCAAGGTTTTTTTTCCATTGATAAGTAAAATTTACTTAAAGTTGGCATACTATTGTTGGAAGTATCCTTCATGATGACAGAAAATATTACCATTTTTGTAGGGAAGCCTATATTGTAACTATTACCCATTGGGATCATTTCCACCAATTATATAGAATTACACAATGAATTATTGGAAATCTATGGCCAAAGTCAAGTAACTCGTGTATTAAAGTGGAGTGATGCTCATAAACTAAGTCTAACGAGTACTCTTCTATTATAAAAATTAATGTATTAATAGATTTTTTTCTAAAAATGTCTTTTTTGAAATTTAAATCAGTACCGAATAATGGTTAACATCCGCTTAAGACCACATTCCTTCTTTTTTTTTTACCCCTCAAAGCAAAAATACTATATCTTTTAATTGAAAGGGTAAGATTGAGAATTAATTTTTTAAGATAAAAAAATTATAAACGTGAGATAGAATATAAAAATGCCATAATTAAAGAGAGATACACCACGTGACCAATTTAACTGCTAAAGCGTTGATTACTTCCTTGAATAAACAAGGTACTCAGAGGCATTAATTAGTCAAAGTTATTCAGGAATTCTTATAATATGATTGCGAGGGGGACTTCGCGCATAGTTATAAAGAAAAAAAGACTTTTGTCTAGAATTAGAGGCATTCAAACTGCTTTAAATCTGCAAAATTCTGAATCTTTACTGAGATTAGATAAAGCTCTTCAGCGGGAGTATTTAATGATTCTTAAATAAGAGGAAGAGTTGTCCAGTTGGCCTTTTTTGAAAGATACAAAACTACTAAAACTTTTGCCCAAGCAAACATAAGTAAACCCCTCTTTTGGAATTCTTATTTAGATAATAACACCAAAATTGTTTTACTTAGAGGTCATCCGGGTTTTTTCCAACGCTTTTGGAATGAAGTTGGAAATTCTGTTTGCAATTGTATTAAACAAATTTTTAATACAAAAAATTTACCTATTGGATAAATGAAACGCTAATTTATCTTATACCAAAAGGAACCATTCATGAAACCATTAATCCAAATAGACCAATCAGCTTATGTACACCATTCTTAAAATTGTGTGAAAAATTTTAGTTGCTAGGATAAAACCTATTTTAAGAAGTTTGGTCTCACCTTACCAAGCTGCTTTAGTTCAAGGTAGGAAACCAGTAGATAATATAATTATCCTTATGCTTCGTTTGGCATATAATTTTTTAAAATTGATTTCATTTCATTTCAATTGAAATGATTTCAATTCATTTGTAAATTAATTATTTTATTTGGAATGCATTAAAAATATATGAAATTTAATTAAAAAATAAATTTTGATGGTATTATGATAAATATAATATTAGAAAGAGGATAAAACTTTCATATAAAATTTTTTTTATCAAATAAAATGAATTCTAGTGAAATCCTTACTAAATTAGATGGATTTCATAATGACATAAATGTAATTAAAATAGGAATTGCAAATGAAATGAAATAAAATAAAATTCTTTTATATTTAAAGCCAAACACCATTTTTAAAAAAATTCATTTAAAAATAAAATAAAATTTTATTTTTAATGCTGCCAAACAAGAGATTAGAGAAATTGTTCATTCTATAAACAAATCAGAGGCTAAAATAGGTGGTATGATTATCAAACTTGATCTTGAGAAGGCTTATGACTCTTTGGAATAGGATTTTATTAGGAAAGTCCTTCATTTTTTTTTTTGAATTTCCCCTAGATTGTATTTCCTTAATTATGAATATAATATCTAGAGTCTTATATCAAATTTTGGTTAATAGAGATAAGTTAGAGTCTTTTAAACCCACTAGAGGAATTAGACAAGGTGACCCTTTGTCACCATACTTGTTTATTTTGTGTCTAGAATACCTTCATATGATGATCAATGATCAATGTGCTAGAAAAAATTGGGCGTCAATCAAGTCAAGTAAGCATAAGCTGAATTTTTCTCATTTTTTTTTATGCTAATGATGTTATTTTGTTTGCTAAGGAAAATCTAAAAAATTGTATAGCTATTAAAAATGTTTTAACTCATTTTGCAAATTTATCAAGTTTAAAAGTAAATTTTGTAAAATCTAGAATATACTTTTTGAAAAATACTCTTTTTGATATTAGAGATACTCTTAATGATATTTTAGGTATTGATCATCATTCTTCTTTGGATAATTATCTGGGAGTTAATATCAAAGCTAACTATAAGGTTAATGATTTTAATTTCCTGGTGGAGAAACTCAGAGAATGTATTCAAGGACGGAATTCTAGGCACTTATCTTCTGTTAGGAGAGTTATTTTAATAAAATCTGTCATTTCTGCTCTCCTTTTATATCATATGTCTTGTACAAAAATTCTAGTTAGTATTAACAATAAAATGAATCAAATTGTTCGAAATTTTTTATGAGGGGGTTCGATTGATAATAAAAAAATACCATTTGTAAAATGGGATGTTGTAACTCTTCCCAAAAAGTTTGGAGGGATAGGTGTTAGGGACTTCTCTGTTGTCAACGTTGCTATGCTTAGTAAGTTAGCTTAGCAATTTATTCATAATAGTTAAGTTTTGTGGGTTCAGGTCTTAAGGAAAAAGTATTTTATCTATAAACATGAATAGAAATATAAGAAGAAATACTACTTATTCCCATAATTGGAAGGCTTTAAGATGCACATATGAAATTATTTCTAGTGGGCTCAAATGGGTTGTTGGTAATGGTCATAAGATTAACTTTTGGAATGATAATTGGACCGGTATAGGATAGTTAAGAAAATATATTTAGGATCCTCTATTATATAAGGAAGATGATCTTCAAGTTAAGGATATTATTAAAGAGGGAGCTTGGAATTTTGATAATATTTCTTTTTTGCTTCCTAAGAGGGTAGTTATGAGTATTCTTAGTACTCCTTTTAGTCTTACTAGAAAAGAAGATAAATTGGTTTAGGGTTTATCTAAATCTTAGCTTTGTACTGTTAAAAGTATATATAATTTCTTAAAAATAATAAAACCCCTTTTCCAAAAATGAATTTTGACTGGATTTGGAAATTTTCAACTTTACCAAAATTCATTTCTTTATTTGGCGAACTATTTTTAAAAAAAATCCAATAAGAGACATTTTAAATAGTAAAGGCAAGAATGTTCCATTGAATCTATCACTCACATTTTGCGAGAATGCCCTATAGCAAAGACTTTTTAGGATTCCATTCAAATTCCAACATCTTGTGCTACCTCCTTCCATTTTGAATTTTCTATCTAGTTAAGGCAAAACTTATCATCTTCTATGCTAAGTATCAATCTGAATATACCTTGGGCTACAATTTTTTCTTTTGGTACTTGGAACCTTTGGCTATATAGAAATAATAAAATCTTGAAGCATAACTAAGGAAGTTTTGATACAAAAAAGATAACCATGTCAAAGGCTGCAGAATTTTGGGTTGTTATGGCACCTAACAAGATACACACTCATAAGCTAGTTAGGGAAGTTGGATGAAAACCTCTTCCTAGAGGTTTTTATAAGCTCAACATAGATGGTGCTACCAGAAATAGCCCAAGGCCAGCAACTTGTTTAGCAATTATCAAAGATAGTAATGGCCATTGGGTAATTAGATGTTGTAGGGGATTTGGAGTTTGCTCTAATTATAAAGCTGAACTTTGTGGATTGAGAGATAGCCTTCTCCTAGCTTATAATAGAAAATTACTCCTATTAATTGTGGAGTTAGACTTTTTATCAATTGTTAGTATGATTGTAAATAATGTTAGCTTATTTCTTGCTGATATTTACAGCTTAATTGAAGATTGTAAGGGACTTTATATACAAGCTGGGTTCACCTGAAGTTAAGCACATTTATAGAGAGGCAAATTTTGTGGCAGATTATATAGCCCAAAATACAGACACTACATGTAATATTTTGAAAATTATGCCCTCCCCCTTCAGATGTTTTGTTATATTTACTAGTTGATTATAGTGGCAGTACTATGCCTAGAACATTGTACATTTCTTAGTTTTTATATATTTCCTATCTTTACTTTAAAAAAAAGAATGATATTAATGTACTAATTGAACGTTTAATCACGAGATTAATTTATCACCTGAACTTCATGGATTCAATGTTGCACCGCAAGCTATGACCCACATTCCTTTCGTTGATATTTTAGGGATCACTGCTACTTAAGTTATTCTTTAATCTTAGTTGTATTGTCTTTTGTTTGGGCTTAGCCCCATCCATTCAAATATATATAGAGAGAGACACACACGCTAATATTTCATATTAAATATTATTATAAATATTTATTTATACAAATATCCACATTATATTTTTTATTTATCAATTAATTATTTTTTAATTATAATTAATTAATGATAAGTGTCAACACTTATCAATTAGTAATAATGTTTAATAGATGCCTCGACCTATATATAAATGTCATGATGAACTTTTTACGTTGGAAGTAAGAAAAATTTCTTCTTTTATTCTATTATTTTCTTTTAGTTTTTTTATTTTTATTTTTATAATACATTATTAGTGTAAAACTCTTTCTTTCCATTTGAGCTTACGAATTCTTTTTTTATTTTTTTAAATTATATATCCTTTTTTTATCACATTATCAACTTCTATTTAAAAACTTCGGATTTTTGGGATTGAAGTTATACATTATCTTTATTTATTTATATTTTGTGATTATGATTAATCCGAAGCTATGCGAGATACCTAACTGATTTGGTATGTCAAATTTTCGTTAAATAATGAAGTGGCATTTGCATCAACAGATAGTACACTGCCGCTATGGGATGTGAAGGACAACTTGCCGTGAAACAAATGAAGTATTTGTCTATCACAAGGAAATTTCCAAACCCGTGACTTGGCATAAGTTTGGTTACCCAGTTGTGGAAGACGCCAAGGATGGGGCAGGATCTTCATCAGCGCGGTATGCCGGAGGAGTGATAGCCCCACCATACAAACTGCAAATAGTCAAGGCACCATCTAAGTGCTCGTTTTTGCTGCTTGAATATATTGTATTACGGGCATTTTTCTAAGGCGAATCTTTTGATATACAATGATGCGGAAGGTGGAATACATTATTTGTATGAGATAGAAAAACCCTTTTTTTGTTATCATTTGAGGTAAAAATTATTTATTATAAGGTAATAATTTTTTTTCATCATCTTTATGAAATATTGAAGATAAAATATTTTAAAAGCTAAAAGATTTTCTTTTTCTTTGAACCAGTTTAAAGACAGAAATAAATAGAATTCATTAAATAAAATTTTATTTATTATTCTTATTTTCTTCTTCTTTTTCTTTATTTATTAGTTGTATCATCTATTTTTTCTCTCTCTCATCATGAAATTCTTCTCCATTTATGTTTTATTGTGATTAAATGCAATAATGAATTTCTAATAAAAATTAAAAAAAACTCATTCAATTAGTCTCATTGCATTTCCTAAAGTGTATATATCAATAATTTAAATTTTTTTATGAAAAATATGAAACCCATGCAAATGATTTCAGTACATTCCTTGAGGTGATTGATTTCATGCTTTTTGGTGACTAAACAAACTTTTGAGTTTTTAATTAAAAAAATATGAAACTCATAATTAAAAAGTTTAGATCCATCTAACTAATTAAAAAGTTTAGATGTGGACAAGATCTTGATTATAATCATATATATGAAAAAGGCCAAAATTAATTTATATAATTATAGTAATTATAAGAATAGTAAAAATAATCACAAGATTAGTTTTTACTACTAGAAATTGGAAAATATAATGAGAAAAGCTTATATATGTGAAAGCCATTGAAGTTTTCAAAGTATATATTTATTTACCTATTGTACATCTAAACACTTTGTGGAAACAAACTTTATTAATGAGAATGATGTTCTCAATCATAATTCTTATGATATAGTACATTTTGATGTGGTAAATTTCTTTTGACATCTTAAAGAAAGACCAATAATTTGATTGGTAACGATAGTAGTCAATTTTATTTTCTCCTAAATTAATATTTGTCTCTTATAGATAGTATAACAATGTACAACATTCTTACGAATAGAAAATATTTTTACCTATTAATAATTGGTAAAAATTATGTCAATATAATATCTGCTAATACAAAATTAATTGAAGACTCCTAATAAGTTAATATAATTTTACTAGGAGATATACAATGCTTATGGATGAATTATTGTCAATTACGTTTTGAGAATATTGACTAAGTTTAGAGACATGCGGTGAAATAAATACCACTTGAGAAAACTAAAATGTTGAACATTTGTATATTACAAAAAAAATATGTTCAAAAAATTACCATTTTTTTATATATAGTATACATATATAAAGCTGATTGAAAGAAATGTGAATAAAAAATTTACTGACAAAAATATTTTTACTATAAAGCATGATTGAATGGGTCCTCCTAGATAAAAAAGGATACAAAAAATTATTAAAAATTTACAAAGTTATTTATCTAAGAATCTGGAGATTCTTCAATATAATAAATTTTTATATCCTACTTGATCTCAAGGCAATTTGTTTATAAGGAATTAAGGCCATCATCAACTAAAGTTAGGGTTAGATTCCTAATATTTTTGAAATGAATATAAAGTAATATATGTTGATATGTCCACTATGTGGACTATTTGAATATTTTATGATTTAAGTCACGTATGAATTTATTGTCATCTCGTAACTTGATATTTATGAGATTACTGGCTTAAATAATTTGATTTTGAGCACAATTTTCTAATTATGCAATTAAAACAGTACATCTTGATAATATTGGTACATTTATATCCAAAACTTTTAAAGATTATCATGTTTTGATGGGAATAATTATTAAACATCCTAGAATATGTTCATATATAAAATTATTTAGGTGGAATAATTTTAATATCCTAAGTTATTAGTTATATTATTATTCAAGAGAACAAGATTTCTTTTATCATCTTGAAAACATGTAACTTTAGATGTTGCAATACTTATACACATTAACCTATAAGTTATAATTTCCTCTTATAATTAGCTTTAGTTAAGAGTTAAAAAGTTTTACATATAGAAAATTTTTAAATGTGCAATATATTTTACTTCACTATAATACACATAGATGATCTTGAAAAATGACAAAAAAATATAAGTTTATATCTGAAATTATATTCTTAGAATCTAAGGGGAGAAATATGTAGTTATAAAAGTGATATGACATACAATTATTTTGATCCTCACACAAAGCAATATAAAATAGAAGTTCAAAAGATAATTAATTTATAAAGTATAAAAAATTATTAGATAAATTGTCAACCAAAAGAGAATAAATAAAGTATGTTAGCTACAAGTACTTTTGTTCAGTTTGATACTTAAGTATGGTAATCTATTTTTTAATAACAATTAATTTTTGAACATGGCTGAAATATAATAGACCTATTAATTTCAAATACAAATATGTTCAAAATAAAGAACAAGCAAATGAATGAATTTATTAAGAAATTAAACATTTTTTAAGATAGTTGAGGCATAATTAAAGATAAAATTCCAAAAGAAGTTCATATACCTAAAATTTATGAAAATAACAAGATCTTAATTGATTGTGTCTCTAATGAGAAAGATGGAGCAAAAAATGAAAAAGTTGTTGATAATGTTTCCTCTTACATACAATGTAATGCAAAAAAATTATAAAAAATAATGATTAGTAAGGACCTTGAGTTTATAAAATGATGATATTTATTGACCAGAAAGAAAAGATGTAATTCAAACAGAAATGCAAAGTTTGAATTTACTTGCGATAATTTCGATTCTAATCAATCAGTCTGATTTAGCTAATCAGTTCAAATCTTACATGCCCAGGGAATAAAGGTTAGATGTACATAGAGAAGGAAGGTTTGCTAAGTATACTGCGATGCCTAAGTTAGTAAGAATATAAGCAAGATGATGTATGGAATTGTGTATTAGCTTATAAAGGCATACCTAAGGCCCTTTTGTAAAGTTGTTATCATTAATAAATAGGTTAAAAATTTACAAACTTGTAGTTTTTTTTATAGCTAGTTTTTGGACATGATAAAAAGTCTTTAGCCTATATTTACATTGATAGCTATTATATTGGTGAAATCCTCATTAATTAAATCATGTTATGAGTTAATTCTGACTAGATTAGTTTAAGTTAATTACTTAAATGGGCTTGCCTATCATAGTATTATGTGTATTAGTGTAAAATAGAAAAATGATATCCATGTTTAATCGAATTTAGTCTGATCGAATATTTTAGCATTTGTTATTTACCCTCCTTCATCTTGAAGAATCATAATGATATTAACTAGAATGTATATTTCTTGTCGAATAATTTCTTATTGATTTTGATAATTTTGTATAGACCAAAGGATATAGGAAAAACATATTTTCAAGCTCACATGTTTTTGCCATTAATTAGCATTAATTCTTATATTTGACACTAATGTAATTATTTATAAGGATTTTTATATTAACCATTGCTTTATATTGATCTTAATCATAAAATGGTAAAAACTATTTGCCCTTTGTGTTTTTAGGATTACGATCTTAGCTGTTTAGCCTCTTTTTTCCCATTAAATGGAAAAAACCATTTTGTTTCCAAGATTTCAGCCTTTGCATCTGGTCATTGGAATTCTTTAGTGTTTTTATTTAGAATAAATCTTAACCATTTAAAAAATGGATTTATACCTTCTCTCACTTTTTTTATGAGTTCATTTCTTTCTAAGATTTTTTATAAGTTTTTAATGGATCTTTGTTGACTTTTGCTTCTAGGTATGTTTTATTTTATTCTTAATATAATTCTTTTCATATGTTTGTGATTGTATGTCCTTTTTCATTTATTATAGTTGCCTTTGATTGATTTCTTGTTATGTGTTTTCATGTTTTCTAAGAAATTATTGAGAAAAATATTTCATATGTATTATTCGATTCAAATGACTACCACAAACTTAGCTATTTCATGTTTGTGTTTTGAATGGTTGGTTACCTTTTTCTATATTTCCATTCAGATGATACCTAACCTTTAATTTATTACTTTGAAGGTTCTTCATTGCTTGATGCCTTCTTCACCTCACTGTACTACTAAAATTTATTTGATTTCATCAAGTTCTTTAGATTTGTCTTTAAATTTTTTAGACTAAGGTCCTCCATATGTTAACTTCTTTCCATTATCCTTTATTCACTATTTAGAATTATCCATACCTCTCTTTATATAGGAATAACTTGTTAGTTATATTTTTATCATGTCACTTACTATTATTATGGTTGATCAATCTCTTTCTACCTAAGGCGAAGATCTTATTTCTTGACTTAATGGTTGCCCTGAAGATTTGAAATAAGTTCATATTGATGTAAAGAATACTCCAACATCCAATTGATGATTGAGACTAATGTTATCTCTGATCTCCAAATGCATTCTTTAATCATAGTAGATATATGAATGGAGTTCCTACCAATGGTGGAGGATGAGTAGGCCTATAATTTTGATACAAGTTCATTCTTCGTGTTTTATAGTGATATTGTCTATCAAGTTGAAAATTCTTTACCTCTCTAACTTTTCTAGCAATATGTTTTGAAGCATTGAGATGTTTGTCTAACTTAGTTAACTTGGAAAGTATGGTACCTTTTAGCTTATTTCGAGACTCTCTATGACAATATAATGTTGAAGTCTTGTAATTCTTATATTTTTTCTTACTTTTTAACTATTTCTCACCAAAAGAATAGGGAGTGGCCATACATTATGCAATAATCTAATTGACTCCTTTTTACCAATATAATTATAAGCATAAAAAGGTGGAAGTGTATATTTTTCAAGGTACAAACGGTAGATGGTATTAAACCATGTTAGATTTTAAATGGTAAGCAACTCTATCTAGTTAAGTGGGTCAAAGGCATGAACATTTTATGCCTCTTAAACTTTGAACTTCAATGATAAAGACCAAGATACCATCATTTGGCTATTGTGTTGTATTCAAGAAAGCCTTCTTGATATACTACTTATTTATAGTACATATTTATTTTCTTATATGTTGCTATTAGCTTTTAATTAACTAAAGCCTTTTTTATTTTAAAAAGCATTGGTTAGGCATAGGTGATTTTAACATTCTTCCTTTTACTACAAATCCTGCTCAAATAGCACTTATGCAAAAAATTTACATGGAAAAGGAAAAAGAAGAAAAGGCTAGTTCAATCATGATGACTCAAGCATAAGAATCAAGTTTAGATAAAAAAAGCTCCAGCTATTACTTCAGAGGCTCAAGAAGTTCTTAAGGTTTAAGTTCTAAGAGAAATTCTTTTTCTTTCTAAGAGAAAAGCATTAAAAAAGATGTGATGCAAAGAAATGTCGAATTGAACTAGCAATTATGAGTGCCAATGTTCAAGATACAAGTAATAGGCTTAATTTTAAGATGGTTTCAACTAAGGTTAATTTATAGGTAAGTTGGCCATCGAGTTTTTGGTATAAAAATATGGAATCTACCCCATGGATGCAAAGTTAACTAGTAATTAAGGTTGACTAAGCTAAAAATAGAGGATATAGGATGAAATTTAATGATAACTCTACCCTGTATTTTGTTTCAATGGAAATAGGTTGAGTACTTAAGAATATTCTTAAGGTTGTCCCTTTAGTTGAAAAAAATAATGGTTCTTTTTTAAAGAGTCATCTAGATTAACCTAACAAAACTTTACCATTGCTTGGTAAAATTTAGAGAAAAAGACATTAAAGCTCTTAGATGCGAACAAGAATGAGATAGATTTGGATGAAAAATTAAAAAAGGAGTAAAGGAAATGTTTAAGTTTAAAGGAAGACAAGGAAAAGCTTAAGGCTCTTTTGACTACATATAAAAAAAGCAAGAATGGAAGATCGAGTTGAATGAGAAAGATGACGAGAAATGAAATTTAAAAACCCAAGCTCAAAACCTAGATGTTAAATTGCTAAATAATTAAACTGAATGTTATCTTCTTTTCTAACTAGGGTTTAATTTGGCCATTGACTAGATTAAGTACTTCAATCTTTTTTTTGTGATTGGTCTATCCAAAATCAACTGAGACTATACTTTTGCCAACATATTGCAACAAGAGGGGGAATACCCCTTAAACATTGTAATGATTTTAAAAGTACTTATGGATTTCATTTGAATTGATAATTTAATATTATTATCTTTTGTGGCTTCCAATAATTGTAAAAGTTAATTCTACCTTTTATTTTGATTTTTGTAGCTTCCAATGGGCATGTTATTTATGAATGTTAATTAAACATCTTGTCTTAACTTTCATGGTAGGCCTATTTGTATGCTTGTTCTTGCTCTTTAATCTATTTGATTAGATCTTTTTGTCTATACCTTACTTTTTATTTATATGTTGTTAGACTTTGCTTTTACTTATGTTAAAATGGTTTTCATTTTACAAATCTACTAACTTGCCTAGAACTTCTTATTTTAGGAGTTCATTTAGCCTTTTTATTGCTAAGGGAATCTATTTAAGCTTTTAAGTGTTAAGGGACCTGTTAAGACTTTTAAGTGCTAAGGGAGTCTACTTAGGCTTTTAAGTACCGATGGAACTTATTTAAGCTTTTATTAATTTCCTAAATATTCTTTAGATAATTTTTTACTAAATTATTTCTTTATTGATTTAGATATTTACATAGTATTACTTTAGGTGCATCACATTCCATATATGTAGGATGGATGTACCTTTAACCATTTCAAGCCCATAAGTATTATTTCCAAGATTTTTCTTAACCTTGAATAGACTTTCCTAGTTCAAGGCTAAATTTCCTTTATTTACATTCTTTTGTGGTCCATCCGTAATTTGAGTATAAGCAATCTTTGCGTAGATTTTTTCTTTTTAACACATTTGTTGAAGTAGATGGCTAATACTCTTTTGTATCATTTCACTAAAATTTAAGCTAATTCTCGATCTTTAAAAGTGAAGATTAGGTCTTCCTTTCTTGGATGTTCATTCTCATATTCTTTATAGCATTTTCTATTCATTGGTTTCTCTTAATTTGATTGGAAGCATAACTTTTGAGCTATACATCAGCATAAAAAGGGTTTCTCTTATAATAGATTGCGTTATTATCCTGTATAACTATAGGATACTTAATAGTTCTTCCACCGATCTTCTTTTAGCTTCCTTTAATCTTCTTCTTAATCTTTATAGTATGATTCTATTAGCTAACTTAACTTGTCCATTCAATTAGAGATGTTTAACGGATGTGAACTTTTGCTTAATCCTTAATCTTTAAAATCAGATAGATATGTAATATAAATATTTAAGATATAGTAAGGATAATTTTAAAGATATGAGTAGGATTACCCATGATAGAAGTTTGTGAAAATTTCTACCATGATTTATGTTTTGCTATCAAATGCTAATCTTTCTGGCAAGCCAAATTTGCATGAAAGGAAATTAGTATCATAAGGAAACGTTTAATTAAATGAAAGTTTTTATGTTTACCTACACATGATGAATTCTAAAAGAACTTCTAGATATTTTTGGCTATAATGGTTATAAATAGCTCAACATCTATCCATTTTATAAAGTAATCGACTACCACAACTAGATACTTGACTTCTTCAATAGCCACAAGAAGTGGTCCAAGTAAATTGATCCCTTATTTTACAAATGGCTAAGAAGTAAAAATGGCTTCCATTAGAATTGATAGATGTCTCTTAACTTAGGTAAATCTTTGGCAAGTTCTTTTACTTCTTTTTTCATTCTTGGCTAGTAATAACCTAACTTTATGATTTTCAAAGCTAGAGTAACTATGGTTAAGTGACTTCCATATGCATTCCTATGAATCTCTCATAGTACATAGTTTTCTTTTTTCGATTGTAGGCATTTGAGAACTAGTAAGTCAAAGCTACATTTGTATAATTTTTCATTTTCCAAGAAAAAATGAGTAGCTTATCTTTGGACTTTTTATGCCTCTAAATTTTTAATTAAAAGTTTTCTATCCCTAAGATATAAATGAATAAGGATAATCTAGGAATTCAAGTGATCAGTCTTTAATATTTGTTACTTTTTTTGCACTTGCTAGTTTGGCCAATGCGTTTGTTGTTTAATTTTCCTCTTGATAGATTTTGGTTAGCTTGTACTAAAATCTACCTAAAAATGACTTAGTTTTCTCTAATATATGATCAATATTAGTTCTTTTAACTTATACTCACCCTAAAGTTAGGCTATTACTAAATATGAATCACTAAAGATTTGTATTTGTTCAATGCCTATCTTCATAACCAAATTCAAAGTGATAATAAAGGATTCATATTCTACTTGGTTGTTTGTTATTTTGAATTTGAATTTAATTAAATATTGTGATCGAATTCCATTCCTTTCAAAATTATGCTTACTCTACTTCTATTTTTATTTAAAGATCCATCCATATACATTAACCATTCAATATCTAATTAAGATTAATCTAAGTCTTCTTTAGTCATTTTCACCACAAAATATGCTAGTACTTGTAATTTGATCAATTCCTTTGATTCATATACTATGCCATATTTTAAGAGTTCAATAATCCAAGTGACCAGTTACCTTATAAGATCAAGTTTATGCAAGATTTATCAAATTGGTACATTCATCTAGGTAACTATTTTATGATCTTGAAAATATAGTTGTAATTTTTTAGATGTGCATAATAGGGCAAATGCTACCTTCTTAATCTTTTGTTACCTTAGTTCAACACCATAGAACACTTTGCTATTTTATTAAATGGGCTTTTATGTGTCATCTTCCTCTTTCACTAATACCAAGCTAATAACAATTTCTAACATAGCTAAGTATAAGTAAAGCACACTTCCATAATTCAGTTGGCACAACATTGGTAGGGTAGTAAGGTATTCTTTTAACTTGTAAAAAGCTTCCTTACACTTGGTGTTCTATTTCAATTTTTAGGAAAGTTTTAATAAGAAATAGAATGGGAAATATTTATCACTTAATCTGGTTAAGAATCTAGAAAGAGCCACCAATCAATCGTTTAAAGTTTATATTTCTTTTATGCTCATTAGGTTGCTTATATTAATGATTGCTTAACATTTGGAAGGGTTTGTTTTGATCCTATGCTCTATAAGCATGAATCCTAAGAATTTTTCTATTTCTACTTCAAATGCATATTTTTTCAAATTAAGTCACATCTTATACTTTTTAAGTACCTCAAACATCTCTATAATATTTTTTTAATGTTGTTCTTCAATAGTTGACTTTATAATCATATTATTGACATAAACCTCCATGCTTCTGCTTATTTGGTTAGGAAAAAGTTTATTCATCATACACTGATACGAGGCTTTCATATTCTTTTATCTAAATAACATCACTTTGTAGCAGAACACTCCTTGATCTATTATGCAAGTTATCTTATCTTTATCACTTGGATACATCTTCATTTAATTATAATCAGAGAAAGCATTATAAGCTTAAAATTTTGAATCCTAACAAATTATCCACTAGGCAATCTATGTTTCATAAAGGATATGAGTCCTTCAAATAAGTTTTTATTGAAATTTGTGTAATCCACACACATTCTTCACATACTGTTGATTTTTTTCACTAAGGCTATGTTTCCAAGCAAGCATTATAGGAAATTTATTTAATAAACCCTACTTTTAGCAATTTGACAACTTATTTTTTTATTACTATAACTTATTTTTAGAAGCTCAAATTCATTTTTCTTTTGCCAGGCTAGTTTTACATTTGGATTAAAATTGTGACATGCTACCTCAATGTTGATGCTTGGCATATTGGTTAAGAACTAGAAAAAAAACCACAATATTGTCATTTAGTATCTGTATTAGGATTTGTTTGGCATCATCTTTCAACTTTACCCTTAACTAGATATCCTTTAGTTTAAACCTAAGCTCAGAGCCCTTTAGATCTTTAGATCAGAATCTAGTAATGCAATATCTATTGCTTAGTAATTTATTATGAGATTAGATGATCTTAACATGTTTAATTGGATTTCTTTAATTTACAAACTAATAATATAGCATTGTCACACCACCTTCTAATTTCCCCTTACTTGTCCTATTCCAATCAAAATGTTGAACTTCATTAATAGGTGCAGGGTGAATGCAATGGCACCCATTTTGTTCAATAAAGATCTTTCTAGTATTGCATTATAAGTGGTATTTAGTGCTAAAATTAACAAGAATTCTACATTGGTCATTTTCACATAACTCTTGAAATCGAGTAATACTCTTAACATTATAGTTTCTTCAACATGAACATGATTTCCTATAAAGCTGATAAGTATGCCATTATACAACTTGTACATATTCTTGGTGGGACCTAAGTTTTCTATTATCTTTAAGTAGAGAATATCTATTAAACTGCTTTGATCAATTAAGATACATTTCATCAAAAAGTTATAAACTACTACGATAATCACCGTTGGATTGTCATGGTCCTAATTAATTTTGCCAAAACATTCCTTTATGAAGCTTATGGATTTAAATTCTTATTTTAACCTTTTTTACTTAATCATAAGGACTTATCTAGCTTACCTCTTTTTAGAGCGATTTGAACTTTTTCTACTTATAAATCCTTTAGCATTTGTTTTAATTACTTAGTCTTTTAGGTCTTGGGCTCAATGTTTTTCATTTCACACTTCTCTTGCATGTTGATCTAATTTATCATCCTTTTTATTTTCATCATCTCTCTTATATTTTTTAAATTTAAAGAGGTAACCTCAATGGATTAAATGTTCTATCTCACCTTTCAAGGTAATGTACTCACCAAAATTATGGCATAATCCCTATATAATTTATAAAAAAATTTCTGATTGATAAGATGATGCTTCCTTCTCTTTAGTATTAGGAATTTCACCAGTTTAATTACCTTTATGTCATGAATAATTTTACATAGTAACATGTTTAAAGGTTTACAGTTGTCAAATTAACTTTATGGTATTAATCTAATCCAATCCTTATTTCTTAATTTAATGGAGGATTCCAATTGGAATCCATCTACCTACGATCATATTATTAGATGTCTTGTTCCTCAATGTTATGAATTTCTCAGCTCAAGTAGGTAGTTTTTTCAAAGTGTAAGCTAGAAGTTTTACTAAGTATAAAGTAAGATGTCTTAATTGTAACGTGATTGTTAATTGATGAATAATGATTCTTTCATTAAGAATTTTTATTTTAAGAGCTAGGGTGTTAAATCGAGCAAAGTATTCTCTTTAACCTTACTAAAAATTTATCAATGACTTGGAAGATTTCTTAAATGGTTTATTGGTTGAAAAATAAGCTTGAAAAGCCTAAGATAATTGTTTAAAACTAGAGATGAACTAACTAAGGAAAGAAGCAAACCATCAAAGACTAAGCTTTTTTAAAGTTATTGAAAATGCATGGTATATGATCATATCAGGTGCTTAAAAGAAAACATAGATGTTTAAAAGGCTTCAAGATATTTAATAGGTCTGAAGCACTATTGTATAGGTCAATATGTGTTAGAAACTTAAAGTGATAAGGGAGTGGGGTCATCATAATTTCAACTATGAAAGGATGGTCATCACCCCTCTAGGAATGTTAAATTTTGATAAGGACAATTTTAGGAGTAATCTGAGCTAATAAAAAGGAAAAAGTAGGTTATATTCTTTATGTTGTGGTTATTATCCCTAGAGAACTATAGTAATATGCAAAGCAGTAAGATTTGTTTATGGTGGAGGAAATATTTATAGTGATAGGAATGTCGAAGATGGTAATAGAGGTATTGGAAGTAGTAGCATAAGACCTGATAATCTTAACATCTGGGTTACATAGGTATTTACATTTGAGGACACATATGGTCTTAGTGGTCATTGAGGTATAGAACTCCATGGGTCGATCATGATTGATTGCATATTGAACAAGAATTATAAAAGATTTGGTAGTAGAAGTGATGACCTAAAATTTAGTATAGTCAAGAATATAAGTTGAGAGTTAAGTGTTGATGATAAAAGTGGTTATTGCTAATGAAGTTATCAAAGAGCTCCAATTTTGGCTTTTAGGTGAGCAACTTGTTCTATGAAAATGTTACACTTCTTCTCCATGATGTGATAGCAAACCATTTCAGCAAGAAATGTGGCATGATCATCAATGGATTCTCGACCATACGATTAAGTAAATGTTGCCTCTTGCTAGATTAAGAAAAGGTAAAGCATAAATTACAAGACATGGTAGTTAGAGAAGTCACAGATAGTGCTAAATGATAGTTCTAATTCTAGTTGAATGCTCTGATTCAATTCAATTAGTTCAGATCTTGTCTGCATAGGAAATAAAGGTCGGATGTACATGGCAAAAGGAGGCCCACCATGTATACTTTGATGCTTAAGTTAATAAAAGTATAGGTAAAATGATGTATAGAATTGTGTATTATCTTATAAAGATATACCTCCATTCCTTTTATAAGATTGTTGTCATTAATAAGTAGGCTAGAAATCCAACAGACTTAGAGCTTTCTCTGTTATAACTAGTCTTTGGATATGATAGAGGGTCTTTAGCCTATATTTACATTAATGGTTATTATCTAGCCAAGATCCTTCCTAATTAGATCATGCCATCAATTAATACTAATTAGATTGGCTTGAATTAATCACTCGAATAGGGCTTGCTTATCATAGTATGATATATATCAATGTAGAATAGGAAGGTAATGTTTGTATTTGAAGAAATTCAATTTGATTAGATGTTTTGGTCTTGTTAACTTACAAAGTGAAGAAACACCTATAAAGTATTAAGCTAATGAAACATCTCGAAGGTACGAGGCTAATAAGGTATAAATATATAATTGTACCAAGATAATAAGAAGATTTTAAATGCAAAGAGAAAGTATAATTTTTAACACAATAATTTTTACAAAGATTGTTGTTGGTTATGAAAAATATTTATTTTTTATGTAATGAATACAATTTTTCTAGCAATATATCAAAACTTAATATGTGTTTGATGAATTTAATTATATTTTATTTCATACATAACAATTAATTATGATATTATAATCTCTCAAGAATTTTAGATGCCTAAAGCATGCAATTTGAATATTTGAGAAATATCTTCAATCAATTATAAAGATCTTTTTATGAATTTAAGATGAATATGTTGCAATCATCTTATCATCTTAGTGAATATTTGTTAAATCTATATATAAAATCACTTTTATTATTATCTAAATGTGAATTGTTAGATATGTTAATAATTTCAATATTATTAGAACTCATGAATAGGTTTCAAATGTGATAGAGTGTTTAAAAAAAGGAGTTTGAGATTAAAATTTTTGAAAAATTGAGTTTGATCTTGGTCTGCAAATTAAACATTCAAATGATGAAACATTTATTCATCAATTAAAATACAAAGATCCTTTATACGGATAAATCACATCTATTGAATGTCTTAATGATTATTTAATCATTTGATGCCAATAAGGATCCACTTCGAATTTAAAATAATAATGAAAAATTCCATGGTTCTAAAGTTCTATATCTTAGTACAATTGATGCATCAATATATATTACTAACTATACATGTCTTGATATAGTTTTTTAGGAAGTTTATTCATAAAATATAGATTCTTTTTTCTAACTAAAAGATATTGAAATAGAACTAAACATATCTTTTTGGTATCTTTGTAGAACAATTATATAAGATTATTTCATTTATATGAATTTTTAAGTTATAATTATTTAGTTATATTGATGCAAGATGTTTAATCTATACAAAGTATAATCTCATATTACCATTTATGATGATACATCTATATCATATTTTATGGTAAGATAAATTAGAATTGCAATTTGTCCAATGTATATGTAACAAGTGAAGGAAAGAAATTTCAATAAATCCATATGAAGGTAATGCTATATGCAAAAGCTCAATTGTAAGGATAATGAAAGATAACCTATTCTTATACTAGTACAAAAGGATTGTAATAATTGATCATGACAACAAGTTTATTCAAATAGTCTTTAGTTGAAATGCTAGCAAAGATATTGATTTAGATTTCCAATGATATTGTTAACAAGGGAGGTTAAATTTATGCTATATTCTTTTTTTCTTTACTGTGATTCTTCCTATTGAATTTTTTTAATAATATTTTTAATGCAGTATATTATTCACTAAACAAATAATGCATTATTTTTTCTTTGCTGAGATTTTTTCCAATTGGATTTTTTCTAGTAAAAGTTTTAATAAGGCATATTTTTTTTACTAAATGAATATGTTAATACTATAATGACCTACCTAAAACTTACCCCTAGTATACCTGGATAGTTGGCATAATTAAAACCTTTGATATTGTATAAAAGATGAGTTGATTAGAAAGTACAACAGTAACTTTTTACTACTTAGAATAAATGTATTGTTAGAATAGAATAAATATTTTAGCTTCAATTCCAAAGAAGTAGCTAAATTGTACAAATGTCAAGTGTAAATAAAGTCTACCCTATTGTTTTTTAGGTCGAAAGCAACCAAAACCATAAATTAATTAACTAACCTATACACTAACCAAAATAAATTCTAATTAAAAAGTAAAATATAATTCGACATGTCTAATTAAATAATCTATAATTAATAAAATAAAAAACTTATATAATATTCTTTATGTGCTAAATGCTATGCATAATTACGTGTATATTAATGACCTAGAATATATGTTATTATTATTGACATTAATTAGTAAATGCAATATATATGATTATTATATATATATATAGAACATAAGGTAAAATAAAATAATAATTAGATATTAATTATTAGTTACTTATTTCATAATATTTAATTAATGATTAGTTATATCAAAAGATGTAATTTCAACTAATACCTTAATGATGTAGTGACACTTAATATTATTTTTAGAAACTTTAATCTTTGTCATGTTTGGAGTTCAAACATAGAATCATGTGTATGCACATTAAGTACATTATTACTTCTATCATTTTATAAATAAAATGTAATTTTAACTTAAAATATAATCAATCATTATGGATGCAAGAAATTAATAATACATAATTGATGTTGTAATGTAAGGATATGATTTAATAAACTCAATGTTAATCATTTAGTGTAATTTAATAAATTCAAGGTAAAATATTGATAGATTAAAATGTATATTTGTATTATTAATTTGAAGTAATGTTTTTTGAAATTAAAGGAAGAGTAAAACATTGTACAAAAATAATTTTATATGATTTGTATTGATAAAATTAAAAAATAGTTTTAATTTTGAATTTTAAACATTCAAACTTATATTTCTCATGTGTCATTTGTTTCATTTGTTTCCTGAGACATTTCTCACATGTTATTTTGTTTCATTAACACTTTCTCTATTTCTTTTTATTTTCATTTAAAGTAAATTCAAAAGGATTAAAGTGAGTAATAAAAAACTTTAATTTTAGCTAGTAAAGAATTATAATTTATTAATTAATTGATGTATGAAATTATTAAGCATTGATTATCATTATAAGGGAAAATTTCAAAAATAAAAAAAGATAATAAATATATTATTAATTTTCTAAAATGGCATATATACTAAAATTTCAAGAGAAAGTACGTAATATTAGAGTCATTTTTTACAATAGCCCCCTAATTGAATTATGCATATTATATAATTTTAATGTATAAAAAGATTACTAAATCATATATTAAGTAGGACTTTTATGTTTTTTATGAATGTATTATCTTAAAATCTTAACGAATTATTAATTTACCATTTTAGTCTTAAGTTAGTATTGGCCAAAAATATTATCTAGTTATAGCTATTAATTTATCAAGTATTAGTATATTAAGTTTATACCATAAATAGAAATAAGAATTTTTCTGATAAATAAAAAAGAAACGGATTAATACTTATAATTAAAAAATTTATTTTAAATATTAGAATCTATTAATTCTATATTAGCTGTGGTTTTCGGCTCTCAATATTTTTTAGCTTAAAAATATCTTTACACAAGTTACTTTCACATGCTATATTTAACACTATTAAGGCATCTCCCTTCTTCTTCTACACATATGTAGCTTTCACTCACAATCTTGGGGTGTTCAATGTTGTTGGTGTTTTTATCTTTTCCTTTTTTCTTTTTCTCTCTTTGTTATTCAACTTCATCAATATTTTTGGCTTTGCCTCTTTTCTTCTTCTCACTTTGCTTTTCAAGTTCATCAATTTTTTTTAATTATTCTACACCCTTAAATTTAGTATGAACATTTTTTTATTATTATGCTATCATGCTACTATAAGACTGTTTACCCAACTGCCTCCATTGAAACTTATAAGTGTGAGGAAGATTTAGCACCTATCTATACGCCTAACAATTTGCTTAATTCTCTTAGTTTTTCTTTTTTTTTATTTGAACTTTTCACTTATTTGATTTTGATGCAATTATGTTCTAGAATATGTGTTTTAGGTGTTTTGTCACCTTTGCATTTAGTTCTCCTATGAATGTATGACATTTTTATGTTTCATAAGTCACATTCAAGATTTAGAATTTTTATGTTCTAAGAATTAACTTTTGGGGTTTTTTTACATTTGCTTATGGTATGCCTATAATAAGAATTAGTTTTTGTTCATCAACTAATAACTACTATTGAAGTAGTTTTCTCACCATATAAATGCAATTTCCCACCTATACAATTAGTTTTAAATATACTACTATGAGTTAAATTGTTCTTAAAAAGTTTCCAAATTGAAGATAATAAGTAGGAAATAAGTTTAAGATCTTTTATCTTGAGGAAAAAAATGTCATATAAAGATTGCATGGTGATATTATAAAATGTCACTTCATCGATTTAGTTCTAAATTATGTTAAATCATCTTTCACGGTATATTTTCTTCTCATGCATTTTTTTTGCAACTTTAAATATATATAGGGAAAACTTCTTTTGAGGCATGGTAGATAGATACTTGGTTGTTTTGGATTTGTATATTGGTATTTAGGATTTTATTTTTTATCAATTATATGAACTTTCAAGTTCTGAGTATAGACCTTGAGATTGCTTTTACATGTTGACTTAGTATGATGTGTTGTCTAGTTTGAATAATAGCTTATATATGATCAATAGAATAGACATAGATTGGAGATTATCCAAGAGCTCTAAAACAATGAGACATTTGGAGTCTATATGATTGTCATCAACTAAATTAATGTTATATACTTGGAGAAAATATGTAAAACAACATTGTGATTTAACTACCTTTAACTACTAGACTTGAAAATTTTTTGCAAAGCTAATGCAGGGGGCCTAGATAAACCATATGCTTAATTAATAGGTTGCCTTGATAAAATTGATTGATAAGAGTATAATAGTAATTATACATTTGAATTGTAGGTCTACCAAGTGGTATTGAAACCTTGAGATGTTTGGGTTTGTTGTTTTATGCAATATGGACAAAATAATCATAAAACTAGAACAAAATTAGACTTAAATGTAAGAAAACAACTTGGGTTATGACTGGTTCTTTTTCCTTAGACGATAAAGTGATAGGATGTTCAACATATTTGTAATATTTTATAAGGGAACTAAGGCTAAGCATGATATGGATTCTTTAGCAAGTAGTACTATGCTGTTGAGTAATGAGTCTTGGTTAGAAGGAAGTCTATCATGTAGATTGTTTAGTATTTTTCTATTAATATATGATTACTTAAAAGATGCAATTCTACACTAGAATTAATAAAAAGGTTGTGGCATAAGACGAGTTTGGTGCCATAAGATTTCATTTAAAGGTCTTAGATGTTTTTTATTTTCCTGTTAGACTTTTTTTAAAAAGATTAAATACTTCAAATTAAATGTTGCATATTCATGAGATTTTAATCATTACTAATTACTTTTGCTTCATTCTTTCATATCTTTAAGGTATAATAATCTAATAATCTAATTGTGAAGTAACTAACTCTATTCAAGTTTTACCTTTTTTTTATTTGCTTGATATTTTTTATTTAAAATTACTAGATATTTTATCTATGAAAATGTATTTATACATAATTTATTACACACGTGTAATGCATAGGATTAAAATATGCCCAAACCTCAGGATTAAAATATATTTGGCACATAAGACTTGGTTAAAGGAAGAGTGAGGTAAGAAATTTCATCCTTACTCATATACTCTGTAGTAAATGAGAATAGTTAAATTGAAGAGAAAATTCTTAGGTGCTTTGATGCGATTTGGATCTCTATCATACTTTCTATCTTTTTTTAATACGTTAGAACCATATTTATCTTTTTGTTCTTATGCAATAACAATGGTATTCAAAGCTTGATTTTAAATGGTATAAGAAGCATTCTAATTTTGAATTTTATTTATATTTTTTTAATATTAATTGTACTAAAATACTAAATACCCTTACAAACATATCATATTTTTGCTACCTCATATTAATTACTAAAAAAGTAATTTTGGTCCTATGATTAGCAAACTTGATCTGATTGTGAAGCCCAACCTACCTTTTTATAACCATGAAGGAGAATGAAAGCCTCACATGTTATTAAATATGTTTGGTCTTAACATTTGTTATTGTTTATAGTTATTTTGGTGCTTATTATAGGATAGCTAATGTCATCGTCTTAATTATTTAGTTTTGTGTATATTATAATTCTATAATATGATTTATTTTAGTGATTATTTTATTATTTTTATCAAAGTTGGAAATTTTACTTATTGTTATATTACTGCATCAAATGCAAAGTAAATGTCATCACATTTAGTTAATTTTCATATGTAAACCAAATATCTATTTGCATAAGCTATAAAGGAGATAAATTGTAAACCTTCTTCCTTTGCTAGTGAAATGTCCAAAAGTTATATTTTTTATACTAGGAATTCATATCTATAAGGTAAAAGACAAACTATTCTTTCTGCCTCTATAGACAACATCTAAGAGTCACTCTAGAATTGATAGACTATAGACCTTTTAAATCAAATAATCCAATTCATACCTTTTTCCACTAACACCAATAACCAAATGTACCTATTTGATTACCTAGTATGGAATCACTGTCACTTTTAGTTGGTATGTACTCTCTAAATAATGGATCATCCCTCCGAATCAAAGAATAAATTGAAAGTAGTAAAAGGCAATTAAACAAGATACTCAATACATAATACTATAAGCAACTTCAATTCTAAAGAAAATACTTAGAGTCAAAGGTAAAAAACCTATTTAAAACTCCACTTAGAGCATAAGGAATCAGAATATCACATTCATCAATAAGCAGTTTTGTAGGATCCATAGCATTAATACCAGTAAAATCCTTCAAGTCGTTAATCTTTTCTTTATGCTTAAGCAATTTTGGGATATCAATTCCATTTAGGTTTTTAATAGCATCAGTGATGTCATTTACTACAATGACCTTACCACCTTTCTCATGAATGAGCCTTGTTGCCCAAGAGCCCCACATTACTAAAACCTTAAATAAATAGAAAAGAAATTGATTAATTTGCTATATGACTTGGACGTATTGACTTTATTTATGAGTTTATGTGTAGCCATTCATTTTTTCTTTTTACTTTAGTAATTCTTTTTAAAATAATTACATGATTTGATGTTATTTTATTGAAGTAATTTTATAATTATATGTTAGACCTGAGGTAGATTTCTGAAATTGTAGTGTAATTTTACAAGTATAGGATAGAAAGTTTAATTTCCATGCTTGTAGAAAGTGTTCTAAGTTAGTCTTTAACTTATAGGATAGAAAGTTTAATCAGAAGAAAACCCCTTCAACTAAACCTAATCTTGAATCAAAATTGAAATATATAATTTGAAAGTCTTTGTGTTATAGAACATCACATTCATGAACAAGCAATTTTATAGGATCCATAGCATTAACACTAACAAAATCCTTCAAGTTATTAATTATTTTCTTTGTGCTCAAGCAGTTCTGAGATATCAATTCCATTCGAGTTCTTAACAGCACTAGTTTTGGCAAATATATGTTGTCCGTTGTAGGGTTAAAGTTGAAAGCTCATTATCATATGTGCTCCATGCAAGCAAAGGTGAAATTAAGATATTGACTATTGAGTTGCTTTCATTTTTCCCAACCACAATGGTAAATATTTCCTCTGCTTATTTGCCATGTTTGTTACCCTTACTTTAGCCTTTATGCAATTTGTAATTTGAAAATTAGCTTCTATGAGATTCCTCTCAATAACTTAAAGAGATATGAATGTTGATATGGTTTTACTCATAGTTAGCATAGGGTTTTTTCTTGCATATTCCTCTCATTGTGTTAATTTTCTTTGTCATGCATCCTAAATCTTGAAGTGACCTTTTCATAGAAGTTGTTTACATTTGTTTGTTAAAGATTTACATCTTAAAAGTTTTAGCTTTCCTTTTTTAATTTTTAAAAAGGATGAAATAGAGGAATGCTAAGAAGATAAGTATGAAAGCAAATTGATTTTCTAGCCCCTACCCCATAAGTTTTTGGGTGATTTAAAAAATTGTATTCATTCATTCTTGAATAGTTATTTTTTAATGTTTAATTTGTAATGTTAGGTCATATGATGAATTCTTTTACCAAAAGTCAGAGGGACATTAATTGTCAAGAAGTAACAACTAGAAAGAAGCTAATTCTATCAAGAAAAAGGATGTATGCCAATATCAGTACATCAATAGGTATTGACATATAATTCATGATATATGAAATGCTCCATATGTTTGATTACTATGCTAATTAGTTGCATTTATGATACAGGAAATACTTAAATGTATGCTCATTCAAAAAATAGAAAAGAAGTCACTTTAAAAAATGAGAGGATTGAAACAACATATAGTACCCCCGATATGACACACAATTCATGACTCTTGCAAGCATCATGTAAGAATTTCAATTGCATGTGTCCATATGTTTTCTAAACAAATTCTAAACCTATTTCCCAAAGGTGATGTTAATGCTCACAATATGACATCTTAGATAAAGAATGAATGTGTTAACTCATTAGTGGCTTCGCTTAATTTTAAATTTTAAATTTATATTATAAATTATTATTAATTAATTAAATTTAATTAAATCTATGCATCATATTAGTTAAAAGCTAGTAATATATTTTTTCATGATACTAAATTTTCTTTAAGTTGATTTATAGATAAAAAATTAATTTTGTTATTATATATTTATATTAATTAAATAAATATATTTTTATCACAATTTTTATATTTTTTATATATAAAATGTAAATAAATTATACTCACTTTTTCCAAAATTTAACACAGTTATATTTACATTCCTTTTATTTTTTTTTAGAAAAAAATATGCACTTACTTCTCTTATATCTCAAAAGTAAAAGAGGTTAAAGGATATGGATGATTATTCCAAGTAAGTATAATTTATCTTAAAATTAATATCAATTTTATTTTTAAAATTGTAATATATATTGTATTTTTTTGTCTCACTCTAATTTTAGGCAAATAAAGATTAACATAAGTAAATTGTTTTATGTGGGGCTAGTCAGATAAACAAATCTCAACCATTGGATAATTAGGGTAAATTTTTCAAAAAGAAAAAGGAAAAAATTAGGACATGAAAGTCCTCACTAAATGGATATCTGATGGGAGTGTTATAAATATTTATTTATGTACGTGTCTTTATTGTATTTTTAATTTATCAATTAGTTATTGTAAGATTTACTCAATTTTTAGTTATAATTATTATAAATATCAATTATTGATATTTATCAATTAGTATATTAGTTTGTCATATTGATCAATACCTATCATAGCCTATATATATAAATATCATATGATGAATTTTATACATGCAGAAATAAGAAAAAGTATTACCTTATTATATTATCTTTTTTTATTTTTTTGTTATTCTACTTTTATTTTCATAAGACATTTATGGTTATTGTATTTTTTAAATAACGATTGAATTTAACAATGGAATTTGATTATAAATATTAAAGGATACGAAAATTAAACATGAATGATAAATATAGTTGTAATATTCTTCCCATAAAAATATAATAAAATTCTTCATAATCAGATTAAAAAAAGATTGATACAAACTTTTTGTATGGTTTCATTATATATAAAAAATAATTTTGAATCTCGTATAAATTTTTTTTTATTTATTTCTTTATAATGTGATATGAACATATTTAAAAATGGAATAAATTTAAACCGGTCTTCACCCACTCCGACGCTGGTCGGGGTCACTCACTCAATGATGTCAATAATGGCTGGCTTTTGATTTTTTGGAGATGCGACACTGGGGCATTGTCTCCGCAAATTGCTCGTCTTTTGACTAATCATTAGTGCCGCACAGCTGTCACTGAGTGGGTGCTGTCATGCTTTCAAACTATATATATATATATATATATATATTAGTAATTATTAATTTAAATTATTAAATTTTATTTATATAATATTATATAAAATAAATAAAATATAATAATTAAATTTAGTGGTAAACTAATTTAAGACAAAACTTTAGATTTCAAAACCCATAATGAGTTAGCATCATTTATCCTATCTGAATTAGGGTCATAAAATAGCAGCTATTGATCAAAATCTGCATCGCAAAAGAAGAGGGAATTTTAGGAAAGAATTACGCTGGATTCTACCGTATTCAGGGGGCAGAGTTTGAGTTTCAAATCCCATAGTGACTAGTGAGTTGGCATCATCTATCCCATCCAAATTAAAGTAATAAAATAGCCACCATTGATCAAAATCTACATGGAAAAAGAAGAGAAAAATTTTCACTTTCACACTTTGAGAATGGAAGAATTATATATTGAGCACCATTTGAAGCCTACATTCAGGATCCTAACATCAACAGACAGATATATTAACAACATAAAAGAATGGTGATTTCATATTGGAACATTCCATTTTATCACAATTACAATTTAGGTCTTATTTGATAATTAACTGATAGTTATAATAATTAATTTATTCAATTAGTCATTAGCTGATGGTTAATTATATTAAATGATTTGATCAATTGATTGCATTAGCTGTTTAAATAAGAATGTTTGATAAAATTAATTATTTATAATTAATTATTTATATGTTAAATTATATATAAAGATATGAGTATATTTTATAAGTTATTTAAATATTTTTAATTTTAATAATTTAAATTCTACATTTAGTAAATTAAAATTTTTTATAAATAATATATTATTTTAATTTATTATATATTAAAGATTTTTTAAAATTAAATTAATATAATTTTTATAATTATTAAATTTCATAATTTAAAATAATGTAATAAATAAATTTTAAAACTATATGGCTTTTGAAACTAGTAAACCACTAACCACAAAGGTTATGGCTTTACTGGCCATGAAAACAGCAGCCAATGGGAAGTTGAAGAAAGAATAAAAATATATAATTGTGAATAATTGCCGTTATGTTGGACGAAAGAAGGAACAACATCAAGGAAATTAATTCGACTTGGAAAGGACAAATTAGAAAATTTATGGACTAACTGAATGAAAACACTGGGCTTCCCAACGTTTTCATAAATGCTATTTGTTTGGCAATTAATTGCTTAAATATCTAATTACCAAATATCAAAATTAATTAATTGAATAAATTAATCAACCAATTTTGATCAGATTAGCCAAAAACTAGTCAAAAAGTCATTTGTCAAACATGGCTTTAACCTCGATTTAGAACCACTTTTTATTCATTGTTATTTATAACTTTGAATAAAAATTAAATAATTACAATAACTAATTATGTATATGTGTACTTTTCTTTAACCAAAATAGGCATTCATACATGTATAGAAGCACTTCCTCAAGAAGTCTTAATTTCAATAAGTTAAATTAACAAATTATCTAATCATATAAATTAAAGGTCTATTTAGCCTAATAAAAGATAAGTTAGTTAACAACTAATAAGTTAATTGATAACTTTTAAGTAAGCTACTAACTATTAGGTAAAAATTAATACATTAATTGATTGTATTAAAAGTATTTAATAAAATTAATGATCGAACTAATTAAAAAATGTATAATGACATAACATGTATTTATAAATAAACATATGAAGTAAATTAATTCATATTATTTTGAAATTAAATTATATTGATGTAATCAAATTATTCAAAACAGAATATAGTTATTTAAAATTTAATTGATTATATTTTATGATATTATATATTTATTAATTTACTTGCTTATTTTATATTTATTATTTAATATATGAATAGAATTACTTAAAATATAACTAATTATATTTTATAATATCATAGATTTATTTATTTATATAAAATTAATAAATACAATTCAGATATTTATTTACATAATTTAAATATAAACTATCTATTGATTAGAATAAAGGCATAAATTAAGTTATCAGTTATAAATTATAAATTATACTCTATAAAACTTACTAGATTGAAATTTTTTTCTCTTAATAAATCAATGCTTCAAATATCTCTAAGAGCTACTTTACAACTTATTGATCAAATCAATTTTATAAATCAATTAATTTATTTTGCTAAACACATATCAAATTGTATGCTTAGTGTGTTTGTGTACCTTAATCTCACTAATATCATACCTATTATTGTTGAAATTAAAATGGATTAGGTAAATTAGTAGCACAAATATGGATTGAATTCCTCTAAAATACAAAACATATTTTAGAATGCAATTAAAGTACAACATCACTGATGAAAATCATATTGTATACTTTAGTGCAACAAAGAAAACTCTTTATGTGTGTGTCCAATTAGTTGAGTGGAAAGCATGTAGCCTCAAGCAAACTTTATTTATCAATAAATAAAGGTTTAGATCCCAAATATGATATTTATTGTAATAGAAGAAATTCATTAATATCCTATTCCCTAAACTAGTTATCCATTCTATTTGATAATTTATCAGAAATATATGTTATTATTAATGATATGTATCATTTGGTCATACAAATAAAATCTAACTTAAAGTACATAAAAATAATAAATAAAATTACTCTAGTATGATATGTGAATCATCTAAAAGCTTTAACTTCTTAGGATTATAGCTATGAAAGCAAGTGGAGCACACTCTCCCCTTTAATAATTTAGAACTTCAAGTAAGAAGGAAAGTGAAACACACTCTCTATGTTAAGGAAAAACATAATTCACAAATGTAGAATTATATGAAAATATATTTTCTCCAAACCTATCCTTTGACCTTTTTAGATTTCAATCAACTAAATCCCCGTTAATTACTGATATGATAACAAGAATTAATAATTCCTTTTTAATAAAGACCTCATAGGTAATATATTTGCTCCAAAAAGGAGAATGCATCAAATGCATGATTTATATATTTTCCATCTAAATTCAAACTCAACTATACTCATTAATCAACATACGATAGCCCTTGATATCTAATTCAACATGGTAAATAACCCAAATCTCTTTAGGGTTCGTTTAACATGTACTTTTTTTAAAATTAATTTATTTTTATTTCAATAAAAATAATTTCAATTTATTTATAAATGAATTATATTATTTAAAAATTTGATTAAAAATAATAATTTCAATTCATTTACAAATGAATTATTTTATTTGGAATGTATAGAAAATACATGGAATTCAATTAGAAAATAATTTTTGATGGCTTTATTTGTATTATAACATTGGAAAAAGGGTAAATATTTTATATAATATATCTTTAAGCCAAATAAAATGAATTTTACTAAAACCTTTACTAAATTAGATAAATTTCATAATGACATAAATATAATTAAAATATAAATTATAAATGAAATAAAATTTCTTTTTACTTAAAGTCAAATACTATTTTTAAAAAATTATTTAAAAATGAAATGAAATCTTATTTTTTATTATATTAAACAAGTTCCCTATATTTCTTATCATTTTTGCTCTAAATTATAGAGTTCTCACTCTATTTCGTCTCTAAGCATAATGTTCTATAAATTTGTGAATTTTTATAAGTTTTAACGTCAAAATTATTTTTATATAAAATACTGCAGTTATTAGAAAGATTGTTAACTTAAAAAAAACTGTATATAATAAATGCATAAAAGTTGTAATTCCATGAATTAAGTTTTCTTCTAGAAATTTTTATATAAAATTAAAATGTTCAATAAAAAAGTTGCAATAAGTAAAATATTTTTATAGTAACAGGAAATATATATTAGTACTAAATTTTTTTAATACCTACCAAAATATAATTCTCACATATGTGCTTGTATATTATAGATTGGTATAATTGATGAAAATATTGCCCCTGAACATGCATAGTGGGCGTAATATTTGGGTTGAGTGAACTCGCAGTTGTTCTCTTATTTGCTTGGCATAGTTAACATTCAGTTTAAGAGAGTAAGTTCAATGGCTAACTGGTATGAAATTGAAACGGGTCACATCATATGATAAAGAATTGAATGGGGCAAATATGTAAATAAAATATGTTAGAAACAAGCTGGTACACTTTATAATCGTAAACTTTGTATTTGTCCACTTAGTTAGGTTTTGGAACCCTAGATTTTTTAAAGGTACCATAGAATGCATCATTATGTCAAGGAGAGTGTTTTTACGTGAAAATGAGACTAGTAAATCATAAACATTAAATTATATATTTAATGATCAAGATTTCTGAAATACAAAATTATATTTTAAAGTGTGAAATATTATAATTTTTAATGATTACATTAAGAATTTAAAATTTGATTAATAATAATTAAATAAAAAAATTAATTTATAATTATTTACTTCTTTATTTTTTATTAAATATTATAATATCATTTTCTGCTTAAAGCGTATATTGCACTTCAAACGATTTTGATCCGGAAATGGTGTGCCTCTGTCTTGTGCGATCCCGAAGTTTGAGTCCTCAAAATGTATGGACCTTTTTCATATAAACAAAGCGGTACCTTGATACAATTTTAACCAGCACATTTTGCTTTATTTATTTTTTTATTTACTTGTTTAAGTAAATTTTAAATGAATTGTATAGTTTTAAGGTAAAATTTTTATTTTTTATATTTATTCACGTTGATGTGTTATCTTCAAGTTAGTGATATAAAAATTAAGGATAAATTACATTAATTTTCTTTAGAATTTGGTCCAACTACACATAATAACCATCATCTTTCAAAATTATATACTCTTACCATTTTGAAATGTAATGCTGATGATTTTTTAATAGCAACTTTTACTTGAATATTATTCCTCATGATTAGAAGATTATTTTACATCTTTATATATAAATATTGCAATACAGTTGTAGATTAAAAATGATAGAGTACTTTTATTCTTTACAGAAATAGCACATTTATATATAAAAATATAAAAACAGTGATTTTTAGCTATGAAGGATAAAGTTAAAGAAGAAATTGCAATTTAAAATTTTAACACTATTATATTTTAGTAAAAATACTTTAAGGATGGATATATTTATATATATACAAAATGAGAAACATTAAATATAATTAAGCTAAAGCTTAGATGAGCTCAATGTAATTTATAAAAAAATTAATTATTTTCATCATTAGCATTCATTATTTTGTTTGGTGTACAACTTAGAGATGATAGCTAGAGCAAGCTGAGGACAAATGAACTTCTTTATGTCCTTTCCCCACAACATACCTTCTAATGGTGTTCCTAGTTGTGGGGTACATTAATTCTTTTTCATTACCTAATCCAGTTGTAATCAACATAGAACTTGCTTTATCAATATTTGCCAAACCTTTCTAATTATACCCATTCATAAATATTTGAATTGACAAAAATATATATACCATTAATGATAAGACTTGAATAAATAATTTAATGACAACAATAGTTATTGAATGAATTTTTACATGTTAAGAGAAAATAGACTTAGTAATTTTTCTCAATTATGTTCAAGGATAAACCACCTTAATTAACCTTAATATTAATAGGTTCTCTACTTAGAATGCCCATCATACAATACAAGGCTTAAAACATATCCATCTATAATAAAAATATTCAATTTTGCTTGATATTATGCCAAAAGGATATTTATAGGACCTATCATTATTGTGGTGGTGGTGAAAGTATATTAACTTAAGGATCTGCAAGTTAAACATAGAAGGGTAAGCCTAGATCTTAGTAAGTAAATATTCTAATTCTAATTTAAAAAATTACAAGAAAATAATTAAACTTTTATTGACCATATTTACCTTTCTTTATTCACAACTTAGCTATTACACAATTTCATAACTTATTCATTAGTAAAGCACATCATTATTGTATAACAATAATGAAACTTACATCTTGCTAATATCATATCCGTAACTCAATATCATTTAAGAATACATGCGATGAGAAAAGCAAGTAAATTTCCTTCTAAATTCTCATTATCTTTTTTCCTCACAAGTCCATCCTTATCCCTTTAAGTTAACCTTATCTCCCCTAAGTCATTAACAAATCTAGTGTTTGATTCATAAGCAATATCAATTCACCCCTATTTTGATTTTCATAATATTAGCATAATTCAATATAAAAATTCACAAAGAAATCATCAATAGTATGCTTGGGAACTTTCACAATACTAGCATGCCTCTATGCATGGTCTCACATCATCCATCCACCATTATCATTATTCAATGTACAATAAGCTTGTATTAACATCAAGAGACTAATTACACATCATAATGCTTTAAAAATTGTCAATAACAAAATATAAAGGTTATAGTTAACTATATAATTAACTATAGAGTTCCATAGATTAGGGTCTATAATCGACTATGCAATCATCGAGAACACTCTCAAGGGCATAATTAACTATATAATTGACTATAGACTGTTAGAGAGCAATTTTTTAAGGCATAGTTAACATAGTTGATTATGCTTACCGCTAAAGCATATTTTTGGGATAGTCAACTATAACATGGTCTCTTTAGATTTTCCCTTATGTAAACATTGTCCATTCGAGAGTATTTTGCTAAAATCTCACACTACAAATCATAATACATAATGCAACCACTATGCTTTGCATCTATAACAATATTTACACTAGATCCATTAAAAAATTGACATAAAAACATTCAATCATACCATTTCTTCAAGAATCATATAAAACATAGAAAAAACTAAATCTACCTAACCTCATCTGATTCATTAAAATTTGATTAGAATGTTTACTTACTTTGTATAGAGGAAAAAATATGAATAGAAATTAAGGTTTGCTTACTCCCAAACATCCAGGAACCAAAGGCTAGGGTTCAAATTTTCTCTTTTTTTCATCCAAAACCCTTAATCCTCTCAATGTTAAAGAAAATTAAAGATAAACTTTACTAAAGTTAAGGTTTAGGAAGTCTTTTTTGAATTAAGGAGTAAAGGAGGTTGATGAAGTTTGTTGCTCCTTTTTATCTTGGAAATATAAGAAGGGGAAGAGGAAGAAGAAGATGAAGGCAAGAGGTGGGAGAATTTAAGGAAAAAAGAAAATAAAAGTAAGATTGGAAAAAAGTCCTTTAATTCTTCTTAATACGATATGCATTCACTTTTGGTCATAATAAACCTTTCAACATATCATAATACTTTTTCTCAATTATTTCTCTTAAATATTTTATTCTCATATTTCGCCATAATAATTTATAATTTCTAGATAAAGTATTTTAAAATTTTTAATAACTGTGACACTTTTCATGATCCATGGTGTTTCAATGTTTAAACATGCAAATAAATCAAGTTACTTATGAATAGTTTAAAATTGGTTTATATAAAACTCAATTCAAACGAGATGACTATGACACACCATTCATGCAGTATTATACTGGTACATCACTTGATCTAATTGCATCACTAGATTTAACTCTTAATATGTTATTACACAATGTATTAAACTTAACTTTTAGAAAAAGTAAACTTAATATGTAGTTAAATTTGGTAGTACCCTGGTATACCATCATATCAATGGCGTACCATAATCTATCCTCGATTTAAATTCAATTTAAGACTAATGAAGCTCAATTGATGTATAAGCCAAATTTAAAATTTGTATTACTCTATTTGAATTTTTTATGAACCTTGATAAACCTAAAAATAAAAATATACTTTTAATCTTTTATGATGACTAAATCAATACATAAAATTCATATTTATTTGTAACAAGATGCTTGTTTAAAATCATTTGAACTCAAATTAGTTCATTTAGGTTCACATGTATGTCTATCTGAATAAACATTTTAAATAAAAGCTTATATTATTAGAGTTTTTTTTCTATAAGCTTTGTTACCTTAAATATTTTTTAAAATAAGTTAATATGTATTTGGATATCCATTTTGATAAGCATATATAATTGTTATATATATGTTTAGAAATACTTATAATTAATGAAATTACTAAAAAAATAATGATAAATAATTATTATAAAATATTAAATGAATTAAAAGTGTATTTATGTTATAACCTAACCCTTGTTATGATTAGCATAGAAATTGATTATCCGATTTCACTAACCTAACCTACATTCCTTAATAACATGCTAAGACATACGTGAGTTATTAGGGGAAAGTAATCATGCATCAAGAAGAAATTACTAAAATTTCATTTACCAAATATGATTGAATAATAGTGAAGTTAGTTATGCTTATAATCTGTCCAAGCTTAAGGATAAGCTAGCCTAATTAACCCTACACAAAATAAGTTTTAATCCTTTCACTCTTAACCCTATACAAAACAAGACCCAAAATATTTATTTATATTAAAACATCCATTTATTACCCATAGCCTTACCAAGCAAGCTTCAAAATGCTTAGCTTTGAAGTGATAATGGATGATCAATTTGAAAATCTATAAAATACAAATATGCAGGGGTAAATTTGGAGCTTAAAGAGTAAATATTCAAGTAACATAAAATTTAGAAATCAAACATAAGCTTAACAAGTGAATATATCATCCCTTGTAAGTAAATAATTTGATCACATATTTTACAACACAATTTCTTATTAACCCTGATATATCAATTATAAAATCATGTAAATTTAATTATACCATCACTCAAATATATATATATATATATATATATATATATATATATATAATACACATATACCACATCCATATTACACAAGATACAAGGATAACGAAGTACTAAAGAAAATAAATCTTATTGTGACTTTTATCCATCCTTATCCTTCATAAACTTATTTTTATCCTTCAAAGTCAACCTTATCCCTTATAATTTTTGCTAGATCCATTAATCAAATATATATATCCATACCACATCCACATCATATAATATATAAGTATAACAAAGTAATGAAATAAGGTAAATCTCCTTGTAACTCCCTTCCATCCTTATCTTTCACAAATTTATCTATATCTTTCTAAGTTAATCTTATAACTCACAAATTGTCACTAGATCTAGTGTCTAATTTATCAAGCATATCATAATGCTTTCATCTTAAGTCTTATAAATTTAGTTCGTTTAATTTCATCAATAGCATATAATTCACTTGCAATATTTTCATGCCTCTTTACATGGCTTTACACCTCATTTCCATCATCAAACTTTACATAATAACTATTTGTAATATTTAAATTAACTAGTTCCTTTCATGTCATAAATCACAAAATTTAATAAAGGTAGTCATAATCTAGAGCTTAGAAAATAAATATTCAAGCAACATAAAATTTAGATATTAAAGATAAGCTTGCCAACTAAATTTATCATCCCTTATGAGTAAATATTTTAATTACATATTTTACAACACAATTTCTCATTAAACTTGGTATATCAATTATATAATTATGTAAACTTAATTGTAACATCATCTCTCTCTCTCTCTCTCTATATATATATATAATACACATGCACACATGCCACATCCACATTACACAAGATATAAGAATAACAAAGTAATGAAAGTAAGTAAATCTCTTTGTGACCCTCATCCATCTTTATCCTTCTAAGTTAACTTTATCTCTTATAACTTATTACTAGGTTCATCAATCAAATATATATATCCATACCACATCCACATCACACAATATATAAGCACAATGAAATAATGAAATGAGGTAAATTTCCTTGTAACTTTCATCCATTCTTATCCTTCACAAACTCATCTATATCCCTCCAAGTTAATCTTATCTCTTATAAATTGTCATTGAATCCAATGTCTGATTTATCAAGCATATCATAATGCTTTTATCTTAAATCTTATAAATTTAGTTCATTTAATTTCATCAATAGCATGTAATTCATTTGTAACATTTTAGTGCCTCTTTACATGGCTTTATACCTCATTTACATCATTAAACATTATACAATAACCATTCATAATATTTAAATTAATTATTCCCTTTCATGTTATAAATCATGAAATTTAAAAAAGGTAATCAACATGTAGCTGATTATATAGCCTTGAAATATGAGCATAATTAACTATTTAGGTAATTACAATGGGTCCAAGGTTAGAACTAGGCTAACTAATTAACTATATAGTCAATTATAAGTCCTAAGAAAATAGGTCATAATTGAATCTAGACCTCTAAAGAATGAGGTTCACTTGGACAGTTAACTATATACTCAACTATAATTTTCTAAAGGGCAAGCCTTGTGGCTATAATTGACTATGTAGTTAACTATAGGCTTTCGAGGTAAAAAATTTCATTAATAGTTAACTATAATCCTTGAAAGAGTAATTCTCAAGCTATAGTCAATTATATAGTTGACTACTGCATAGATTTCTATAGATTTTTAAGTGATTTTCACTATTTAAACATAAATTTAATTTCGATGCATTTGTGATATACCAACCACATTCCAATCATCATCCCTCATTAATAGTATAATAAATACACCAAAACCAATAAAGATTTTAACCTAAACATTCAAGTATATTCCTCATATATTTATCACAAATCTAAAAATTTCAAACCAATTAAATAAATTCAATCAAACCTTTTAAGTGAAGCTAGAATTTAAATTTACCTAGTATAAAGGAAATGTCAATAGGATAGATTTAAAGTTGCTTGGCCTTATTTATCCAAAAATTCCCTAAAACTTAAGGTAGGGTTTAAATTCCTCTTTAACCCAAAACACTTAACTAAACCAATTCAAGAAGAAAAGTAAGAAATGTTAAATAAGGATTAACATACTAGGAGCCTTAACTTGATTAAAATGAAAAGTTTGATATAGATATGTTTTTCCTTATCTTGATTTAAGGAGAAGAAAAACAAGAAGTTGAAGAAGATAAGAAGAAATTCAGAAAGTAAAAATTAAATGGATTTTAGTGAAAAAAGAGAGAAAAAAAGGGGTGCCTAATTTCAGGAATAAAAATGAGGTTATGGCTTGGGTATTTTAGAAAAATCTACTTAAATCTTCTATATATTCATTTATTCACCTCTAAACACTTTTAACCTTTAAGCATCATATATTATCCATTTTTTTAACTAATTCATACAAAGTCTCTCTTCAAAATTCAATTTACTAATTAATTCCCTTTACTTAATATCTTATCCATATTTTCTTGCAATATTTTATTCACCTTCTATAAATTTTTATTTTAATTATGATTATCATAATTAATTAATTATTTTATTTACAAAATAAAATTCTAAAATTCTAGTAAAGGTGTAACAATATTATTATATTTTATAATATTCTAATGGTTTTTGAAAGGTAAATGATGGTTAATAGCAGCAAATAGCAAAGGGTTATGGTTAATAATAATAAGTGGTAGTAAGTAATGATTAACAACAATGGCATCGATAGTAGTGGTTAATTATGATAGGTAATGACATATAATGGCCAATAATTATGAATGTAGATGATGGCAAAAGGTGGTTAATGATAATGAGCGATAATGGTCAACGGTAATAATTAATAACAATAAGTGATAATACGTGATGGCTAATAATGATGAATGGTGTAAGTGATAATTAATAGTGGTGAATGGCAATGAGTGGTAGTCATGTGTTTTATATAGTGATAAATAATGATCAATGATGTAGGTGTAAATGGTGGTAAGCAGTGGTTAAAAGTTGTAAACAAGCAGCGGTTAGAAATTGTAAATAAGCAGTGGTCAGTAGTGGTAAATGATAATCAGTAGTGAGTTAATGGTCAATAATAATAAGTGATAGTAGGTAATCATCAATAATAGGAGATGGTGGTGAATATTGGTAAAAAATGGTAGGTTAAGATAAGTAGTGTTCAACAACTATAGGTGGTGGCTAATGGTAATGGGCGAAGATGGATGGTGCTCAATAATGGTAGGTGGTGGAAGATAATAGTTCATAGTGATAAGTAATATATGGTAGGTCGATGTTGTAATGATGTTAAGAATTTAAAGGAATAATGAACAAAATAATCTTTTTATATTATTATAACATTGTCATATTATAAAAATGCAAGATGCCCACCTTTCCATTGAAATATTTTGAAATTTTCATATTTTATCAAGGGCTTCAATTTTCAAAATTATATAAAAAATTCGAATTAAGCTATTTTAACTTTCAAAATAACATTTTTTTTGTATAATACATGAGTAAGCATGTAAAAATGAGCTCAAATAAACTTATCAAGAACCAATAATCTAATATAATAAGTTTATCCAAAGACTTGTTAAAAAATGTGTTAAGTACATATTATAACAGATAAGTTCAACTCAATTACTAGTAAGTTTAGCCAAATGGGTCTATAGTCCAAACTTAAGTTCAAACCCCCAATATTTAAGGTTCAATGGGAAATTTAAATTAAACAAAATGTGACTCTTTTAAATTTGCATTTAGGCTAATATTTTAGTCAAACTCCAATTCAAAAAAGAAAAATTTTCTTTTGACTTAGTTCATTTGCAACTTCATTAGTACTTCATAAGAAAACAAAAAAAAATAACAAAATACTAAAAATGTATAAAAAAATAAAATGTTAAATTTAAATACTTCAAATCCATACATATTCTATAAAATGTAACAAGATAGCTATAAAATCAAACAATATTATTAAAAAGAAACTTCCATAATAAGTTATCATCACTTTTAAAAAAAAAGGATTAAAAGTGTGTTTAGATATATTTTTAATTTTGTATTTTTACAAACTATTATAAAAAATTATTTTTAGATTAAAGAAAAATAAAGAATAAAAGCTAGTGCAAATAAAAAATATTTTATTTAATTATAAAACTAACATTAAGAATAAGAGAACAAGTTAAGAAAATAATTAAAAGTTATTTCTTTTTGTCGTTTTTAATTTATACATTTAAGTTATAAATTTTTAAAATAAAATATGAAAACAAGTTTTCAAATAAGTTCTTCTATTTTTAAAAAATAAAAAATTGTTTTTAAAAACATTAAACAAGCATACCTTAAGGTTCTATTTATTTCATCAAAAAATATTTTTTATAAAAAAAGTATCATTTTATGTATATTAATGAAAAAATCATATGCCACTTGTATTTATGATTAAAAAAACGCTACTTATAATCATAGTATTGGAGGAAAGCAAATTTCTCTTTAAAAAAAAAGGGAATTTAATTTTTTCAAACTCTTTATATATAACATTAAATAAATAAAATATTTTTCCTTATTTTAATATTTTGTAACTATATTTTATATATAAAATTTTTTTATCAAAGTAAATGGAACCTAAAATCATGTATAACAAAATCTTAGCAATATAATTTACTTAAAATATTATCATTAACAAGCACTAAATTAAGAAACCACTTTGCAATGTGACATCTTAAAAACCCAATTACCCTAAAACATATAATCTTAACTTAAGGAAAAAAACAAAAATAAAATGTTATGTATTTGTTGTTGTTGTAAAATATATATAACTAATTTATTATACCTTATCTAGATTCTAGATAATGAAGTTAATGTCATTAAAGAAGCAATGGAAAACAAAGTTAACGTCGAAGAATAATGAAGGCCAAAATTATGGAGTAAAATCAAGTCTAATGCTTGATAAGTTAAAGGTATTTAAAGCTTGTAGTAAAGCTTGCATAAGTTTAAGGTCTAACCTTCGGATGATAAACAACTATTTAAGGATGAAAGCAAAAAGTTAGGGTTTAATTGGAAAAAGTTAATCAAAGGGATGATTTGGTTTAACAAGAGAAAGGGAAAGGAATTAGGGTCTGTAAACTAATCCAACTGAGCATTTGCTTATTTAAGCTTAAAATTGATAAAATTAAATAAGCTTGAGCTTAAATTTGACTATTAAGAAAGCTTAATTATACTTAAATGAACTTAAACTCTTAGCAATTACTAATATAAAAATGTAGATAGTTCTATTGAAACAAATGAATGACATTACAAATATAAATCTCATCCTAACTCAATAAATATACATAGGAAATGGTCAGATCATGATGTTTAAACATAGTCTAATAATTACATAAGTAATAACATAAACGTAGTCTAATAATTATGTAAGTAAAAACATAAATAGAAAACTTATCATTAGACATCCTAACTTTTTCATATAGCTTAAATCTAAACTATTTAAGATATTGAAAGTACAATTTTTTGCCTTTTTTTGCTTTTATTTAATAAAAATAAAAAAGTTTTTGTTAATATAAAAATATCTAATAATTAAATAAACTAATAATTTAATAAAATCATAAATAACATTGGGAGTAAAAATATCTATAAAAACTCATTTAGGTTTGCAAATATCACAAGCTTTGTGATACAAGGCTCAAGTCCGACTCGTTTAGGGTTGAGTTTATCTAACTCAAATATGAATTAAGTTTTTTATGAGTTAAGCTTAAGTTGCTCGTGAATATTTTAATTTATTTACAATCCTAATAAACAAAGGTAAATATGGAGAAAGGTAATAAGTATCCTAGAATTACCCATTTTTTTAGTTCAAACTAGAATAGGAATCAATTTTTCCTAATTCATTTAGTTAATAATAGGTAGATTGAAGAATAAATAACTTTTTTTATTATTAAAATAAATATTATTTTTATTACTATTCAATATTATTACATTACCTTTAATATTTTTTAGTTATTGTTATATTTATTTTTATTATTTAATAATATTTTTATTTTTATTTTTACTTTTATTATATATTATTTTATAATAATAATTATCATTATTGTTTATTATTATTATTTTTTAAAAATAATTATTTTTTTATTATCAAATATTTTATTATCTTTATTATTATAATTATTATTTTTATTATTTATTATTTTTATTTTATTAATATGTTATCACTATTATTAATATTTTATTTTTATTTTTATTTTTAATATTATTGTTGTTGTTGTTGTTGTAAACCTAAAATCCAAAATAAAAAAATTGGATTTGTAAGAAATTAGGATAAGGATCATTGTTATCTTATTTAGGATAATATATTAAGGTGATATTTGATTTACAAAATCATATATTCTAATAAATCTTAATATTCCTAGGAATTTAGTTCCTAAGAATGTAGCATGATCATAGTTCATTTAAAAATATTTTTAAAAATATTATAATATTATATTTTATTTAATTTATATATTTTTAAAAATATTATTATATTACTAAAAATATCCTTAACAAGAATTAAGTGGTTAATAGTAGTGAGTAATGATGAGAGGTGATTAACGGTGGTCATTAGTAGTGGGTGATGGTTGATAAAGTTTACCATTAATAGGTGATAGCAATAACAATCACTCATAATGGATGTCGATTAGCGATGATCATTAATAGTAAATAATGGTTGATAGTGACTACTAGAAATAAGTGGTTATAATTGCAATCATCAATAATGAATGATAGTCAATAGAGATCATTTGTGATAGGTGTAGCAACAATAATCACCTATAGTAAGTAATAGCTAGTGGTGGTGATTAAGGTTAAGTAGTGGTTAATGGTGGCCACTACCGATAGGTGGTAATAGCTATCGTCATCAACAGTGGGTGGTAGCCAGACATAAGTGATAGAGGGTAGTAGTCAATGGTGACAAGTAGTAGCCGACAATGATCAATTATGATAAATAGTGGTGATATGAAGTGCTAACAATGATAAGATTTCTTAATAGAAAAGTAGACAAAATAGTCTATTTATATTATTAAAATATTTCTATCTTATAGGAATATAGGATATTCATCTACCCATTGGAATATGTTAAGGGAATATTAAGTAAAAAACATTCCCTAGAAATATTTTTCTAAATGTTAAACTAAATATAATAATTTTATATTTTCTTATAACATTCTCAAGAATATGGGAAATTTTCTACAAGCCAAATTCCATATAAGAGAAAATGGAGAAGTATTTTTTTTTTACCAAACATATACAAAAAGAATGAAAACCTTTAGTTTTATTTCCTTTTCTTAATTATCCCAACCATACATTTCTTAAAAAATTGAAAGGGAATTATATTTTTTTAAACAAGATCTAAAATTTTTAAAGTACTTTTAATAATTAAATTGTTAACTTTAGCCTTATTAAAGAGGTTTTTGATGATAATAAAACATTTTGATACTCTTAGATTTGGCATTTGATCAACTAGAATCCTAATGCAAAAAGTGAAGATTAAAGATTGAATATCATGTTTAGTGCAATTAGGATTCTAATTAGGATCATATGATAAATTTTTAAAGGAAGAATTAATCATTAAGGAATTTAGGTTTCATGAAAAATATCATTCATTAAAATCAATCTTGTGTCTAAAATCCTTAGAAAATAAGGTTGGATTGCGTTTTAAGAAAGACAATTGAATTTTAAAATAGCTCTTTTAGAAAATTTGAAGAAATGGATTTGAATCAATTCACCAATTAATTCCAAGCATCTAGAAAGCAACCTAAAGTGCTCGAATCAATTCCAGGCATTTAGAAAGCAAACTAGCATATCCAAATTGATTCACCAATCAATTTCAAGCATCTAGATACAAACTAGTATACCCAAATCTATTCACCAATTGATTCCAGACATCCAAAGAGCATATTGTACATCTTGAATTAATTCACCAATCAATTCTAAAGGTCTAGAGAGCAAACAGGGCAAAATAAATCAATTCAGCATATCAAAATTCAAAATTCAGTTTCTACAAATTGATTGATGGAACTATTCATTATCATATGAATTTCATTCAAAAGAAATGTTTTAAAAAGGTTGAATCGATTCAACAAAACTTTTTCAAAAATTTAAAGGTAGCCTAGATCGATTCATAAGGCACCAACTACTTTATAATGATTATATTTTGTAAGTAATAAATTTTTTATCTCTCCAACCTCTATATAAACCATTCATTTTAATTTGAAAATATAAGAAAGTTCTTTCACTATTACATAGACACAAGAAACACCTTTTTCTCTCATCCAAAATTTGAAAATTCTTTGAGCTTATTTAATTGAAATTCCTCTCTTAGTGCTTTATTGTGCAATCCAACTTATAAAGCTTGTGAAGCTATATTTTTTTATTCAAATCACACATTTGCTATAGACTAAGGTGAGGTATCCTAGGGACATCAAGTGTACTAGATCTCTTAATAAACAAAGGCTTTGAGAGAGGATTCTTAGAAAGATTTTAGAAGAAAAATAGAGGCTTGTGCTGAGGCTTCTCGAAGTGCCTTCAAACTTGAAGAGATAATGGATTAGAGTTCAAATCTAAATTAGAAAGGCTTAGTAGTAAATATACACCTTAGAGTATTGGATCTTCAAGACTAGAACCATTATAAATAGTAGTGTTCTCCTATTCTCTATCTCTTTATTTACTTGTTTAATACTCTATTTTTCTAAATCATACTTGCTGCTGTGTTAAGTTTGCATATATTTGTTCATTAACTTCATTCTTGAATCATTTAATAACTAACATTGTCATTATTATGGAAAAGTTTTTAAACCCAATTCGCCCTCTCTTAGGTAAAATACTGAATATCATAAATTACTGAAATGACTAAATATATTTATACATATTATCTCTATAAGGATAAAGGTATAACTATGTAATTGATAAAACTTTGCATGGCAAACGAGGATAACATTACTTTATCTTTTAAATTTACTAGAGGTCAAAACTTGTCTTACATTTTTTCTTTGAAATATAGAAAACCATTCTATCCCCATATCTTATTGAGAACAAAATCTGTTATGTGATATCCATGTCAAAAATTTTACATCCCTAAAAGTTACACTTGGATAAAGCAATTACATATTCTATAAAATTAAAAATGCAAGAATTTTGAATAATTTTATTTCAATTCCTTTATTTTGAAAAATAACTTGTTTGTATTACACATATATATCTATGTTGATTTATTTTTACACACTTGTCTACTATAAACTCATAAAAGTTCTAATAAGTTTATGAGTAATAGCAATTAAACTTATATGTTTATTAATTACTTATCCTTCACAAATTAATAAAACCTATTTTGTGGTGGTTTCTAATTTTCTATTTTAGATAATATTTACTATCATTTTTTTACAATAAGCGACCTATTATTTTGTTCCCATTTTTATAATTATTAACATAATAAAAAATAAAGGAAAAAGCATTTTAAAAAGCCACCCAATGACTACAAATCATGCAACAAACCTTAGATTCTTCAAATTTGAAGTTATTTGTCATTTATAACAAATATCAAATAACTCATGGGCATTTTAAGATATACAATCTAACATAACATTAACTTAATAAACATAATTTCAAAAACCTAAAAGATGAAATATTGTTAAGCAATACCTCGTAACACCAAATTAAGCTTTAATGGCTTTTTAATCAATGGTTAAGGTGTTAATACTAATTCAACTGTATAGATGGTCATTATTCTAGAATAAAATCAACCATATTGATGCCAACATACAAGATTAATCTATTCCTAATGAATCATTTGTTTATTGTGTTCTTCTATTTGTGGAGTGAGAGTGAAAGAGATATAAAAAATCTATAAGATATAAAGAAGCAACTGAGATTAAAAGTCATGGTTTAGGAAAAGTTGTTGACATTGAAAATCTCCAAAAGCCAAGAAAGAATTTGAAAATTCCACCTAAATAGTGTAATTTGAAATTCTTTATTTAGTGTTAGCAAAATAGAAATGTTTAGTATTTTGAAAATTCAATGTAAGGTATCCATAAGAGTGGTTTAAAAAAGTAAATAATGAGCATTTAGAGCTAGTTTTACTGAGCAAAGCAATAAAGAACAATGTGTTAAGTAACCTCCTATTTAAAGGTGACAATAGGTGTCATAAGCTAGTGATTATAACAGGTTCAATAGGCAAATATGCTTGATTTTGGTTAAGACTTAGTGGAAAAACCAAATATAATAAAGGGCATATGGCTAAAATTTAATATCAATTTGGTTTGTGTATAATTTTTCCAGTTTAAGGATATCTTAATAAATTCAGCATGGTTGGAGAATCTTAAAGGGTTTAAAATTATAGTGCCAATTCAATGCCCAAAATATGGCAAAAATAGCTTATGATAACATAGAAAAAAAATATGTTTACTTGTACTGAGTGGATTTTTGTTTAAAATAATTTTTAATAGGTGGAGAGTCAAAAGGATTAATAGGGTGCCTTGGCACTATGTTGAGAACTTAAGTGTATCGGTTTATGGTCATTCTCCATACATTTAAAACTATGAAATAAGGCATATATTAAGCGAATATAGTGTTCTTCTCCTTATTTAAATTGTCCCTCTCATCTTGTTATACTTAGAAGCTCCTTGAATGGGTCAATCTTACAACTTAACATGCATAGGTGCTTTGGCAACATTTGATTATAGCTCATGGACTTGTAAGTCATGTTGTCTATTCCAAGCATGCTATGTAGGTTTAAAGGGAAGGCTGGAATGTTTTCCAAGATAGCAAGCATGTGCTCTACAATTTTGGTTAGAAAGCTACTAGCTTATAATAGTTAGTATTAGATCCTGATCTGCACAATAGGGCTAAGATTAGAAAAGCTGCAATCAATTTAGAATATAGATAATATAATGTAATATTAAGGGTATGCAAAATGATTATTGTCAAATTTGGAGGAGTCACTACTAAGGACTTAACCAAAAGGTACAAGAAGTTGGATTAGCTTGAAAAACTTGTATGCTAGAAAATGATGCATTTAGGGAAACATGGATTGGTGCATCAGAGTAAACATTTGTGTTAGAAGGCTAACTTGCCTTACTTGAGACATTGGTTATACACCCATTTATGATATTAGCATTAAAAAATGCAAATTGATAACTTATCCAGAGGGAGAAGCCTTAATCTTGTTAAAAGGCTTGACCATTTTTGGAAGATATGATAAAACTAGAAGGTAAAACCTTAGTTGTATGGAAATGTAGGGCTACAGTTGAAAGACACATCTACATCCTAACGAATGGCACATCGAAGTGATATATTGAGTGGATTGCTCTAAAAAGAGGGTTCTAAAATCATGTCAAGGGGTACAATTGCTCAAATAAGCATAACTAATGTGTAAAGTAGATATTTAAAGGAATTAAAGCTATGTGTATAATTGTGTAGGGTAATGAATGGATTGTAATGATATCCTATAAGATTCTTCGATATAATGGGTTAGACTATATAGTTATTTTACAAAGTGGTAATAATTACTCAGAAGAGGGGTTGGAGACTAGCATTACATAGTTACATTATCAAAGGCAATTATCCTATCTCTCCTCATTATCTCTAGGATAAGGACAAAATGAGATGTTAAGTATGATTAAAATTTTGGAAGCATTATCCTAATAGGACTAGGATTGTGGCTTACCTAAGTTCTATAAAAAGAGGTTTGAGGGCAGCACATTAAAAAACACGCTCATAAGCCTCCTAAAATCCTAAATCACTCAAAAAACATCGAATCCTAATTTCTAGAGAGAGAAACGCATCTTAGCAGATTCATGGAGGGCGAAAGGTCGTTGTTCACTTCGTGTGGATACCGTAGAGACGCTGTACCTTCCGGCCAGTGTTTGATTCATCCACTCTCAAGTTTTGATTAATAAAAACATAAGTGCCCAATAGGTAAAACCTTAATCATTGATTTATGCTTTTTGCATGGATCCTAGGTAGGTCAAAATTTTAAAATTTCGCTGCATGAAATAATCCGAATTCTCAACAGTGGTATCAAAGCTTCTTATAAAAATATAATTCTGATTATGTGTTTTACCATTTTTCTGAATGTTTATATGATAAATATTCTGTTTTGGTTTAAATCAGAATTGCATTTTTTATGAACATTTATGTGATAAATAAATATCAAATTAGTTTCTGTTTAAACTAGAGATATATATAAGATACATGCAAACTCGTTGTTTAGTTCTGATTTGGTATATATATATATGATATATATATTTTGTATTTCAAATGTGATTAACAATTGATGAGATAAATTGTATGAATCCAATTATGCATTTTTCTGGTTCATGTTCAAATCTGTTTCATGTGTAATTCTGGGTTTTTAATTTGAATTTGAATCTACTTGTGTGATTGATTCTGGGTTCTATTTTAAATAAGAACAAAATTGGATTAATTATGTGAAAATCATTTTCTGAAGTAAAGAGGTTCTGTTATGAATCAGAATTAATCAAACTTAATCCTTAAGTTAGGTTATATATGTGTGATATATATATGTGTTATGGATTAGTATTTAATTCTGAGCTTTCATATGATGAAACCTTGAATCTGTATAGTATATGTGATATAATCTACATTTAAAGAATATGATCTATTCTGCACAGAATCAATATGATTAATTCTGAATTTGACTTAACATATAAATCTGGTTAAATTTGTTTTAATGTGATTTGAAATAAATCTGGATTAATGTATGAAGTATATTGTTTAATATGTTTGAATTAAGTTGGATATATTTGATGTGATTAAATCTATCCAATGTAAAACCTATTTTGAAACTATGATTTGAATGTCAATCATATAGTCAAATTGTTCGACTTGGGGTGTGTCAATTGTTGGCAAAATGAATTGAAATTTGAATGTCAGATGAATTCAATTTTTGGCCCAGGGGGCTCCGCCCCCACGCCCCCCCAGCAAGGGGCTTTGCCTCCTTAACCCTTGCCCACTAACTAGCTAGCGGGACCGCCGTGCTAACTCTGCGTAGTGTTCAAAAATTGTTTTTGTTCTTAAGGCGTTGTTTTAGAACATGATTTTGTATGATGATTATGTTATGAAATATACATGTCAATCATCCTCCTTATCTTGGTTACATATATTTCTTAGCAATTATTACATATGATGCATGAATGTGTTGCATGGTATGGCCGTTGGAGTTTTTATGGACGGATTTTAAATATGACTTGTGTGTCGTGTCTTCCTCTATTTTTCTAATGTATATTCTTTTCTCATCTCATCTCACTCCCCCCAAATGAAGCTCGGGGTTTCTGTTGTAAATTTGTAATTGCAATAGAGCATTCTTGGCTTGGAACAAAGAGAAGCTAAGGAACTATGGAACAAGAAGAAGCTAAGGAGTTAGTTAGGAATGTCATTAGAAAATAGAATTTTGGGGCCATACTATGTGATATTTTAATTTCTTTATTATGTGATGATATTGATGAGTATGCATTTATTATGTGATAGAATGTGTTCCTACTATGTGATAGTTCTATTCATTTACTTTAATATCAAATAATATCACATAATATATATATATATTACATGAATAACACATTATTATTCTTAATAATAATATATATATGCATGAAAATAAGTCCAATTAATTAGATATTAATATAATTAAAGTCTAATTAATTATTGTCTTATTCCTACTCCTTTTGTGTGACTTTGTAGGTTCTTACTACGTTGACAATGACTCATTATTGAACCATAGACAGTGAGCGGTATCTAGCAATACATTACTGTCACTCAAGTAGTAAGAATGTCTATGATTTGACATCCACCTAATACATGATCAACATTTTGCATCATAATCATTTTGTAATAATATCCAAATTAAACTGGAAGCATGAAATGTGTCATCCTCGTCAATATTCAATTTATATTTCTTGATACTGAGTAGACTTAAAATAAATGATTAATATCATATATTAATCCAATTGAGCATGGCCATACATTTCTAAGTCTCACTCAATCAAGGGGCCTAAGGATATTTCTCTTTTATACAAGAGTAACAAAATCCCATCTACATCACTCACTTCCCTTTGTACGATTCATGACACACCTAATCAATGCCCTATTCCTCATCCTGATTAAAGGTGACATAGGATAATATTAAAGTGAGTAATTCCTTATATAAGAAACCATAGTAACTTCAGGTCAAATGTTTATGTATATTTGTAATCATATGAGAATAACTTATGACACGTCTATCCATGTAATATTTTCATAGTGGGTCAGTTCAGTACATTATTCACTAATAATATACTCATGTATTGACTTGATATCACATATCCATAATTCGTAATCATCAATCATTATACATGTTAGTCTCGATGTATTATTACTATTTTTTCGTAATAATACTTGACTAGGGGCATTTTAGGAATAGCGAAGCTATTCTAAGGATAATTATTATATTAAGTTATAAATTACGCATAATAATAATAAAATTATAAAAATAAAATATAATAATTAAATTACCTAAAATAAAATATAATACATTATGTATTATTTCAATCATTTATATGATTGCTTTCTAAGATACACACCAACAATGACCATGAGATTCATGTTTTCTCATGCACATGCAAAATGTAGCTTGAGTTAGAATGGAGGATATTTTATGCTTAAACCTTTTCAAGATAAAGTGGGGGATCCATCAAAGGACATATTCAAAAAAGTCTTTAAAGAATACGCATAAAAAAGGTGATAAAGATCATAGTGCTAGAAAGCATCAACTCTAAGTTGGAAGTGGTGACCAATAAAATGCTAAAAGGTATCAAATCAGAGAAGATTGGAAGATCCGATCAAGTGTAAAAGATACATTATGAAGTGCAATGAATTGGAAGAAAGCAATATAAGTTATCTTAGGGGCAAGGTTATAGGACCCTTTATATAAACTAAGATGTAAGTCCAGTCTTTTATATCGATGTTATGGGCATTAGATTGAGATACCTTATTAATAGACCATTCAGAGTGCTAAGCATTGCTTATAGGTACTTTTGCTATAAAGGTGACATTCATACAAGCTGCAAAGGCAATAAGCATACAATTGTAAAGGCGATAACTCGTCGAACAAGTTAAAAAAGTAATGAATTTAGGAAAGCTAGTGAAAAAGTAGCATTAAAGGGTGTTAGGAAACTTCAAAATGAATCTATAGAGGTTGCTCTTTGAGAAATTTATGAAGGATGCATTTTAGTAAAAGATACACTGATGTTGTAAAGGCAATAACCCAAATTCAAGATGAGGAACATTTATAAAACTCATAGAGGCACTCATAAGTAGTTAAAGCAATAACTAAAAGAAATAGACTGAAGACTAACATAAAGTTTTAAAAGAGTAAGTAGATTCTTCATGAAACTATATTAGATTAAGGTGTCAATGAAAACATTAATATATAAAGTGGGAGAGAATATCACAAGTTAGTAGTTGTGACAAGTTTGATAGGCAAACATCTCAATTTTGATCAAAATTTGGTGAAAAATAAGTATGCTATAGAGATCCTATGGTTGAAATTTAGGATCAATTTAACTTGTGTAAAATGTTTCTTATTTTTTCTAAATTTAGGGATATTTTTGTAAATTCAACATGATTAGAAAATCCTTAGAGATTTGAAAGCCTATATTTGTAATCCATATATTTTTATCTTTATTTTAGTATATTATGATACCAATTCAATACTTAGAGCATGGTAAAAAAGGCTTAAGATAACTTAGAAAAAATATGTTTACTTGTGCTAGGTGGCTTTTTATTCAAAATACTCCTTAAACGGTAAAGTGTCGGAAGCCTGGTAAGACATCTTAGCACTAAACTTGGTAATCAAGTGTGTTAACCTATGACCATCTCTTACACATTCAAAACTATGCAACAAGGTATATATCAAGTGAATGGAATGTCTTACTCCCTATTGAAATTGTCCTTTTTGACCTATTATGCTTGAGGGCTCTTTGTATAGGGTAATCTTGTAGCTTAGCATACATGAGTGCTTTAGTGACATTTGATTGTGGCTCACAGATTTGCAAGTTTTATTATTTATTCCAAGTGGGTCATATAGGATTAATAAGAAAGTTGGCATGTTTGCAAAGAGTGACAAGTGTGTACTTCTCAGTTTCAATTAAAGAGTTGCCAATTCGTGACAATAGGCTAAGACATATATCAAGGGCTATGTCCTAGCCTACTCTTAACCTTGGCTAGCCTAATCTTTTTATTTAAACAAATCAGGTCAATGTTGATCAATAGTCTTATTTAGATAAACAAATTAGGCTTATTTTTCATAAGCTTGGCTAGTAAACCTATATTAAGTAAGCTTATTTAACAATTAATATATTTATATATAATATAATACAATATGATATATAATATATGTATCTATAAAATATCTATAATTTCAATACATACAATTATAAATATAATCATAATTTAATAATTGGTTTTTTTTTGCCTTAAAAGCCTTTGCTTATTAACTTACTTAAAAGTTTATTTATACAAATAGGTTTTTAAATATGCTAACAAGTAAAGCCCAACCTTTTAAATAAGCTAGGCCTAGCTTAAATTTTAATCTTATATAAGCTAACAAGTTAGTCTCTAACCAAAAATTTATAAAGCCAAGTTAGCTTATTTAATGTAAAGTCTAACCTAACTTAACTTATTTCTACCCCTACTCCTCTTCATAGGAAAATAGGTGGTATTTATAAGGATGGTAAGAAGGAAAAACATGCGCAAAAGAACAATTGAGGGCGCTAATAGTTTGTAAGGGAATTACAAACTTAGTTAACAAGGTAATAGATAAGTGATACATTAAGGTAATGGAAGTGACAAAGGGTATGACTAGTTTATATAAAGATTGTAGTGGTTAAGGTTTTGTCTATATTTGGTAAGGGGTTATAACAAGGTCTATTCTCCTTTGATTTGCCTTAACTTAAAGGACCTGTGATAAGGAGGTCTAAGGATGCTCTAACTTTTTTATATGTCAAAGGCATGGCCCTTACTTTGATCTTGTCAAGCCATACTTAAAGGATTCTTAAAGCTTTAGGTAGAGAATAATGATTTTTGTTTTTCATAACTAAAATGATCCCTACCTCAAGTCAAGTGACTATGAATTGCCTCCAAGTTTTTATGGCACCCTATTCATTTAAATCCTATAACATACAATTTCCTTAACTTTAAATCCATCTCTTTGGACTTCTCACTATAGGTTGCAGTAGATAATTATTATTTAGTCCTTCTGATAAGGTTAAGATTTGTAGTATTATTCTTTTAAGATAGATCCTTTTTAGAAAGGCCCACTAGCTCATATGATTATTAAATTAGGACAAGTGATATTCTTGATCTTTCTTTTGATCTAGGCTTTACAATTATATGTATGAAGACATATATAAAACATATTTTTCTTTGTTAATGTATAAATAGATATAGGACATAAATTGATAAAATCCTTATAACTCATGATATTAAAAGCCATTTACATTGCTAGTTGTTGCATTAATAGTTAGCAATATATACTTTATCACACTGTTACTAATTTAAACTTTATGGTTGTTTAAAGCATTCAAGGTTACATATTTCTAACTTTATTATTTAAGCTTTGAAGCTTCCAGTATCTTTGAACATTTTGACTTAAAGACGTTAACATTTTTATTGAAAATTGCTAACCCAACCAAGGCAAAGCTTGACTTCAAATAGGTAATTGAGATGAATTATTTAGAGATTAATTATTATTAAGGAGTAGAACTCAAAGTTGATAAACCCATTTCATATGTTATAAGAATAATGCATTAGTTATAAAATATTAAATATCATATATTATCACCACTAAATCCTTAAAGATTTTAAGTCACCCTAACTTTTAAAACTAAAATATCAATTTTCTTTTTATAGTAAATGTCTATTGGGAAAGGATATTTAATAGCAAGTATGTTGTTGTGAGCTTATAATTGAAAATCTTCATACATATTATTTTATAATTTTGATATTATAAATCTCTTTTCATCCAAAGTTTTTTTTCCTTTAAGATTTGGGAGGCTTCTGTGTTAAATTACTTGAGTTATACAAGCTTATTACGTTATTTATTTTTCATGTATTAGTTAGAAAAAAAAGAAAAACTAAACCTTAACAAAACTATAGAAGTGAGATCTATTAATAGAAAAAGGAAAAGTAACAATCAACAACTTATCTCATAGCTTGCAATAGTCTTAATCTTTAGCTCCTATCTTTGTCATAGTATTAGCACAACTATTCCCCTCTTTCAAAGTATGAGAGAACCTTATAGTTCATTCCTTTTTTATGAGATTTTTTATGTTTAAAATAACAATATCATGTTTGTGTCCTTCTACCTTAACATTTTCAATCATGTAGAAGACATCTTATAAGTCTAATTCATATATAAGTTCCCTAATATCTTTGTGCCAAGTAATGTCCAATCTCTCCTTAAGAACATAAGGCTTAACTTAGGGATTAGTTATGATTCCTAGATATCCAGATAATCTAATAACCTATCTCTTATTTATACCTTTAATTAAACCACTATCTGCAGTTACTCTTGGATTGTAGTCTTCCATGAAAGCTTGTAAACATTATTAGGAGGAGGATTCCAAGAGATATATCTAATAGAATCATTACTTTTCAAATCAGTGTTTAGAGCAAGGTGCCTATATCTAGTAACTAAAAAAAGAATACAATTGACTATTTGACAAATTTGAATTGTTTTATCTTAAAGAAGCTTGACATTACTTATTTTCCAAATTTGTCAACATATATTAATTAATAAAATATTTAAATGTCAAACTTTCATATTCATGTACTTTTTAAAAGTGTACATATTCAGGAGAGAGATTCAATATTAACTTGTCATATATCTTATTACTAGTAATAATTAATTTTTTGCTACAAAAATAGTATCTATATATTTAATCAAAAACCAAGTTAGCGTCATAAATACAAACTTCATCTACACTAGGAGGAATCTTACTAATAGGTCCAGTCCCACTCTTAATAACATTAAACACTTATTGACCCTCAACATGTGCTGCTTTATTAGTATTCTTAAATATCCAAATGATAGATAAATAAGTAGAGTATTCTAAACAAAACCTAATATCTTCCACTAAACTAGTTAGCCTCCAAAGGCACCTAATAAAACCTAGGATTGCTTCCACAACTAATTTACAATTTGATTTTATCATAATCCTTGGATGGTCCAGTTGTTTGGCCACCTTGCATGCCTTATATATCACATAAGTTTCTGCCTCCTCTAGTATGAATAAAGCTATCCAATCGAACCAGAAGCCAAGGACTATGCCCACATCGTCCTTTACTAGTACAACTATAACCGTATCTCTTTCTTGCTAGGCAACATGTATGTTTAACTTCAGATAATCCATCGAAGGCAATGACTATATCTATAGGGAAATTACTTGTGACTCAACTTGACTTCCCCATATGTGAGCTAACTCTAACCACAAGTCATCTTCCACCAAAGTAACTAGGCGTTCCATTAATGGTGGCAAACTAGCAAATATGAGGTTGTTTTTAGCCTTCCAAGTTCATCAAACAAAGAAAGTAGCCCTTACTACAACCTTGAAGGCATAATTTAGATGTGATCTAGTTGGGTTAAGTTTGTCATTTTTTTGAAATAAAGCTTCTAAAAACTACTATAGTGACACAAAGGTAACTTGGAAAGTATGGATTCCTAGCATTTAAAACTATAGTAGCCGTGTAAACTCGCACCTTATCAAAACGTGTCAATTAGTTTCATCATATTGTAAACAAAGTGGGCATCTTACCTCTTAGATATAATCAAACTGCTACACATGAACTCTTGTTAGAATAATTCCTCTGCCAAACCACCATAGTAAAACTTTAAGGCATTAATGTATTATGGCATTCCATAAAATATTCTAAAGAATTGTAGCTCTTTCATTAGGAAAAAATCAATGTTGGGCAGGGTATACAATCTTGATAGAAAACTTTCCTGAAGATTCTAAAATCCACTTAAGTTCATTCGAGCCATGTTATAGCACTCACAATTAGATAATTCATTTGATGTCTTCAATAATGAAAATTTGATTAACCATATTTGTATTCTACTCTTTGGTGTTTAGTAACTATAAGTCTTTGATGGTGATATTTATAAGTAGAGAGATGCTAGGGTTAAAACATAGCCTGAAGTTTTGGATAGTACGTACCTAAGGTAGGTTGAACAAGAATGGTAACTCCCTACTACTTACTAAAAAACATGCTCCTTTTTTTGAGATTTCTAAGAAGCCTACGATACCTTTCCATGTTGTTAAACTACGAACATTTGTTATTTCTTCCAAAAATGATTTTCCTCCTAAATATTTTTGCCTAAAGCATCTAACTCATAATTTTTCTATGTTAATTTCTAACTTCCATGCAATTTTTTGTAAGGAGGGCTTTGTTAATATCTTGAAATTCTTTAAATCCTAAACCTCCAAATTTTTTTGGTGTCCACAAATCTACCTAAGCTAAGGTACAAACATAGTAAGATTTATTAAGTTGCACATTCCACCAAAATTTTCGTGTGATAGCATCTAATTTATTACATTTTGAAATAAAGATCTATATAATTGACATAATGTAAATTGATACCTATTAAAGCACCGATTTTATCAATGTCACCCTCTCTATCCATGATAGGGTTCTTTGTCTCCACCTTTAAATGCAAGCTTGAACTTTACTAATTAAATGTTAGAAATCATAAGTTTTCTTTGCTATTAAGAACATTAGTAACCCCAAATAATGAGCATCATCTTTAATTGGACTTAATTGCAATAAATCCATTAAGGTAGTTCTCAATCTTCTTTGGACATTGGGACTAAAAAATATACTAGATTTTGCCAAATTAACTTTTTGCCTAGACCAATTTTCATACATATGAATGCATTCTTGTAATCTTTGAGCATAATTCAAATTAGCATGAGAATAAGATAATATTATTAGCAAATATTAAATGTGAAATTGAGTCACATCCATGGTTAATCTTAATACAATGTATTTTACCTTATGATTCCATATGCAATAATACCCTTGAGAAAACTTTTAAGACTAACATAAAAAATATAGTGATAGTGGATCACCCTATCTAATACATCTAGTAAGTGAAAAATGCCTATAAGGACTGCCATTAAGGAGAATTAAGAAGGAAACTATAGAGGTGCATTAATTAACCTAATTGATAAATTGAGAACTAAAACCATAATGATGTAAAATTTTAAATAAGAACTCACACTTAACCTTATCATAAGCTTTTTGCATGTCAAGTTTGATACCTATTAATCCACCATTTCCTTTTTTCTTTTTAATAGTGTATATGATCTCTTAAGCTAACAATCCATTCTCCATAATCCATCTTTTCAAGACAAATGCTAATTGCATTGGTGATATCAATTTATTTATCACGAGTTGCATTCTATTGGCTAAGATTTTAAAGATTACCTTGTAGATAGGTTGCATAAGCTAATGGGTTAAAAATCCTGAATTGTTTTAGTTAGAGTGTGCTTAAGTATTAAAAGAAAAAAAGTCTCATTCAATTCCTTTAATAGATGAATGAAAATACCTTTTATTACCTGAATAACATTTTTAAATATAATCTCCTAATTACTTGTAAAGAAAATATTTGACATACCATCTAGCTCTAGAGCTTTCAATGGATTCATTTTTTTAATCACCTTCCAAATTTTATCCTTTAATGGAATAGCACACATAATCTCATTTTCTATATCAGTAATTATGAGATCAATCAATCCTTCCAAATCATCAAGGATTTATGGATGATTAGATTGGAATAAATGTTGAAAAACTTCCACAAAATAATTACTAACATCCTCTTTTCCTTCAATCCAAGAGTTGGGATCAATTTTAATCAATGTAATACAATTTTGTGTTAATGTGTGTCATAGGAACTAATCATATAGATGATTGAAATAATACACACTGTATTATATTTTATTTTAGGTAATTTAATTATTATATTTTATTTTCATAATTTTATTATTATTCTACGGGATTTATAACTTAATATAATAATTATCCTTGGAATAGCTTTGCTATTCCTAAAATGCCCCTAGTCTAGTATTATTACGAAAAGGATAGTAATAATATATCAAGATTAGCATGTATAGTAACTGATGATTACGAATCATGGATATGTGACATCAAGTTAATACATGAGTATATTGTTAGTTAACAATGTACTGGACTGACCCACTATAAGAATATTGCATAGATAGACGTGTCATAAGTTATTCTTATATGATCACAATTACACATAAACTTTTGACCTAAAATTACTACAGTTCCCTACATGAGGAATTACTTACTTTAATATTGTCCTATGTCACCTTTAATCAGGATGACGAATAAAGCATTGATTGGGTATGTCATGAATCATGGAAAAGGAAGTGAGTGATGTAAATGGGATTTTGTTACTCTTGTATAAAAGAGAAATATCCTTGGACCCCTTGATTGAGTGAGACTTAGAAATGCATGGCTATGCTCAATTAGATTAATATGTGATATTAATCATTTATTTTAAGTCTACTTAGTATCAAGAAATATAAATTGAATATTGACGAGGATAACACATTCCATGTCTCAGTTCAATTTGGATATTATTACAAAAAGGATTATAATGCAAAATATTGATCATGTATTAGGTAGATGTCGAATCATAAACATTCTTACTACTTGAGTGGCAGTAATGTATTGCTAGATACCACTCACTGTCTATGGTTCAATAATGAGTCATTGTTAACGTAGTAAGAACCTATAGGGTCACACACAAGGAGTAGGAATAAGATAATAATTAATTGGACTTTAATTATATTAATATCCAATTAATTGAACCTATTTTCGTGCATATATATTATTATTAAGAATAATAATGTATTATTCACGTAATATATATATATATATATATAATATTATGTGATATTATTTGATATTAAGGTAATATCAAATAATTACATTATCAGATATTAAATAAATATATTATGAGATAATATTATCTAATATTAGATAATTAATAGATAAGTCCTATCTCTCTTTGTTATCTCTAGGATAAAGATAAGATGAGTTTTTAAGTGTGATTAGGATTTTAGAAGCATTATCCTAGTAGGATTAGGATTGTGGCTTACCTAAGTTTTATAAAAAGGGACTTGAGGGCAGCACTTTGAGATACACGCTTATAGCTTCCATACAAACCTAAAATCACTCAGAAAACATCCAATCCTAAATCCTAGAGAGAAAAATGCATCTTAGCATATTCATGGAGGGTGAAAGGTTGTTGTTCACTCTGTGTGGATATCGTAGAGATGTTGTACCTTCCGGCCAACATTTGATTCATCTGCTCTCAAGTTTTGATTAGTAGAAATACGAGTGCCCAATAGGTAAAATCCTAATCATTGATTTATGCTTTTTGCATGGATCCTAGGTAGAATTTGGATCAAATTCTTGAATTTCCGCTGCATATGATAATCCAAATTCCTAACATTTTGCTGCCTTCTAATAATTGTTGATGAATAGAAGAAATATGAATTGATGTCCCCATCTTTAATCCATATTTCCTATGATTTTTTTCTTTACATGTCCTCTTGTCTTTTCAATTACTTTTTCATTTCCAAATGAAGTTCCTTTATTCTATAAAGATTAGCCATAAAAGGCTCTTGTTGCTTTGCACATTCCAAAGTTGCTTGTAGCTCCTTTAAGCAAGGGTGACAATATCTAGAAGTTCCTTTATTCCAAGTTCTAAGCCTTACTTTAACCCTTTTTAATTTTTATGTTAAATGATATGCTACAAATCCTTAAATTGCATTATGTTGCCAACCTTCCTTAATCATTTGTAAGCAAGAAATATCCTTTAGCTAGGCTACAATAAATCAAAATGGACAGGGATTATAATCCGTGTCTACCTAGGTATTTGATAAGATAGGAAAATGATTTGAATTGTGCTAAGTGCTCTACGAGGGTATAGCAATCGCCATTGGATACAATAGATGGCTCTATCAAATCATTCTTTAAAATGCTTTAAATCAACTCTCTTATGTATCCAAGTAAAATGTTGTCCATTATTTGTCACATCAGTAGTCGTAATATGTTGCATAAATTTGGAAAAAGTCATATCCATAGAATTCCTAATTAGTTGACCTTCCTTATCAATGGCATATAATAATGCATTAAAGTCCCCTATTATAACATATAGTTGTTCCATATTCATATACTGATCATATAATTTTGTCCACAATAATCATTTATCAAGCTGGTATGTTGAACCATAAACAAATGAACTACATCGTACCTTCTTAGTATTTAGATCCATAACTTTCACTAAAATTAAGTGTTGACAAGTATTAATAACTTGTAATTTAATTTCTTGTCTATAAATAATGGCTACTCCACCTTTTCTATCTTTTAATGGAATAGTAAAATATTACCAAAGACCACTACATCAGGAAATTTTTTTTATTTTGTCCTCTAAAGCTTTTATCCCACACAAATATATGATATTCGATTTATTCTCTATAACTAAAGCCTTCAAGGCTCTAACTACAATTGATCATTTTTGCTAACCTTTTATACTTAGTTATCATCATGATTATTATGTCCATCTTCCTTTTTGCTATTGAAGAGATCATGAGTTTCTCTATATAGCCATTACCTTGTGCTGATTGAGGTACTTGCTAAATATTAGTAAGTAAGGCTATTGATATCATTTAGTTGGGTGGATCACCAAACTTTGGCCTATTTTCAATCTCATTAATAGTATGTTTAATTATGGATTTCCAGTCTCATTAATAGCATGTTTAATTATGGTAGCTTTCTTTTCCAATCCACAGTGCGCTACTTCATTTGGAAATCCAAACTTAGTTTCTGATGTAGTTTCACTAATGGATATTTTTTAAAAGAGGGTGGTGACCATCTTTCCCATATGGCCATGATGTCCATTTTTCTTTACATCATAAGAATGGATTTAGGGTGGATGGGTAACAATATTCAGTTTATCATATGTCTTATTCAAGATGGTCTCTTTGTTCTTTATAAATGTAAAAGGCATCGATTCTTGGCCATAAATAGGTGTTATTCCTAACCATGGGCCTAACCTTTGTGTTGTGGACAATCTATTCCTTATTTATAAAGGTTGTGGCATTCTTGTTGTTCATGGCCAATTATCCCACATCCAAAACAAAAATATTGCAATTGTTTATATTTGAATTTCAGTCAAACCCTTTCATGTGGTGTTTTAAGTAGCCACATGTTGGTAATGATAGATTTATGCACCGATATAGATACCCTTACCCACAAGAAACCTCTCCTTAGAATTCTATTAATAAAAGGTTATTCTACTATAAGAACAACCCCCGATCTGTCTCTTATCTTCCTTGTATTTCTTTCATTGTAAAATTCTAATGGGATATTATGCATTTGTACATAGAAAGGTACACTATTCAAGACCATATCATGTACACTCCAAGTCATATTCCAATACCCTATAGTGATCATTTTTCCAAAGATATTTCAAGGTGTTCCTTCCAAAATGCAATCTAAGTGATATTTAAAGGAGGAGCTAATGGCATATCTAATATACTAAGACAGTCTCCAAAAGCCCAAGATTTACATAAATTATTCTTAAAGGCTGTTTTGTTTACCACTTTAGATCTAAGAACATGTACCACCAATATTCCATTTTCCTGGAAATGTGTGTTTGTATTTTTCTTTAAAGTTAACAACAAATCTCCTGTGTCAAGGATGGCATTACTTATTAGATGTTCAAGTTCTTCCATCTGTTGATGTCAGAAGTAAAATAGCGACGACAAACTAGCTTGTCACGATGAAGAAACCACAAGGCAAATGACTGATAACTACTTTGCAAAGAACTCTCCTAAAAAGAGAAGAAATTATCAATAACAATTAATTAATTAGTCAATCCTTTCTCTTTTTCTAACCTCTTCAATAATAATTAATATTAACAAATATTAAATTATTTTCAATTTTATATTAGAAAAAGTGAAATAAAAATGTTTTGGTGTCTCATAAAAAAGTGGCATATTCTTTCTTAAGAATAATGTAAAAAATGTTATATTAATGTAGATGAGATTTAAACTCATTATTCACATCTACCAAATTTGAAGTGGAATTTTACAACATAATGTTAATATAAAAACTAAAAATTGTGAAGTATAAATAATAAAAAAAACAAATGGGATAATACTCTTCCCCTCGAAGCATTGTGCTGAGGATTGACGGCGGATATGACCTTGCCATGTAATATGAACTTTTTTTTAATAATAGAAATAGTTAAACTATTAAATGCATATATAAAAAAAATAAGGATCAAAATCTAAATCTAAATGTAATAAAAGGTACGAAATTTTTATCAATTTTATTGCTGGGATATTTAGATTTTAGGATTTCTAGATTTAAAATTTACTTTGTACGTTCTTTTCATCTAGCATTTTGGAACGTTATTTTATTTGTCACTTTAAGGGGTCGTTTGGTTTGCAGCAAAAACATAGGAAATTGTATTTCTCAGGATATAAACTACAGTAAAGTTGTTTGGTTTGCACAAATGAGAGGAAATAAATCTTCCTGGAAACTTGTGTTTCCCATAAAACACGGGAAATCACTTACCCACTCCCCCCTAGGTAAGTTCTATTTCCTGTATGTTTAACTAATTCATAGACAAAAATATCCTTACTAAAATTAATTAATACTAATTTTACCCTTTTAATTGATTATCAAATTTTACTTTGTGAATGTCTATTTTAATTAGTGTTACCGTTATTTTACAGTTTGCTTATATATATATTACATGACATATTTTATTATTATTATTTTATAAAAAAATTTAAATATTTAATTTAAATAAATTAATTAACAGCATATTTTTATTTAATTCCTACGTTATTTTATAACCCACTTATTATTTTATTTTTTTATTTATTTTATTGCATAATTTTCTTTTACTTCTTTTTTATTTTATCTATTGCTATTATTTGAAAGTTAGATTATAATTATTAAATAATATAAATATAATATGATATATTTAATTTGATTATATAAATATTTTGAATAAATTAAAATTTTAATATATATTATATTAATTGCATTATATAATTATATATTATATTTGTTGATTGAAATTATTTGAATATTAAAATAAAATTTTCTTTAAATTTTATAAATATTTTTTAATATTAAATTTCAAGCCCTATAATTCAAATTAAAAATACACACACACACACACACACACACACACATCAATTAGAATTAAAATTTTTTTAATTAGTTACTGTTTAGAGAACAAATAGTAATATGTTATTATTTGATAATTTAATTTTTAATTAAACTTAATTTATCTATTTATTTAAAGTTTTCAATTGATGTTACTGTCTTGGAACATAACAGTAACATGTTACTGTCTAGAGAAAAAATAGTAATATGCTATTATCTATTTATTTAAGATTTTTAATTGATGTTACTGTCTTGGAACGTAACAGTAACATATTACTGTCTAGAGAAAAAATAGTAACACACTATTATTTAGCAATTTGATTATTAATTAGACATGATTTATTCATTTATTTGAAATTTTTAGTTGGTGTTACTGTCTTGGAATGAAACAGTAACATGCTATTATTTAGCAGTTTGGTTGTTAATTAGACATGATTTATTCATTTATTTGAGATTTTTAGTTGGTGTTACTGTTTTGGAACAAAACAGTAACATGTTACTGTCTTAGAACGAAACAGTAACATGCTATTATTTGATAGTTTGGTTGTTAATTAGACATAATTTATTCATTTATTTGAGGTTTTTAGTTGGTGTTACTGTCTTGGAACGAAACAGTAACATGTTACTGTCTTGGAACGAAACAGTAACATGTTACTGTCTTGGAACGAAACAGTAACATGCTATTATTTGGCAGTTTGGTTGTTAATTAGACATGATTTATTCATTTATTTGAGGTTTTTAATTGGTGTTACTGTTTTCGAACGAAACAGTAACATGTTACTATCTTGGAACGAAACAGTAACATGCTATTATTTGGCAGTTTGGTTGTTAATTAGACATGATTTATTCATTTATTTGAGGTTTTTAATTGGTGTTACTGTTTTCGAATGAAACAGTAACATGTTACTGTCTTGGAACGAAACAGTAACATGCTATTATTTGGCAGTTTGGTTGTTAATTAGACATGATTTATTCATTTATTTGAGATTTTTAATTGGTATTACTGTTTTCGAACGAAACAGTAACATGTTACTATCTTGGAACAAAACAGTAACATGCTATTATTTGGCAGTTTGATTGTTAATTAGACATGATTTATTCATTTATTTGAGGTTTTTAGTTGGTGTTACTGTTTTCAAACGAAACAGTAACATGTTACTGTCTTGGAACGAAACAGTAACATACTATTATTTAGCAGTTTGGTTGTTAATTAGACATAATTTATTCATTTATTTGAGGTTTTTAGTTGGTGTTACTGTTTTCGAACGAAACAGTAACATGTTACTGTCTTTGAACGAAACAGTAACATGCTATTATTTGGCAGTTTGATTATTAATTAGACATAATTTATTCATTTATTTGAGGTTTTTAGTTGGTGTTACTGTTTTAGAACGAAACAGTAACATGTTATTGTCTTGGAACGAAATAGTAACATATTACTATTTAATTTACAAACAGTAATAAATTATTTTTTAGTAATTTTATTTGTTAAAAAAATTATTATAACACTACTAGATACCAAAAGAGTTAGGAAGAAAAATTTTAATATAAAATTCGAATGAATTTAAATTGATAAAAATAAAATCAAAGTTAAAAAAAATAACAAAAAATTAAAGAAAATTAAAAAAATCATTAAAAAAGGCCTTTTTTGCCAAATCAAATTGGGCAAAACACCAAAGCACGTAGATCTCAAAAAGTTACATAAAATAAAAAAAAATCACTTAAAACGGACAATCGAGCACAAAGTTATGATCATTCAAAGTTTTAAACTCAATTTATACGTTTTTAACCAAGTAAACTTCGTCAAACCCACATTTTCTTATTTTCTGTTGAAAGAGCAAATGAAAAAGATTGAAAATAAGTGGTCATGCAAACATTGGTTAACTAATAAAGAATTTATGACTTTTAAAAATTTTTAATTTATCACCGCATTCACACAGTTAAAAAAAATAATTTCAGTATATAATATTCATAAATCATAAAATTGAAACCTATTTTAAAAAAAATATGGCGCTATCACCTCTTTAAAATCAATTAATATATATTAAGTTATTATTGAGGATATTGTAGTCATTTCATTGTTATTTCCTAGGAAATTCAAAGTTGAACCAAACAAAACATAGGAATTTATTTCTTGGGATATGTGACTTCCTTTATGTCAACCAAACAACATTTAGGGATTTCCTAGGAAGTGTACACAGTAAATAACTTCCTAAGAAATTCAACTTTCCATGGGAAGTTACTTCCTGCATGAACCAAACGACCCCTAAGAAATTTTTTTCCTCATTTTGTTATTTTTTCTGTCAAATGTTTAATTACACCGCATACTAATTAACAGTATTAAAAATTATAATGTTCAGATTTCAGGATTTAAGATTTACTTTATTCATTATTTTTTTGTTGATCTAGAAATTTGGAGAATTATTTATTTTTCACTTTCAAAAATGCATATTTTCTTTTCCAACTATGTTCCAATTTTTTCTACTAAATTTTAATTATTTCACATGTGAAATATTAGTAAAATGCAACCTTGAGAGTAATTATTAGTAAATATTCCATATATTATTTTTTTAGGCATTAAAATGTTTTTACTTTATTTTTCTAATAAAAAATTGAAAGAAATTAAATATTTATTAATATTAATTATTATTATGGAAGAAAGAACAAGAAAGAGTTTTGATTAATTAAGAAATTAACACATAACAAAATAATATTGAAACTTCATCCTGGATATGGAATTTAGCTTGATATTTAATAAGGAACATCAGATGCATTATCCTATAATTCCCTGATCCATATCGCACAAGGAGGGGATTTCTTTTAAGAAAAAGTTGCAATTTACGTACAAACTTTCATCTTTTAACAAAAAGTTACAAGAATACTTATTTATACACATGGCAGGCCACGGCTTTATATTCATAGTATATAAAGTAATATTCAAAATTGACACATTAATTATTAATAAAGAAAGTTTCAAAAGAAGCCATGTAGCAAAATACATCACAAAAAGATGTAATTAAATAATGATATTAATATTAAGTAAAAAATGTAATTAAATACTGATATTAATGTTAAGTGACAAAAATACATATCATCAATTGTAATTGAATAATAATATAATATTAATAATAAAAGTAAATGATTAAGAAAATCTTTATCAATTTAAAATATGAATGTAATGTGATTGATACTGATATGTGATTAATTAAATATTATAGTTAAAAATTTAAATTTTGTCATTGATTAAAATAATCAATTTAAAATTTTAAAATTTGTCATTGATTAAAATAATCAATTACTGAAATAATTAATATGTTATAAGAATTTGATTATGATATCTTTTCTCAAATTATATTGTTAATAAATTTATACAAATTAATTTTAATAAAATTTTAAAATATAATTTAAATTACTTTCAATCATATTTTTAAAACAAACAAATTATGTAACCTATAAATAAATAGTGTAAAAAAATAATATACAGTAGTCAATCACTTTATTAACTATACATAAGATCGATCAATAAAAAATTATTATCAATAAGAGATAAGAAAATAATATATATAAAGATACATACTGTATAAAGATTAATTTGATTTATAAGTAATCATAGTTTTTGTTTCTACTAATCTAAATATAGTATGTACATATGAAAATTGATCACATTATTTGTTGATGTATTATTGCCATTATTTAACTTTTATTTAAAATATAATTGATATAATTGGATTGTTGATTTTAATTTCTTTAAAAAAAATTGTTAAAGTTATTTTTTAATTATAAAAATATAAATAGCTGATGTCAAATTTAAATGTATTATCATCGAACAATCTTTTATCTAGTATAATTCATTTACATGGAGGGTGAAACTATAGCCTCATACAGAACAATCACGGAGTTGAAGGAGGTTTCCATTCTTCCAACATAATCTATTTCAAGTTTCTACAAATCAAATGAACTTACTTCCATTAAGATTATGCTCTTTAATGATGAGGTATTATCCTAAATCATTCTTGTTAAGAATTTTGAATTATGCTTGAAATTTATCTTGTCTTTTTCTATATTATAATTTTTTATGAAAATACTTGAGATTTAATTTTCTTGTGCATTTTTTTTAGACTTTAACCATTAAATCAATTGTGCAAAGAAATTTGATATGAAATTATGAATTTCTTTGTTTATGGTGCTATATATATGATATCAAAAAATTTGGTATGAAAATTTAAGAATGTCCTAACCAAGGATATTTAATATATGACTTTTAAAAAGTAAAAAATTCACATTTTGATTAGAAATTTGATTTTTATCATTAATTAAATACTAAATGTTGTTGATTCATATGTTTCAAATTATCATCCATATATATTAATATTTTTCATTTAGTTTATAATATTTCAATATTTATATTTATTATAATTTTTAATTCAGTTAAGCATAATATTAAATTAAAGCATAAATAAAATTCCAAATAAATTTATAATATTTAATGGAAACAATATAATATTTAATTGAATTTCAAAAACATATAAACCATATATTAATTCATTTTAAAGTGAAATATTACGTTTTTTAAAGACAAATTAATATTACATTGATTGTGTTAAGAGATAACTAATAATAAAAACTAATTAACGTGTTATAAAAATATATATTAATTTATTGATTATATATCTTTATTTAATTGGTTTTTATCATTAATTAAAATTAAATATTATATTACGAAATGATCAAGATCTTCCTTTTATTTTCATATAAGCTTAATCACCTTAATATGATAGTTTTTGAACTTTTCATTAATTGAAAAATGACTTTTGTTGATTAATGATTATAATTATTAAATAAACAACAATTTTTTATACTCATATGAATATTCAATCAATTATCACATTCAATAATAATAATTAAATATTTCTATTGGAACAATAATGAATTATTAGAATAATTAATATATTATAAAAATTTGACTCTAATATATTTTATTTAAATACTGATTATTATACACATTTATTTCATAAGTAATCAAAGGCATTATTAGATATTTGGTATGATTAGGTTAGTATTTCTAATTTGCTTTTTTTGCTTTTAAGATATTATTTTCTTTAATAAGTTTAGAATTATATAATTTACCTTTTTTCTTGAGATTATAATTTTTTTATAAACTATACTTGAAATTTAATTTTATAACGTATTTTTTAATTTAAATTTATACCATTTAAATAATTGGGCTAAGAATTTGATTTGAAAGTTTAAAGATGTAATAGTTGAAGAAAGGAGTGCATTGATATCAAACTTCAATGTTAGTACTTAGTATTGTAGGCAAAGGAGAAAAGTACAATCCAATTTGACAATAACACTTCTTAAGTTTTAGTTAATAAATTAGATGATACTAAAATTCCTCTCTACAAATTGAAATTTATATTTTATATGCATGTCATGTGTGCAGGCGAAAATAAAATATGTCTTTTTGGTATGCAACAGAAAAATTAATATTTGAAACTTATTAAATTGTTTTAATAATTTATATATTTTATGTGATCTTTTCTTTTCTTTTCTCCTTAGTGCACATACTTAATCCAAATGCGTGTGTCTAATAAGATATATATAATTTGGACCCTCTTGCAAAAAATTTTCATTGGTTAACCTAAAATATCCCATATAAGAGTTTGATTTTCATAATAAATTGAGAAAAAAAAAACTTGGAACTATTTTATAATTATAGTTCAATTGTTCATTTTTTTTTTTACTTTTTGAATCATTTATATTTTTAAATTTACTTATATATTTAATTAATAATAATGATGGTAACATCATATTATGATGAATAAATTATAGGACTATTTTATTTTTTATTTAAAATTATGATTAATTTAATATTTTATAGTATTTTCATCGATATATGATGATTAATATTTAGTGAATCTTAAATATATTCTCGATGTCATGGTACGCTATTTGCCTATGATTTCTTTACATAATAGGCATGCTAATAATAAAATTTTGTTACCAAATAACTTATTGTGACAAAATTTCAATGCTGATACCATATCTTCAATTACTATTTCCTTCGTTTCTATTTATCTGTCATTATTAACTAATTTTACATATTACTATTAACTAATTTTACACATATTAAGAAAGTAATTTAATTTATTTATTTTTAGTAAACTTTACAATATTACTCTTTATACATAAAATTCAAGATATTTAAAAATAGAGGAAGAAATATAAATGAATAAATGCAAATTGATTATTACTGTAGAATAATAAAATATTTATTAATGAAAAAGAGGGGTAGATTTAAAAAAAGAACATTTAATGCTTTATTAAAATTTTAAAATGATAGATGAAAAGGAATTAAAAAAAGCTCTTCAAAATGCGACAGATAAAAAAGAATAAGAAATTAATTAATTGTAATTAATAAGTGCAACATTAAATTATGAGTCAAAATTTTGAAATTTAAAATTTAATCAATTACAATTAATTTAAATCCATTTACATTTTAAATTGGCAAAGATTTAGTATAAATCTCAGTTGTTATGTATAATAGAAAATTCTTTTATAAATTTGGCACTGAATAGAATAACTTAGAACCTTAGAAACATGATTACAATTATTATAACTGGCGATCGATTTTAGTATAAAATTAAAATAAAATTATCCATAATTTTGATAAAAATTAATTTATTATCATATGAAAGCAAATTTCAAAATTTCAAAAAATAGCATTGAAATCATTTAAACATTGAAGTATATTAACATTAATTTGATCAGCATTACAATTAATCTCACTTGCAAATGATTTGGAACAAATAATTTGTTCAGCGTTATGATTCCACTTTCATGCATGTAGGCTGACAAATTTTATTTTATTACTAAATTAGAATGCAGTTATTCAAGTTTTTTTGTAGAATTAATTTATTGTAATTAATAAAATTAAGTACAATATTAAATTAGAATTTAAATTTTCAAAACATTGCATTTAATTAATTACACATTGATTTAAATCAGAATTGTTCCATATTTTAAATTGGTGAATATTCTTCATAATCTCATTTACATTCTAAAAGCATCAATTATTCTATCATGTAAAATTTGATAGGATTTATATATTACTCCCTTCGTTCTTTTTTATCTGTCACATTTTAATGAGATTTTTTATTCTTTTTTATCTGTTACTTTAGAATTCCAATGAAGTATTAAATATTTTTTTTCCAAATCTACCCTTCTTTTTTATTAATAAATACTTTATTATTCTATACTATTAATCAATTTGTATTTATTTCTTTACATCTCTCTTTATTTTTAACTATCTTGAATTTTATACATAAAAGATAATCTTATAAAATTTATAATAAATAAATAAATTAAACTATTTTATCAATATGTATGAAATTGATTAATAGCGATAGATAAATAAGAATAGATGGAGTATATATTGGCCATGATATTTCATACTTCTTATTATGACAAGTATCATTTTCATAATTTATCACATGTTAACTTATCATTTTTAATAAAAAATTTAATTTATCATTTTTCTACTTGAAAGATAAACTATTAAATAAAAAAATTCTTATAATATTAAATCAATTCTCAATAAAAATTTAAATTTAAATCCCTATCTATCATAAGAATTCACAACTACCTATTTCATTTTCATAAAAATCTCCTTGTATTACATTTAAGTTTTGGATTATTTCTTTCTTCACCTTCAATTACTTCAAAGCTATCATTTTATTGAGATAAAAGTTCTTATCTTCTCCTTCAATATTTGTAAGTTTACAAATACTTAATTATTTTATTCTTATAAAAAGATCATAAATTATATTTAAATTATATTTCTTTTCTCTTTCCACCACCTTCAATCATTTCAAAGGTATCATCTTTTTTAAGATGAGAGTTTTAATTTTTATTTTTAATATCTATAAATATTTTCTCTCACTACTTTTGATCCTTTACAGTTGCTCAAACCAAAAATATGTAACTTAATTAATTTTCATTAATTAAATAGATTCTTGATGTGTAAAATTATAAAAGTATACATTTTTTATATATTTTATTTTATTGGATAAGTTTTCTTAACTATTTCACGTTGCTTAATAGGAAGAACATAATTTTAGAGAAAATTATAAAAGGAGAAGAGTTGTCATATAAACATAGACTATTAGTTATGAAGCTTGTAAATTTGTAGTTAATAATACATATGATTAAATTATTTTTTATTATTTTATATTTATATAAAAATATTAAGATTAAAAAATATAATATTTTATATTTTAAAATTTAAAAATCATTTTATTTCTACCTTTATCTAATTTTATTTGAAAATTTTTTATTTTTTATCTTCATTTAATTTTATTAGAAAATTTTTTATTCTTATCTTTATCTTATTTTACATCCAATTTAAAATTTATAAAATCTCTATTTATAATAGACTTTCTCTTTATCTTCATTTGATAAAATTATCTTTCGTTTCCATAGATAAAAGAAAATAAACAATTCAACTTACACTCATTTATCAACTGAATATTTATCATCAAATACTTTAGTAGTTCATCATCATTTCATAGATTCTCATTATAGTAATTATAAATTTATCTTTTATTCTTCATTTTTTATATTTCTAAATAATTATATTATTTCTTTTATCTTTTTTTCTTCTTTATGTTATTAACATATTTTTCTTAAACTTTGATTAAGGTTTAGATTAATTCTTCTTCCAAAAATTTGATATCCATTGGACACTTTTTATTTGTTTATTATTTTATATTTTTTATTATATTTTGAGAAAAAATTTATTATAATGCATTTTTTTAAGATATTAAATAGGTCATTAGTATTTTCCAATCAAAAGATATTTCTCTCTTCCATATAAATTAAAAAATATAAAATATTTGATACTAAAATATTAAATTTTAGTCAATATATATGTCATAATTATAGATTTTAATGAGTTGTTTGTAATATAAAACTATTACTTTCAAAAATTTATTTTATACTGTAATGTAGTAAATAAAAAATTTATTATATTATCATTACACAAAAATTATTTTTATCATAATTTATGTTATTAAATATTAATATTAATGATAATAATTATCTTAAAAAATAATATTTAATTAATGTAATATTTGAATTTAAAATTAATTTTTTTAAAAATAAATTTCAAAATTAATTACTTTCTTGAATATTAAACAAAATGAGTGGAAAGATGACTTTTTTTTAAAATTATTGACTATATATTAATCAATTTTTCATCTAATTTTTATATAAATAATAAATATATGATTATGATGTTGTATTATTAAAATAAATATTCATACATAATATAAAATTATTACTTTCAAAAGTTTATTTCATAATATAAGGCAATAAATAAGAAATATATTACCATTACAAAAATTTATTCTTATCACAAATTATATTATTAAGTATTAATATTAATGATAATAATTATATTAAAAATAATATTTAATTAATATAATATTTAAATTTAAAATCAATTACTTGTTTAAAGTTAAGCAATTAGTGAAGAAATAACTTTTGTTTTTAAAATTGTTAACTACATATAAATCAAATTTTTATTGCTAAACTAAGTGCAATATTCAATTTTTTTGCTACAATTAATTAATTACAAATCAAAATTTCAAAAGACAGCATTTAATCAATTACGCATCAATTTAAGTCTAATTGGGATCATATTTTAAGTTGGTAGATATTTTTCACAATCTCAATTACTTTTTCAAAAGTGTTATTCCGTCTGTTCCTTTTTATCTATCGTATTTTTACGAAAGTTTTTATTTCTTTTTATCTGTTGCTTTAGAATTCTAATCAAATCTATCCTTCTCTTTTATTAATAAATGCTTTATTATTTTATACTATTAGTCAACTTGCATTTATTTCTTTACATTTTTCTCTCTATTTTCAACTATCTTGAATTTTATGCATAAAGGGTAATTTTGTAAAGTTCATTAAAAATAAACAAATTCAACTACTTTCTTAATATATGTGAAATCGGTTAATGGCGACAAATAAATAGGAACAGAGGAAGTAATAAATAATATCAAAATTTTAAATAATTTACATAATTATGTATTGGTGGATATTTTTCACAATCTCAATTGATTTTTTCGGAACTTTGAACAATCATAAAAACGTAATAGAAACGACCTCCATCCTTGTAATCATGTATAAAATTTAATTATTTATTTATGATTAAGACAATTATATTTCTAAAATTCAAACAACAATTTTGATGCTTTTACTCATTTATATCTAAATAGGCATGCTTTTGATTCCTCAAGCAACGGAAGAATATCAACGGGTAATCATGAGAGTCAGAGAGTAATTAGAGGTTATAGAAAGAGTGTACTACTTTATAACTAAGGAAAGTGATATTTTTCTCTTATCCAAAAAAATGTTTATTAATTTGTCAATATTGATAATACTTATCATACGATTGTTTCTTTAAGTATGGAAGTTTTTTATTTAAACTTAAGCGTTATAATAATTCAAATTTCAAAATTCGGATATATATATCTAACGTCATATTTAAATCTTGATAAATAGTATATATTAATGACATAAATATATAAATTAATAATAAGAAAATAATGTGATATGGAATATGCAATAGATATTTATTGTAAAGTAGTCATTCCATTTCTTTTTATCTATCATATTTTGAAAAAAAATTATTTTTTATCTATCATTTTAGAATTTTAATAAAATATTAAATATTTTTTTTAAATTTATCCTTCTTTTTATTAATAAATACTTTGTTATTTTACACTAGTAACTAATTTGCATTTATTCTTTTATATTACTTTCTCTGTTTTTAACTATATTAAATTTTGTACGTAAAGGATCTTGTAAAATGCACTAAAAATAAATAAATAAAATTATTTTTTAATATATATAAAATTATTTAATAGTAATAGATAAATAAAAAGGGAGAGATTATATATCTCATATAATACAAGGAATTTAATATTATTTTATTCCTACTTAATGAAAAAAAAAGAGTAATAGATTCCTTTACATAAATTTTATTTTTAATATATGAAGTACATTATTATGAATTACTTGATACATAATTTAATGGAATTTTTCCTTTATCCTTGAAAAAGGTTATAAAGATCAATTTTATATTTAGTATGAAGCATTTTTAACAAATTTCTTTTTCGTATAAAGTTAGTAATAATTATTTTATCAAATTTTTTCGATAAATTATGTATTATTAAAATAATTTCAATAAGGTTATTATATTATTTTTCCCGTGCTAGGCACTGGCCCTTCACTACTTTTTATAAATTTATAATATTTTGTGTAATTATATTAAACAATTTTTATATTTGTTATTTAGTTCTCAAAATATTTTCACTTTTTACATATTTAGAAATCGTAAAGTTTAAAGTAGATAATTATAATATTTTATTAATTCAACAAGATATAATTTAGAGAATATAAAATAATTTTACAAAATTGAAGTTTATAACACTACTTCAAAAACTTATTTAAAGTACATAAAAAGGAAAATAGAATTAAAAATAATATTAGATAAATTATAAACTAGTAATTTTACTACTTTGTACAGGCCGATCGAGTTAAAAATAATATACTTATCAGACTTTTTTACTTAATTTAACTTATTTGAAGAGTTAAATTTAAAATATTTATAACTTCTTTAGATATCTTAAATAGCGATAAAGATAATAGCAAATAATTCCAATCTCTAGAAGCACAAATGTAGGCCAACCCATCTCTTATCTCATATTTTTAATATATACATATATATATACACACACTAAGTAGTCATCATGTATTGTATGGATAAATATTTATTTTAATAATATAATATTATAATTATATATTAATTATTTATAAAAAAATTAGATGAAAATTTAACTAATATATAACTAAAAGCTCTAGGAAAAATAATTATTTCTCCACTAATTTTACTCATCATTTATGTAGATAATTGATTTTGAATTTAAATATCACATTAATTAGATATATTTTTAATATAATTATTATCATTAATATTAATATTTAATAACATAATTTTTTATAGGAATAGAGTTTTTTTTAATGGAAATATATTTTTTATTTACCACAATATAATATAAAATAATCTTTTGAAAGTAATAATTTTATATTATGAATGAATTTTTATTTTAATAATATAATATATTAATTTTATATAAAGAGAATTATATGAAAAATTGATTAATATTTAGCCAACAACTCTAAGAAAAAAGTCATCTCTTCAACTCTAAAATATTTGAAAGAGATAGTATTTAATAAAATAAAAATTAAAAAAATTAAGAGAGGAAAAAGGTTATCTCTTCACTCATTTTGCTCAATATTTAAGTAAATAATTGATTTTGAATTTATTTTACTAAAAAATTTATTTTTGAATTCAAACATCACAATAATTATATACTATTTTTCAAGACAATTATTATCATTAATACTAATATTAAATAGCATGATTTATGATAAGAATAGATTTTTTTTGTAATGACAATATATCTTTTATTTATCACATTTCAACATAAAATAAACTTTTAAAAATAATAATTTTATATTACAAATAACTCATTTAAATTCACAAACTACGATTACATGTTAACTAAAATTTAATATTTTGATATCAAATATTTTAATATAATCACAAATATACGATAGAAAACAAATAAAAAATGTTATTATCATTGATTAGATAATTATTTTATTAGAAAAATTAATTTTTAATTCAAATATTATATTAATTAGATAGCATTTTTCAAGATAATTATTATCATTAATATTAATATTAAATAACATAATTTATGATAAGAATATATTTTTTATAATAACAACATATTTTTTATTTATCATATTACAACATAAAATAAAATTTTAAAAATAATAATTTCATATTACAAACAACTCATTTAAATTTATAAACTACGAATACATATTAACTAAATTTTTAATATTTTGACATCAAATATTTTAATACGATCACAAATATAAGATAGAAAATAAATAAAAAATATATGGTGGATAACAAATCTTTAAAAAAATAATTAATCTACCCTAATCGAAGTCTAAGAAAAATATATTAAGGACATAGGGGAAAAAGATGAGAAAAATAATATAATTATTTGGAACATAATACAAAAAAAAGGAAATGATTAATTAGATTGTAAAATTAAAAAATAAATTTACAATTATTACAGTGAAAAACTATTAAATAAAAATGAATTATTGAGGTATTTAATAATAAATATTATTCGATATTAAATTCAAGCTTTCTTTAATGAATGCAAATGAGATTGTTCATTTGTTTATGGAAGTATATAGTGATTTTATAGAATAAAGATAAAGAAAAAGTGCATTATAAATTAAAGTTTACAAATTTTAAATTAGATGTAAAATAAGATAAAAATAAGGATAAAAAAATTTATAATCAAATTAAATGAATATTAAAAAATAGAAAATTTTTAAATAAAATTAGATGAAAATAGAGATAAAATGACTTTTAAATTTCAAAAAAGAAAATAATGCATTTGTTAATATCAAAATTTTCATACAAATCTAAAGTAATAAAAAATGACCTATTTATATATATTGTTAATAGCAAATTTGTAAATTTCATAACTAATAATTTATATATTTATATGGTAATTCTTCTTCTTCCATAATTTTCTCTAAAATTATGCAAAATTGTATCTTTTCTATTAAATAGTGTAAAATAGTTAAAAAATTTAACATATGAAATAAATTATATAAATTATATAAAAAATGTATACCCTTGCAATTTTACACATCAAGCATCCACTAAACTAATGAGAATAATTACAATTTTTTTCTGAAAAGCAAAAATCTAACTAAGTAAAGCACTCATAAAAAAGGAAAAAAGGATAATTAAATCGCAATAACAATAGTATAAAAAAGAAGTAAAACATATCATAGAAAGAAATTTATATGATAGGAACTTTAGATCAAATAACTGTAAAATATCGAAAGTAATAAGAGAGAATACTTACAGATATTGAAAATAAAAATAAAAACTCCCATTTCAAGAAAAATAATACCTTTGAAGTTATTGAAAGTAGAGAGAGAAAAGAAATAAAATTTAAATATATTTTGAGAACTTTTTTTATAAGAATAAACTAATTAGGTAGTTGTAAACTTATAAATATTGAAAATGAAAACTCCTATCTCAAATAAAATGATAAATTTGAAACAATTAAGGTGGAGAGAGATAAAAGAAGCAAAATATAAATATAATCTATAAATATTTCTATAAAAATGAATTAAGGATGAAAATAAAAACTCTCATTTTAGGGAAAATAATGGTTTTAAATTGATTAAAAATAGAGAGATAAAAGAAACACTTAAATATGATTTGAGAAGTTTTTTATAAGAATAAGATAATTTTAATGAGAATGAATTAATTAAGTAGTTATGAATTTATAGATGTTAAAAATGAAAATGAAGACTCTTATATTAAATAAAATGATGACTTTGAAATAATTGAAGGCAGAGAGAGAGAAAAAAGAAGCAAAACATAAATATAATTTAGAAATATTTCTATGAAAACAAAATAAATAAGTAGTTATGATTTCTAATAATGGATAAAAATTCAAATTCAAATTTTATTGGGAATTGATATTAAAATGACAAATGAAAGGAGCAATCAATGGTATACATTATTAATTATAGTTGATGACTAATAAATATAAAAAAATTATTTTTTAAAAAATTTATCTTTCAAGTGAAGAAGAAAAAATGATAAATTAACTTTTTATTGAAAAAATAATAATTTGACATGTGGCGAATTATAAGAATGATATTTATCATAATAAGAGATAAGAAATATTATGACTAATATATAATATAAAAATATAAAAATTATTACTTATTATTGGTGACTAATAAATATAAGAAAATTATTTTTCTATTTTATAATTTAATTTTCAAGTGGAGAAGAAAAATAATTTAACTTTTTAATTAAAAAATAATAAATTAATATGTAATGAATTATAAAAATAATACTTATCATAATCAGATATGAGAAATATTATTGCTAATATATAATATAAAAATATTAAATAGTTTCATTCTTTTTCGTTATTACCAATTCTTGGATTTTACGTGTCTCAGTGTCATTCTCTTACTTTTTTAACCTAATATGCTATTTTTTTTTTTTACTATAACAACGATAACTGAGAATTCTAAGTATTTGTGTTTTAATAGGATTCTAATTTTATAAATTTCAAATTACTTAACAAAACTTCTAATTGTGAAATTAGTTAAATAACTTCCTTGAATTGTCTTTTATATTAAAACTTATATACATACATAGTAAATAGTTATATTTGGATTTTTTTGTTTGCAAAACTTTATTATATTATTTCATCTTATTTTAATATTTATGCAAGTTAATTTGATATATATTTAATTAATTAATTTTTTTATGATAAAAAGTAAGGTAATTGATAATTTTTTTAAGATGAATATTAGAGATAAAGAAGATAATAACTTAATTAAAAATTGACTATTCATCATAAGATAATTTATTGATGACTCTAAGTTTTTGCAGGAGTAAAAGAGATGAATTTTAAATGCAAGTAATTTTTAATATATTTTAATTTAATTTCTTATAATTCTAGATTTTTTATCAATTAATGATGAAATTATATTTAAAATATTTAACAATGCATAAAATATTAAAAATTATATAATAATTTAAATTTTTTATATATTGAAACTATTTCTAATTTCAACAAAAAATATTAACTAAGCTCGGCCAATGTTTACTCACCCTTTTTCGGACGTATTATTAAACAATAACATAACGTGTACTAATCAAGTTGGCCAACATGTATGTTTAAAAAAATCTTGACTTTTGCCTTGATACAAATAGCAGAACTTGCGTGAGAAATTGAGAATTCAAAATAGGACATCGCTCCGGCGGAGAAAATGCGGCCTAGATGTGTTTTGAGCGAGGGGAATCCAAAGTCGTGTTTGGGTTCCTAATCCACTTAGAAGTTTTTTTTTTTTTTTTGGTTTTCTTTACATTTAAAAAAATTAATATTTAACATCTTGAAAATTTAAGATGGCTTAAGTTTTTGGTAAATTTTAATTTTATCCTATCTTGACTTCATTTTAAGTACTATATATATTTATTTAATAATATTTTTTCTGATTAAGGTGTGCACTCTACTTACTTTCAGAGAAATCAATACTTTATCATTGTGAGGGAGTGCATTCCACTCGCTAGCTTGAGACTTCTTTTTTGTTTTAATTTTACTGATTCATTGATTGAGGGAAAGAAATTTTCTTAATTTCTTGCATTTTCTACAACAAATCTTATGCTTATATTTACTGCTTTCTTTCTATAAATGTTCCCTCTATATTTGGTGATTTCTTTCACTTCCTTAATTCTTGCATTTCCTAATTCTTAATTCTTCTTTAATTTGATGTTTATAATTTTTTCTTTTATTATATATATTAATTTTTATTAATAATTAAAAAATAATGAATATCTATGCAAAGCACGGATAAAACTCTAGTGTGTGTATATATATAAAGAGGGAGAGAGAGAGAGGATATATCAAATGAAATAAATATTTTTTATGTGAGAAAAATGAGTAAATTCTAATTAGGATTAACACATAATTAAAGATTATATAATCACTTAAAAATTATATAATTTTATATTTTAATTTTAAATTTGATAATTACAGTTCACTCATCTTACTTAATATGTTCTTTCTTTCTCTTCCTTCCCCCTTCTCTCTCTCTCTCTCTCTCTCTCTCTCTCTCTCTCTCTATATATATATATATATATATATATATATATATATATATATAATCCACATTTATATCAAATAACTGATTTATTAAATATATATATATAAAAAAAATATCTTTAAATTATATAATAATAATATTCCTTTTCATTCATTATTTTATTAAAAGTGCATTACCTTGTATTTAATTACTATGCTATTACATATTCTTAGCTAAACATAAACAAACTTGATATACACTAAAATGAAACAGTTCTTTATAAATAATAAATAATTATTTAAATTTTTATTATTTAAATTCACATAACAAAATTAACATTTTAATAAAATAATTGTTATAATATGTTAAAAAAATTTGTTATATAATTGCTTAATGAATTTAAATCCTTTTTGCATAAAAACAAAAAAAGTAAAAGATTAATTTAGACACATAATACACACACACACACACACACACACACATATACTTAAATAAATTATAAAATATACTTATATTTATATATGTCATTTTATATATAAATAATTAATAATAAATGTTTAATTTTAATAAATATATTTATTTAAATAGTTAATATTATCGATTAATTAAAATAATTAATACTATTAATTATCAGCTAATTGAATCAATTCATTGCAAATATAATAAACTAATTGCTAAATATGATTTGTATCTACTAATTTATCAAAAATAAAATAATAATGAATATTAAAATCAATTTTGCCACTACTGATAACTATTTCAATTAATTAATATATTTATCATAGAAATGAAAAAAATGGTGGAATTAACTTAAATTTTTAATTTTATATTTTTCACTTAAATGTTATTTATTATGTTATTGTTATTAAATTAGTAACATAACATTTTTGTTCAAATGAAAGTATAAAGTTTGCTACATTGTACATATGAAAGTAAATGTTAGCAATTTCATACAAGGGATTGCTAACCTCCATATATGCATGTGGAGGTTAGCATCTTCCAATTTTTTATTTGAATAAAAAATTATATTATTAATTTAATGATAATAAAATAATAAAAAATTAATAATTTTAATAAAAAATATTAATTTATAATATCTAAATTAATTTCACTCATTATCTCTCTTTTTTATGATAAATATATTTATTAAATTATAGAATTGTTAGTAACAATAATAGGTTGAGTCTCAAGACATTTCAAACTTAATAACAAATCTTGAATTTAATCTTTGTAGACACCTTTGTTGAGATGAATTTACTATCTCCTTTTGTCACTTTGGATAGGGACTAGTTTTATATATGATAAAAAATTTATAGGAATACACTAAATATAAATAAAAAATAAATATACAAATTAAAAACTATATTATAATTTACTATTCATTTTACTTGACAAATAATGTAAGGTAAGCGTATTATTTTTTTGGATTTAAATTTACTTAAGTCAATGTAAATTATTTTTGTATTATCAACCACTTATATATTGTAATATCAATAAAAAAATTATTAAATTTTTTTTGCAATCAAAATTTTTATATTGCTTTTGTTTTTTCATTTACTAATAATATAAAATAATTTATACTATTAATTGACTAAATATAAACTTTTTTTAACTGTATGTTGAGTAATTTTATGAAAAGTAAAGCAATATACACTTGTATGTAAGGGCAAAATACACATAATTCCCTAAAGTATGGCCTTTTATCAAATAACCACTTGAACTTTCAAATCTTATAAATAATCTTCTTGAACTTTTTCAAATATGAAAGCATTATAGAAATAGATAGAATAATTTAACAGCGCTTCTATATTACTTAGCAGCAATTTATAACCATCATCATCATTTTTTTTAATTCACTTAGCAACTATTAGAAAGTAAAAAATAGCTACAATTTGGTAGTAGCAGTTGCTCTAGCTAATCTAATCTTTTCATATTTTGAAAAAGTTCAAAGGAGTTATTTATGAAATTTGAATGTTCAAGGAGGTTATTTAATAGAAAGTCATACATTAAGGAAGTTATGTGTATTTTGCCCTATATGTAATCATTCTTCTTGTGAGTGAAAGATGAATGCATGGAAGGATTTATTTATTTTTTATAAATTTTTTATATGTTCTTATATGGATGAAAAAGTAATATATTATCCTTATATTTTATTACTAAAAAAGATGATAGTTAAAATTATAATAATAGAGAAAGATAATTTTCTCTTTAAAGAAAGAGAAGAAAGTCGAATTATACCAAACTCTATATATTTAGTATGAAACATATAGAATATTTTTTTATTATCTTAATAATTTATAACTATATTTTTATAAAAGAATGTTTTATTAAAACAAGTTACTCAAGTCTTTGATGAATTATTTGAATCCTCAAATATTAAGTCCATAGCAAATTAAATCTTTGCCAAACAAATATAAACAACTCAAGGTCGGTGTCATCTTTTTTTAAAATTATATTTTCTGTTATATTCAAAATTTGATATCTATGTATGGTTTAGTAATTTAATTATTTTTAGTATCATAATAAAAAAACTAAACGGCTCAAGGATATTTTTAATTTAAAAAAATACAAATAAACTCTCTAAATAATTTGATATTACATAACTTTTTAAAAGTTTTAAAACCTATAAATAGTCTTCTGAAGTTTTTCAATATATTGACAATTGTCAATATTTTTTGTTCCTGGCGAACTTCAAAAGACCTTTTTTTTTTTTGTCAATATATGTATGATAATAAACTTCTTTTTTTGGCATTTTGTCCTTTGGTTTGTCAACATACTTTCTTTGTTTCTAAATTAAATCTAAAGGGGCTTTTCCAGGTTACCAAAAGAGGCAAACTCCAAATACAGTGACAACATTTTCTGCACTCTCCCCAGTTCTTTATATAAAAAATATAATTTTTATATAAAATTTATAATTGTCTATAAATACAAATAAATTGGATAATAAATATATTAACTATTATAACTTTATAATTTAAAATTTTATTTAAAAGACTCCCAAAAATTCTTTAATTTTTATAAAAATTAAAACATTTAATAAAAATAGAAAGGTTATAAAAATATAAATTGATACGAATCTTTACACATCTACTAATATTAATAGACTGAAACATCATTTTAGTCCATGATTTATGTCAATTTTATCAATTCAATTGCGTGCAAATATTTTATATTAATTTTATCTGTTATAGATAATAAATTAATTATTTTACTCCCTTCAGCAATAATTCCATTAATGAATTAATGATTTCATATATAGAAAGGCTAAAACAAAATAAAAATATATGGTGAGGGAAAAATTAATAATAAAAAATTGTGGAAAATCAAATAATATAACCTACTTTTGTGAGGACTAAAATAGACATTATAAACAAAAGAAAAATTAAATGTAATAATTTAAATATCAATTTATAATAAAAATTAAATAATGATGTAACACAAATTCATTTGAATAGAACTAGAATTTTCTATTCATCATCATCATTAAAATTACACTTTATTCATGAGCTATTTTGCTAATTTGTTTTCCCATGTTTTCTCAAGCATTACGGTTAGCCCACTGCACTTTCTAATGTTAATATTTTGTTCATCTCTGCCTTTTTTTTTTTCCATCCAATTTTAAATAGAATATTCTATAGCAAATGAGGTAAGTACATTCGAGGAAAATGATAAGGAAGTAAATTATAACTTTTTTGTATTTATGTGAAATTGATATTCAAATCTCAATTAGGATTAGAAAAATATGTTAGCATTGTTTCCTTGGTTATTATTGTAAATTATATGTTATTGTTATATGCTTTGAAAAATTATCGATAATAGAGTATTCAAATTTTTTTATCTATAAATATTAAAAAATTTAGTTGGCTTTTTTATCCATGCTTTATATTATAATAATTTTTTCTCATTTAAGGTGTGTTATTAAAATAAAGGAATACTATTAATATATTTTAGCCACTATTAAAATTTTTGAATATTAATTTACATAAATATAAGAAAATAAATTATACTTTACCCACTATTATAAAGTTTTTCATAAAAAATTTGATAAAAAAGGTTTGAGTGGGAAAATATTAATAGCAGAAGATACATATGGACACATTATAATGCTTGAAATCAAAGATGAACTAAGTGAAATCGGCGAAATCATATATGAATAAACTATAATTTTTTCTTAATATTATTATTAGCTAAGTCATTATGAAAAAAGAGTAAAAGTGTTACATCTTTTTAAATTTTTTTAATTTTGTAAAAAATTATTTTAAAAAATTGAATTACTTAAAAAAATATTCGTATAAATCATAATTTTAGTAAACTAAAAATATTTTAGTTTTAATTATTATACATAAGCAAATTTTTAGTAATTAGTTTTAAATATAAAAAAATTTATTAGTGGAGTTACATGTAAATAAAAAATGCAAATTTAAATTTGCAAAAATAAATTAATATTTAAATTATTATAAATTAAATTTATTTTTAATTTTTAATTATTTTTATTTTATATTTTTTGAAAATAAAAATTATATCAATTCAATCACTCCCAAATTTTTATTATCAATTTCATCCTTCACATCTTTATTTATTTATGGGTGGAACTAGATCATTGACCTATAGGTCCTTAAAAGTCTAATATATTTTCTAACCTATCCTAGTTTATTTATAAAATAAAACTAGATTGGAACAAATTTTTTACTTATTTTACAAAATAAGTTAATCCTTATTATTTAGAGTCTAACTTATTAGTCTATTAGATTGACCCATATTTTTATATATTAAATAAAATTATATATAATATTTAAAAAATATTTCATATATATTTTGAAAATTGTCTAAAAAATTTTAACATGTTCTCATTCTTTTAATTTTAGCTTATATTATAATTACTTAAATAATTAATTTAAAATTATCATTGTGATATTTATATTTATTTTGGAATCAAATTAGGTTCAAATTCAATTAAACTTTGAACTTTTAGTTAAGGCAAATTGAAATTAAAATATTATCATTAGTTTAAACTCGAACAAATTTCTATGTTAGTTAAGTTATATTTGATAATATCAAAATTTAATTTAACTCAATTTAATTCTATTTCTAATAGTAAATTTGAGGAATATTTATTGATTATTAATAGATTTATGTAAACTAATAAGTCAGGTAAAATTTTTAAAAAAAATTATATATGAGTTGGATTAGGCTAGATTTTAAGTTTACTACAGATTAATAAGTTAAACTAAGTCAATTGCTCTTTACGTAAGCTTGACCTATATTAAGTAAAATTTAATTTGACCTAATATACTTCCATCTCTATACTTATTTATCATTTGTCTTTTTACTTGTATAGTCATTATTCCATTAATGAAAATATCAATAGAGTACTAAATTAATCAATTTATAATCTATAAAGATTAAAATTAATGTAAAAGATATGTTAAGGATAAAATCGATATAAATAAAATTAGGATAATTTTTTCATACCTAGTGTAAAAGTCAATGTATGCATATGTTAATTGATCAACTAATTAATACATAACGTGTGTTATAGGTAAATAATTAAATAAATCAAATTACGACACAAGGCAATCAGTTAATAAATTTATTTATATTTTTAATTTTACACATACTCATCAAGCAATTATATTTCCCCCTTTTTTAGTTTTTTTCATACTTCATTAATTAGTTTAAGTAATTTTATATTAATTCTATAGAAATGCAATCAAGAAAAATCCAATTCTACCTCTTATTCTTTTTTATTTGGTTTGGAAAAAATTTAAATGATAATAATATATCAAATAAAGCTTTCAAATAATAAAATGAAATATTGATTATTTAAACGAAAAAAATTAAGTATGTTGTTACATAAATTAAATTCAAAAAAATTGAAAAAGAAAAAATTTTAAATTAGATACGTTATTTAGTCAGGTTGAAAACAATATATTATGAAATATAAACTCATAACTTTATTCAATAGTTAGTTGAATAATAACATCAGTTCAGTATTTTTATTTTAATTTCATGGATACACGACCAGAAAAATCTAACCACAATTCTTATTTTCTTATTCGAGCTTAAACAAAATTTAAATAATAACAATGATATCTCAAATAAGAATTTTCAATTAAAAATAAATTACAAATTATTTAAATATGCTTTCAAATAATAAATAAGATATTAAATATATTATTCAACATATATTATCATAAATAAACAGAGTTCAAAATAAGAAAAGATTTAAAAAAATATTTTAAATTCATTCCTCTTTCATAAATTATTGTATTTATATGATAAATTTTATATTATAATTTTGATAGATAAATGAAATTTACAGAAAAGAAATTAAAACATGAAATTTATGAATTTTTTTATAGTTTAATGAATCTAAAAAAAGTAACAGCAGTTAATTACCTTGAATTATGGGATTGGTAGGCGAAGTCAATAGAAAATAAATAGAAATATGGAATTTATGATTCTAGTTTAAGAAATTTATAAAAATAATATTAAATAATTATTTTAAATTGTATGATTTTTTGAATGGCTTTAAAAGATTGAATTTATTTTAATAATAATTTATAATTTTTTATGATTTATTTATGAGTGAAATATAGTTAAAAGAAAAAATTAAAGGAATAATTTTAAAATATGAGAAATTACATTTTTTTAAACTCATTTTGTATTTCAAATAGATCACATGTTATCTTTTAATGCTAATTTTTCATTAACTACTTAAAAGTATTTTCAACTTCATATAAAGTAATGTCAAATAATATATACAAAAAAAGTCAAATATAAAATGTCAATGGGCTTAAATTTTGATATATTTACAAATGAATTGATTTTGTAATATAATCATGGAATTATACATAATGAGAGGGTGAATTAAAGCCCTCCATATAACTCAACATTAACAATTTACTTAAATTATTAACTCTATACTAAATTTAAAATTATAAATATAAACATGATCATAAATATTTTATTTATTTGATAAATCTCTTATCATTTTATCTTAATCATTCATTTTAACATTATCAAAATCATATCTTCAAAATCATATAATTTTTATCTTATCATGGAAACAGGATGACGGTATCCAAATTTTTAATCAGGATATTGTAGAATTGTCCATGAAATTAATAAGGGTTTTGATTGATACTAATATAATATGTCTACCAAATTGATATTCACTTCAACAGTCATTGTCCGATCAAATCAAGCAATACAAAAACCTTAGTGTCTTTATATGCATGCATCACCCTCATATGGAGAGATATTTCGACTTTTCAAAAAGCACAAAGAAAATGAGGGAAAGGAGAGGAGAGAGAAAAAGATGAACCCCCACATGGCCCCAAAATTTCCATTAAGGGTCAAAATTCAGAGACACCCATCCGTCTGGGCAATTTTCACGCCAGTTAAAGAAAATTTTCCTACTCAATTTTCTTTTCTAATTATGCTTTTCTTTCCATCAAATTACCTAACTACAAGAATTAGGAGCAGTTTGCACTTTCCACGTTTACCCCTCTCAGATTCTTTCCCTATCTGCAGAGTCTATTTACCAGAAAATTCCCTCAAAATGTGTAGAAAGAATGCGCCACAAGTAAAGAATTTTGCCCTTCTCAGACTCCATCTTCTGCTGTCAATAATCTGCACAAAAATGATTATTGAAGTTGCAATTAGGATGAGTATAAATCAAGCAACAGAGACATGAAATGACTCATCTGCTTCTTGATATACTGCTCATACCATCATCACGTTTCTTCATCAGATTCCTAGCAAACAGCAAGCATATAACCAAAAATGCCACTCCAGCTGCCCCCCCTAATATTATAGCCACTGTCTTCCCAGTATTTTGCCCTGTTATTCCAATGATTGGCCACAGTTCACATTTCACATTATTGTTAAGATATCACATCAAGCATAATAACACCTTCGTTCTAAACAATATCACTGTTAAAATATCAGATTGAGTAAAATAAGACCCTTGCTGATACTAATTTATACATTTGCACATATGGATCAATCCGAATTGCGCTTTAGGATCAGTATGATTTAGATTGTTTCATGTTTAATTGTGAATAAGTGTGGCTCGGTCTGTATCGTAATTGCATATCTGGGGTCAATTCGATTTAGATATGTCATGTGCACAAGTGTGGCTAAGTTTGAATCACACAAGTGAGGTAAAGTTTGATTCAGATGGAATTAGGTAGGTGTGTAAGTGTGAAAGATTAAGACTTGTGCAAGCAAAATAATACTAATTTGAAAAAAAAAACAGATAAACACAGCCTATTCCAAATCTAATAAACAATTAAAGGTTGGAACTTTATAATTCAACAGACCTTTTTCCTTTTTTTCCCCTGTTATGGGTTATTCTGAGTGTTACCTGAGGGAGATGAAGAGTATGAAGATGATGTTTCTGAAGATGAAGATGACCTCCCAGGAACCCCATTTGGGTAATAGCTATAGCTAATGAAGCATTTATGCAAATAGATTTGGCCAGAAATAGAACTCCCACATTCAACCTCAGCTCTCTGCACAGCATTCTTCACACATTCACCACAATCTGAGTCCCCAACATCCCCCTCACATTGCCCCAACACATACATAGACTGATAGCTAGTTGTGTAAAATCCATGCCCACTAATTACCCCATTTTCCATCGCAGAAAATGCTGTGTCCCTTCTCTCCTCAAAACCACTTCTAGCCCCATTTTTGCCCCCACAGGTCTTATAAAGCAGTTGCATTCCTGAAATTTGAGCAAACCCAGAAATTTCATAAAGCATATAGCAACCAAGAAGCTGAACTCTTGCAGCCACAGTTTTCCCACACAGTTTATCAGATAATACCGGGAGTCTGCTAACACAGTTATAGCAATCAGAATTTGTGAGATCTCCTCTACATTGAAAAAGGCCAGTTACGGAGGTTTGGCCACTTCCAGAAGTGGCTTTGTAGAATTTGTATTTGGTGGATTGTGAAACTAAAGACCCAAAAAGAGCTGAGAGAGACTGTGAGTATACCCCATTTGGATCTGAAAATGATTCCTTTGAGCAGCCCTTGTAGACCAGAGTTGTGTAATCTGAAGATGCAGATTCTGCAAGCTGGAATGGCTCAGGATTTGTGAAGAAAATTAGGAAGAAAAGGAGGAACAGGGATTTTCTGGGAAAACCCATTTAGGGATGTGGGAATGACGGAATCAAATCATAGCAAAATTTGAGTGAAAGATGTTTGAAGTGGAAATTTCAGAGAAGGCTTTGGTTAAAGGAAAGGAAAAGAATCAAAGGGGTTGTGGTTGATACTTTGATTTATCTTCTTTTTTTGCTGAATGCAGAGAGAGTCCTGAAATGACTCGGTTTTGTTTTGTGGTCCTTGGGATTTACTTTCCTTTGGTTACCCTAGAAGTAATGCCTCTGCACATGTGCAAATAGGAGAGAGCTGCCATCTCTTTCTTTCTCTCTCTATATGCGAGGAGTACAACATTGTGAACACAAGAAAAGTAAAAATAAATAGTTAAAATAAATATTTTGAAAATAATGAAATATTATTTTATTGTATTTATTTTCTTGGAGAGAATGAAACAAAAGTACATTGTCAGTTGGTTTAAAATGTTTTTGAAAGGCTGTGGGTAGAAATATTCTTTGTGGAGGGAAGGTTTTGTTTTGGAGGGCATATTTGTGTGGCAGGGAATCTGACTTCGTGGGAGGATGAACATCGAGTTGACTCAAATACATCACCGGTTTGAATTCAGTCAAACAATTGTTAAACTTGTAGAGTTGTACTATTGGGTAATGTAAGTGGAAAAATATGAACTTAAGTCCCCGGATTAACGTTAAATTTTTAGTAAGTTCTCGTGCTACTATATTATATTTCAGATAATAATTTTAATTTATTAATTAATAATAAACAATCGAATTATTATTCTAACTATATTAGATGTGACATTTTTTTCATAAATCACATTTAATAGTATATAATCTCGAAACGCAACATCCAATGGCATACAAAATCACTCCATGCATAACTTGAGTTTCAGTTAAATTATTGTGAAAAAACTATAAAATACCCTCACCAATTTTAAAGTAATTATATTTTACTTTCACAATCTTTAAAAACTTATAATTAAATTCTTAAATTATTTAAAACTGACAATTAATACTCAATATTCACTTAATTAATTATTTTATCAAATTATGTAATATTTTTTAAATTTTTAATAAAATCATGCATTATTGTATGTTATTTTATTATATTATTTTTTACATATAATTTTGTAACTCATTTTTAGGTTTTTAATTAAAATTATATTTATCTAATTTATTTTTTATATATTATATAACATAAAAATTATGTATAAAAAAATGATGGAATGAACCAATATATTATCATATTATGATTCATATTTAAAATTTTCTTGAAAAAATCATGTAATTTAATAAAATAATTAGTTGAATAAATATTGAGGTTAAATGCAAGTTTTATTTAGTTAAAAGATTTAATTTGCAAGTTTTTAAAAATTGTGAAAATAAAATGCAATTATCTCAAAGTTGATGGGTGTTTTGCATTTTTCTCTTATTGCAAAATTGGCCTAAATTTTACGATCATGCATCCCCACTATGTTAAAAAAAAAAAGTTGCTATTGATGCAATTTCTGATGACTTTTGTACTGAAATTTGGAACTTTTTAAGAATTTTTTTATAAATTATAATTTTTTTTTGGTAATTATGATCAATTGAGTTGTAATTTTTTATGAAAAAATTGTAAGGTTTAACTTTCTAAGAAAAAAGTTGTAATCTCACATCTAAAATGCCAAGCTTGTAATATTTTATGAAAAAATTCCGATCTTCTCACGAAAACATTTAATAAAGCGAAACTCAACATTTTATATCTATTTTAAATCGTTAAGCAGATCTTACATAGTTCAATAACAAATATCAAAAAATATTATTGGAGACGAATATGGGCGTTGCATCAATCTTTCAGGCATGATATATTTCAGTCAATTCTCAACACAAACTATTCAGAGACTTTGAGATTATAATTTTTTTTTTAATTGGTGCTTCAACCATTTTTTATAAACTTCAAAATTGCAAGGAGAAGATTTACACCACCTTTTCGATGCTTCTGAATTATAAAGCACACCAATAAAACATCACCCAACAACTACTATTTGAACGTTTTAAATAATATTTTCAAGATGAAATCGGATAATAAATTAAAAAGGCTAGGTTTATTTAACTCAAATAAGATGGTTAAATATAAGGATATCACAAATGAAAATTGATGTAAAATGTACTTTTTAATATAATGTTATTACAAATACATATATATATATATATAATATGTAATTTTTTATTTAACTCTAAATATTTTTATGTTGGATTATGATTATTCTCGTTACGATTTTATATAAAAATATTGTAAAATTGTATAAAAATATTTTAATGCAACTTTTCAATCATGGGCTCCATCTGTTTTGTGAACTAGAGTGATTTGAGTGTCAAGGTGTACGTTTAAATTTTTTACAACTATTTATAAAAAAATTGTAAATTTTATAAAATAGATACAATTTTTTTTAATCAAATCACATAACTTTTAATACGGAAGTTTGAAAATAATACTAATATCTATACCGCATTAACATTCACGCAAACCTCTATTAAAAGGAAAATAAATTATATTTAATCTTAAATTTAAATTTATCGGTAATGTGACGTTAAAAATACTTTTGAGTGCAAACTAAACAAATTTAGAACACTTTGTAGCTAAAAATGAATTTAATTAAATGTAATCAATTAAATTATGATTGTTAAAAAATCCAGTTGTGAGTTTAAGTATAGTGGCCTTTCTAAAATCTTTTTGAAATTACTGTAGTTTTGAAATTTCACGAAATATCAATGTAAATTATGAAAATAGAGAAACGAGAACCTAAGTTCGTCTAGCTGAGGGAATTCGGACTCCTTCCCCCGGCGGGTGTTCTTCGTTGAAAAAGTACGGTGTCTTAGCCATCCTCCACCTCAAGCGATGCTATTCTCATTTCCTCGTATTTATTCTTAGCTCATTCTTTCTTTTCATATATATTAGGAGATTTATGATTGAGTATACTCTATTATTTACAAAAAAATTTATAGTATATCATGGATATCATTCAATGGCATCCTCCATCTCAAAAAATGCTATTCTCATTTCTTTGTATTTATTGTCTACTTTTTCTTTATATATATATTGCAAAATTCATAATGTAGTAAACTTTATTATTTATAGAAAACTTTATGGTACATCATTGACATTATTTAATTGTGTATCGGTATATCAACAGATTTAATCATAAATATATTATTGTATAATATATGATATTTGATTTTAAAAAAATTGATGTATCATCAAATTCGGTAATATATTGATATATTACATATACTATGGTATTAATAGTGTATCAAAATCTTTCTCGTTATCTATTAAAGGGAAGTAATCTAGGATTGGCGAAAATATCCCAAATTTATAATGCTTAGCAGAGATTGCTTCAATAAAATTTGGAGATGGTACAATTTTTTGCTCCAAAAGATAAGATATAAGACAAATTTTAACCTTGAAGAAAATGATTGAGATAGGGCAATAATACTTTACTTCACCTTATGGAGTTTCACTGTTATACAAGTATTATATTTTTGCCCCATATACTAATATATATATATATACATACACATCTATCTATATAATTATTTTAACCATTTTACTAATTTAATTATTTAAAAATTAAAAATACATTATAATTTTATTTGAAATGATGAAGGCAGAAAGTAATAATATTTTATTAATTATGTATTAATTTTTTAATTTTTAAATTAATTATATATGACTTTAGACCTATATTTGAATATTTTCTTAATTATATATGATTTGTAATATTTAGATCTCGATTTTTGTCTACTTTATTCACTAATGTTTAAGATTACTTAATAATTATATATAAATTTATAATCCTTAATTTTAATATTTGTATTTCTTAATTTCTTTTATTTATTATTATTTCCCACAAGTTCCATTAAAGCTTTGTTACCCTTTGGAGTAAGGGAAAAGGGCAAATTTCATCCCCAAATATGAGGCATGAGATAATATAATATTTTATTTTTAATAATAGTGCATGAGGCAAAAGAAGGCTAATTTGCTCTTACCCCACCCCATTGCCATCCATAAAATAATCAATCATTCACTTTACCATATTTCTCATATTTTTGGGAACTTAAAAAAAATATTTCTAAAAATGTGTATATTTTTATGAATATTTTTAACTTAATATTTTTTAGAAATATTTTTATAAGAATGTAGGTATTTTATATTCTTATAATATGGGAATATTTTAATAATATAAATAGATTATATTATCTCATTTTTTCATTAAGATCTTATAATTATTAATACTTCATTTCAATGTCACTTATCACAATTAACCACTGTAATTTACTATTTACCATCAAGGACTACTACTTTTATCATTTATTGCTATCACCAACTACTATTAGTGACTACCGCCGTCGTTGTTATTGATTACTAGTATATATCACTAATCATTACTTACTATTAATGATTATTATTGATTACTACTTATTATGAATGATTATGTTACTATTATTCATTGCTAATAATCTCCTTCAATCACCACCCATAATTGATGATCATTATCAATCATTGTCTATCACAAGTGATCATCCTAACTACTATCTATTACTAATGACCTCTATCATCCACTACCAAAGAATATCATTAGTGACTACTATTAATCATTTTCTACCAATATTTATTAATATTAACCATTCAAATCTTAATAAGGATATTTTTAATAATCTAATAATATTTTTAAAAATATATAAATTAATTAAAATTTAATATTATAATATTCTTATAAAGATTTTTAAATGAATTAAATAAAATAATATTACATTAGTAAAATTTAAATTTTTAAAAATCTTACTCTAAAAAATATTAAATTTTTTGATAATGTATAATTCTGCGATCCAAATATCAATCTTAAACTGTGGGAGTCAATCTTGATGTCTTTGGTCGGGCATTGCAAGGTGCGTCTGAAAACTGGGACTTTAGGTGCATTTATATCATTGTTTTATGATTTAATTAGAATGACAACGGATCAAACTGGGACTTATATATATATATATATATATATATATATATATATATATATATATATATATATATAATTAAAATAATAAATTTTTGACGTAAATACTTATAAACATAAATATTATTTAAATAATATTAAATTATTTCTTACTTTAATGATTTCATAATTTGAATTATTATAAAAAATAAATAGAGTAAAAATACAAAGACCTTCCTTGATTATAGTTGAAAATACACAAACATTGCCTTTACTTTTAAAATCTACACAAGCCTCCTTCAATTTTATAAAAAAAATATTATTAAATCTATTTTAAAAATAATTATGAATATCTAAATAATTTTATTGAAAAAATATTATACAAATTTAAAAAATTTAACTCAACAATACTCATTCTTTGTATCTCCACATTAAATCACTAATTAATTTAAGATATTGTTAAAAGTGACAATTTAATTTTAATATAATTTATTATTATTAAATTAAAAAATATTATAAGTACTAAAAATAGATTTTAAAATTAAATTCTAAATTTTTTATATTCATTAAATTAAATTTTATAAATTTACCTATTTTTTAATATCTAATAATAACCCTTAATTTTTATTCGAAACTTAATTCCATATATTATTTTTTAGGCATATAGCATTATTATTAAATTAATAGTATAATTTTTTTTAATTGAAAAATAAAAATTATTTTTCTCCATATATATGAATATAAAAATTAACAACTACATGTATATATAATAAGAATCATACAATTTCTTATAATAATAAGAGTGATAATTTATTTAATATATATATAATTTAATATTATGAAAGTAAAATTTTTAAAATAATATTAAATGAATCCCATGAATCGTATGCTCTTTTTCTTCCTACAATTGGAGGGGCCGAGTATAATAAATGAATAAAAGCCATAATTGTGTTGGCATTGGCTTTTATGTTTGCTTCCACGCCGTATAGGAGCCGACCCATTAGTTGGTCTCACTTCTCAATTATGAAAAAGAGCCAAAAATCCAGCACAGCATGTTTATACTCCATTGCATGCTGACATTACATTATTATTATTTAAAAAAAAAAAAAGACTTCAACTCTACAACTAAAAGTTTTAGGAGTTTCAAAAGATGACGGCTCTATTTGTATTCTATTTTTAAAAATAATTTTTTATTTTTAAAAATAAAAAATTTGTTTAGCAACCTATTTTCAAAATTTATTTTTTAAAATTTATTTTTTAAATATGTAACTCAAAAACAAGAAAACAGAAATAATTTTTAATTGTTTTGTAAACTTATTTTCTTAGAATGTTAATTTTGTAACTAAATAAAATATTTCTTCATTTATAATATTAATCACTTTCTAATATTAGTTTTCCTTTAATCCAAAAATAACTTTTAAGAATAAAAAAATAATTTTTAAAATATAAAAATAAAAATATATCTAAACATACCTAACACTAGTTATTTCAAAATATTATTAGTTAGAGGGCACTTGCTTGTTGTTTGCATCGATGGAATGGGGGAAAGAAATAAATTACTTCTTCTAGTTGGATGTAGAGAGAAAATCAAAGGAGAAAGAAATTGCACATGAAATTCACCAATTTTTTTTAAAAAAAATTGAAAAAGAAATTGTCTAAAACACACTATTCATACCTTATTGTTTCTATATGTCCGCTTCTCTTGTTTACTCCACCTACAAATTCTTTTTTGAAAATTTATGAGATTTAATATAAAAAATTATGAACCTCATGATTGTTATGTTAATCTATATAAAAATTAGCAAAATTTTTGTCTATACATATTAAATTTTATTTTCATCTCTTAAGATATAAATCATATTATTTTGATCTCTAATTTAAAATAATTTAATTATTTTAATTTTCAAATATCTAATTGATATAATTTTAGTCTTTCTGTCAATTTCCATTAACTTTGTGCATCAAGTTGGAAATTATATAATATTGCATTTGGTTGACGGATTTAGGCATGGGATTGTGGGGCAATTGTCCACACAAACATAATTTATATATATATATATATATAAATGATATATTTTACCCACATAAACTTAAGAAAGATTATCCCATAATTTATTTCTACATCAATTGAGAATGAAATTTTATTGAAATAATTATAAGAAAATTTGAAACTTATTAATTACACACAAGAATATACACATGCAAAAATATATTAAAATAAAGTACATTTTATTTTTATTTAAATATTTAAAATTTTTTATAATAATTTTATTTTTATCTTATATGTTAAATTTTCCCGCACAACTTAAAAATTTTGAATCTGCCACTTTGAATGGAATGAAAATTAGTATGACTAAAAAATTTTGTTTAACATACACTACAGAATGAAAAAACACATTCCTTAAGAAATGATTATTATATCAAATGATAGAATAATTATTTCATATTGAAAGTGATGAATTAGGTCATCTCATCATCAATGAAACAATCTTTTTAAATACCTATCCCTCAAATTTCTTCATATATTCTAATATTATCATTAGTTCATAAAAATAAAATAATATTGATTGTGCATTATTAAAACATCCATTGATAAAGTTAAAATATAATAATAATTTTTTCCATTTCATCTATTGTTAATTTAAGTTTATCCATTGTATTATTATTATTATTATTATTATTATTATTATTATTATTATTATTATTATTATTATTATTATTATTAGATTTGCAGTGAGGCTATTATTGTCATTTTAACATATTAACTTTTCTTTCTTTTAATTTTTTTCATTCAATCAAATAAGAAAAAAATCAGTCGTTGCTTATTTTATTTCTCCTTGATTTTCTTTTCAACTAAATATAAGGAAAGAAAATATCTTCTTTCTTCTTTTCTTTTCTACTTTCTCCTCGTTTCCTTTCTTTCCTTATTTTCCTTGTGATCAAACAAAGCATAAAGAGGTGAGAGAATAAAATGGTAGAAAGGGAATTCAACCTTTCTCTCCTAAACTTATACATAGGCTAGGTGACCTACTCAACCTAAAAGACCTAACCTAAAAAATATTGGGTTTGAAATCTTTTTTTATGGCCCCAATATTTATTTGGCTTTTTTCTTATAACCCAATTAATATTTAAACTGAGCTTGGGTTTTAATAATAAAAAATGGATTAGTTGGCTTGATTATATAAATTTATTTTTAATAATATAATTATATATTAAAAAGGTTATATCTAATTAATTTTTATGCTAAAAATGCTTAATTTAATATAATTAAATATTTTATATGTTTAAATATCCTATTATTTCTTTAAATATATTTTTATATAAAAAATTAATTTTTTACTTAAAATAATAATATAAATAAAAGTAATTAGACTTTTAAACTATACTTTAGACCATGTATAAATTTAATTGGGTTGAGCTTAAACTTGGACCATTGTATTTCATGCAATTATGTATGAAAAATCTAGCTTAAATTTTGATAACCCAATACATGTACATCTCTAACCTCTATCTCATGTTTACATAACGATAATCATCATCAACCAAGCACTACCTCATTACTAATAAGGCTAAATTTAACAATTTTTAATACAACTTAAAAAGATATTAAATTTTAAGAAGAAATGACATTTTATCACCTCCTATATTCATCTTTTTTTATTTAACTTACATATGATTTTAAGTATTGTAATTCATTTATATATATTTTTAATCATTAACATTTTGCCTATCTAAACCATTTTTTATCCAAAATTCAACAAAAAACTATATTTCATGTCATCTTTATTTTTTTTAAAATTTTGAATTAATTTCACACTTACTTAAAATTAAAATACATTAAATTATTTAATAATTAATTGATTAACCTAAAATGATTACCAATTGTTTGCCTTGATCAAGTAAAAGATAAAACGAGGATTTAGTTAAGTATGGTTTTACTTTATCTAATTAATCAAATACTTGTGTAATTTATATTATATTTGTATAGCCCATTTTTTCTTAAAATACTTTTCTTTGCTATTTCAATTGTAAAGAAGTAAAAAATTTTCTATATTATCAATGCCTATTAGTTTGAGTAACTAAAAGCTATGTCTCCTTAAACAAAGTCTTAGGTTTGATCATTATGAATGAAGAAAATAGGTGCTCAAAGAGCTTTACTCCCTGAAATAGACTTAACCTAACTCAACTTTAAAGTAATTGGAGGCCAGTATGACCTATTAAATACTAGGGCTGTTAAACGAGTCTGTTCCGTGCAGATACGGGTTGGTTCATATTACCAGTATTCAAAACGAGTTGAATTTTAAAAGGTCTGCATCTACCAAAACTTGTGATGAAAATAAGTCGGTCCATTATGGATCAAGTTCATCATAGGTCGGTTCATATTACCCACATTAAAAAATAGGCTCAATTCTTAAAGTCCAAATTTGTAAAAATAGGTCATAATTCATCGATTGTGGATCGATTCACGGGCCGCGACCTGTTTAACAACCTTATTGAATACTGGAGATCCTTAAATGAAAAAAAAATTCAATATTGTTAATGTTACTATATCATAATACTAAAAACATTTTGTATGGTTTAATAAGATAGAAATGATCTCGAAGGGCAGGAGTAGCCATAACCTTTTACAACCATTGTATTATCATATTGTGTCATCTTTTAAAATAAATATAATCTTAATTTCTTATTGTCCCTCTTAATTTTTACTCACTTTTAGGCCCTTATTTTTTTTAAATACTAGAGTTATAAATCATTTTATTATAGGTACTATAGGGTATAATATTGTTTATACTCAAACTTATTTGATTCTTTTAAACTATGCATTTTGTTTTTGTAATTATAGGAGTGATTAAATTATTAGATATATACATGCAAGGCCCTATGATCAAATATAAGATATGAAGGAATGCAAGACCTTCAAATTATATCATGTATCAATTGAGTTAAAGACTTTTAACACTATAATAAATTAATATTTATGCCATGAATTATGCCACAAAAATTCAAAAATTATGGCAATTTTACTTCTTACATAGGGAACAAAAAAATTCATACAAATATAGAAAAAACTAAAAAATAAATGCTATGAAAAAACTTTACCGATGGTAAAATACCACTTGCATCATGAACTAAGTTACAAGAATATAATCTCTATAACAAAGTATCACTTATACTACAGAAAAACTTTACCCATAGGAAAATACTACTTATGCCATAAAACTAAGTAACGGTAACACATTTTTTGTGATAAAGTATCACTTGTGCTATAGAAGAACTTTACTTGTGGTAAAATATTAGTTGTGCCAAAGTATCACTCGTGGTAAAAATACTATAAACTAAGTTATAAGAACATATTTCTTGTGATAAAGTATCACCTATACCATAAATTAAATTACAAGTATGCATTTCTTATGACAAAGTGTTACTTATTCTATTATATAAGTCAGTAAAATTTATTTATAGTAAAATATTACTTAAATCATAAATTAATTTTATGAATAAAATTACAATCAAATATATCATTTTTAATAACTATAAATATAAAAAAGATTACTTATAATAAGTACAACATACTATAATATGATAGACAATAAAAATATATAAATATTTATATATTACGAGTATTTAGCAAATAACTAATTTATTACTTGAATTAGAGGCTTTTAACTAATTAATTAAGTCAAATAATTGTTTCAAAAATTTAATAAATAGCTTATGTGATCAACTGATTAACCCTAATCAATCAAAATAAAAAAGTTATAAAACATAATATTTTTAATTAATTAATTTATAAAATATATGTAAAAAGATAGAATCACCCATAAATTATATAGTTATGTATTTTTATTATTATTTTTAAATAATATAGATAGGAGTTGAATCCTAAATGTTAAAATATGTTGAATCCTAAATCTTAAAATATGTAACAAAGAGTACAATTATTAAGTTCCTAAACATTTTTATTTACATCTATACCAAATTTAATATCTATTAAAATATAATATTTTTTCATAAATAATAAATAGCTATTTAACTTTTCATCAATCAAATTTATACAATGAAATTAATATACATTAACAAAATAAATATTATAATATATTAAATATTATATTATATAAATATTCAATGAATTTAAATTCTTTACATACTAAAATTAAAAATTAATAGGATTAACATATGCATATATAATACTTACAAATATAACAATTTATTCAATTTGTTATTTGATCCAATTTCAAAATATCGATTAAATAAAAATAGATCATTCAAGGTATAAAGTATTATAAAAATTTATTTTTTATCACATCACATTATTCTTAAAAAATGTGTTAACAAAGAAGATTTATATATATGTTATGAAAAATACTAAAATCATTATATTATATATAAATAGTATAATTTGTGAGATAAGTTATAATAAATTTTATTATAGAAATATGTAATAATAAGTTTTACATTCATCATTGTAATATTAACAAAACTTTCACTAAAAAAATTGAAAATAATAATTATGTAAATTATATATAATTTAATAATAATTAAATTATTATATTAAAAATTTTCAAGTAAATTATATTTAAGGGAGTGATATATATGAAATAATCTAAATTTTCATTTTCATTCCTTATTAATTCTAATTATATTAATTTCATTTCTCAAATATTTTGTATTAATTTCTTTCCTTTAAAATAATAATTTAATTAATTTAGTCTATTTATTTATAATTTTATTGATAGGTTAATGACTTAATAAATTGAAGGATAAAAATTAAATATAAATAACATATAAGAGATAAAATTAATATAAAAAATTTATAAAAATTTAAATAATTTAACTTATATTTATGAATGATAGAAATATGTATTATAAATAAAAAATTAAAAGTAAATAATTTATAATAATTTAAACTTTAATCTATAATTAAAATTTAAATATACATAATAGTTCAAAGTTATGACTTATATGGATATTTATTTCATATAATTTAACCTTTATTAAAGGAATTTTAAAAAATAAAAAAAAGTTACTTGAAAGATGTAAAAATTTTATTTTTATTTTGAATAACTCAATTAACCATAATTAATAAAAATATTAATAAAATCATACAATTAATTAATTATTTATTTATAAGAGATAAAATTGATATAAAATATTTGTAAATGATAAATTTGATCAAGAAAAATTAGTAATGAAATAAATGAAAGTTTAGTTTATAAAAAATAATTTTTTAAATAAAATCATAAAGAATTTTAGTATTAGTGTATTTTTATTATATATATTTGCATAATATTTTATTATTATATAATTAGTGTCAAATGAGTATAATTTTATTTTTTTATCTCAATCGATTAATTAAAATTTTATATAAAATATATTATATTATAATACTAAAGAAGCAAACTAGCGCAATGGTAAGGTTTGACATTCCTTATCTTGGAGATTTAGGTTCAATTTCTTATAAATACAATTTGTAATTTTTAAATAAATAGAGTTTCAATGATTTATCTTAACTTGATATAGGTTAAAAAAATTAACAATTTTCAACATATGTGTACATAAAATAATAGGATAACACTTAATTAAATTAGTTAGATAATTAATTTGATTTGAATATATAAAATTATTTTAGCCAATTATTAGTTTTATAGTAATTTCATTTTATTTTATTTTTCATGAGTTTATTTGTGGCAATATGAGTTACTAGCCACGGATGCACCTTTCTTGTCATGGTTGTACTTATATTTAGAAGAATCTATTAATCACAAGTGAACCTATGAAAAAAAATATTTATACTAGAAGACCTTTTTTCCTATGGCAATTTTCTAGCCATGCTTGTGCTATAGGACCATTCAACTTGTATTTTCGTAGCTAAATAGCACAGTCATGAAAATTTTGATCTTATGCCATAATTTTGACCGTAGCACAAATGTTGATTGTTGTAGTGTAAGTAAACTATGGGTTTTTGTTATTGTATTATTCCTTATAAGGTTAAATCAACTAAATTTGGATTAGATTGTTTATAAAATTAATATGCCTAAGGGCAATTTAATTGGTCCATCATTGAGGAGAACTAATCAACTAACTATGTTTAAGAAAAATAAAACCAATTCTACCTAATATCTAATTTGGTTAGAAACATTTTAATGGCTAAAACTTTGTCATAGGAAGGCTTTATTTGCAAGTTTGGTCTTTAAACTCAAATTAAAGGTAAATTTACCAATTTAATGCTCGAAGTTACCACTAACTTTAAGAAATATTTAGATGTTAGGCTGAATTTTAGCCATATAATGGCCATCTATATAATTAAGCAAGTAAAAAGATTTTAGATTTAAGTGGCTAAATAACAAAAGAAGGTTGAAACTTCCACTTCACTACCTTATTATTGAAAGATATACATTTATAAAGATCTTTTAAGGCAGTATAAGGCTTTGTTGTGCTTGTGTTAAAAAATGTGTATAGAGTAAAGTGTTAGTACATGTGTGTGCGCGTGCACACAACAAAGTGCTCCTCCATTGAGTGGACTAAAATGGAGTAAACTCTAAAGTCAAACAAGTGCTTGAAGTAAAATGAGGGGTGATATTATGTGTGAATGATGATGTAAAGTTTAAGTGTGGGAGAACATCAAAGAGTAAAGTGAGTTTATTTGTATTTTTAGCCTACCATTTCCAAGATTTAGAAGTTTCAAATACCTTAAATTTCTACCACTTTTCTAACCTTATATAATGATTTGATATAGAGTTTTTTTATTAGGTATGAAATACATTAATTCAAATTTTTGATAATGATAGAAGTAGTTAAATCATTAGACACCCACATATATATAAAGACCAAGGATTAAGCTTTGAATTAAAAAGAAGGCATAAAATTTTCAAAAAGCATCAAATAATACTTAAGTTAAGAGCTTTCAACACATCAATCCAAATTTAGACCTAGAAGTCAATGAATTCAATGATTTAGGAACATTTATGATTTATTTGGATGGAAAGAAATGGAAGGGAGGGAGAGGAAAAGGAAGGATATGAGATATCTTTTTCTTTATTTGAGAGTTTTGTGTAAGAATAAGAAGGGAATGAGAGTTTATAGTTAATTCTCCAAAACTTTTCATAAGAATTTTGGATGGTTATCTATTTAATTTATAACTTTAACCTTATTTTATTTTTTAATTTATATTTATATTTATATTCTTAATATTTTGTTATTATTTACATTTAAATAAATAAAGGTTTCTAGTGTACAAATATAATTTTGTTGCATCATATACAACAACATTTTCTCTAACAAATAGATCACATGTGCAAGCTTAAGTTTCAAAATGATAATTTAGCTAGTAAAACATTTTAAGCAAGATTTTTGATAAGGTAATCCTTAAAAATATCTTAATTATAAAACAATAATTGATAGTATAGAATAAGGGGAAATTGTAAGTTATTGAAATGCATAGATTTCCATGTATGACTTGCATTAAGGAAGAACAACTTCCAATGAACATTATTTTAATCCAAGCTTTTCACTAACTCCCAGCTTATAGATATGACAAAAGAAACAATATGTGGCAATAATAGTTGGAGATCAAGTTAGGTTGAGATCTAATAGAGGTTGAAGACTTTAGAATCTAGTTACAAAATAAAGAAGTTTTAGGTAAGGAAAAGTTACAAAAGATTTGTCAAAAAGATAGAGAAAGGATGACATTGGAAAATGGATGGCAAAAGACAGAGAAGAAAAAAATAAAAAAAAATGAAGTCTTTGATTAGAAAATGATAGCTTTGGGAATGAAGAAAGAAAGTAGACAAAAAATAAGAAGGGAAAGACTTTGATGTATCAATTCATCATTGAATCTAACAATTAGATTTCATTCATCTAGTATAAATGAATGAAATCAAACAATTTAGACTAGTAGTGCATTGATGCGATGATGCATGTGCAATGGTGTACTATATAATTCATCAAATAAAAAAAATATTTGATAAACATAAATTTAATATAAAAGTATATTTAACCTATTCATTAGAAAAGTATTTAGTTTATAAAATGTTAAAAATTAAAAACTTATAATATAGGTTTATAAGTTCTTTAATTTAGAAATAAATAAAAATTAAAAATTTTAAAAATAATAATTTATTATTTTAAGTAGTTATTAAAATAATTATAAATAAAAATATACTTTTGCCTCCTACCTAAGACATAATAAATTATAAAAGTTTGCTATTAAAAAATTACACAAAATGCATTTTTGATTTAAAACCTTAAAGCTACTTATAAAATATAAAGAAGCTTTTCACTTACTTTTAGGAGAAGAATAATTTTTATAAATATGCTTTTTGTCATAATTTTTTTATCATTTCTAAAGTTTTTTTTATTTTCAAATTTAAAAATCAAATTAAAAATTTATTTGTGACTTTAATTTTTTTCCAATTTTTTTGAACAACTAATTTGAACAAAGATGGAAAAGGGACTAGACAAAAAAATTAATTTAATTAACAAGGAAGGGTATGTAAACAAAGTAACACTATAATACCACAAATTTAAAAACTTGACTAAGCAAGTTTTAAGTTATCTTCAAGGAAGGGCTTGAATCTTTTTTCTTTTTTTAGTAGCAGATAGGAGAGGCCTAAGTCTAGACATACCATAGTATTATTTAATAAAAAACTACGAAATCCTATAGAGGCATTCTTAAGAATGATCAAAATAAGATCTTGCTCTAAACTAAAAGAAGCCAACTAATTTGTGCAACAATTTCTTTCTCTAAACATATGTCATAAAACAACTCTCGAATCTTAATGTAAAAGAGTAAGGCAACGAGATAATAGGGATTTATGTTTAAAGGCTTCCAAATTCTCTTTAGAGAGTAAATCCACCAAAAACTTAGAGTCCATTTCCAAAATAAGATTTTTAAAACCATAATTCTAAACCAAAGACAAACTATAAAATGCTCCCCATAATTTAGCTCTAAAGGAGGAACATGTCCCCATGTTTCTAACAAAACCATTAAGTCATCTTCCATTGTGATCTTGAAAAAACCACCATAACTTATAACTTTTAGGTTATTCTTTGAAACTCTATCTATATTTAATTTTATCTAATCACTAGTAGAGTAGGACCATTACACCATGATAATCGAATTTTGAACAAGTGGATACAAGTGCCATTTCTCGAAAAAGGTGTGTATAAATTAAGCCATTATTTGTAAAGTCATGCTGATGGCATTACTTGGCATTTTCTTTTGCAAATTGAAAGACTTTGCATTTTGCTACCATTAGCTAAACCAAGCTATAACACACCATATGATAGCCTACTCTATATCCGATTGTTTCCCTTACTTTTTAGTGAGATTCAAGCGCACCTAATCTTTACCACGTAGGTTGAAGAAAAATGCTTATTTGTCTTGTCTCACCAACTTTAGCCAAGTTAACTTAATTTTTTATAGACCCAAACCACATTCATAATATCCTCTACTAACTTATTACAAAAAACATAGTTAGTTACATCCAACCCTTGGTTAGAATGTAAATTATTGGTTATAAGTGCATTATGATAATATTGTCATAAAAAAAACTTAAAATGCTTAGAACAAATAATTTCCATAGCCTTCTCCAAAGATTATTCACATGAATATTTAAGTTACCATATAGAAAATAGTAAGTTAAACTTATTGTGAAAATACCATTATTTGAAGCATCCCATACCAAATCATCCTTTCCTAGATTAATAATAAGAGTTAACATTTTTTCAATCTTCAAAATTGTTTCGTTAGGTAAAAAGTGCACAAATTTCTTCAAATCCTATATACCATTATCCAGAGATACATCAATAACCTTTGCTTCTTTATCAATAATCAAATCTAACTATTCAACTAGTTTTGCCTAAATATTCTCCCTAGCCTATTTATCGTTCCAAATAAAGACATTCCTACCATCTTAAATAAGCTAGGAGGTGCCTTTGATAAAAGTGGGCCATAGATTGCATAAATTTTTTCCATAATAAAGAATTAGATTGTAACACACTTACACCATGACTCTAATCAAAACTCCTATAGTATTTTCCTTTTAAAATAAAGACCTAAAAGTCCTTTTTTCTAAAAGTTAGTTTCCAGGTTAATTTCATAAGACATGCATCATTCATAGTTTTAAGGTACAAAAATCCTAATCCTTTAAGATTTCATGGCTGATAAAGGACTTCTTATGATATAGATAAATTTTTCTATCACAAACCTTACAACCCTGAACAAAGATTCTTTGAATTCTTTTGGTTTCATTAATACTAGTAAATTCCATAATGTAAATAAGAATAAAACCTAAAATTGACATGGCCAACATAGCTTTACTTGCTATAGAAAGGTAATTCATATTCCAAAATACAAGTTTATCCTAAGTTTTCTTAACTAGATAAGAGTAAATGTGTCTATTAATACACTTGTATCAAAGGAACCTTTAAATACTTAACTAGATTATTAGTTAGGGAAAATCCACATCTTGCTTGAATAGTATCCTTAGCCTTCTATTTAACAATTTTAAAGATGAGAATACTCATTTTAGCTTGATTGATTTTTTGCCCTATCATCCTGTCAAAGCAATCTAAATAATTCACAACTATATCAATCTTTTGAACAAAAGCCACTTTAAATACCAAAGGATCATCTGTAAACATCAAATGGGAAATACCTATCCTATTTTTTCTAACCTTCAAAGGCTTCTAACTTTCATTATTTGTTGCCTTGCATATAATATGTGAAAGCTTATCTATATAGAGAATAAATAAATAAGGAGACAGAGGGGGTCTTCTTGACTAATACCCTTAGATGGAGCAAAAGATTCAATCTTGCTTCTATTCTATAAAATATTAAAGGATATGGATGAAATACAACGTATAATGAGATCAATAACTTGAGGATCCATGTTAATTTAGCCTAACACTTGATAGATGAAACCTTTATTTAGTTGATCATAGGACTTTTCCAAATCAATTTTTATTATGAAGAAGCCTGCTTTACCTTTCATCTTTTTCATTGAATGAAACATCTCCTGGGCAATAATAATATTATCTTGAATACATTTATTAGGAATAAAAATAGCCTAGAAAAGACATATTAAACAAGGTAATAAATGTTCTAGTTCATTAACATTTTAATAACACACTTATATGTCACATTGTATAAGGAGATATGGTGGAATTGATTAATAAACTTCAATTTTTCCACCTTCAAGATTAGACAAATTAATGTCCTATTAACTTCCTTAAGATTTACTCCTTTAAAAAATATTTCTAACAAAGTCCACTACTTCACCACTTACTATGTGCCAATTTTTATGATAAAAAATAATTGAAAAACTATTAGCCTAGGGGTTTTTAAACCACCTATAACAAAAATTGCATTCTTGACCTCTTTATCACTAATCGTATGATTCAGGATGACATTCTAGCTATTTATGAGAGATGAATAAGAAATAAGAGTATTAATAGGAATTTTCTCTTCCAAATTATCATTAAAAAGATTTTTATAGAAAAACACTATAAGATTTTCCAAAATTTGTTTATCTTTAACCTAATTTCTATTTTGATCTTGAAGAATGTTGATTCTATTTCTATTTCTGCTCACAACAATCTTTGCATGGTAATACTTAGTGTTTTTGTTCCCTTCAGCAATCCATCGATATCTAGATTTTTAATGCCATATGATTTCTTCTTGATAAAGGATTTGATTAAGTTCATCTTATAAATACCTATCCAATTCTCATAAATAAGGATTGCTACTAGGTTTCATAACTTTTTGAATACCTAATAATCTAGCTAATATATCTTTTTTCTTCTCTTAAATATGGCCAAAAATATTATTGTTCCATTCATTTAAAGCTAGAGTCAAATTTCTAAGATCTTCAACCAAATTGGAACTTGTCTTCCATTGGAAAGATAAAAACTATTGAAAGTTTTCATAAGTTAGCCATACTGCTTTAAAATGGAAGGGTTATTGATTAATATCTCATTGAGAGCTATAAAGATTAACAATAATTGGATGTGGTTAGAGTGAAATCTAGGAAGATTTTTAACATATGTATCCTTAAACTTGACTTTCCATTCCATATTACATAAAGCTTGATCTAATTTTTTTGAACAACTGGAAATAATTTAGCAAATTTAGACCCTTCCATATGAATATACTACCCTGAAACTCCATGTCCAATAAATTGCATACATTTATTCTATCATTGAAGATATAAGCTTTATACCAATTAAAAAGAGCCTTACCTTTCTTCTTTGAAGGATCTTTAACATCATTCATGCCCTTTATCACTAACTAAGCTAAAGATATATCATTATAATTCTCAAAAGATTATTCCACAAGTTAGTTTTAATCTCTAAATTGGGGTTAGCATATATGAAAAAGATAAATCAATGTTCTCTATAACTTAGGATTACTTCTACATAAACTAATTGGAAAAATTTTTCCCCCAGCTCTAGGTTCACTTTATTCTTTTGCCAAGCTACCTATATTCCCCTAAAGAAACCACCCTTTTTCACTATATACCAACTATAAAAAAAAAATCCTATGAAAATTATTCTTAACTTAACTACTATCAATCTTTATTTCCAATAAAACAAGTACTTCTAGATTAACAGTGTTTAACATAGTATTAAACTTGTGAATAAAATTCTTTTTACCAATACCATGATAAGTCTAGACTAAAATTTTCTTGTTATTATAAAATTGAAAAAAATTAAGGTAACTAATTATGAAACATACGTAGGCAATATCCATTGCCTTTTATTCCACATGTACTATTTTTGCATTATCTATATCGTCTATTTTAACTTCCACTTCCATATCCCTATTTGGCGACAAGGCCTTATTGAATGGTTTTCCCTTAAAACACCTTCCACATTGTTTAACAATCTTATGTTCACATTCATTGCACCCCTAAAAAAGATTTTATCACATCTATCTCTTGTGTATTAAGAGTTTTTAAGATATATGTCATCTAGGATTAATTCCCCATATTTTGCACAACATTATTCTCAATCCATGAGCATCCACTATCATTGACACAAGACATTTTTGTCTAACTTGGTTGGAGATATCTTTTAGAGTATTCCTTACTACCATTTTATATGGCACATTTATCATATTCTCCTTGTAGCTAACAATACTGTTTGCATTGTTCAACATATTTTGGTGACTCACAAATTCAGAAGCCACTAGTTCTCCATCTCGATCAACATTCCTTTTTTCATTCTCTAGATCAGCTAGGCTATTATTAAGGATGGTAAATATCAAAACTATACCTTTACTAGATTTTAAAGTTCTAGAACTTCTTGTCTTGGATTAGCTTTCCATTTTCCTCTTCTACTTTTCTGAGCAATTATCCATTCCCCATGCTTAACTTGTTTAGTAGTTTTTCCTTAAAAGTTGTTGCTCCTGAATGGTTTCATTAGATCTTTGTATTTATTCTTTTTAGCCTTTTTAACTATTTCATTAAGGTAGTGATTAGATAGATGATCATATTTGCCATAAATAAAATAAATCATAATATATAAACTTTCATACTAGATGCAATAATTCTTCTTTTGGAATGAGAATTCAAAAAGTAGTTCTTTGATCAAGTCAATTTCTATTCACACACTTTTGCATACTTGCCTCTAGCTTATTCCTTTATCATGATATTAATTTCTAGAGTTATTCTAACCCTATTCTCTAATACTGTAAGGAACTTCTTATCAAAACAATAGATGAGTGGGTTAGAAATCCATATCCAAACAATAACTTTATCAATCATATCTTTCACAGAATTAAAAGAAGGGTCCTAAGTATGAATTATCAGATAATAATCATATAATAGCAAAGGACCTCCTGTAAATGCAAATTCATAGCAAGAAAAAGCACTAAAATGAATCAAATAATAGTCCTTAATTAAATATATTATATCCAAGAAACCATCTCTTTCTTAACTTTTTTTTTCTAGAATTTGAAACCCTATGTTTGTTCCAAACAATTTAATTATTTATGTTTGTCTCTAGGATTTCTTCATTTGTTTCTCCTCCTTCTTTAAAATTATAATATTAGGACACAAGTGTCCATTATTCATGTTTTCCATTATTTTAAAGCCATTGAAGTCCTTTTCATCTTTAAAATCATCTTTTTTATCATCCATCACTCATTAGCTCTTTTCTCATCCATCCTACCTACCAATTAGTGAATCCTTATATGATATAGGATTTAGTACTTCCTTTATGGCAGTCTTATATGTTATCACATTATTGTATGATACTTTCCTTCATCCTATGCTAAAAAATAAATCATCTCCCTATTTAACCTTTTTTGCACTATGAGATCAATCTCTTTGGCAATTGGTTCATGAATAGGATTTGAAGGTTTTCCCATGCAAACCTTAGTAGAAGGACTTCTTTTTGGGGCTTGGATCTTTTAAATAACAAATGAATGGCCTATATTTTTGTTATATATATCATGTAACAAAAAAAGTATTATTTATACCAAAGAATTATCCTAAATAAATATATTAGTTAAAATTTTTGAAAGATATCTAGTGTGAAAAATGTATATTATAATTATAAAATTTTTTGAACAAAACATATACAATTATAATTTTTCTTATTAAATAATAATTATACCTAAATATTATGATTTACATTCATTTTACCCATACATATTTATCCTTATTTTAATCTATGTTAGCTTTAACTTTAAAGTAAATGTGAATTAAGTCATTATTGTTCTTGTCAAATATAGGTCATGTTAAATTAATCCATGAGAATTTTATTCATAAAGTAATAATTATAACATTATTATTAGTAAAAAAATAATTATAATATTATTGTATGTTAACTTATGATATTATTTTTTATAAAAAAAATTTTTAAGAGAAAGAAAATATTTTATAGAAAAAATTTGGATAGATTTTTTAAAGAATTTTTTAAATATAAAAAATTCATTAATAAATTACTTTCTTTAAAAAAGAATAAAATTATAAAATTACATGCAAGTTAATTATATATTTTTATATAACTTTCTATTATCTTTCTTTATATAATTTAAGATATCCAAATAAAAGAAAGAGAAGTTATAATACCCTCCATTCTCCTTCCTTCCCCTTTTCTCCATTCTCCCTCATTATGTTCTTTTCTTTTCCTTTTTTCTTTTCACTCCTAAATATATCATGATTATGCAATCACTTAAAAAATAATGGGAGTCTTTGCTTTAACCATCTTCTTTAGAAATTATTATATTTATTTCTAAATATGTATTATCAAATTAACAAAATATTTATTATTTGTGGAAATAATGAAAGATAAGATGTGAAAAACACAAGGTATGAATGAGTGGAAAAATATTATGATTTCATTCTTGTGATGGATGATGATTGCACGCTTGAATATAAGAATTTTAGGATTTGGCAATAGAATTAAAGAGAATAAAAATGTAAACATAATATTTAATCTTTTATTTGTAAAGATAGTGATTATTACATTTCTTAAATTTTATTACTATCATTATTGATTCTTTATTTTTATTTTTGTTATGCTTATTCATTCCTCCATTTATTTGAAATATTAAAATAAATGAATAACATTTTAATAATATCAAATGTATAGTTATTTTTTAATTATATTGTTCATTTTTACTATTTATTTTAATACTATATATGAAGAAAGGAAAAATATTTATAATAGAAATAAAAATAAGTAAATAATGCTGCTAGTTATGAAATTTAAGATGCAATAGTCATTATATTTGTTAATGAGTGATTAAATATTATGTTTACTCATTCCTAAAGTTATAAAAATATAGGTAAAATGCATTACTCTCCTTTATAATTTGCCTTAATTATGCAAACCTCCTTTCTAATTTGAAAATCTACACTAACCTCTCCTAAAAAACCAAGATGCACACATATAAATCCATTTTTAACTAATAATGCCAAGCATTGTTAGGTCAATATATTTTATATTTTTTTGGACAAAAAATACCCAAACTACCCTTGTAAACTTGTTTAAATTGAAACTTGAAACTAGAAATTCCAAATTCCATCTTGCTAAAGATTTTAAGGATTTATAACTTCTAAACTACCTTTTTAATTAATATTTTACAATTTTTAATTTGCTAGTTACTCATTTTCATAAGTCACTTAATATAAACATTTCATTGGATTCTACGCAAGGTAATTTGAAAAACTAAAAAACAAAGTTAAGACTACTTAAAAACATGAACAAAATCCTAATTAATGTTATTTACCAAAAAAATCCTAATTAATGCTCTCAATCAAAATAACAAAAGAGATTAAACTTGTATTTTTAAAATACGTAGAAAATATTATGTTCATATTAATTATACAATAGTTCAATTCTCGTCCATTTTTCTCCTTTGAATATGGAGTAAAATTTAAAATGCCATTATTGAATCTAGAACCACATAGCAAAATATTCGTTTTTCTCTTATATCAATCTCAAAAGCAAAATCTAAACTTCATTATGTATAACAACAATTTTCAATATACTTTTCTATCTATAAACATTTCCTTTGTTTCCTCTTGATATATCTAGGATCTCACTATTCAAAACATTAATAAATTCCAAAAAAAAAATCAAAAACAAAGCCACATAAAACATTTAAGAAAGAAGGAAAAGCAAATTAGTTCCATAACTCATTAGGTTTCTATGTAGTTAAGAAAGAAAAAAATGAAGAATTAAGAATTATTATGATTTCTCAGAATTACAAAGAAAGAAAAATTTTGAGAGAAAGCAAGAAGAATATTTTCTATCTCTTTCTTTGTATCGATAATTATATAGTCATTGACGGGTACTAAAAATTTTTCAAAATATCTAATCACCAACAACTAGTGAAAACACCATTGATACCTTCCTTATAGTTATTGTCATAGCCACCAACACTCCTTCTATAAAATTTGTGCTTCACTTCACCCTCGTTTGCTTTCTTTGCTCAAAATTGCAATCTAATCTTAAACATTAAACAAAATATTTATGCCCTAGTCCAAAAATTTAAGAGGAATAAAAAAGAAAAGGAGATAGATAAATAGAAATCTCATTTTCTTCACTAAAAAATGATTTACTTATGAAATTTTCAATTCAAGTGGCCTTGTGGTGCAAGAGAGGGAATGGAAATCTACTAAAATTTATTTGGTTCTTTTAAATGATTTGCCAACAAATGTTATTTTATTTAGGTTGGAATGGTCATTTCACAAAAATTGACTAGAAAAACTTAATGTTAGCCAAATTTTGGAATCTTCAACAAATATTCTTAATGAAAAATGTTAAATTAGAATAATATATAAAATTTTAAATTAGAGAAGATATCTACATAATTTCAATAAACTTTAAAGGAGAGTAGTGTATTTTACTCCAAAAACATTTTCCTTGATAGCCTATAAATTGGTAATGGAATTTGTAAATAAAATCTATCTTTAGGAATGCCCCTTTATATGGTGAAAAATGTAGGCAAAAAAAATATTTCATGCTTAATAAGAGAATCATAGAATAAATAATAGATAGATAGCTGATAGATGATAGTTGAAATATTTTTTCTTTTAAAATATTTTTCACCTGCATTATTAATTCCGCTGCTAGCTAGAGGTGAAAAGTTTAATATTTACCCCTTATTATTTTTTATTGAAAAAATTGTATTTGAGATGAAAACAAATTATAGCAAATTATATAATATTTTATCCCTTGTTTCTATATAATTCAGATAAAAAATTATATATATAAACAAAATGTGCATGCTTAAACACACACATATTTATGGATGTATTTTAAAAATCTTTAAAGAGTTACCTAATAGTTTAATTAGATAGATATAAATATTTTTTAAATATTTTCTATCAGAATTATATATAGAAATTATTTATGAATATGTTGATATTTGAATGGAATATACATGTCATGTGAATAAATATCTTGCACATGTAAATATGTATTTATATAGTAAATATAATGAAATATATAATATAAATATAAATAAATATTGACATATATACATATAATAAAAAAATGTACGCGTCATGCATAAATTTTCTTTCATTTTTGCAGATCAATATGTATAAATGTTACGTAGGTTGAATTTTATAATGTTTATTCTTTGCATTATATTATTTATATATGAAAAAAAATGAAGAAAATTGTTTTAATGGTTAAATTTTACTCCATCAAGTCGGAAATTTTGAAATTGAAATTTTAAAATGAGTTAAAATTAGATTTATTATCATTGTAAGATTTTTATACTATCAATAACTAAAAAGATGATACATTATTAAAAAAATAAATTTAATAATTTTTATTAACAATAAGAAAATTCTAACCATTTTTATTAATGCAATAACATATTTATAGTATAAACTTATTTATAATAACAGCAGGATAAATTTAAATCCCTGTTGAATATATAAAATTTTAAAAAACACTTAATTATCTATTTAATTAATTACATGATTATTTTGAAAGATAAACTTGTTGATGTATATCAAAATTAAAATTTGGTTTTAAAAATAGGGACAATATGTGAAAAGGACTGTTTTCTTTGCTAATCCTAAAAGGAAATAACGGTCCACTTGCAACAATATGAATACCCCCATTGTACGATAAATTTTGCAAAAAATTCCATATCTCTTGTGCTTTTCTTTTCTCAAGCGTCACGTTAGATGCGTCAGTGTTCTTGTCTAAATCCACAGCGATTGATATTTCCCCCAAATTTCACAAACTGGGACTGAGAGTAGGGTTTGAAGAAATTGTCAAGATTCTCTGTTTGCATTTCGTATCCGTTGCCAAGCTTTGTACCCTGCGATGAAGACCTCTACAATGATTTCGCTCCCTGAATTGGAGTATGTATCTCTAGTTTCTAAGGTGTGCACAGAACTTGAATCCCACACTGGGAGCGGTGATAAAGTTCTTGCAGAATTTATCACGGGACTGGGGAGACATTCAGAAAATTTGTCTGAGTTTAATGCTAAGTTGAAGCAGAATGGAGCTGAATTGCCTGATTATTTTTTTGGGACGCTGCTGACGGTCATTCTTGCAATCCTCAATAAGAGAGACAATTCTTCTCATGCCAGGAAACGTAATATCAAAGCTCTTGCAATTGAAGATAATAAGGAAATGGAGGTAAACAGAAATAAGGATTGGATGGAATTGAGGGATAGACATGGAGATAGAGACGGAGGTAGGACATAGATTATGATGATGATGATGGCAGGAGGGGTAATTGAAGGCACAGGGATAAACCTGACAGGATTGTGGAAGACGATAACGATGGTGATTCTTCGCATAAACATTTAAAGAGAATGAGCTCTCTATAGAGATGGGAAGCAAAACGGTTAATTGCTTCGGGAGTTTTAAGTGTTACAGAGTATCCAACTTGTGATGAGGAGGGAGATGGATTGGTGTGCCAGGAGGAAGGTGCTGAAGAAGGGCCTGAGATTGAGCTGAAAGAGGTTGAACGTACCTTTTTGCAAGGGAAGAGTAGATACGCAATGGACATGTCCCCAGTTTAAGATTTTAAGGAATCCAGAAGGTTCTTTGAGTCGTGCAGCTACACTCCAGTCTGCACGGATGAAGGAGCATCAAGAAGGACGAGAACAGCAACAGCGAATGGTGCTCGACTCAGTGCCAGAGGATCTTAATCGTCTATGGTAAGATACTACGCCGGAAACAGGTGAAAGACATCTTGCACAGGAGCTTAGAGCTGTTGGTCTATCAGCCTATGACATGCCTGAGTGGAAGAAGGATGCTTATGGTAAAACCATCACTTTTGGGCAGAGGTCAAAGCTCTCCATTCAGGAACAGAGACAGAGCTTGCCTCTCTGCAAATTAAAGAAACAGTTAATTCAAGCAGTCCGTGAAAATCAGGTTTTGGTGGTCATTGGTGAGACAGGTTCTGGTAAGACAACTCAGATCACACAGTATCTCGCTGAAGCCGGTTCTACTACAAGGGGTTAAATCGGATGTACTCAGCCTCGTAGGGTTGCTGCAATGTCAGTGGCAAAGAGAGTTGCAAAAGAGTTTGGCTGTCGTTTGGGGGAGGAGGTTAGCTATGCAATTCATTTTGAGGATTGCACTGGACCGGAAATTGTAATCAAATGCATGACAGATGATATACTTCTTAGGGAGATTTTGGTTGACGAGAATCTGTCACTGTATTCTGTGATAATGGTGGATGAAGCTCATGCAAGAACGATTTACACGGGTGTTCTCTTTGGATTACTGAAGCAGCTAGGGATACGCAGACCTGAATTGCGATTAATTGTCACATCTGCTACCCTGGATGCTGAGAAATTTTGAGGATACTTTTTCAACTGCCTTCACAGTCCCTGGGAGAACTATTCCTGTGGAGATCCTTTATACAAAGCAACTAGAATGTGATTACTTGGATGCGGCGTTAATCACAGCCCTACAGATCCACTTCACAGACACTGAGGGAGGCCTACTCTTCCTGACTGGTCAAGAGGAGATAGATTTTGCATGCCATTCGCTTTATGAGAGAATGAAAGAAGTGGATAAGAATGTTCCAGAACTCATCATTTTACCCTTCTATGGTGCCCTCCCTTCGGAGATGCAGTCCGAGGATATTTGATCCTGCTCCTCCAGGGAAGAGGAAAATAGTTGTCGCTCCACGTATTGCTGAGTCTTCTGTAGCAATAGACGGGATTATTATTATTATTATTATTTTGTTATTGATCCTGGATTCGCGAAGCAAAACATGTACAACCCAAAACAGGATCTTGATTCTCTGGTGATAACACCAATTTCTCAAGCATCAGCCAGGCAAAGAGCTGGCCGTGCAGGGCGGACTGGACCTGGGAAATGTTATCGGCTGTACCCTGAGTGCATATAAAAATGAGATGTCTCCCATTGCAGTTCCCGAAATCCAGAGAATAAATCTCGGGACAACTACTCTCCACATGAAAGCTATGGGAATAAATGATTTTTTTTTTCCTTCGATTTTATGGATCCGCCTTCTCCTCAAGCTCTTATTTCTGCCATGGTTCAGTTGTATAGGCTGGGAGGATTGGATGAAGAGGGTCTTTTAACCAAACTGGGAGGAAAATGGCGGAGTTTCCACTGGATCCACCACTCTCCAAGATGCTGCTTGCCAGTGGGGTCCTTGGTTGTAGTGATGAAATGCTGACCATAATTGCAATGATCCAGACAGGCAATTTTTTTAATGGGCCTAAGGAAAAGCAACCCCAAGCAGATCAGAAGAGGGCAAAGTTTTCCAGCCAGAGGGTGACCATCGTACTCTACTTGCCGTTTATGAGGCTTGGAAACCAAAGAATTATTCAGGGCCCTGGTGTTTTGACAACTTTGTTCAATCCCGATCTTTGAGAAGGACACAGGATGTCAGGAAACAGCTCCTTAATATCATGGATAGATATGGAATCTCTGTATTTTTCTAAAAATTTCTTCCTTTAATCTTTGCTGTGGTCTCCGTTTTTCTCTCAGTTCAATAAATTGATTGCCATCAATTGTTTACAGGTTCTATCTGTTCTTTTTTTTTTCTTTTAGTTTCCTGTTCCTTCTTTTAATCTATTCATTATATTTTATTATGGAGTGTGAAATGGATCCCATGAATTTAAATTTTAGGTTCGTTGTCGTCATTAGTTTAGTGAGGAACTATTGTTGATGGCAGTTATGTTGCCATTGGTCCCTTTTGACATCATATTACTGATACAGTTATTGAATATAATTCTAAACGTCTGGTGCGATTTTTCAGGTTTAAGTTGGCTGTTGTAAGTGCTGGGAAGAACTTCACGAAGATCAGGAAGGCAATCACTGCCGGATTCTTTTTCCACGTGGCTCGGAAAGACTCCCAAGAAGGTGACACAGCCTTAGTGGAGAATGGGCCTGTATATATCCATCCCAGCTGAGCTTTGTTCAATAGACAGCCAGACTGGGCGATCTACCATGAGCTTGTGATGACAACAAAGGAATACATGCGTGAAGTCATTGTCATAGATCCAAAGTGCCTTGTGGATCTGGCTCCAAGATTATTCCGAGTTTCAGATCCAACAAAGTTATGTAAGAGAAAACGTCAAGGGCTCATTGAACCGCTCTGCGACAGATATCACGAACCAAACTCATGGCGTTTGAGTAAACGTCGAGCTTAGTACAAATTTGTAACTGATTTGTGTTCAATTATGTTCATAAATAAATGAAAATTGAGCTACTTTTCATGGTTTCTGATTTTTTTTATTTTTTGCATTACTATTGAGTTTTTTCCCCTTTATTCCCCAGAAGTAGAGAGTTGGTTATCTTGATTGTGAGAGAATTTCCTTAGGGAAACAATAGTTGTTCCTTTTCCAAACATTCACAGGCTGGCTTAGGATATGTCATATTTATCTCAATCGAAGTTGCGGGCTAGACACTGAGTTTATTTGATAATAGTAAATCCCAAGACTAAAGTAAATTAAAGCCTTGGAACTGATTTTATACTTCATTTGATTGATAATCTATGGTAGTAGAATAATATACATACATACAACTAAATCTTGCTAGCTACCATTCAAAATGCATCTTTTCCCATAAAATTATGACAAGTCTTCAAATGTGCAAGATTATATGTATTCTTCATACTTCATTTTATTGCAGCAGATTGAGGTTTGTACTCTATCTTATATTTGGTTCTTTTGTCCATTGATGGGTAATAGCATTTAGCATTTTCCCCCCTTTTCCACTCCCAGAGAGAATCCAGCATTTGAGTGCGTGAAATTCTGTTTGTGGCCTTTATTTTCCTAATTTCCAGTTTTTTTTTCCCGTTTTGAGCAGGAAGCAGAGGAGATGCTTATTAAACCAAAATTGGTCATGCTAGATTTCTCTGTTTTTCCATTTCCATTTTGATGGATTGGAGATTGCTAATATAATAATTATGGTGATTGATGTGACTGTGTGAGTACGGTTTTTCAAACTTTTTATTATTATTCTTATTGAGTTACTTAATAAATGGATAGACATGTTTCTAAGGTTTGTTATCTTCGGCCACTGATATCTTTGGATTGATTCCCTCTATCAACAATCTCAAGGAGTTAGATGATTTGTAAGTATTGCTGTAAACTCTCAAAAAAGCCAGTGGCATGCCTTGATCTTGAAGTGGAACAATCTATCTTCAACCACTTATATTTTTAGTTTGATTCTCTCTGTCAGCGATCTTAAAAAGTTAAACGATGTAAGTATTATTATAAATCCTCAAAGAATTCAGTGGCATGCCCTAACCTTACAATGGAACAATCTATTTTACTTTTAAACTTTTGTCGCTAAAGTAAGAATCTTCAATCTTTGTCTACATCCCAGAGTGTAAAAAATTTCATGTAGACAGTACAGCTTCAATCCAGTATCTTCTGAGTGGATGTTGCTCTAATATGTAATATCCTGTTGATTATTGCCTATATATGTAAGTTGGAATACTAGTGGTCCTACATGTTCTATTGTATCAAAGCATGATATACATGATAATAGCAATTATATCTGCACAAGCACACTGATCATCAACCCTATATATAATTCCTTTCAAGAGGTTGAATTGCTACTTATTGCATGGCTATTAACCATGTGAACATTTGGTTTCTTTGCCTCAATCTTCAACGTGACTATGTATACATGTGCATACATAGACATGGGGACTGAGTTGGAAAGATCTCGTCAGCAAACCTTCCACTCTTCCCGTTGGTCTGTGAATTTATTTTCAAGTCTTGCAGTTAGGTTTTCTGTTAATTTTGAGGTCTTGTTGAGAACAACTTTGTTCACGTTTTGTGAATTTGCCCCGAGGTTTTTGGCTCCTGGATAGTACGAAGGTTGTCAAATCTGGATGGTACAGTGTGGCATTAGTGTAAAATTATGTGCCATGCAATGAACATGGGATGCAGGCAAAACCAAACTAAATAAAAGTTTCAACACTTCACTGCCTGGGACATTCCATCTATGTCGTCTTGTAATTACTCCTTACAAGTTGGTGTAATGAATGTCATAATAGATTAGCTGTGGTGAGTTGATTGGCTTGATTAATGTGCATTAGGCTGGATTTCATGATTGAGCTCGCAATTTAGGTGCATTACATTGGGATGAATATCTGCACCATCGTTTCATTCTCCGCACCTGACTATTTCTTTTGCACTGTAGTTTTAAATTCTAAAAATCTGTGGCTTTAACAATGCTCAGATTTCAATGATCTGCTGTGTTACCACTAACCTAAAAATTGTTTGGCTCCGGAAATGGTATCTGATTCATGGAGCCAAAGTCAAAAGCTCTGTTCCAATTTTGGTCCTTAGTGTAGATTGGGGAGTTCATTTAGCTCCTCCGGTACAGGTCACACCATTTCCAGTTTTCACCTTTTTATGATTTTAATATCTGAATTGGTTTTTGTTTTTGCTTTTGGAAGTAAAAACTTATCTCCTTTAATCATATGAAGCCAGGTATTTCCATATTAGTCGCTAAGCGCTAGGCTTCTGCATAGAGAAGAAATTAATTTATTTCTTATTGATTTATGTTGCACTTCAGTTTTGTAAATTTCTATGGAGATGACATACAAGATTACAGGTTAAAGAACTCAAGTTGACACTCTTGAAGAAGCAGGAATCAAAGCATTCCAGAAAGTGAAAGCTCCAACGTAGGTGCCCGTTGTCAATTCATTCTCATTCTGCTGCTGGCATATTCAGTCTAAAGTGGCAGTTCCAGTGGTGCGATTTCCCTGTGACAGTGCTGACTGCTGAACACAGAAAATAACGATCTGAAAGCTATGGCTTCAGGCAAATTGAAGCTCCAACATAGGTGCCTGTTGTCAATTCATTCTCATTCTACTACTGGCATATTCAGTCTAAAGTGGCAGCTCCGGTTGTGCCATCTCCCTGTGACAGTGCTGTCTGCTGAACACAGAAAACAACTATCTGAAAGCTATGGCTTCAGGCAAATTGAAGCTCTAACGTAGGTGCCTGTTGTCAATTCATTCTTATTTGCTACTGGCATATTCTGTCTAAAGTGGCAGTCCTAGTTGTGCCATCTCCCTGTGGCAGTGCTGACTGCTGAACACAAAAAACAACTATCTGAAAGCTATGGCTTCAGGCAAATTGGAAAAGCACTTCCAAATGACTTACCTAAAATATGTCATTGATTCACTTCCAAGAAAGATAGCATTTATCTTTTTATCTGCATCTTATTTTGATGTTATGAGGACTGAGTTGACCTTTTATAATTAAATTTTAAAGGGCTACTTAACTATTCCGTAAGAAAATATTTATTTCTTCACTCAAACAATATTCTTCTATTAGTTATTATGGCTGTTTTCATGTTTACAATAAAGCATCAATTTTGATGACATCATCTTTATTTTTATTTTCTTTTGGAAAGACAATATCTGGTATAGTACATAATAGTTCTACACCTAAGCTATATTTTCTAATCTCTATCTTCCTACTGAAGTAATGTATGGTACTAAAACAATTCTTTTTTCTTTAAAAAAGAAGGGTCTTCTTTTTAATGCAAGGCTAGAATATTATTTGTGTTTATACGAAACAATGGAATATCATTATCCTCCTTTACATATTCAATGGTGTTTGAGATTGATGATGTGAAAGCATGGAAATCAGTTTTGATATCAGTTATTTCTTATGCCTTTGGGCCCTGTATGATTGTTGAAGCACCATATGGCATACACTTCATTTGGTGCTTGTTATTGTGACTCAAAATTTTGATGATTGCAAATTTTTAAGCAATTATATTAAAATTATTTAATCACAAATATATATTTTTTAATGGATATGATTAAACAATTTCAATTTAATAATTTCTAAAATTATCAGAGTTTCGAAATTCCAAGGATACTATAAAAATTAAAATTTCATCTAGCTTGGGTGTGCACCGGAATTATTGTCAAGGTTGTGGGAAATGCCTCATACTATTGGAAACACTAGTAATCAAGCCCATGCTCTACACAGGCTTTGCTTGATTTGTGTTTAATAAAAATTGGATATTGTATATATAATTAAAAAATTGAAAATATATATGAATTTATTTTTATTATCTTAATTTTTTATGTGAAATTAACGGTTGTAAGTATTGATAGAATAAAAGATCTCTCCTTAATGTAATATAATTTCTAACTTAATAATATTTTTATGCAAATTTTTTGTTTAAAAATAAGATTTACACTATTTATGAATTTTTTTAATTAACTTACATGACATTAATATATGTGAAAATAAAATTTAATTCAATGATTAAGCTTTTTTCTTGTATTAATTTTTTAGTTTGTTTGGATCTAGAATAAATATTACAAAAAAATAATTTATCATATATTACATATAAACATAACAAAAAATATAAAATATCTCATTTAATTTTGGAATGAATGGAATTTGTTACCAACTTTAAAAACTATGAAATCAAACCCTTACTCTATACAAAAATTAGAATTAAGTTTTATCATTCACTTAATTAACAACTTCATTAAATCACAATTTTTTTCATTAAATTTTTAAATAAGAATTACAATAATATTGTGAAAAAAGGGCAAGATAAGTCAACAAACAACAATATTGTGATTCTTGCTTAAAAATAATTAGTAGTTGATATACATTAATTCTAAGTTTTATTTTATTTAAGGGTTTAATTTTCAAATTTTTAAGGTTGAAGAAGATAAAATCCAACCACTTATAAGTTCAAGGAAAAATTTTACATTTATTTTACTAAATATAATCATAGTGAAATCACTCACTATCATTGGATTTTTAAAAGAAAAGAAAACTCTAGCAAAATGAAAAGATATTAAAATTTTAATGAATATGATTTTTTTTCTTATAAACATATCAACAAATCACTTGAGTTACCAAAATATCTTCTAAAAAGTAAATACCTTTTTTCCTTCTTGAGAAAATGAAAGGTATGTATCCATAGAAACTTTAATCTAAATATAAAATAGGAATAGGTTTAAATCCAATACTATTGGAATTTGATTTCCTTACTTTCATTCTAAATGTTCAAAATTTTAAAAATATAAATTTCAATGAATAAAATCAATAATCATGATAAAAAATAATAATTTTCTAACTGACCTTTTTTTATCTATTCACATCACTTGCCCTTCTTTAATTCTTTAGTGTATAAATTTATTGATTTATTTGTCTTCAACAAACTTGCAATTAGTATAAAAATATATAAATTAACTTTATAATCTAACAATTAGTACAACAAATTGTATTTCTTACCATGCTATTTTATTTTTTATTTATTTACTAAAATAAGATTGAGATTTAGCTTGTATTTGTTTACCTAAGATTGAAATTGATATTATTTATATTAATATTAGGGTTGATAAAAAAATTTTAACCCAACCTTAATTGATTACCTAAACTCGAGATTTGTTAGTTAGAATCAGTTAAAGTTGCATAAATAGTCAAAATCGGAGTTGAATGAAATTTTTTGTACTTTAGTTAGTGACGGTTTTAGAATTATTAACCATTGAAAATTGAATTAACTTGAAACTTAGGGGCATAAGTGAAATTCAAATGGCACTATTTTTGCTATTTTTCAAATGGAAATTAGTTTTATCTCTGGCCTTCCCATGAGTCCCACCCAATCTCACTCTTAATCTCTCACTCTCACGCCCCCAACTATTGAATAGGCTAAAAAAAATCCTAGAAGTCTAGAACTTACCTTTGCCACTTGTGACTATGTCTTCATCAGTCATTGTTGCCCCACAGCTACTCTAAGATTCTTAAGCTACTTTGCACCAAAATATTAATTTGTTTTACCGTCACACTACAAGCATCACCTTAGATCGAGACGGGAAGGAAGTCCATGAAGTGTGAAGTACAGGTTTTCGAGAGTTTAAATCAAGATATTTTTTAATCTTATACGAGTTTTATTGGTTAATTTTAAATCTTGATTTCATCCTCTTTATCCTCTGTATTTTTTAATTCGTAACTCATTTGTATAATCCCAATTCCCAAATACTGGTATCTGGCCATTTCTTTTACATTCCTTTGAAATAAACTAATCATTACTCATTGATTTGAAAGATAAAAAGCAAGGGAA